>OV884058.1:200698207-201898207 GCA_930367215.1 Pollenia angustigena | reverse complement strand
TCAGAATTTTACGTAGCAATGTAACATTAAAATATCTTTGGTTTGATTCCAAAATCTTCTGTACTTTCTTTTTTTTTTAAGCCAACATCTGGGTCGATACGTGACATTTCGAACTTGAAATTTTGTCCATAATAATTTAACTGAAAAATTAAATTTACCGTTAATCCGAATAACATATTTCTCTTTGAACTCTTCCTTAGATTACAGACCATGCATGGTAAGAAAAATGGTAAGAACATTTTTTTTGAATAATTTTTATCAAATATCACCTCTTTTAAGAAAGATAAATATTAAAGAAAACATACAATAAAACATTCTCACAAATTAGAAATTACGTTTGCACAACTTTGCAAGTGAACAAATTTATGAGTAAGACCGCATTTACACTATGCAATTAACGCCGAGTTTTTTCCTATTTTCTTTTAAAGTCGTTGCTACGAAACTCTTTTCACATTTACATTTACATTTTTTTCAAGCATTTTTTCAACTTTTTCAACCTCGTATTCTTCCCTACACCTCTTGCTAACAAACAAAAAGTTTTAAGCGAAAGTTGCGGCGTTAATTGGGCAACCATACTGCGGACAGTCTAGCCAAACAAGGCTGTCTGTTGGACGACATGTTCGTCGACGGCCTGATTGGCACTTCAATGGCCCGCTGCAGGAGGCTTATTCTGAATTGCGATGCGAAAATCAATGCGATGCGAAAATGCATAAATGCGAACAATTAGTATTCTGTATTGCGATATTCGCAAAGTTTTTTTTTTAATCGCATTTCAAATGCGAAAAGGTGACAAGTCGGTATTCTACATTGCGAAAACAAATGTCAAATTCGCAAAATTTATTCGACAACAAAATAGCATTCGCAAAGTACAAACATGTTAGTGAAAGATAATATTTTATTGATTTATTCATCATATATTTATTATTTAATTCAGGAAGCAATAAAACCACCAAACCGCGTCAATTTGAAATAATGATAATAATGAGAATATATAAATAAGCACAGCCAATTGTCAAGAGGTCATTTAAAAAAACATCAAATGTACATCAGTCGGCAAATACTTTGTGGCAAACGTTAACTGAAGAACTAAATATCAATGCACCACCTATTAGAGAAGCTGCAGGATTTAAAAAGTATGAAATATATAAACCATTTCAAAAATATTTGACTTTAACTTAAATTTTAATAGGATTGGGCCGATTTTAAAGTACACACAAAACATTTTCATTTTCTTCGTCGTCGAACCACAGTGCCACAAAATCCATTTTTATTATTTTTTTTTTAATACAGAATGTCCTAAATAAATTATTTAAACAATTTTCACAGCGAAACAAAAACAATTTATTTATTTTTAATTTGATGTTTATTGACACTGACGTATATTTGAGCAGCGTTGCCACAATTTGAAATAAATTGCGAATGCGATTGCGAAAGTCTAACAGAATACCAATTTTCTTTCGCATCGCATTTAATTTGCGCATCGCATTGATTTTCGCATCGCAATTCAGAATAAGCCTCCAGGACTCTCATCAGACGGGAGTCGTACAGAAGGGCTCAGGGGAGATGGCAGGGCGAGCATACCTGTTTGATGGCCAGGACTCTATGGCCTGGCTATGACGCGGCGAGAACGCGCGTACTACTCGGTCTCGGCAGGGACCGGATAAGGACAGTGATATCGGTTATCACGGGTCACTGGGTGATAGGGACTCATGCTAGGAGGATGGGTCTTGCGTATAATGACTACTGCAGGAGTTGTCATGATGAGGAGGAGGAGGAGACGGTGTTTCACTTCCTCTGCCAATGCCCCGGTCTGGCGGGCGTTAGGGTGAGGCATTTTGGGAGACCGGAATTGCCATGTCTGGACGATTTGTCCAATGCGGGACTGAAATCGATCTCCCTGTTCTGCAGGGAATCGGGGTGGTTCGAGACTGCGGTGACCTCTGGGGAATAGTCTGGTGGATACTGGCTGACCCTTGTCACTGGCTAGGGGTATCACAAAGGGACCGCTATAAGGACCCAAGTGAGTCGTCTTCGTGACGGCTACCCATTTAACCTAACCTAATTGCATAATGTAAATTTGGTCTAAATTTATAAAATTAGTAAAATCCAAATATTTCTCTATAAGAATATCGTAAAATAATCAGCTTTTAATAACTTTTAAATTTTCGGTCACGGTGGACCTTTTGTCGGAATTGCCCATTTGTAATTGTACACTTTTTTAACTATACATGAGTTTTCGCAATTTTTATTACATTAAAAAAATTTTAAAAATTTATTAAAAATAGAAATCTGTCGAATAATTCGAGACAAAAAAAAACGGGTTTGTCGAACAACTCGAAAGCCGTAATTTTTGAAAACCTGAAGCGGAAAAACACCCGAAAATTAAAAAAAAAAAGCCCCGGCTTTTTCGAATAATTCGAAAACCGGTTTGAGATCTAGCCTTAATTACAACCTTGGTATAATCAACAAGGTATAATCATTTCAGTCGAATACATTGTATTTGCGTATTCACACTAGGCAAGTCTCTTGCCGAGTCTGGAAGGGGTCTAAGACTGTTAAAAAAACCAACATTGTTTAATTTAATTATATACAAAACAATAGAAGCTTTAATTAAAAAATATTTCACACAAAACAAAGCCCGAAAATTTTCTATACAATACAAAACGGATGGTGACCGTAACTAAAGCCCGCTGAAATTGTTCATGGCTGGTTACCAGAATAGACAAAACGCTATTTTGAGACATTCAGTTACGCCTTTTTTATATTAAGCCATCAATATGTCAACCAAAGTATAACGTTCGAACACTACATTTTATTGAATAGGTAGTTAAAATTTAATTGTCTTTAATAAAAATGTATGGTCAACATAGTATGTATTTTTAAAATTCACAAATCCCAAATTTGGTACATTCCGAACATACACTTTCTTCAACAGTGAGACTCGCTTACCTTGAACCAAACAAGTATCAAGTATGCAAGCAATTATACATGCACATGTTTGTATGTATGTATATAGACTTGTTATATCTGCATTTAATAAACAGTTCATGCAAATTATGTAGGTAATTAACAAACATTTAGCAGTTTAATTATTCAATCAAACAATTATTAATTTTTTTAACGATTTAAAAAAGTACCCCTTAAAATAAAATAACGATAAACAACAATAAAACACTTACACGTGAAATTAAATTATTTTTAAAAACAAGTTATGTAGCAAATTATGAAACAAAAGCAAATAGAAGATTATTTATGACATCGAGATTTGCCAAAACAAAATAAGGAAAACAGCTGATAGATAATTAAATGACATTTATGATCTTTTTTTATTTTTGCATTGTTATAATACAAAAAAAAATTAAATTTCTACTCGATTTGAGTATCAAAAAACTAGTTGCTTAATTACAAAATATTAAAATGAATTTAAATAAAATAAAAAAGTATATTATCATGCATCTGTCTTAAAAGCTCCCTGATAATAGGGAATTTATATTACTAAGTGCTCGTTGGTTAATATTTCCAGAAATTTGGATTTTGCTCCATGCGCCTATGAAAGTTTGTATACCAGTTCTGTAAAGTTGAAAGAGGCACTAACGTCTCGTTAGACATGGGAGGTAGCTGTTGAGCGTTGACGGTAAAACTTGAAGCATAATTAAAGAAGTTCTCTAGCATCTTTTGACTAAATTGCAAATTTGCATTAGCGTTCGACTAAAAAAAAAAATAACAGATTTATGAGTACATACATACTTTTTCATATGTCTTTTTCTTTTCACCCTTACCACTGCTGGTGTTAGTTGTGTAACTGTGTTACTAGGCTCAATGGATATACCAATTTGTGCTGTATGAGAGATTTCTTGGGCTCCAAAAACCATACCATTTTCTTGTGCTTCCAATTCATGGGCTTTCTTAAGTTGTGATATTTTGAATATAGCAGACGGTTTGGCATTTGATATATGACCCAAATATTGCCAAGTTGGTGCTGAATTAGCATCTGGCCAACTAAAATAAACCGCGGCAGCAGTAGCATCAGGCAGCGGTCTTATGCCAGTTAAAAATACCACTATATAGTTAACATGATCTATGTCAGGCACATTGATTACAGCTTTGGTTTCATCCAGCGGCGTGAAATCTGTTTGTGGCTGATGGAATAAAACATACATAAAAACAATTTTTTAGTAAACATTCCGATTTTATAACTTACCAGTCTTCCAGAGATAATTAAACCAAACATATTTAAAGCAAAATATTTCAATAAATGCACAAACTAATCGTATGAATTTTTTATTTTATAAAAGATTTTATTTACGTTTTGAAAAGATCTAGAACAAATTTATAAATGCACTACTATGTTTGACATTTGCACATTGCAAAAACAACAATGCGTAAACAGATGAGCAATTAATAAGCAATGGCTTTCAAACTATTTAGTTAGAAACAGAGTTGATTTTAGTTATACTTTATATCGTCTAAATGTTGCCAGATTTGACTATTTTAGCTTAGAGTTCAATTGCAAAATTGTGACAAATTGATACAGGCAAAGATAAAACATTCTTCAAAAAAAAAAACAAAATGACTTATTTGAAAATTAAGCAATTTAATAATATTTGCATTTAAAAATGTATTTACTTTTACAGCATTTAGTATTTACTGACGAATTTACGAGATTGTACCCTATTTAAAATCGATAGGCAGTCATGCACTGAAAATAGTTCATGACAAAAAATACAAAATATTTTTTTGTAAATTATTTTTTGTGCAAGGAACAAAATTTTTGTATATATTACAAAGTTTTTGTATTTCGATTTCGCAAAAGAATTTAGTTAAAATACAAAATTTGTAAAATATACAAAACAGATTTTGTAACGTAGAATGACTGCAATCAACAAATTATAAGTAAATTTTACAAAGTTTTTTGTTGTTAAAAATTTCCCCGAACCTTTTGTAAAAGAATAAGTAAAACACATGAAACGATAAAAACGAACTTGGTGAAAATGGCCGTTAATATTAAAAATCTGGTGTTGTCAAAATTTGAATCTAAATTTAAAGAGGATGAAGAGCATAAGCTTTTGATTTTTGTAAAGGAAAACAAATTTTGCGACTTCCGTACGTAAATATTTTTAATTTTAATAATTTTTTCTAGATACAAAATACCTTATTGTATTAACATTCATACAATCGTTACTTTCACTTTCAAGACTCAAATCAAAAGCATCAAAATCGGGAAATAAGTTTTTTTTAGTAATATGGAGACAAAACAAGGATTTATTTTATTTGCACCTACAGACGAAGCCTATAAGGAACAGTTGGATACAAAAACAAAATTCAACGGTCCGATTCGCACTTTTGTAAATACCCCGATTCTTGCGTTCATATGTGAGATATCATTAGCTTGCAATTTTTTAATGCAGAAAATACTCCTGTCAACCCGACTACGCAAATCTTATATAAAACCGTTCAAGAAGGAGTAGTTAGCAATTTAATGGTACTTATGGTTAGAAAAAAAAATATTTCTTTTAGAAATCAAAAATTTTGACTGTTTAACTTCGGATCCATAAAAGTATTTGTTCCATTTACACTTCTTTCAGAAATTCAACCTTTAAATGTGCAAATTTATGAATTAACATTTATTTTTATTATTTTTTTGTATTAAGTTTTTTATTATTACATACTTGTATTACTTTCTAGTTTTTTTATAACCAAAGCCTCAAGTAATTTATCAAACATTATTTAAAATATAATAACTCAGTAAAATGTTTTTTTTTTTTTTTTTTTTTTTGAATTTACTTATTTTTAAAAAAATGCAAACCTTAATGTACAAATTAAAATAAGATGATCATGGTATTAATCATATATCTATGGCTCTGTGGTGTTATAAGTATTGATTCTGCCATGTGGCGTGTACTACTTATAATTATATTAAAGCCCTATAACCCTCGGTTATTAAAAGCTGTAGGGGTTCCAGCCGATAAATTAGGCGTTCGAAAGAACTGCCAAAAGCTTATGAGACAAAATATAGCTCAGGCAGCTAGTGCCGATTTGGTTGTATGTTTAAGTCTGTTTTATTAAAGTCAAAGCAAAGGTTTATATACAGCTTATGAGAATACAGTTTAGTTTCTCTAACTTATTCTAGCTTATCATAATTATATATTTTACTCTTTCGGTACCATGTAGATATCTAATGTTAATCAATATACAGTTAAACCTCGATTAACCGGTCCTCTATTAATCGGTTACATCTATTAACCGGCATGCGGTTCTTTTTATTTTTTACCTCTATTATCCGTGCTTCACCTCTATTATCCGTGCTTTAGATTTATACCTTTATTTACCGTGCTTTACATGTATTATCCGTGCAGCATTCATATGTTTTTGTTATGTTAATCTAAATCCGGTGTTTCCCCTTTTTAAGTTAATGTGCACACACATAAGAACATAAATATTTGCGTTTGTATTCATTTAGTAAGTGAAATTTGAACATTTCGTCAGAAGAAATGCAAAAACAAAAAAGCATAAAACGTCGTAAAATGTACAATCAGTAAATATTTGATTTTGCATTGTCTATGGGAATTTGTATGTTTTTTATAAAAATATGTGGTATATTTGAATCTGCAGTTCCATAAATTTAATGTTGAAATAAAAAAAAATAAAAAAAAAAATAAATTTCTGTATATATTAATATAACCCCTATTAACCGTGTATTTCGATTATCCGTGCTGGTGCCGGTCCCACGAGAGCCGGATAATAGAGGTTTAACTGTAGTTGCATGTTAACCAATCACAATGAGTCTTTCATTATGTTCACTCAATATTAAGTAAGTCACTCAAAGTCTGGTTAACATGCCTTCAACTACAAGTGATGTAAATTGATATTTATTTTGTTGTAGTTGACCATCATGGCCTTATCTCACATGGTATTAAAACACCCCCTATTTTTCATTGTGTTTAAGTTAAGTTTATTTGAGACTTCAAAACAATCACATAAGAAACAAGTGAGAGTGCTATATTCGGCTGTGCCGAATCTTTGTTCCCCTCCACCGAAAGTTCGAATGTTTAAGGAGTAATATCTATATGATGTTATTATTATCTTAAACTGTGACGATTTGTTATTAATTATGGTTTAAGGTGTACTAAACTGTTTTCCGGGAGTAGGGTTTCTATGGAGCCTAGGGTAAATTATGTACCGATCTTCACGAAATTTCACAGTATCATTTATAGTCCTATAAAACTGTGACGAGCCAAAATTTGTTATGATTGCATTATTTTTTACGGTTTTACGCGTACTAATCTGTTTTCCGGTAGTAGGGTTTATATGAGGCCTAAGGTAAATTATAGACCGATCGTCACGAAATTTCACAGTGTCATTTCTAGTCCTAAAAAACTGTGACGTACCAAATTTTGTTACGCTAGCGTTATTTTTTACGGTTTTAGGCGTACTAAACTGTTTTCACGGAATTTAACAGCATAATTTCCAGTCAAATAAAACAAATTTTTGCAAAATCTTATCTCATTGCGTGCCTTGTTCCAGCATTTATGTTATTTTTTGGAACAAAATTATCTATTTTTTTAGGTGGTGGTTCCACATTTTGATTCATAGCTCTGGTCCTACTGAACCGATTTTGCTGGATTTGAATCCCAAACTGCTTAGGATAACTACAAGCAATTTGGCACCAAGTTTGTCCATTTCTTTTGAGTTGTACGAAAGTGAGCGTGTTTTCTACAGACGGACATGGCTAAATCGACTTAGAATTACTCAAGGACCCAGAATATATATTTATGGGGTCTGAGATGAATAATAAAAAAGTTTTACACGGAATGACAAACTTAATATACCCTCTTCACAACTAATTGTGGTGGAGGGTATAAAAAAATTATGAGTCAAAGATGTAAAAGATCACTAACATTAAGGTTTAAAGTGCTTGCTCCCGGCAAAACATGTTGGAGTAGTAAAAATGAAATGTGCTTAAAAACTAAACTTAAAGCTAAAAATAATAAAAGAAAGCAAAAAAAAGGAGGAAAAATAAAAAATATTTAACCACTGTGGGCACCTGCAATTTTTGAAACGTAAAATTTCGGTAGAAAGTCCCCTTTCACACTCGGCAAATTACTTGCGCAAGTTACTTGCCGACAACAACAAAGTCTGTAAGGAAAAAACAAAATTCCAAAAAAATTTGTACAGACTCTGTTGTTGTCGGCAAGTAACTTGCCGAGTGTGAAAGGGGGCTAAGCTATTTACACATATAATTTCATGTTCGCCATAACCTTATAGCCTTTTCACACTTGTCAACATTGAACATTTAACATCAATTTGCCCATAAGAAATACATAGGGCAAAAAATCAAAATTTTTCAACATCTTTACAGAATGTAATACTATGTTCAAACGGACAGCAATATTCGTGTTTCGCTCTCTTATTCCTGTTTCGCGCCCCAAACATGATTGAAACGACTTGTTTCCTCATACATAATTTTGAGAGCGAAACAGGAAAAATGTACTGTCATCTCCAATTTTGGTAACATTTATCGTTAGTTCTGAGCTAGCTCTCAAAAAAAAAATCAAAACAAAGAAAAAAACAAAATAAAAATTGATGTTTAATAAAATAAAGTGATAATTATAACATAATAATATAATAATATTTTAAGAATATGAATAATGATCTGGTGTCCTTTGAGGTATCCAATATTGATTGGAACTCTATCTATTATATGCCTTTGGTTGAAGATCAATTGAATTTCTTGGAATATAATTTGTCAAACGTTTTTAATACATGTGTTCCAGTCAAAACAGTTAAGCAAAACGCTAGAAAAAAACCATGGTTCAATGCAGAAATCAAATCAGCAATTGCTCGTAGAGATTTGTGTTATAAACGTTGGAAAATTTTTAAAACTTCTGAATTCCATATTGACTTTTGTACTGCTAGAAAAGAAGTAAATAGGATGATAAAAAGTGCAAAATCTGAGTACTATTCTAGTCGTTTTTCATCAGCAATTGGATCAAAAAACACTTGGCAAACTATACGTGAAATCGGTATTGGCAAACCAACATCTGTTGATGCTACTGCAGTAGACATAGATGAAATCAATGAGTCGTTTACAATTTTACCTAATGTTCCATCAAATATAAGTTATTATGAACAATGGCCTGCTATTCGTGGTAATAGTTTTAGTTTTAATTGCGTAATTGAGCAAGATGTTATGTCGAGTTGTCTTGCTATTAAGTCAAATGCTGTTGGGTTTGACAACATCCATCCGAAATTTTTACGGATTATAATTTCGTTGATTGTACCTTATATTACATATATTTTCAATAATATCATCACGAAGAGTGTTTATCCCAAAAACTGGAAATATGCTAAAATTATACCCATCTTAAAATCAAACAAAGAATATCGCCCAATTGCTATTTTGCCATTCTTATCAAAAGTGTTTGAACGATTACTATATCAGCAAATTATTAAATATGTTAATAATAACGGGTTATTTACAAAAATACAATCAGGATTCCGACGCAGTCACAGCTGTATAACCGCACTAATTAACGTATCTGAAGAAATACGTAGTAAACTTGATGATGGCAATATTTCATTCCTTGTTCTGCTGGACCATTCTAAGGCATTTGACACTGTGGACCATGAAGTCCTCTGCTTTAAGCTGCAAAAAATTTTTAATTTCTCCTCCTTATCAACACGTTTAATGTCATCGTATTTATCGGGCCGAAGTCAATCTGTTTTCAAAAATAATAAAACATCTCGCTCGTTACCTGTTTTGAAAGGCGTGCGACAAGGATCAATACTTGGGCCATTACTTTTTACACTTTATATAAATGATTTGGAAAAAACACTACAATACTGTAATGTACACATGTACGCTGACGACGTTCAACTTTATATAAGTAGTGGCTTAATGGAGATAAATAACTGTGTGGATAAACTGAATGCGGATCTTAAACACATTAATGAATGGGCAAATACAAATGGATTATGTATAAATCCCAAGAAGTCCAAATGTTTGGTGATAACTAAGAAAAATTGTAAGTTACCTGTTGAACCATTAATAATGCTTGACAACCAAAAAATTGAAACTGTATGTACAGCTAAAAATCTTGGTATCACTTTTAATTGCACACTCACCTGGTCCGACCACATAAATGCTGCTGCTGGAAAAACTTTTGCAAAGCTACGAATTCTTTGGAACACCCAGTCTATTACTCCACTTAATATTCGAATTCTACTTGCGAAATCTTACTTAATACCTACATTATTATATGGATGCGAAATATATGCCAGCTGTGACTTACGAAGTCTAAAAAAACTTACATCCACGTATAACTCTATACTGAGATATGTTTTTAATTTGAGAAAATATGACCATATCTCTCAGTATTCGGAAAAGCTCTATGGAGTCACAATAAATAATTTGTTAAAAATAAGAACCTTGATCCTATTACACAAAATTGTATACACCCGTAAACCACCGTACCTTTTTGAGAAAATTCAATTTACACGTTCTCGAAGATTAAATCACATTATACACATCAGACATCAAAGTTTAATATCTGAGTGGCAATTTTATGTTCATTCTGTCCGTCTTTGGAACACGCTACCGTCGTCCATTCAACTTATAAGCAACGCTCTGCACTTTAAAAAAGAACTCTTCAATTATTACGCATAATAACACTTTTCTACTTTGATTTTTGATTCTTCATGTTTTTGTTATTTTTAGTTATTTTTATTAATTTTTGTATAATTAATTTTAAAATTTTTTTATTTTTTTTTAAATTTTTCCTTTATTTTTATTATAATCTAGTAAACTTATTAAAACATATAAAAATCCTTTACTTTAATTATAAGATTATAAATCTTGTTGTATTGGAAAACAATTAAATAAAAAAACAAAAAACAAAAAAAACAAAAAAAAATAATATTAATAAAAGTATTAAATAATAAATGTACAAATTTTGTATGAAAATTGTTAAATTTAATAATCGTTTATAAATACGGGGGTATATGTTTAAGTTTTATTTGCTTTTTTTTATCTATTTAAAAAAAAATCACACTAACAACACAAAAAAATTGTCAAAATGAAACAAGAATGAATCGTATGAACAGCATGTTTGGCAAACTAGTTTCAAAGAGCGAAACGAGTGGTTTATAACGTCGTATGAACATAGCATAACAATCTCATTTTGTTCCCTTTTAAGCACGATGGCCACGTATCAAATTGATTTGTCAAACTCAGTTTTTTTTGATTGTGTTAGTGAAAAAAATCTCACACGTATATGTTTGATGTGAGTTTGACGAAAATCAAAACAATTTAGATTTTCACTGCCGCTGCTACCATGATTTGAAGCGAATTTGATGTGTTGCTGCGAAAAACGTCAAATGGCATTTTTATTCAGTTTTCGCAGCGACAACACCGTACGGTAAAAATTTTGTGGTTAAATAAAAAATGAAGGAAAAAAATTTTGTACTTGAATTTATTCAAGTATACCGTGGTTTGCCTGCTTTATGGCAGGTTAAATCCAAGGAATACAGCAACAGAGATGAGAAAAATTCTCAGTATAAAGTTCTTCTTCAAAAATACAAAGAAAAGTATTTTCCTGCATATGCCAGAGCAATAGCTATGCAACAATTTTCTATGTCATTCAGATTTCTAAAAAAAAAAAGATTTGTAAACATAAAAATATTTTGCGACCAAATTAACCACACGTTCTTACCTTTTAAAAACAGCTTTGAAATGAAATTTGATGGTTTGAGTTTGATTCGTTGCTGTGTTAAGCAAAACCAAATATTACCAATACATACATATTATTTGTCAAATCAGTTTGAACGTGGCCATCGTGCTTTACATTTTTCGATTATTTTAGTGTCATCACTAGAAAAGTGGCAATAAATTCTGTTATTATTGTGGCATCTGTAATAGTACCTTCCTAAGTTCAAATTTTAACGGAATCGGATAAAAAAAATTTGTATTTTTGTCAACGCCATCTATGAGTGAATTCTTTCACCACCACTCTAGAAAATACTGTTTATGTATTATCAATTATTTTTGCATCCTTATTTGCTTATTAAAAAGTTCGATTGGTTTTGGAAATTTAGTGTTATAACTTAAGGTGACCATACGTACTCTTTTTTAGAGGACAATCATCTATTTTAACTGGCTGTCCTCTATAAAATTTGTGTCCTCTTTTATCATCTTTTTTTCATAATCTGTCATCTTTGTCCTCTTTTTTTTAAAGCATGACCAATATTTGATTTTATTTTTATAAATTAAAATAAATTTTATTTCACGGCGATCACTGGTCTTTTCTATTAAATCGTATGGTAAATTTCATGCCATGCTTGTTTTGTTAATATGCCTACTTAACTCTCATACACTTGCAGTATAAAATTTTGAATAACCCTGTAGTAAATAAAATAGTCAGTTGCAAAAAACACTAACTATAAATTAACTTTTTTAACTTTAAAACACAAATAAAAGCAAAATAAGTAAAACAAGCATGCCATGAAGTCAAATGAAAAAAATATATACAAACATTTTAAAATAATTAAAAATTAAATCAATACAAATCTGTTTATGTACTAGCAATTATGTGGCGTATTTCCCTGTAGGAAGTCAAACCCATTTTTAAGTAACTTCAAACGGGTTTTTTTATAACCACAACTAGTTGATTAAGAGACTTTTTTCCTTGTCGATGACTCATTATTTTAACATAGGCATGTCATAGGCAGTGCGGTTATAAAAAACCAGTTTGAAGTTAGTTATAAATGTGTTTCACTTCCTACAGGGAAGTTACTCCAATGCATTTTTAAGTTTCGTTATTTTTTCAAACTAATTTTACTTAAGTTAATGTAAATTTGTATATATCGTCTGCTTAATATCCAAACCTGCTAACTCCCTTTCAACAAATGCTTGAGAGGAAACAAAAAATATAGTTGATTTGACACCCTGCAATACTCAAATTGCTGGTCCACGAGGCATATTTATCTCTACCCAACGGACTCAAAATCTCAATTTACTTAAAAAGTGGATTTAGCGGGCTTGCATAGTAAGCCGACAATATGTTATTTTTTTTAATTTACTATAAGTATATAAATATGGGGATGTAAATTTATCTGTAATATAAGTAAAAAATCTTGAAGTCAAAAATATTTTTTACTTTTTTTCTTTATGTCCTCTATTTTTATTTTCAAAATCTGGTCGCCTTATATAACTGCACATATTTTTTTTATTAATACATAATAAACCAAGGTTTTGTTGTTTGAAAAATTAAATATCTCGCCATTAATTAGTCAAACCTGCCTACGGTGAACAACTATTGTGCGTCTTTCTAGTTAAAAATTAAATCTTTAAAATCATAAGTGATTAAAAATCAGTTTTTGTTTTGAACACTTTTTTTTTGGTTATAAATATTTAATTGAGTAGAATGCAGAAATCTTTTTCAATTGAAATAAATTGTAAGTATGCATTAGTGGTTTTGATTAGTTATCAGTTGTGTTTTTTTTTTACTAAAACTGGGCTTGTAAATTATGTAGATATTGTGTTACACCTTAGTTGGATTCCTTAAAGTGCCAATTTGAGTTACGGGGAAAAGAGAGTTCCTAGGTTCGTTTATGTTCTGAAGTTACACTCCGCTCGGTGCCCAAATAAAGGTAATTTTATAGCCAAGTTCCTATAGGAAAATATTTATATCATAGCCCTAATTGTCTTGAAACTTTATGTATCAAACAGATTTGCCAGCTATAGCTAACCATTATATTCTGCTTAACCTTTGCTGTTGTTAAACACACCTTCTGTCAGTATGCTATTTTGATCCACATAACATAATTTTCTCAGTTGACGATGAAGGGTCGATCGTAAAGGATTGTCATAAATCTGTGCGTAAAAGTGTATTATCTACGGTCATAAAAAAAGGAGAAATAAAATTGGTGAAAAGTGGATAAAAGAATTTTTTTTGTGGAAAAAATTACCTATATATGTTAAGAATTTGCGTTCTGAAAAAAAACTAGAAAAGCCCTGCTTAAAATAATTAAAATTGAGCAAGAAAACGAACTTTAAAATTAAATAAGGTGAAATTTTTAATCCAAATTTTTAATATTTTTAATTAGGCTTAAGTTCATGAAATTTAATTTTTATTAAATTATTTTTATGAAGAAAGGAATTTTACAACATGAAAATTAATTAAAATTGTTATTGATAATCTTTCATTCTTGACGTGGCTCGGGCTCGAACCCTGGCCGGCAGGTTACCATGACATGTTTCGATCGCAACCACTCGATCTCCTCAGATGGATTTGCCGTCAAACATCAATCCTTAAACCAAATTGTATTTTAACATTTGGTAGATCAAAATTTACTTTCCTGAATGATTATCCATTTTAATTGATTTTACATGTTTTTTATACCCTTCACCACAGGTGTAAAAGGGTATATATAAGTTTGTCATAACGTTTGTAATTTCCACAATATTGATTTTAGACCCCATAAAGTATATATATTCTGGGTCCATATGAGAAGAGAAGTTGATTTAACGATGTCCGTCTGTCCGTCTGTCCGTCTTACGTTTGATATGTGTTTTCCGGATAATCCAGACATGATAGCGGCTAGGTTGTTTTACATTTATGTCACATATATTCCACCATTTCTTGCTATTGAAATTCAGCAAGATCGGTCCACAAATGGCTGAGATATGATCAAAAAACCACGACTGCCTCTAATTTTTTTCAAAAATCCCTTGTTGTTGTATTTTTATTGCTTTTTTCTGTATATCTGGAGAACGGCAAGAGCCAAAGTTTCCAAATTAGGTACAAACATTAAGGTTGTCAATACACACCACCCTACAAAATGTGGGCGGGATTGGAGAAGTGGGCGTGGTACCTCCCGTACAAAAAAAATTAAAAATTGTATAAAAACCTAAATTTTAGGGCTGTCATATGTCCTATGGATATGACTTATATACCAAAATATCGGAAATTTTTAGTAGAACATATTTTATAAAAAACTCGGGAAAATTGGTTCAGATACGAAAAATTTATGACCAAAATATTAATTTTTTTTGAAAAATACCCATTCTCAGGAACCATAGATCTTCCCGAGTCCAAGTTTTATAGCCAAAATAACTCATATAGTCCACCATTTCTTGCTGTTGAATTTCAGCAAGATCGGTCCACAAATGGCTGAGATATGATCAAAAAACCACGACTGCCTCTAATTTTTCCAAAAAAAACCCTTGTGGTTGTTGTTTTTTTGTTTTTTTATTTGAAACATGTACACATGCTTGTACATGATTGTTCGCTTTAATTGAAAAATACATACCTACAAATTAAACTAATAATATAACGAAGTATATTCTATTATAATGCTTTATTATTAACAAGGTTAATAGCTCAATGGTCTGGGCGGTTGCCCAAGAAGGTTTGTTTGTTATATTGCTGGGGTTCAAATCTCGGCATCTCCACCTTTACCAAACAAAAATTTTTTAACTTTTTCCATAAATATTTCTATAAACGATTTTAAAATTATTCAGCGATTTTTGATTTTTTCATTTTATTGACAATATAAATATGCATCGTTCGCCTTACATGTGAAACAAAAAACATATTTTACAATTTGTTTTTGGCTTAAATTTAAATACCTAAGTATGTACGAATATGCAAAAGTTATTTATGTGTATTGGTAGGCATTGTTTTCATGATTGTTGCTTTTTTTTCAGTTATAGAGACGGATTGTCTCTTCTTACATTTCAATTCAAAAATCTTACACGTGTTGCCATATTATTTTTATAAAATATTATTATTTCTAAAAAAAATCCCATTTGTTATTTGAAAACAAAACATTCAACAATAAGTATTTGCGTACGTAAATGTTTAATTTAATCAAAAAGCTAGAAACATTTAAGTTAGGATAATTGTATTGACGAACCCAATGACATAGAAACAGATCTTAAAATTTGTTCACAGCTTACTCTGACATTAGGCAAGGCAAAGAAATGCTAAAAATTATTTTGAAAACGCTACAAATAATTCTTAAAGTTGTTCATTATATTGTTTTAAATCCTTATACATTTAAGTGACTCATTTTAAACAAAATTAAAATAAATGGTAATATTTAAACAAGTATTTAGGTAGATTTGATAAAGCATCAGATATAAATACCACAATTGGTTAACCTTGAAATTGGAAGGCCTTCTAATAAAAACAAAATACAAACGGTTTTATAGCTATTTTGATTTAAAAGAATTTACAGACATATTTAGACCAGATTATTTTTTTTATATTTAAAAAAAACAGTCATCATTAATTGCGTAAAAGTTAGCTTATAACAATTTATTTTAGTTTTAATCGCTAAAGCGGATCATACACTTGCAATAAAATTGTTCAATTTTACGTATTGTACAATTATATCGCCAATGTGTATGCGATATTCGATGGTAGCACAATATATTGGCAACAATCAAAAGACTTTTGATTTTTATTGCACAACGAAAAGAAAGTGAAATGTGTTGGCAACATTGTATAATGCTGTTTATGCTATTCCTATAGTTTATGTTCACCTTTTTATTGAATGAATGAAACCATTGTGCGACTTATTGCATAATATAGGACAAAATTTAAATAATATGGCGAATATCATATACAGTAATATTGCAAGTGTATGGGCCGCTTAAGACTATTTCATCCAACTTGAAAAATTAATCAAAAGAAGCTTAAAACATTTTTCTAAAAAGCTAATAAAATGCCAAATGGAAATTTTACAGCTAAATCTAAGTTTTTTGTGCTGAATTTACTTTCAAAAATAAAAAATTCCCACACTACTTAAAAGTCTTCATTAAAAATCGCCCAAACATGCAGGCTTATCGTCTTGTAAAAAAATAAAATGAAAATTTTTTTACAATAAAATAAGAATTATCCATTTCCATACGAAATTTCATTTTGACTACAACTATTTTTTTTAGTCAAAATTTATTATAATTTATTATAATACATAAAAAACTTAAGTTATATCAATACCTATTCTTCAATTTTTAAAATAATTCTAAAAAAGCTAGAAACATTCAATTAAAATGCTTAAAAAAATGCGAAGCGCTTAATGAAAGTATTTTAGCTAAATTAAAATTTTTAATCTAAGTAAAGCTGCAAAATTGCCAAAATGGTCACACTGCTTAAAAACCATACAAACAAGCAGGGTTATCCACTCTAAAAAAAATTGTATTTAGGGAATATTAGAAATGCCCTCATCATATAATTTTACGACTACAAAAAACCGCTAACATAACGAACAGTCATCTAGTGTCGTCAAAATATTAAAAGCAATCTTTGCCTTTTTATTGCTGACATTGATAACATATTAGTCACTTTTTTAGACAATTTATACAAAAATATATTCATATATACCTATATACGGGCCTGTTCTGAAATCACACCTGTGACTTTGTGGTGTTTTGAAAGTCATACCGTTGTTGTGTTTTTGGTGTGCTTTCTGCAATTGAAGATCACACAAAAAACGGGACGCTAAAATATCACACGTGTGATTTCAGTAGGCACATGTGATTTGAGTTAAAGTGATTTTCAGAACAGGCCTGATAATATCTTCTGCACAAAAGCGATTTAAAAGCATACACAATTTAAGCAATTTCTTGGTATGTTTATGTTGTATTATTGATAAATAAAAAACATTTAAATTGGTTTGCGACTTTTATTAACCAAAACGAAAGTTTACGTTTCAAAACGGTTAATGGTAACCCTGTAAAATAGTTGTTTTTTTTGTGGTTTTTTTCATTTAAAATACTTGCGGTAAACTTCTTTTTTTTTTATACCCTTCACCACAGGTGTAAAAGGGTATATATATATGTTTGTCATAACGTTTGTAATTTCCACAATATTGATTTTAGACCCCATAAAGTATATATATTCTGGGTCCATATGAGAAGAGAAGTTGATTTAACGATGTCCGTCTGTCCGTCTGTCCGTCTTACGTTTGATATGTGTTTTCCGGATAATCCAGACATGATAGCGGCTAGGTTGTTTTACATTTATGTCACATATAGTCCACCATTTCTTGCTATTGAAATTCAGCAAGATCGGTCCACAAATGGCTGAGATATGATCAAAAAACCACGACTGCCTCTAATTTTTTCCAAAAATCCCTTGTTGTTGTTGTATTTTTATTGCTTTTTTCTGTATATCTGGAGAACGGCAAGAGCCAATGTTTCCAAATTAGGTACAAACATTAAGGTTGTCAATACACACCACCCTACAAAATGTGGGCGGGATTGGAGAAGTGGGCGTGGTACCTCCCGTACAAAAAAAATTAAAAATTGTATAAAAACCTAAATTTTAGGGCTGTCATATGTCCTATGGATATGACTTATATACCAAAATATCGGAAATTTTTAGTAGAACATATTTTATAAAAAACTCGGGAAAATCGGTTCAGATACGAAAAATTTATGACCAAAATATTAATTTTTTTTGAAAAATACCCATTCTCAGGAACCATAGATCTTCCCGAGTCCAAGTTTTATAGCCAAAATAACTCATATAGTCCACCATTTCTTGCTATTGAATTTCAGCAAGATCGGTCCACAAATGGCTGAGATATGATCAAAAAACCACGACTGCCTCTAATTTTTCCAAAAAAAACCCTTGTGGTTGTTGTTTTTTTGTTTTTTTATTTGAAACATGTACACATGCTTGTACATGATTGTTCGCTTTAATTGAAAAATACATACCTACAAATTAAACTAATAATATGACGAAGTATATTCTATTATAATGCTTTATTATTAACAAGGTTAATAGCTCAATGGTCTGGGCGGTTGCCCAAGAAGGTTTGTTTGTTATATTGCCGGGGTTCAAATCTCGGCATCTCCACCTTTACCAAACAAAAATTTTTTAACTTTTTCCATAAATATTTCTATAAACGATTTTAAAATTATTCAGCGATTTTTGATTTTTTCATTTTATTGACAATATAAATATGCATCGTTCGCCTTACATGTGAAACAAAAAACATATTTTACAATTTGTTTTTGGCTTAAATTTAAATACCTAAGTATGTACGAATATGCAAAAGTTATTTATGTGTATTGGTAGGCATTGTTTTCATGATTGTTGCTTTTTTTTCAGTTATAGAGACGGATTGTCTCTTCTTACATTTCAATTCAAAAATCTTACACGTGTTGCCATATTATTTTTAAAAAATATTATTATTTCTAAAAAAAATCCCATTTGTTATTTGAAAACAAAACATTCAACAATAAGTATTTGCGTACGTAAATGTTTAATTTAATCAAAAAGCTAGAAACATTTAAGTTAGGATAATTTTATTGACGAACCCAATGACATAGAAACAGATCTTAAAATTTGTTCACAGCTTACTCTGACATTAGGCAAGGCAAAGAAATGCTAAAAATTATTTTGAAAACGCTACAAATAATTCTTAAAGTTGTTCATTATATTGTTTTAAATCCTTATACATTTAAGTGACTCATTTTAAACAAAATTAAAATAAATGGTAATATTTAAACAAGTATTTAGGTAGATTTGATAAAGCATCAGATATAAATACCACAATTGGTTAACCTTGAAATTGGAAGGCCTTCTAATAAAAACAAAATACAAACGGTTTTATAGCTATTTTGATTTAAAAGAATTTACAGACATATTTAGACCAGATTATTTTTTTTATATTTAAAAAAAACAGTCATCATTAATTGCGTAAAAGTTAGCTTATAACAATTTATTTTAGTTTTAATCGCTAAAGCGGATCATACACTTGCAATAAAATTGTTCAATTTTACGTATTGTACAATTATATCGCCAATGTGTATGCGATATTCGATGGTAGCACAATATATTGGCAACAATCAAAAGACTTTTGATTTTTATTGCACAACGAAAAGAAAGTGAAATGTGTTGGCAACATTGTATAATGCTGTTTATGCTATTCCTATAGTTTATGTTCACCTTTTTTTTTGAATGAATGAAACCATTGTGCGACTTATTGCATAATATAGGACAAAATTTAAATAATATGGCGAATATCATATACAGTAATATTGCAAGTGTATGGGCCGCTTAAGACTATTTCATCCAACTTTAAAAATTAATCAAAAGAAGCTTAAAACATTTTTCTAAAAAGCTAATAAAATGCCAAATGGAAATTTTACAACTAAATCTAAGTTTTTTGTGCTGAATTTACTTTCAAAAATAAAAAATTCCCACACTACTTAAAAGTCTTCATTAAAAATCGCCCAAACATGCAGGCTTATCGTCTTGTAAAAAAATAAAATGAAAATTTTTTTACAATAAAATAAGAATTATCCATTTCCATACGAAATTTCATTTTGACTACAACTATTTTTTTTAGTCAAAATTTATTATAATTTATTATAATACATAAAAAACTTAAGTTATATCAATACCTATTCTTCAATTTTTAAAATAATTCTAAAAAAGCTAGAAACATTCAATTAAAATGCTTAAAAAAATGCGAAGCGCTTAATGAAAGTATTTTAGCTAAATTAAAATTTTTAATCTAAGTAAAGCTGCAAAATTGCCAAAATGGTCACACTGCTTAAAAACCATACAAACAAGCAGGGCTATCCACTCTAAAAAAATTTGTATTTAGGGAATATTAGAAATGCCCTCATCATATAATTTTACGACTACAAAAAACCGCTAACATAACGAACAGTCATCTAGTGTCGTCAAAATATTAAAAGCAATCTTTGCCTTTTTATTGCTGACATTGATAACATATTAGTCACTTTTTTAGACAATTTATACAAAAATATATTCATATATACCTATGTATATACGGGCCTGTTCTGAAATCACACCTGTGACTTTGTGGTGTTTTGAAAGTCATACCGTTGTTGTGTTTCTTGGTGTGCTTTCTGCAATTGAAGATCACACAAAAACGGGACGCTAAAATATCACACGTGTGATTTCAGTAGGCACATGTGATTTCAAATCACGTGATTTGAGTTAAAGTGATTTTCAGAACAGGCCTGATAATATCTTCTGCACAAAAGCGATTTAAAAGCATACACAATTTAAGCAATTTCTTGGTATGTTTATGTTGTATTATTGATAAATAAAAAACATTTAAATTGGTTTGCGACTTTTATTAACCAAAACGAAAGTTTACGTTTCAAAACGGTTAATGGTAACCCTGTAAAATAGTTGTTTTTTTTGTGGTTTTTTTCATTTAAAATACTTGCGGTAAACTTCTTTTTTTTTTTTATTTAATATTACCCTGCCGGCAAATGAGTAGCTAACAGAGAACCTCAAAACACACTATTTTTGTGCATTTATTCATACGCTAAAATTTACAATAACTCTATACATGCAAAACAAAGTTCAACGTTGGTAATTTTTTTTTCCTTTCGTACACATTTGATATTTTCATTTATTCGTTTTTTATTGAAAGTGCTTTATTTGCATTTTTGTTGCTCACGCAATATAACACAACTGAGTAAATTCAAAAGAGCACATTCTCTATACTTTTGTTTACATTAACAACAACAACAATAAACAACGATGAGACGCTTTTTCAAAATTAACAACAATAAAAACAACAATAACAAAAATACATTGTACCTACTACTACTACTACTGTACTTTTTGTTTCTATGGAAATTGTGTGTACCTACATAAGTATGTGTGTTTAGTTTCATTTAAATTTTTTTTTTCTTGTACTACATAGTTAATGCTGTATAAATACATGAGTAATGAGTGTTTGATTTCTGGCTCTTTCGTTTGTATTTTTTGTTTCTTTACCAAACAATCATTTGCGCTCAGAACACTTAGAATCTTTATAAAAAAAAAACGAAGGCAACGATTGTATAAATAACAAAGCACGATGTGCGTTATTTGAATGACTGCAAACCAGCAGCGAATATTTGCGGTTGCGCGAGTTTGACTGTATGACCGTAAGCGTGTGTATTTGTTGTCGTTATTTAAATGCGATTTTTTTTCAATTGCAAAAAGCTATTCTCTGGTAGCTAACTACAAAAAAAGCCAACTTTAAGTTAGCTTGTATAGACTAACTTAAAGCCAACAACTAAGCAATGGAAAATTTACATTAACCAAAGTGTATACAAACAGCCATGTCGATTGGCAAACAAAATGTCATTATAGTCAAAAAACATAGTTTTTTAATACAAAAACTACACTGCCCCGGTAGACTAGCTGGTAGCGAGCTAGTCTATCAGCACCGAGGTTGCGGGATCGAATCCCACCAGAGACAGAAAAAAAAATAAAAAATAAAATAAAGTAAAATAAAATAAGAAAAAATAAAAAAAAGAAATAATTAAAAAATTAAATTAAATTAAAAAAAATAAAAAAAAAAAATTAAAAAAAATAAAAAAAAATTTACTTTATTGACTTTGTGTAACTATATATTTTATAAAGTTTTTGCTGGGTAGCTACAAAAAGTTAACTTTTAAGTTAACTGAAAGTAATGCAGAGTCGGACAATTGACTACTTCCTAGGACATCGCAATGTTAAAAAAGTTAGTTAATTACATATAAAAGTAATCCAATTGTCAACCACCACTACTTGAGAAATAGTTAGCTTTAAATTAATTGAAAGTTAACTGAATTGCCTGCAGGGTACCTTCTGTATTACACACAAACAACAAACACATACATACTTTAATTTAATATAAATAATTATGGATATCACATACTCAAATCAACAACGACTTCTCATGCGGTTCGATGGTCGAACGGTCTAAACGGTCTGCCTCTTAACAATGTCTTATTGGTTTACTGGTTCGAATCCCATTCATTCCATTCTTTTTTTTGTTTTTTATTTTTTGTTTTTTTATTTTATAAATCTTTTTATCTAAAAAGAAATTGGTCAGTTTTTCACTTTTTAAAATTTTTTAAATATATTTATGAACTTCATATACGTATATTTTATACATATTTACGCCTTTTAATTTACCCTTTTTATACCCTTATTTTTTTTTATTGATTTCATTTTTATACCCTTCACCAGAGGTGTAAAAGGGTATATATAAGTTTGTCATTACGTTTGTAATTTCCACAATATTGATTTTGGACCCCATAAAGTATATATATTCTGGGTCCATATGAGAAGAGAAGTTGATTTAACGATGTCCGTCTGTCCGTCTGTCCGTCTTACGCTTGATATGTGTTTTCCGGGAAAACCAGACATGGTAGCGGCTAGGTTGTTTTACATTTATGTCACATATAGTCCACCATTTCGTGCTATTGAAGTTCAGCAAGATCGGTCCACAAATGGCTGAGATATGATCAAAAAACCACGACTGCCTCTAATGTTTTCCAAAAATCCCTTGTTGTTGTATTTTTATTGCTTTTTTCTGTATATCTGGAGAACGGTAAGAACCAAAGTTTCCAAATTAGGTACACACATTTAGGTTGTCAATACACACCACCCTACAAAATGTGGGCGGGATTGGAGAAGTGGGCGTGGTACCTCCCGTACAAAAAAAATTAAAAATTGTATAAAAACCTAAATTTTAGGGCTGTCATATGCCCTATGGATATGACTTATATACCAAAATATCGGAAATTTTTAGTAGAACATATTTTATAAAGAACTCGGGAAAATCGGTTCAGATACAAAAAAGTTATGACCAAAATTAATTTTTTTTCGGTAACCATGGATCTTCCCGAGTCCAAGTTTTATAACACAAATAAATGGTAAATTTCTTGCTAAACACGTCGGTATATAAATCTGTCAAATCGGTTAAATAATGGCTGAGTCAAAATACTGAAATCCCAAAAGTTACTCTTTTTTATACCCTTCACCACAGGTGTAAAAGTAGTAGTAATTATGATGACGAGTTAAAAACAACTATAAGAAATTTTGTTTGTTTATTTAAAATCCATTATACTCCCTGAGGATGCTACTCGAAGAGTAGCGAAATATTGGAAAAAATAAAGAAGAATTTTAAAGAACAATCCAGGCCTCGAGCTCAACTATTTTATTTTTATTATTAAATTGGAAAGGTCAAATAAAAAACTACTTAAATATGTTTTTTTGTTTTTTTATTTGAAACATGTACACATGCTTGTACATGATTGTTCGCTTTAATTGAAAAATACATACCTACAAATTAAACTAATAATATGACGAAGTATATTCTATTATAATGCTTTATTATTAACAAGGTTAATAGCTCAATGGTCTGGGCGGTTGCCCAAGAAGGTTTGTTTGTTATATTGCCGGGGTTCAAATCTCGGCATCTCCACCTTTACCAAACAAAAATTTTTTAACTTTTTCCATAAATATTTCTATAAACGATTTTAAAATTATTCAGCGATTTTTGATTTTTTCATTTTATTGACAATATAAATATGCATCGTTCGCCTTACATGTGAAACAAAAAACATATTTTACAATTTGTTTTTGGCTTAAATTTAAATACCTAAGTATGTACGAATATGCAAAAGTTATTTATGTGTATTGGTAGGCATTGTTTTCATGATTGTTGCTTTTTTTTCAGTTATAGAGACGGATTGTCTCTTCTTACATTTCAATTCAAAAATCTTACACGTGTTGCCATATTATTTTTATAAAATATTATTATTTCTAAAAAAAATCCCATTTGTTATTTGAAAACAAAACATTCAACAATAAGTATTTGCGTACGTAAATGTTTAATTTAATCAAAAAGCTAGAAACATTTAAGTTAGGATAATTGTATTGACGAACCCAATGACATAGAAACAGATCTTAAAATTTGTTCACAGCTTACTCTGACATTAGGCAAGGCAAAGAAATGCTAAAAATTATTTTGAAAACGCTACAAATAATTCTTAAAGTTGTTCATTATATTGTTTTAAATCCTTATACATTTAAGTGACTCATTTTAAACAAAATTAAAATAAATGGTAATATTTAAACAAGTATTTAGGTAGATTTGATAAAGCATCAGATATAAATACCACAATTGGTTAACCTTGAAATTGGAAGGCCTTCTAATAAAAACAAAATACAAACGGTTTTATAGCTATTTTGATTTAAAAGAATTTACAGACATATTTAGACCAGATTATTTTTTTTATATTTAAAAAAAACAGTCATCATTAATTGCGTAAAAGTTAGCTTATAACAATTTATTTTAGTTTTAATCGCTAAAGCGGATCATACACTTGCAATAAAATTGTTCAATTTTACGTATTGTACAATTATATCGCCAATGTGTATGCGATATTCGATGGTAGCACAATATATTGGCAACAATCAAAAGACTTTTGATTTTTATTGCACAACGAAAAGAAAGTGAAATGTGTTGGCAACATTGTATAATGCTGTTTATGCTATTCCTATAGTTTATGTTCACCTTTTTATTGAATGAATGAAACCATTGTGCGACTTATTGCATAATATAGGACAAAATTTAAATAATATGGCGAATATCATATACAGTAATATTGCAAGTGTATGGGCCGCTTAAGACTATTTCATCCAACTTGAAAAATTAATCAAAAGAAGCTTAAAACATTTTTCTAAAAAGCTAATAAAATGCCAAATGGAAATTTTACAGCTAAATCTAAGTTTTTTGTGCTGAATTTACTTTCAAAAATAAAAAATTCCCACACTACTTAAAAGTCTTCATTAAAAATCGCCCAAACATGCAGGCTTATCGTCTTGTAAAAAAATAAAATGAAAATTTTTTTACAATAAAATAAGAATTATCCATTTCCATACGAAATTTCATTTTGACTACAACTATTTTTTTTAGTCAAAATTTATTATAATTTATTATAATACATAAAAAACTTAAGTTATATCAATACCTATTCTTCAATTTTTAAAATAATTCTAAAAAAGCTAGAAACATTCAATTAAAATGCTTAAAAAAATGCGAAGCGCTTAATGAAAGTATTTTAGCTAAATTAAAATTTTTAATCTAAGTAAAGCTGCAAAATTGCCAAAATGGTCACACTGCTTAAAAACCATACAAACAAGCAGGGCTATCCACTCTAAAAAAAATTGTATTTAGGGAATATTAGAAATGCCCTCATCATATAATTTTACGACTACAAAAAACCGCTAACATAACGAACAGTCATCTAGTGTCGTCAAAATATTAAAAGCAATCTTTGCCTTTTTATTGCTGACATTGATAACATATTAGTCACTTTTTTAGACAATTTATACAAAAATATATTCATATATACCTATATACGGGCCTGTTCTGAAATCACACCTGTGACTTTGTGGTGTTTTGAAAGTCATACCGTTGTTGTGTTTCTTGGTGTGCTTTCTGCAATTGAAGATCACACAAAAACGGGACGCTAAAATATCACACGTGTGATTTCAGTAGGCACATGTGATTTCAAATCACGTGATTTGAGTTAAAGTGATTTTCAGAACAGGCCTGATAATATCTTCTGCACAAAAGCGATTTAAAAGCATACACAATTTAAGCAATTTCTTGGTATGTTTATGTTGTATTATTGATAAATAAAAAACATTTACTGCCTATTTTTAGAAAACGTAAACAAGTAAGTGAGTGAGAAATTATATTGAAAACAAAAACAAATTTTCGTTTTTTATTGTTGTTTTCAATATAATTTCTCCCTCACTCACTTGCTTACGTTTTCTAAAAACAGGCAGTTAAATTGGTTTGCGACTTTTATTAATCAAAACGAAAGTTTACGTTTCAAAACGGTTAATGGTAACCCTGTAAAATAGTTGTTTTTTTTGTGGTTTTTTTCATTTAAAATACTTGCGGTAAACTTCTTTTTTTTTTTTATTTAATATTACCTTCTGTATTACACACAAACAACAAACACATACATACTTTAATTTAATATAAATAATTATGGATATCACATACTCAAATCAACGTTTAGCGGTTCGATGGTCGAACGGTCTAAACGGTCTGCCTCTTAACAATGTCTTATTGGTTTACTGGTTCGAATCCCATTCATTCCATTCTTTTTTTTGTTTTTTATTTTTTTATTTTATAAATCTTTTTATCTAAAAAGAAATTGGTCAGTTTTTCACTTTTTAAAATTTTTTAAATATATTTATGAACTTCATATACGTATATTTTATACATATTTACGCCTTTTAATTTACCCTTTTTATACCCTTATTTTTTTTTATTGATTTCATTTGATATTGATTTTAGACCCCATAAAGTATATATATTCTGGGTCCATATGAGAAGAGAAGTTGATTTAACGATGTCCGTCCGTCCGTCCGTCCGTCTGTCCGTCTTACGCTTGATATGTGTTTTCCGGGAAAACCAGACATGGTAGCGGCTAGGTTGTTTTACATTTATGTCACATATAGTCCACCATTTCGTGCTATTGAAATTCAGCAAGATCGGTCCACAAATGGCTGAGATATGATCAAAAAACCACGACTGCCTCTAATGTTTTCCAAAAATCCCTTGTTGTTGTATTTTTATTGCTTTTTTCTGTATATCTGGAGAACGGTAAGAACCAAAGTTTCCAAATTAGGTACACACATTTAGGTTGTCAATACACACCACCCTACAAAATGTGGGCGGGATTGGAGAAGTGGGCGTGGTACCTCCCGTACAAAAAAAATTAAAAATTGTATAAAAACCTAAATTTTAGGGCTGTCATATGCCCTATGGATATGACTTATATACCAAAATATCGGAAATTTTTAGTAGAACATATTTTATAAAGAACTCGGGAAAATCGGTTCAGATACAAAAAAGTTATGACCAAAATTAATTTTTTTTCGGTAACCATGGATCTTCCCGAGTCCAAGTTTTATAACACAAATAAATGGTAAATTTCTTGCTAAACACGTCGGTATATAAATCTGTCAAATCGGTTAAATAATGGCTGAGTCAAAATACTGAAATCCCAAAAGTTACTCTTTTTTATACCCTTCACCACAGGTGTAAAAGGGTATATATAAGTTTGTCATAACGTTTGTAATTTCCACAATATTGATTTTAGACCCCATAAAGTATATATATTCTGGGTCCATATGAGAAGAGAAGTTGATTTAACGATGTCCGTCTGTCCGTCTGTCCGTCTTACGTTTGATATGTGTTTTCCGGATAATCCAGACATGATAGCGGCTAGGTTGTTTTACATTTATGTCACATATAGTCCACCATTTCTTGCTATTGAAATTCAGCAAGATCGGTCCACAAATGGCTGAGATATGATCAAAAAACCACGACTGCCTCTAATTTTTTCCAAAAATCCCTTGTTGTTGTTGTATTTTTATTGCTTTTTTCTGTATATCTGGAGAACGGCAAGAGCCAAAGTTTCCAAATTAGGTACAAACATTAAGGTTGTCAATACACACCACCCTACAAAATGTGGGCGGGATTGGAGAAGTGGGCGTGGTACCTCCCGTACAAAAAAAATTAAAAATTGTATAAAAACCTAAATTTTAGGGCTGTCATATGTCCTATGGATATGACTTATATACCAAAATATCGGAAATTTTTAGTAGAACATATTTTATAAAAAACTCGGGAAAATCGGTTCAGATACGAAAAATTTATGACCAAAATATTAATTTTTTTTGAAAAATACCCATTCTCAGGAACCATAGATCTTCCCGAGTCCAAGTTTTATAGCCAAAATAACTCATATAGTCCACCATTTCTTGCTATTGAATTTCAGCAAGATCGGTCCACAAATGGCTGAGATATGATCAAAAAACCACGACTGCCTCTAATTTTTCCAAAAAAAACCCTTGTGGTTGTTGTTTTTTTGTTTTTTTATTTGAAACATGTACACATGCTTGTACATGATTGTTCGCTTTAATTGAAAAAAAAATACCTACAAATTAAACTAATAATATGACGAAGTATATTCTATTATAATGCTTTATTATTAACAAGGTTAATAGCTCAATGGTCTGGGCGGTTGCCGAAGAAGGTTTGTTTGTTATATTGCCGGGGTTCAAATCTCGGCATCTCCACCTTTACCAAACAAAAATTTTTTAACTTTTTCCATAAATATTTCTATAAACGATTTTAAAATTATTCAGCGATTTTTGATTTTTTCATTTTATTGACAATATAAATATGCATCGTTCGCCTTACATGTGAAACAAAAAACATATTTTACAATTTGTTTTTGGCTTAAATTTAAATACCTAAGTATGTACGAATATGCAAAAGTTATTTATGTGTATTGGTAGGCATTGTTTTCATGATTGTTGCTTTTTTTCAGTTATAGAGACGGATTGTCTCTTCTTACATTTCAATTCAAAAATCTTACACGTGTTGCCATATTATTTTTAAAAAATATTATTATTTCTAAAAAAAATCCCATTTGTTATTTGAAAACAAAACATTCAACAATAAGTATTTGCGTACGTAAATGTTTAATTTAATCAAAAAGCTAGAAACATTTAAGTTAGGATAATTTTATTGACGAACCCAATGACATAGAAACAGATCTTAAAATTTGTTCACAGCTTACTCTGACATTAGGCAAGGCAAAGAAATGCTAAAAATTATTTTGAAAACGCTACAAATAATTCTTAAAGTTGTTCATTATATTGTTTTAAATCCTTATACATTTAAGTGACTCATTTTAAACAAAATTAAAATAAATGGTAATATTTAAACAAGTATTTAGGTAGATTTGATAAAGCATCAGATATAAATACCACAATTGGTTAACCTTGAAATTGGAAGGCCTTCTAATAAAAACAAAATACAAACGGTTTTATAGCTATTTTGATTTAAAAGAATTTACAGACATATTTAGACCAGATTATTTTTTTTTATATTTTAAAAAAACAGTCATCATTAATTGCGTAAAAGTTAGTTTATAACAATTTATTTTAGTTTTAATCGCTAAAGCGGATCATACACTTGCAATAAAATTGTTCAATTTTACGTATTGTACAATTATATCGCCAATGTGTATGCGATATTCGATGGTAGCACAATATATTGGCAACAATCAAAAGACTTTTGATTTTTATTGCACAACGAAAAGAAAGTGAAATGTGTTGGCAACATTGTATAATGCTGTTTATGCTATTCCTATAGTTTATGTTCACCTTTTTATTGAATGAATGAAACCATTGTGCGACTTATTGCATAATATAGGACAAAATTTAAATAATATGGCGAATATCATATACAGTAATATTGCAAGTGTATGGGCCGCTTAAGACTATTTCATCCAACTTTAAAAATTAATCAAAAGAAACTTAAAACATTTTTCTAAAAAGCTAATAAAATGCCAAATGGAAATTTTACAGCTAAATCTAAGTTTTTTGTGCTGAATTTACTTTCAAAAATAAAAAATTCCCACACTACTTAAAAGTCTTCATTAAAAATCGCCCAAACATGCAGGCTTATCGTCTTGTAAAAAAATAAAATGAAAATTTTTTTACAATAAAATAAGAATTATCCATTTCCATACGAAATTTCATTTTGACTACAACTATTTTTTTTAGTCAAAATTTATTATAATTTATTATAATACATAAAAAACTCAAGTTATATCAATACCTATTCTTCAATTTTTAAAATAATTCTAAAAAAGCTAGAAACATTCAATTAAAATGCTTAAAAAAATGCGAAGCGCTTAATGAAAGTATTTTAGCTAAATTAAAATTTTTAATCTAAGTAAAGCTGCAAAATTGCCAAAATGGTCACACTGCTTAAAAACCATACAAACAAGCAGGGTTATCCACTCTAAAAAAAATTGTATTTAGGGAATATTAGAAATGCCCTCATCATATAATTTTACGACTACAAAAAACCGCTAACATAACGAACAGTCATCTAGTGTCGTCAAAATATTAAAAGCAATCTTTGCCTTTTTATTGCTGACATTGATAACATATTAGTCACTTTTTTAGACAATTTATACAAAAATATATTCATATATACCTATATACGGGCCTGTTCTGAAATCACACCTGTGACTTTGTGGTGTTTTGAAAGTCATACCGTTGTTGTGTTTCTTGGTGTGCTTTCTGCAATTGAAGATCACACAAAAACGGGACGCTAAAATATCACACGTGTGATTTCAGTAGGCACATGTGATTTCAAATCACGTGATTTGAGTTAAAGTGATTTTCAGAACAGGCCTGATAATATCTTCTGCACAAAAGCGATTTAAAAGCATACACAATTTAAGCAATTTCTTGGTATGTTTATGTTGTATTATTGATAAATAAAAAACATTTAAATTGGTTTGCGACTTTTATTAACCAAAATGAAAGTTTACGTTTCAAAACGGTTAATGGTAACCCTGTAAAATAGTTGTTTTTTTTGTGGTTTTTTTTCATTTAAAATACTTGCGGTAAACTTCTTTTTTTTTTTTATTTAATATTACCCTGCCGGCAAATGAGTAGCTAACAGAGAACCTCAAAACACACTATTTTTGTGCATTTATTCATACGCTAAAATTTACAATAACTCTATACATGCAAAACAAAGTTCAACGTTGGTAATTTTTTTTTCCTTTCGTACACATTTGATATTTTCATTTATTCGTTTTTTATTGAAAGTGCTTTATTTGCATTTTTGTTGCTCACGCAATATAACACAACTGAGTAAATTCAAAAGAGCACATTCTCTATACTTTTGTTTACATTAACAACAACAACAATAAACAACGATGAGACGCTTTTTCAAAATTAACAACAATAAAAACAACAATAACAAAAATACATTGTACCTACTACTACTACTACTGTACTTTTTGTTTCTATGGAAATTGTGTGTACCTACATAAGTATGTGTGTTTAGTTTCATTTAAATTTTTTTTTTCTTGTACTACATAGTTAATGCTGTATAAATACATGAGTAATGAGTGTTTGATTTCTGGCTCTTTCGTTTGTATTTTTTGTTTCTTTACCAAACAATCATTTGCGCTCAGAACACTTAGAATCTTTATAAAAAAAAAACGAAGGCAACGATTGTATAAATAACAAAGCACGATGTGCGTTATTTGAATGACTGCAAACCAGCAGCGAATATTTGCGGTTGCGCGAGTTTGACTGTATGACCGTAAGCGTGTGTATTTGTTGTCGTTATTTAAATGCGATTTTTTTTCAATTGCAAAAAGCTATTCTCTGGTAGCTAACTACAAAAAAAGCCAACTTTAAGTTAGCTTGTATAGACTAACTTAAAGCCAACAACTAAGCAATGGAAAATTTACATTAACCAAAGTGTATACAAACAGCCATGTCGATTGGCAAACAAAATGTCATTATAGTCAAAAAACATAGTTTTTTAATACAAAAACTACACTGCCCCGGTAGACTAGCTGGTAGCGAGCTAGTCTATCAGCACCGAGGTTGCGGGATCGAATCCCACCAGAGACAGAAAAAAAAATAAAAAATAAAATAAAGTAAAATAAAATAAGAAAAAATAAAAAAAAGAAATAATTAAAAAATTAAATTAAATTAAAAAAAATAAAAAAAAAAAATTAAAAAAAATAAAAAAAAATTTACTTTATTGACTTTGTGTAACTATATATTTTATAAAGTTTTTGCTGGGTAGCTACAAAAAGTTAACTTTTAAGTTAACTGAAAGTAATGCAGAGTCGGACAATTGACTACTTCCTAGGACATCGCAATGTTAAAAAAGTTAGTTAATTACATATAAAAGTAATCCAATTGTCAACCACCACTACTTGAGAAATAGTTAGCTTTAAATTAATTGAAAGTTAACTGAATTGCCTGCAGGGTACCTTCTGTATTACACACAAACAACAAACACATACATACTTTAATTTAATATAAATAATTATGGATATCACATACTCAAATCAACAACGACTTCTCATGCGGTTCGATGGTCGAACGGTCTAAACGGTCTGCCTCTTAACAATGTCTTATTGGTTTACTGGTTCGAATCCCATTCATTCCATTCTTTTTTTTGTTTTTTATTTTTTGTTTTTTTATTTTATAAATCTTTTTATCTAAAAAGAAATTGGTCAGTTTTTCACTTTTTAAAATTTTTTAAATATATTTATGAACTTCATATACGTATATTTTATACATATTTACGCCTTTTAATTTACCCTTTTTATACCCTTATTTTTTTTTATTGATTTCATTTTTATACCCTTCACCAGAGGTGTAAAAGGGTATATATAAGTTTGTCATTACGTTTGTAATTTCCACAATATTGATTTTGGACCCCATAAAGTATATATATTCTGGGTCCATATGAGAAGAGAAGTTGATTTAACGATGTCCGTCTGTCCGTCTGTCCGTCTTACGCTTGATATGTGTTTTCCGGGAAAACCAGACATGGTAGCGGCTAGGTTGTTTTACATTTATGTCACATATAGTCCACCATTTCGTGCTATTGAAGTTCAGCAAGATCGGTCCACAAATGGCTGAGATATGATCAAAAAACCACGACTGCCTCTAATGTTTTCCAAAAATCCCTTGTTGTTGTATTTTTATTGCTTTTTTCTGTATATCTGGAGAACGGTAAGAACCAAAGTTTCCAAATTAGGTACACACATTTAGGTTGTCAATACACACCACCCTACAAAATGTGGGCGGGATTGGAGAAGTGGGCGTGGTACCTCCCGTACAAAAAAAATTAAAAATTGTATAAAAACCTAAATTTTAGGGCTGTCATATGTCCTATGGATATGACTTATATACCAAAATATCGGAAATTTTTAGTAGAACATATTTTATAAAAAACTCGGGAAAATCGGTTCAGATACGAAAAATTTATGACCAAAATATTAATTTTTTTTGAAAAATACCCATTCTCAGGAACCATAGATCTTCCCGAGTCCAAGTTTTATAGCCAAAATAACTCATATAGTCCACCATTTCTTGCTATTGAATTTCAGCAAGATCGGTCCACAAATGGCTGAGATATGATCAAAAAACCACGACTGCCTCTAATTTTTTCCAAAAATCCCTTGTTGTTGTTGTATTTTTATTGCTTTTTTCTGTATATCTGGAGAACGGCAAGAGCCAATGTTTCCAAATTAGGTACAAACATTAAGGTTGTCAATACACACCACCCTACAAAATGTGGGCGGGATTGGAGAAGTGGGCGTGGTACCTCCCGTACAAAAAAAATTAAAAATTGTATAAAAACCTAAATTTTAGGGCTGTCATATGTCCTATGGATATGACTTATATACCAAAATATCGGAAATTTTTAGTAGAACATATTTTATAAAAAACTCGGGAAAATCGGTTCAGATACGAAAAATTTATGACCAAAATATTAATTTTTTTTGAAAAATACCCATTCTCAGGAACCATAGATCTTCCCGAGTCCAAGTTTTATAGCCAAAATAACTCATATAGTCCACCATTTCTTGCTATTGAATTTCAGCAAGATCGGTCCACAAATGGCTGAGATATGATCAAAAAACCACGACTGCCTCTAATTTTTCCAAAAAAAACCCTTGTGGTTGTTGTTTTTTTGTTTTTTTATTTGAAACATGTACACATGCTTGTACATGATTGTTCGCTTTAATTGAAAAATACATACCTACAAATTAAACTAATAATATGACGAAGTATATTCTATTATAATGCTTTATTATTAACAAGGTTAATAGCTCAATGGTCTGGGCGGTTGCCCAAGAAGGTTTGTTTGTTATATTGCCGGGGTTCAAATCTCGGCATCTCCACCTTTACCAAACAAAAATTTTTTAACTTTTTCCATAAATATTTCTATAAACGATTTTAAAATTATTCAGCGATTTTTGATTTTTTCATTTTATTGACAATATAAATATGCATCGTTCGCCTTACATGTGAAACAAAAAACATATTTTACAATTTGTTTTTGGCTTAAATTTAAATACCTAAGTATGTACGAATATGCAAAAGTTATTTATGTGTATTGGTAGGCATTGTTTTCATGATTGTTGCTTTTTTTCAGTTATAGAGACGGATTGTCTCTTCTTACATTTCAATTCAAAAATCTTACACGTGTTGCCATATTATTTTTAAAAAATATTATTATTTCTAAAAAAAATCCCATTTGTTATTTGAAAACAAAACATTCAACAATAAGTATTTGCGTACGTAAATGTTTAATTTAATCAAAAAGCTAGAAACATTTAAGTTAGGATAATTTTATTGACGAACCCAATGACATAGAAACAGATCTTAAAATTTGTTCACAGCTTACTCTGACATTAGGCAAGGCAAAGAAATGCTAAAAATTATTTTGAAAACGCTACAAATAATTCTTAAAGTTGTTCATTATATTGTTTTAAATCCTTATACATTTAAGTGACTCATTTTAAACAAAATTAAAATAAATGGTAATATTTAAACAAGTATTTAGGTAGATTTGATAAAGCATCAGATATAAATACCACAATTGGTTAACCTTGAAATTGGAAGGCCTTCTAATAAAAACAAAATACAAACGGTTTTATAGCTATTTTGATTTAAAAGAATTTACAGACATATTTAGACCAGATTATTTTTTTTTATATTTTAAAAAAACAGTCATCATTAATTGCGTAAAAGTTAGTTTATAACAATTTATTTTAGTTTTAATCGCTAAAGCGGATCATACACTTGCAATAAAATTGTTCAATTTTACGTATTGTACAATTATATCGCCAATGTGTATGCGATATTCGATGGTAGCACAATATATTGGCAACAATCAAAAGACTTTTGATTTTTATTGCACAACGAAAAGAGAGTGAAATGTGTTGGCAACATTGTATAATGCTGTTTATGCTATTCCTATAGTTTATGTTCACCTTTTTATTGAATGAATGAAACCATTGTGCGACTTATTGCATAATATAGGACAAAATTTAAATAATATGGCGATTATCATATACAGTAATATTGCAAGTGTATGGGCCGCTTAAGACTATTTCATCCAACTTTAAAAATTAATCAAAAGAAACTTAAAACATTTTTCTAAAAAGCTAATAAAATGCCAAATGGAAATTTTACAGCTAAATCTAAGTTTTTTGTGCTGAATTTACTTTCAAAAATAAAAAATTCCCACACTACTTAAAAGTCTTCATTAAAAATCGCCCAAACATGCAGGCTTATCGTCTTGTAAAAAAATAAAATGAAAATTTTTTTACAATAAAATAAGAATTATCCATTTCCATACGAAATTTCATTTTGACTACAACTATTTTTTTTAGTCAAAATTTATTATAATTTATTATAATACATAAAAAACTCAAGTTATATCAATACCTATTCTTCAATTTTTAAAATAATTCTAAAAAAGCTAGAAACATTCAATTAAAATGCTTAAAAAAATGCGAAGCGCTTAATGAAAGTATTTTAGCTAAATTAAAATTTTTAATCTAAGTAAAGCTGCAAAATTGCCAAAATGGTCACACTGCTTAAAAACCATACAAACAAGCAGGGTTATCCACTCTAAAAAAAATTGTATTTAGGGAATATTAGAAATGCCCTCATCATATAATTTTACGACTACAAAAAACCGCTAACATAACGAACAGTCATCTAGTGTCGTCAAAATATTAAAAGCAATCTTTGCCTTTTTATTGCTGACATTGATAACATATTAGTCACTTTTTTAGACAATTTATACAAAAATATATTCATATATACCTATATACGGGCCTGTTCTGAAATCACACCTGTGACTTTGTGGTGTTTTGAAAGTCATACCGTTGTTGTGTTTCTTGGTGTGCTTTCTGCAATTGAAGATCACACAAAAACGGGACGCTAAAATATCACACGTGTGATTTCAGTAGGCACATGTGATTTCAAATCACGTGATTTGAGTTAAAGTGATTTTCAGAACAGGCCTGATAATATCTTCTGCACAAAAGCGATTTAAAAGCATACACAATTTAAGCAATTTCTTGGTATGTTTATGTTGTATTATTGATAAATAAAAAACATTTAAATTGGTTTGCGACTTTTATTAACCAAAATGAAAGTTTACGTTTCAAAACGGTTAATGGTAACCCTGTAAAATAGTTGTTTTTTTTGTGGTTTTTTTTCATTTAAAATACTTGCGGTAAACTTCTTTTTTTTTTTATTTAATATTACCTTCTGTATTACACACAAACAACAAACACATACATACTTTAATTTAATATAAATAATTATGGATATCACATACTCAAATCAACAACGACTTCTCATGCGGTTCGATGGTCGAACGGTCTAAACGGTCTGCCTCTTAACAATGTCTTATTGGTTTACTGGTTCGAATCCCATTCATTCCATTCTTTTTTTTGTTTTTTATTTTTTGATTTTTTATTTTATAAATCTTTTTATCTAAAAAGAAATTGGTCAGTTTTTCACTTTTTAAAATTTTTTAAATATATTTATGAACTTCATATACGTATATTTTATACATATTTACGCCTTTTAATTTACCCTTTTTATACCCTTATTTTTTTTTATTGATTTCATTTTTATACCCTTCACCAGAGGTGTAAAAGGGTATATATAAGTTTGTCATTACGTTTGTAATTTCCACAATATTGATTTTAGACCCCATAAAGTATATATATTCTGGGTCCATATGAGAAGAGAAGTTGATTTAACGATGTCCGTCTGTCCGTCTTACGCTTGATATGTGTTTTCCGGGAAAACCAGACATGGTAGCGGCTAGGTTGTTTTACATTTATGTCACATATAGTCCACCATTTCGTGCTATTGAAATTCAGCAAGATCGGTCCACAAATGGCTGAGATATGATCAAAAAACCACGACTGCCTCTATTGTTTTCCAAAAATCCCTTGTTGTTGTATTTTTATTGCTTTTTTCTGTATATCTGGAGAACGGTAAGAACCAAAGTTTCCAAATTAGGTACACACATTTAGGTTGTCAATACACACCACCCTACAAAATGTGGGCGGGATTGGAGAAGTGGGCGTGGTACCTCCCGTACAAAAAAATTAAAAATTGTATAAAAACCTAAATTTTAGGGCTGTCATATGCCCTATGGATATGACTTATATACCAAAATATCAGAAATTTTTAGTAGAACATATTTTATAAAGAACTCGGGAAAATCGGTTCAGATACAAAAAAGTTATGACCAAAATTAATCGGTAACCATGGATCTTCCCGAGTCCAAGTTTTATAACACAAATAAATGGTAAATTTCTTGCTAAACACGTCGGTATATAAATCTGTCAAATCGGTTAAATAATGGCTGAGTCAAAATACTGAAATCCCAAAAGTTACTCTTTTTTATACCCTTCACCACAGGTGTAAAAGGGTATATATAAGTTTGTCATAACGTTTGTAATTTCCACAATATTGATTTTAGACCCCATAAAGTATATATATTCTGGGTCCATATGAGAAGAGAAGTTGATTTAACGATGTCCGTCTGTCCGTCTGTCCGTCTTACGTTTGATATGTGTTTTCCGGATAATCCAGACATGATAGCGGCTAGGTTGTTTTACATTTATGTCACATATAGTCCACCATTTCTTGATATTGAAATTCAGCAAGATCGGTCCACAAATGGCTGAGATATGATCAAAAAACCACGACTGCCTCTAATTTTTTCCAAAAATCCCTTGTTGTTGTTGTATTTTTATTGCTTTTTTCTGTATATCTGGAGAACGGCAAGAGCCAAAGTTTCCAAATTAGGTACAAACATTAAGGTTGTCAATACACACCACCCTACAAAATGTGGGCGGGATTGGAGAAGTGGGCGTGGTACCTCCCGTACAAAAAAAATTAAAAATTGTATAAAAACCTAAATTTTAGGGCTGTCATATGTCCTATGGATATGACTTATATACCAAAATATCGGAAATTTTTAGTAGAACATATTTTATAAAAAACTCGGGAAAATCGGTTCAGATACGAAAAATTTATGACCAAAATATTAATTTTTTTTGAAAAATACCCATTCTCAGGAACCATAGATCTTCCCGAGTCCAAGTTTTATAGCCAAAATAACTTATATAGTCCACCATTTCTTGCTATTGAATTTCAGCAAGATCGGTCCACAAATGGCTGAGATATGATCAAAAAACCACGACTGCCTCTAATTTTTCCAAAAAAAACCCTTGTGGTTGTTGTTTTTTTGTTTTTTTATTTGAAACATGTACACATGCTTGTACATGATTGTTCGCTTTAATTGAAAAATACATACCTACAAATTAAACTAATAATATGACGAAGTATATTCTATTATAATGCTTTATTATTAACAAGGTTAATAGCTCAATGGTCTGGGCGGTTGCCGAAGAAGGTTTGTTTGTTATATTGCCGGGGTTCAAATCTCGGCATCTCCACCTTTACCAAACAAAAATTTTTTAACTTTTTCCATAAATATTTCTATAAACGATTTTAAAATTATTCAGCGATTTTTGATTTTTTCATTTTATTGACAATATAAATATGCATCGTTCGCCTTACATGTGAAACAAAAAACATATTTTACAATTTGTTTTTGGCTTAAATTTAAATACCTAAGTATGTACGAATATGCAAAAGTTATTTATGTGTATTGGTAGGCATTGTTTTCATGATTGTTGCTTTTTTTCAGTTATAGAGACGGATTGTCTCTTCTTACATTTCAATTCAAAAATCTTACACGTGTTGCCATATTATTTTTAAAAAATATTATTATTTCTAAAAAAAATCCCATTTGTTATTTGAAAACAAAACATTCAACAATAAGTATTTGCGTACGTAAATGTTTAATTTAATCAAAAAGCTAGAAACATTTAAGTTAGGATAATTTTATTGACGAACCCAATGACATAGAAACAGATCTTAAAATTTGTTCACAGCTTACTCTGACATTAGGCAAGGCAAAGAAATGCTAAAAATTATTTTGAAAACGCTACAAATAATTCTTAAAGTTGTTCATTATATTGTTTTAAATCCTTATACATTTAAGTGACTCATTTTAAACAAAATTAAAATAAATGGTAATATTTAAACAAGTATTTAGGTAGATTTGATAAAGCATCAGATATAAATACCACAATTGGTTAACCTTGAAATTGGAAGGCCTTCTAATAAAAACAAAATACAAACGGTTTTATAGCTATTTTGATTTAAAAGAATTTACAGACATATTTAGACCAGATTATTTTTTTTTATATTTTAAAAAAACAGTCATCATTAATTGCGTAAAAGTTAGTTTATAACAATTTATTTTAGTTTTAATCGCTAAAGCGGATCATACACTTGCAATAAAATTGTTCAATTTTACGTATTGTACAATTATATCGCCAATGTGTATGCGATATTCGATGGTAGCACAATATATTGGCAACAATCAAAAGACTTTTGATTTTTATTGCACAACGAAAAGAGAGTGAAATGTGTTGGCAACATTGTATAATGCTGTTTATGCTATTCCTATAGTTTATGTTCACCTTTTTATTGAATGAATGAAACCATTGTGCGACTTATTGCATAATATAGGACAAAATTTAAATAATATGGCGAATATCATATACAGTAATATTGCAAGTGTATGGGCCGCTTAAGACTATTTCATCCAACTTTAAAAATTAATCAAAAGAAACTTAAAACATTTTTCTAAAAAGCTAATAAAATGCCAAATGGAAATTTTACAGCTAAATCTAAGTTTTTTGTGCTGAATTTACTTTCAAAAATAAAAAATTCCCACACTACTTAAAAGTCTTCATTAAAAATCGCCCAAACATGCAGGCTTATCGTCTTGTAAAAAAATAAAATGAAAATTTTTTTACAATAAAATAAGAATTATCCATTTCCATACGAAATTTCATTTTGACTACAACTATTTTTTTTAGTCAAAATTTATTATAATTTATTATAATACATAAAAAACTCAAGTTATATCAATACCTATTCTTCAATTTTTAAAATAATTCTAAAAAAGCTAGAAACATTCAATTAAAATGCTTAAAAAAATGCGAAGCGCTTAATGAAAGTATTTTAGCTAAATTAAAATTTTTAATCTAAGTAAAGCTGCAAAATTGCCAAAATGGTCACACTGCTTAAAAACCATACAAACAAGCAGGGTTATCCACTCTAAAAAAAATTGTATTTAGGGAATATTAGAAATGCCCTCATCATATAATTTTACGACTACAAAAAACCGCTAACATAACGAACAGTCATCTAGTGTCGTCAAAATATTAAAAGCAATCTTTGCCTTTTTATTGCTGACATTGATAACATATTAGTCACTTTTTTAGACAATTTATACAAAAATATATTCATATATACCTATATACGGGCCTGTTCTGAAATCACACCTGTGACTTTGTGGTGTTTTGAAAGTCATACCGTTGTTGTGTTTCTTGGTGTGCTTTCTGCAATTGAAGATCACACAAAAACGGGACGCTAAAATATCACACGTGTGATTTCAGTAGGCACATGTGATTTCAAATCACGTGATTTGAGTTAAAGTGATTTTCAGAACAGGCCTGATAATATCTTCTGCACAAAAGCGATTTAAAAGCATACACAATTTAAGCAATTTCTTGGTATGTTTATGTTGTATTATTGATAAATAAAAAACATTTAAATTGGTTTGCGACTTTTATTAACCAAAATGAAAGTTTACGTTTCAAAACGGTTAATGGTAACCCTGTAAAATAGTTGTTTTTTTTGTGGTTTTTTTTCATTTAAAATACTTGCGGTAAACTTCTTTTTTTTTTTATTTAATATTACCTTCTGTATTACACACAAACAACAAACACATACATACTTTAATTTAATATAAATAATTATGGATATCACATACTCAAATCAACAACGACTTCTCATGCGGTTCGATGGTCGAACGGTCTAAACGGTCTGCCTCTTAACAATGTCTTATTGGTTTACTGGTTCGAATGCCATTCATTCCATTCTTTTTTTTGTTTTTTATTTTTTGATTTTTTATTTTATAAATCTTTTTATCTTAAAAGAAATTGGTCAGTTTTTCACTTTTTAAAATTTTTTAAATATATTTATGAACTTCATATACGTATATTTTATACATATTTACGCCTTTTAATTTACCTTTTTTATACCCTTATTTTTTTTTATTGATTTCATTTTTATACCCTTCACCAGAGGTGTAAAAGGGTATATATAAGTTTGTCATTACGTTTGTAATTTCCACAATATTGATTTTAGACCCCATAAAGTATATATATTCTGGGTCCATATGAGAAGAGAAGTTGATTTAACGATGTCCGTCTGTCCGTCTGTCCGTCTTACGCTTGATATGTGTTTTCCGGGAAAACCAGACATGGTAGCGGCTAGGTTGTTTTACATTTATGTCACATATAGTCCACCATTTCGTGCTATTGAAATTCAGCAAGATCGGTCCACAAATGGCTGAGATATGATCAAAAAACCACGACTGCCTCTAATGTTTTCCAAAAATCCCTTGTTGTTGTATTTTTATTGCTTTTTTCTGTATATCTGGAGAACGGTAAGAGGCAAAGTTTCCAAATTAGGTACACACATTTAGGTTGTCAATACACACCACCCTACAAAATGTGGGCGGGATTGGAGAAGTGGGCGTGGTACCTCCCGTACAAAAAAAATTAAAAATTGTATAAAAACCTAAATTTTAGGGCTGTCATATGCCCTATGGATATGACTTATATACCAAAATATCGGAAATTTTTAGTAGAACATATTTTATAAAGAACTCGGGAAAATCGGTTCAGATACAAAAAAGTTATGACCAAAATTAATTTTTTTCGGTAACCATGGATCTTCCCGAGTCCAAGTTTTATAACACAAATAAATGGTAAATTTCTTGCTAAACACGTCGGTATATAAATCTGTCAAATCGGTTAAATAATGGCTGAGTCAAAATACTGAAATCCCAAAAGTTACTCTTTTTTTATAATTAAGTTTGTTTTTTTTTATAATTAAGTTTGCTTAAATATATGTACACATATGTAGGTATATATACATATATGCCTATAAGCCAATTTAATGGAAATATTCTTTTTAAGCACGTTGGTATATAAATCTGCCAAATCGGTTAAAAATGGATAAGTTATGTGCAAAATACTCCAAAAAAGGACTAAAAACATTAACATTTTTATAAAAACTAAAATTTTAGAGCTGTATTATGACCTATTCATACGTTTTAGATATCAAAATATCGGAAATCTTTAGAAAAACTCGGAATATCGGTAAAAAAAAGTAATGTCAAAAATATAGTTTTTTTTTTAATACCTATTTTCGTGAACCATAGAACTTCCCAACTACAAGTTTTATCACCAAAGTAAATGGTAATTTTATACTTTAAGATGTCGGTATGACCAAATACTGAAATTCGATCAAAACTTAACGTGCTATATATTAATTAAACTTTTAATATATTTAATAGCACGCAATCATATGCAAATAATTAAATAAAACTAAACGATATATATTTTATAAATATACATGTATATATACATATATTTAAATATATATATAAACTTCTGTTCTTTCCAAACCATGGTGAAGGGTATATAAGATTCGGCATAGCCGAATATAGCACTCTTACTTGTTTCCTTTACTTCTGTTTTTTCTGTTTAGAATATAAAAAAAGAACTTTATTAAAGCACTTAGAGAAAACAAAATTTAAAAAAAACAGATAACTACACCGGTCTACGAAATTATCCTATCTGTAAATTTAAAACAGAGCATTAAACATATTCATCATTGTTAAGAACAAACCACTAGTTAAATTTTAGAATATCAAGATAATTTGCCTAAGTTTCATTAATAAAGTCATTTATATACGAAACATAATTAAAATTAAAGTTAACATAAAATTAAAATAAAAAAAGGCATACAAAAATGTGATTTAACAAAATCAGAAGTCCTAATTAAATTTAAATGTGTTAACTAGTGTTTCCAAAATTGAAAAAAAACAAAAAAATTTAAACCCGGTTTTAGCTTCCTTTACTTAAAAATAAATTGAATGCAATTGCATTGTCATGCATATACATACATATGTATGTATAATTCATATTTAACGTATATACATGTGTATGTTTAAGAGGATAAATAATAACTAATATAGATTAGGAAAATTTGTGTAAAAAAGTGCTTCATGGGGTTTTTTTTTGTCATACAAACATTTAATTTACATATATAAATAATAGGCGGCTTGAACAATTGTAATCTTCTCTTGTAACGATAACAAAAACAACAACATTAGCTGAACTCTTCGAAAGTACTTTCGGCGTGGGATAAATATGACTAAGGAATTTTACTATACATTCCAATAGTACTTCTTGAATATAATAATTTAAGTATTTCATGTTTAACTCTATTATTAAATGATAAAATGAATTTTAATTGTAATAAATCATTTAATATGATCAGTGAATAAGCTAAAAATAATGACTGTTTAATTTCTAACCCCTTGAGGTAAAACTTAGTTGTGAAAATATTGGGGATCATGGAAATTTTGAAAATTATTTTCTTTTCTTTGGGATGTAAAAACCATGATCATGGCTGGGTGGGCAACAGATTGCTTTATTAATAACACCTTTTATACCCAATCTGTTAAATATTCCAATAAGAAAAACTGTTATTTCTTCTGCTTTTCTTTATTGTTTCTGTTTACGCACGCATTTTAAATAAATTTATACGTAGCTACAGGGCACACTGGGCTGGATCGCCAAATTTTTGGCATAAAGTCGAAATTTTCATGGAAATATTTGTTAATTTTAACTATATTTTCTTAAAGTGTATACCCTAGGTACAACATTTCAGTAAATAAAAGTTATTTGATGGAAGCCCTGAACTTTTACAAGGGGTACAAAGTTCAATCTATATGTCATGTGTTTGATTTCCTAAAAAAGCAGAAAAAGTTAGCTCAGCTTTATAATAACCGAAAGCGACTGCCGGTAAACAAAAAAAAAAATTGATAAATATGGAAAATAACGATAAATGTATGTATATTATTAAAAACTAATAGCAATTGCTTTTTATTTGTTAAATGTTTTTGTGAATTGTTTTTTGTGCAGTCCTAAGAAAGAGAAAAAAATTAACCAAAACACCAGTTTAGAGCGGAGTAAAAACTAACTTTCGCCCAATTTTGGCCAAAATTTAATTCTGCTAAAATATACTTGAAAGTGTACATTATAACGTGTTATTAACAATTTTTGCCCAAATTTGCCCATTTTCCATAAATTTGTGGATTTTTAGGTACATTTGAGTTCAGTCATGCTTCCCTCATCCATATGTGGCTAGACAACTACCGAAATGAAGATGCAATTTAAACTGGATTTTTGAACAGCTTAACTCTAAAACTCTAAAAAAAAGTTGTCGTATAATATGATCTTCATATGACTCTAATAGATTGCAAAGTCTTAAACATTTTAACTGGCACAAAATCTTGTCAGTTATGTCCTATCTGTGGGGCCATTCGCCATTTCATGGGAATTTCCAATCAATGCTATTAAGTTTAAAAAATTCTGTGAGAAAACAATACCCGTGGTATCCGATATCGCCTACTTTACATAAAATCTTGATTCATGGATCTCAAATAATATCATCATCAGTAATGCCAATAGGTTGCCTTGGCGAAAACGCATCAGAAGCACGCAACACATTTTATAAACAAGACAGGAGATCGCATGCTCGTCAGAATTCGCGGATTCATAATTTGCTCGATGTGTTTCACAGATCAGTTGACTCTTCAGATCCTGTTCTTTCGAGCATTTCGCTCAAGAAAAGGTCAGCTCAACTTAAAAAAAGGTGTTGCCCAAAGATGTTATTGAACTTTTGGAAGCACCAAATTTTTAAATTGAAAAAAATTAACCTGAGAATAGTAGTTAGCTATATATATCTAAGGATTCAGTGCTTTTTAAGTCCATAACCATATATCACTTTAATAAAACTTTTGCAATTTAATAATATTACTTTCTCAAATAAAAACACATTGGTATTCGAAATTTCAACTTAAATTTTTCGTAATTTAGGAATTTAAGGTCCAAAATGGCCCGATTTTGACCAGCTTGGGCCTGGTGTGTAATAGGTATGTACTCCTGATCTCAAGAAGCCCTTAAATTCTGTACAAAACAATCTTTTAAGCAAAATTTGGGTATATTAAGGAGTTGTAACGCACGTTTTGGCACCATATGGGAGGTAGTCGGATTGGACCAAAATTTTCCAAAGATGCTGCGCATACTATAATTATCAAATGTACCAAGTTTCAATTCTGTAACTCTATGTTTAGACTTTATGCCAAAAATTTGGCGATCCAGCCCAGTGTGCAGGGTAACGATTTGATATGGCAATCGAACCCTCCCTCCGACGAGCAAGTAAGCCGGTCTACAAGCGTGCATCTGCTATATTCAAATTGAAAACTAACATCTGCCCATACGATGAAAATTTTAACATAGGTTATATGCTACACATCACTGACAAAATAAGTTGCTTTGAAAGCAGCGCTACCATTTGTCAAGTTTTTCCTTTTTTGCAAGCCTTATTTTGCTAAATTATTAAACGAAATGAATTAGAAATACATTTTGGTGTTATCTTTTGAAATGTTGGCACTTTTGTAGAAAAAAAGTATTTAAAAGAAATACAAGTTTTTTTTCAGAAATGGTGACATTTTTTATTGATAGTAGATGTTAGACGTTTCAAGTGTGAACGCGTATGTTACATTTTCAACATCTTCAATGCGTTCCTCCGAAATGTATGCAAGTGTACAAAGGCTATTACATGTTGACAGTTAAGTAAGTATAAACTGCTCGAAATCCAATTTCCAGCCCTCGGCTTTCTTCATAAGAATGTTTTTGTTTTGATAAAAGACAACTTATAAGACAATGTCACTTATACTGTCCAACATTAAGTTTAATAGAATACGATGTCGGCCATACTGTCGTAGACGACGATTTTCTCTAAATTGTCTTCTAGAAAATCTAAACGATAGAGGACAAGTCGTGCTGCATACATCATTTAAAAGGTAACACACACACCAGAGAACTGCAAAATCACTATTTTTCTTGATGTATTCATACGCTCAAATTTACATTCACTTTTTGCCTGCAAAACAAAGTTCAACGTTGGTAATTTTTACATCGTTTCCCAACAAACACGAAGGTTTGATTTCAAATTGAAAATGATTTGAGACCAAAAGTTTTCTCAAACGAAAAACGTTTGATAATGATTTGACAATCATTTGAAAATCATAGCGTTCTTAACAAAAAGGGGAAATTATTTTCAAATTGAAAAATGCCTTTATTTTCAACTTGCTTTCAAACATCAATCTCAAATGTTTTTCAAATGTGGATTATAATACAATGTGGAACATAAATAAAAATATTTTATTTATTTTTATTATATATTTAAATAAACTGTGAGATAAACATTCGGCACCATAGCTAAAATATGAAATAATGTTCTTTCCGTCCTCTAATTCTTGGAAAGACGAAATATGTTTTTTGCTACTTTTTATGTTGAGGATTGCAGCACCGCGATCATACAACAAACTTATAATTTATGCACTTTTCCGTTTTATTTTTTTTAATTCGTATTCTTAATCATTGTAATTACTCATAAATAATTTTTATTTTTCATAAAACAGATTTAACCACGCAGTAAAAATTTAACTAATCGCCATTTTTAATGTTTATATTTATTTTTCGCTTTAGTATTGCGAAGTTTAGTTTTGATTTGAATTTAACATTTGATACCAATTTGACATCAAATTGATTTTCAAATCATTATCAATTTGAATTTAAATGTTAAAATCAAACAATTGAAAAAGTTTGAGAATTGTGTTTGATGTCAAATGATAAAGTAATTTCATATCAAAGGTTTAACTTCGTGTTTGTTGGGTTCGTACACATTTGATTTTTGCATGTGTGCGTTTTTTATTGAAAGTGCTTTGTTTGCATTTTTGTTGCGCACGCAATATAACTTATTTTTGCATTCAAGTAGTCATTGTCCACTCGATGAGACGCTTTGTTAACATTAACAACAATAAACCACTCGATGAGACGCTTTGTTAAAATTAACAACAATAAAAACAACAAAAACAAGAATACATTGTACATACAGAACTACTGTACTTTTTAAGATGATAAAAAAAGTCTTCTGTTTCTATGGAAATTGTTTGTACCTACCAGAGAAAGCCAAAAAGTTATATTTTTAATACTTATAATCTATTCATACGCCACCGAGCACGAGTACAGACAGGTATGAATACCAATAAGTATGAACAAAAACAAGTTTGTAAAGCGACCGGTATGAGCAGTGATGTTAACTTATATTTTTTCATTACCTTACGGCCCTCTAAAAATTACCGTTTTTGAGAAGAAATTACCGTACGCAAAGGTTTTTAATCAAAACATTACTGTGCTGTTTTAAAATGTCTGGCGATTGATTGTGTAGTAAAATTTTTACCCCGGGTCTCCACGTAGCAATATTTATTGCGGCAAACGTCAAATTTGATTGCTCCATACAATTTGCGACGTATAGACCGCATATTGCCATGGGTGGCAATCCATTGCGCAATGATTGCTCTTCTTATTGCTTGAGCAATTATTGCTTAGCAATCTGCTGTCAAATCAGTTGTAATTTATCTGACATTTCATTTCTCTGTACGATTGGTTATTTATTTATTAAAAAAGCAAGTGAAAAAATACTTCAACAAAATACAGAAAAAGTTTTTATATATTATATTTTTAAATAAACGTCAATATCAACAAAAGCAAACGACGAATTTGTTTTTTTTTTATATATTTTTATTTTTTCAATAGAAAAATACAAGTTTTAGGTATTTTTCATACGCAAATAAACAAAAAAGCAATACAAAACACAGCTACGACAATTACAATTAATTATTTTAATTAATTAATTTAAAAAAGAAAATTTAACAATCACTTCAAAACACAACATAAAACATTTGTTATAAATACAGCCACAAAACTTTATACAACTACTCGAGGTGAAAATTGCAAATTTATGGCAAAGCAATAACAAGTGTTCTCCAGCAATATAATCAGCAATCATTGCTCCATTGTTGTGTCATTGTTCTGCCGACGTTATTGTTTGTACTTAGCAATAAAAATTGCTACGTGGAGACCCAGCGTTATGAAAAGCACTCAGTCCATTGCCTGTCATATGGAAATAGCACATAAGAGCAGTATTCATAAACCATTTACATATTTAAATTTAAAATGATAATTAGTATTGTGGTAATTTTGTTGAACTATTTATAGTTTTTAATCCATAAAAATAACAATTTTAAATAATTTTCATGTTGTAAAATTCCTTTCTTCATAAAAATAATTTAATGAAAATTAAATTTTATTAACTTAAGCCTGATTAAAAATATTGAAAATTTTGGATTAAAAACCATAAATAGTTCAACAAAATAACCACAATACTAATTATTGTTAAAGCTAAGGCACGAGCTCTATGTGTACATTTGTCCTTCAAGCTGTGCTGAAAAAGGTCAACAGAAAAGAGAAAGACAAAGTGAAAAAACAAAAAATGTACTTGGACTTTAAGAAAAATTCTTGACGAAAGTACGAAAAAACAGAAGTAAAGGAAAAAACATGTAAAATCAATTAAAGTGGATAATCATTCATGAAAGCAAATTTCGATCTACCAAATGTTAAAATACAATTTGGTTTAAGGATTGATGTTTGTCTAGTGACGTCAGCAGTCGTCGATGGCTGCGAGTGTAAGACGGCAAATCCATCTGAGGAGATCGAGTGGTTGCGATCGAAACATGTCATGGTAACCTGCCGGCCAGGGTTCGAGCCCGAGCCACGTCAAGAATGAAAGATTATCAATAACAATTTTGATTAATTTTCATGTTGTAAAATTCCTTTCTTCACAAAAATAATTTAATAAAAATTAAATTTCATGAACTTAAGCCTAATTAAAAATATTAAAAATTTGGATTAAAAACCATAAATAGTTCAACAAAATAACCACAATACTAATTATTGTTAAAGCTAAGGCACGAGCTCTATGTGTACATTTGTCCTTCAAGCTGTGCTGAAAAAGGTCAACAGAAAAGAGAAAGACAAAGTGAAAAAACAAAAAATGTACTTGGACTTTAAGAAAAATTCTTGACGAAAGTACGAAAAAACAGAAGTAAAGGAAAAAACATGTAAAATCAATTAAAGTGGATAATCATTCATGAAAGCAAATTTCGATCTACCAAATGTTAAAATACAATTTGGTTTAAGGATTGATGTTTGTCTAGTGACGTCAGCAGTCGTCGATGGCTGCGAGTGTAAGACGGCAAATCCATCTGAGGAGATCGAGTGGTTGCGATCGAAACATGTCATGGTAACCTGCCGGCCAGGGTTCGAGCCCGAGCCACGTCAAGAATGAAAGATTATCAATAACAATTTTGATTAATTTTCATGTTGTAAAATTCCTTTCTTCACAAAAATAATTTAATAAAAATTAAATTTCATGAACTTAAGCCTAATTAAAAATATTAAAAATTTGGATTAAAAACCATAAATAGTTCAACAAAATAACCACAATACTAATTATTGTTAAAGCTAAGGCACGAGCTCTATGTGTACATTTGTCCTTCAAGCTGTGCTGAAAAAGGTCAACAGAAAAGAGAAAGACAAAGTGAAAAAACAAAAAATGTACTTGGACTTTAAGAAAAATTCTTGACGAAAGTACGAAAAAACAGAAGTAAAGGAAAAAACATGTAAAATCAATTAAAGTGGATAATCATTCATGAAAGCAAATTTCGATCTACCAAATGTTAAAATACAATTTGGTTTAAGGATTGATGTTTGTCTAGTGACGTCAGCAGTCGTCGATGGCTGCGAGTGTAAGACGGCAAATCCATCTGAGGAGATCGAGTGGTTGCGATCGAAACATGTCATGGTAACCTGCCGGCCAGGGTTCGAGCCCGAGCCACGTCAAGAATGAAAGATTATCAATAACAATTTTGATTAATTTTCATGTTGTAAAATTCCTTTCTTCACAAAAATAATTTAATAAAAATTAAATTTCATGAACTTAAGCCTAATTAAAAATATTAAAAATATTTTCTATTATTATAAAATTATGCTTCTATTAACAATAATAAAATATAATCTTTTTTACGAAAGGGGCTTTTTATAAAAAGAAGGCTGTCAGCTATTTTGGGATCTGTTCTGTTTCTTTTTTCATGTTTCCCGCTAAAGAGAAAACTCGTTTTGATGCTGGGCTGCAGAAATTGATATGATTCTTGATTTTATATATACAACCGTGGATATCTTGTGGAGTTGTTTTTCCACAATTTACGTGATGTTGTAGTCTTCTGTAAGGCTAACATTTTCGTTGGCATGCTGATCGACTTCAGCCTTTAAATTTTAAACAATTTTAAACGTCTTAAAATGCAACTGCCAGCAGATAAACATCTCAAAATCATAATATGTATGATGGAATTTACCTGTGATATCTCATTTATTAATTCCGTATATTCGATTTATATATTTTTGTGGTATTCGGCAACTTTTTGTGTTTTTATTAAGAACGATTGAAATAAAACGACGTATTTTAATTTGCATCCATTTTTCCAGATTTTCTTAAAAATAGTTTTTTCTATTTATATAAGAACGCAGATCTTAATATTCCGAAATATTCAATAAAATGTTATTGAATTTTACTCAAACCATTTTGAAAAAAAGGATTTCTTAGTGATTCAGCAATAACAAAAAACAATTTCTGGCAAGACTTATGAAAAACAAATTAATAAATAAAAAATGTTTGAAGTCAATGATATACCTATGGGTATATGTGTATTTGTTCGAGTATGAAATACAATAAGTATGACAACAGACATGAATGAAATCAAATGCGCAGGGATATACACAAGTAGGAGAATAAATAGATATGAGTACGCACAGGTATTGAACATTTTCGATATGTGCTAGAGTACTTTAACTTTTTTTTATACCCATTGTCTTTCTCTGGTACCTACATATGTGCGTTTAGTTTCATTTCAATTTTTTTTCTTGTGCTACATAGTAACTGCTGAATGTCTACATGATAATAATTGCTTGATTTCTGGCTTTTTTGTTTGTATTTTTTTTTTCTTTGCCAAAAAAATCATTGTCGGACCAAACACACAAACATCCTCATTGACAAACGAAGCTAAACGATGGAATAAATAACAAAGAACAATGTGCATTATTTGAATGACTGCAATCCAGCAGCGAATGTTTGATTGTATGACCGCAAGCGAGTGTATTTGTTGGTGTTCATTTACTGCTATTTTTTTTGCAATCGCAGAAAGCCGTTCTCTGACACACATGAAATAAGTATAAGTTTATCGGTTCCGGTAACCAAATGAACACTGATCAATCTTACCCAATTCAAATATGGGCATTTCCGTCAAAAGGTCCACCGTGACCGGAAATTTAAAAGTTATTAAAAGCGCTTATTTTACGATACTTGTTATAGAGAAATATTTAGATTTCACTAATTTTATAAATTTACTCAAAAATTTGTTCACTTAGAATCTAAGTCGTAGATGAACAATCAGACTGCAAAGTTGTGCAAACGTAATTTCTTATATGTGAGAATGTTTTATTGTATGTTTTCTTTAATATTTATCTTTCTTTATTTGATAAAAATTATAACAAAAAAATTTTCTTGCATGGTCTGTAATCTAAGGAAGAGTTCAAAGAGCAATCAATATGTTATTAGGATTAACGGTAAATTTTTATTTTGTTTTAATCATTATTCAGTTAAATTATTACAGAAAAAATTTCACGTTCGAAATGTTACGTATCGACCCAGATTTTGGCTTAAAAAAAAGCAAATACAGAAGATTTTGGCATCAAACCAAGACATTTTAATGTTCCATTGCTACGTAAAATTATGAAAGTAGTTTGACTAAAAAATTGTGCCAAGTTTCGCTGAATATCGCCTTTTTATACATGGCCAAAAAAACTACTTCTTTTTTTCACGTTCGAACTGCTACTTCTTTTGCCATTATCTTTGACCTAGATTCGCGCTCTGCATAAACTTTAGCATACATAACAGTTAGGGCTGCCAGACTGCCTGGATTGTCCAGTTTTTTTGGGTCTGGTACAGGTAGCTGCTAAAATACAATTTGAAAAATTACTTTTTTATTAATTATATTTTTTAATGATTAAAGTATATTGTACATAACAAAATCATATACTAAGACCGCATTTACATCTATGCAATTAACGCCGAGTTTTTTTTCTATTTTCTTTTAAAGTAGTTTCTACGAAACTCTTTCCACATTTACATTTAAATTTTTTCCAAAATTCTAATTTGCCGAAAGACATTCCAATTAACATGATACGGTCCAGTTTTATATAATTTGATCTCGTTTGTTAAATATGCCAATTACTCACAAGAAACCATTTTTACAATTTTATTAAGACTAAATTGTGATGAAAGTTGCAAAATGTTTCAAACATTTTTGCTTACAACTAAAGTAATAGAGTTATTAAACTTTGCAAATAACAATACAAACATGTGTTTTAAATTAATATACATATACCAATGCGAATTTATGTCGTATACGGTGGCAGCAATTCTACAACAATACAAAAACAACACATTGCATTGTAGGTGTTTACGGCTCGAAATGTCAACCATTTCTGAACAAAATATTGTGAAACAAAAACAAATTGGTTCAAACTGTCAAAGTCAGCAGGCTTTTCGTTGCCACCTGTAGTGAAATGACCCTGATATATACATAAGACGACTGAATTTTAAATGTTACGTTTTCTTTCCTGTTACTTTTTCTTATAGTTAAGTGCATTTTATATTTGACTCTTGGTATCTGGCAACCCTAATAACAGTGCATTCTTAGTGCTATAATTTAAGGGATAAGAATACGTAAAAATGTATTTTGCTTAAAATGTTATTGCATTTTTGATGCGTTCGACTGTCACGTTCAACACTTTAGAATTACCCATATGTATCATTATAAACCAAATAAAAAATTACTAGAAAAATACAATTTTTAAAATAAGTTTATGTCGATTTACATAAATTCAAAACGTTTTAACTAATTTTTAAACCAAAAAATATGTTTTTCCTTAAACTATTTTTTCTTATCGTTAGGCTTGAGGTCTTGCGTTTCTTTAAGTTTTGAATTTAACTCCTTAACTCTTTCTGCAGCCAAGGCTTTAGCTTGTGCCATACTCTGTTCATTTTCTTTTTTTATAGCTTCTTTTTCTGCTTCCGTTAACTCGCCAAATATACTAACAATAAAATCATGCAGTTCCCGTAAATGTTGCAGTTTATTGCCAGTGGCAGGAGCAGCAGCACAAGGTCGACCATGATATTGAATGGGGCAACTAAAATTACACAAATACAAACATTAATATATTTTGAATATAAAAAGTTTTGTTCCTTTTACAATGAAATTTTAATTAATTTTTTTTTTATAAATAAACTCTTTAATTAATTCAATTATTTCGTAATGCAAATTGCGAAATAAGGGCGCCCAATTACTCATTTAAAATAAATTTCGCATACAAATTCTTGTTCATATAAAAAGCTTAACAAATTTAATGTTTTTTTTTCTCAACAAAATTTCATCAAACATGAAAATGTTGTGCATCATTTATAGAATTTTTAATTTTTTAATTGTTAAATGCAAAAATTAAGTAAAAATAAGAAAATGTTTGTTTGAAAAAGTACTTTTTATACCATTATACCATTGATAAAAAAAAGCATCATAAATAAACAAACAAATTGTTTGATTGTTCTAAAAAATACTTATGTTTCAACTTAAATTCCAAGTACTTATTTGTGAGAGTCAGTGTTGCCAATTTAGCCATTTAGTGGCTAGATTTAGCCATTTTTCACCTGTTTAGCCGTTAAAAAATGAGTTAAGTCATTAGCCATTTATCTAGCCATTTTTAAACTTGTTTAGCCATAAAATTTTTTGCCGTTTTTCTTTTAAAAGAATAATTTTTATTTTATTACAAAAATTTATAAAAGTAAAATAAACATTTTGAGCAATTAAAACGCCTTTAATTTAAATCACAACTTTTACAAATGTTGAAAATCGCTATAAACTATGACGCTGAAACTCTTTCAAAATAAAGGAACAGTATTCCACTATTGAATTTATAAAATGGATCAACACAAACATCGCTGTTTCTTTCTGGTTGCAAGTATTTCAATAAAGGGATGCAGGCGGTAACAAAATTGTTTGAGAAATTTCAGAATAGACTATAAAATTGCTCTCACTTCCATGGTCTAATGCTGAAGTAGAGAGGGTGTTTAGCCAAGTAAACATCGTAAAAAGTAATTTGAGAAGAAGGTTACATTAAGCAACCGTTAATTCGATTTTATCAATTAGGTTAATATTTTTACCATAACAATAAAATATTTCTACCCACGCCACAATAGTGGAGAGGGTACTATGCGTTTGTGCTGATGTCTGTAACACCTTAATATATTACTCCTTAGCCCACCTTTACGTATACCGATTAACTCAGAATCACTTTTTGAGTCGAATTAACGATGTTTGTCTGGCTGGCTGACTGTCCATGTATACCTTGTGCGCAAAGTACAGGTCGCAATTAAGAGATTTTTTGATAAAATTTGGTACAAAGGTTCTTATGTGGATGTAGGGTATCATAAAGTCGGGCTTATCCGACTATACTTTCTTACTTGTTTTTTATTGTAGATCTGGACTCAAAAGGTTGGGTAAATGTTGTCGTGATTATGATTTACCTTAAAATTTTTTAAAACTTATGATTATTTGAAACTAGTGAGTGATTCCTATGAGATGAACAATAACGACATCGAATTTTTCGATGATTAAATTTTATAATAATAATTTATTTTAATATTACGGTACTTTTCGCTTATAGTCACATCCTATAGTTGCAGACAAAACGGTGACTATATCGCTAATGTGACTATAAAGCTAATTACATATATACCACTATGAGGCATATAACCGAATTTGAATATACGGGCCTGTTCTGAAAATCACGTGTTTTTGAAATTTCACGTGTGATTTCGTGGTGTTCTTAAAGGCATGCCGTTTTTGTGTTTCTCGATTTGCTTTCGGCAATTAAAGATCACACAAAAACACATAAAAACGGGACACTAAAATATCACACGTGTGATTTTAGTAGCCACATGTGATTTGAAATCACGTGATTTGAGTAAAAGTGATTTGCAGAGCAGGCCTGATAATCAAGTTATGTGAATATATAAAATAAAAAATTCATATAAATTCCACAGACATCAGGCTTATGGTTTGGCAGAAGGCAAAAACTAATTGTTTACGAGTTAACAGTTGATTATAAATATTAAACGATTTAATTCTTTTTTCTTTAGATGGATTGTGGTTTCGAAAACTAAAGAGAACTTAGTAAATATTGCTAATGTGACTATAACGCCATAATGTGCTTTACTTTTCCCTTTGGTGACTGTTGATAGATAGCATAAATGGCAAATGTGCTTATATCGCTAAATGGACTAAAGCGTTAATACTTTATATTAAATTGACTTATAGCGGCAAAATAAGCAGAGAAAATGGACTATATCGCTAATGTGACTATAAGCGGTAGTGACTATAAACGAAAAGTACTGTAATTTACGTTTATTCTTATTTAACAAATTGATCTTAACTCACAATTTCATCGTAAATGTGTTTTTATTTAAAAAAGCTTTAAGCCATTTTTTAGCCATTTTTTCCGTAAATCTAGCCATTTTTGGTCCCCAAGTTTTGGCAACACTGGTGAGAGTGTATATAAATATTTTGCCCCAAAATTAAATCCCAAACGTCTACATACTTTGCGTTTAATAAAGAAAACTTTACCAAACTAAATCTCATAAATATTTTCAATTTTTCATACTTTTGTACATTCAAAAATAAATTTAAACAATTATTTTTTTTATATACGGAATTTGTATGTACATATTTGAATTATAACAAAAAAGCAAAAAATTGGCAAAATGTTAAATGTTTTGTTGGCTTGTCAGAGGCGGAGGGGGGCGTTTCTTAATAATTTCTTTGATTAGTTGCCAAATAAAATTTAGATGCCAAATTGTATGATTTTTTTTATTTAAATTTTCGCTATAATATTGAATGAAGTTCATTGAACATTTTTATATATATTTTTTTTAAATAAAATAAAAAAAAAATAATTTATTACATTAATAAAATACGTATGGACTTACATACCTACACTGCCCTCATAAGAAAGAGAGTCACAGCTTCATTTAATTTACTTGAGGTATTTAGCTTTTACGTTTTTTATCTTTCGCGCCTTAAAATTGAATATGTAATTTTAAAATATTTCAAAAATTAATTAGTATTGTGGTTATTTTGTTGAACTATTTATGGTTTTTAATCCAAATTTTTAATATTTTTAATTAGGCTTAAGTTCATGAAATTTAGTTTTTATTAAATTATTTTTGTGAAGAAAGGAATTTTACAACATGAAAATTAATTAAAATTGTTATTGATAATCTTTCATTCTTGACGTGGCTCGGGCTCGAACCCTGGCCGGCAGGTTACCATGACATGTTTCGATCGCAACCACTCGATCTCCTCAGATGGATTTGCCGTCTTACACTCGCAGCCATCGACGACTGCTGACGTCACTTGTCAAACATCAATCCTTAAACCAAATTGTATTTAAACATTTGGTAGATCGAAATTTGCTTTCCTGAATGATTATCCACTTTAATTGATTTTACATGTTTTTTCCTTTACTTCTGTTTTTTCGTACTTTCGTCAAGAATTTTTCTTGAAGTCCAAGTACATTTTTTTACTAACAACAAGTAAGAAAGTATAGACGGTCAAGCCCGACCACAGCACCACAGTATTTAAAAATACATTATGCTCATGTGTCCATATAAATATGGATTGATCTATATTTATAAACTTCATTAAAAGCGGTTGGAAAGTTTGTGAGAGGCAGAAATTTCCCCCTACCTCCCCTTGTGCTCCTATATTTGAAAAACTGTATAGCTTATGTGTCCATATAGATATGGATCTATTTATGTTTTAAATTTCATTAAAATCGGTTTGAGAGGCAGAAATTGCCCTTATCTCCCCTCATGGTCCTATTTTTTAAAAAATGCATACCTTTTGTGTCTATTTAGATATGGTTCTATCAATGTTTTCAATTTCATTAAAATCGGATTCATAGTTTCTGAGAGGATTATAAGCTGTAAATTTGCATGTAATTTAAATTTTAAATTTGTTGATACATATATATTTTGCATAAAATTTTTTATTATCATTATTTTTAATAATCTAAAAAAAAAAAAAAAAAAAAAATTAATAATCTTGCCTGTTAAAAACGTTTTTTTTGCTCTCCTGAAAAATAATTATTTTATAACTTAAAACGTTATTCGCGGCTGTGCTTCATTTGCTTAGCACTAACGTTCAGCTGTGTTGACAAAAAAACTAAATGTGAGTGCCATTTCCAAAAAGGTTCAAAAAGTGGCACAAAATAGGTGAAAATTATACAAAAGTATAATTTAAAAAAAGGTTCATAAAAGGTATCAAGACCTTTGAAAAAGGGTCAAATTGATACTTTAGTATCACAACGGTAACGCTGGGTGTGGGTATAAATCAGAGAACTGAAAAACCACTATTTTTCTTGATTTATTCATACGCTCAAATTTACATTCACTCTTTGCTTGCAAAACAATGTTCAACGTTGGTAATTTTTACATCGTTTCGTTCACATTTGATTTTTGCATTTATTCATTTTTTATTGAAAGTGCTTTATTTGGATTTTCTGTTGCGCATGCAATATAACACACATGTGTAAGTTCATTTTGAACACATTCTTATACTTTTGCATTCAAGTAGTCATTGTCCACTCGGTGGTGGTTGTTAATGGTAAACAACAATAAACCACTCGAAGAGACGTTTTTTTAAAATTAAGAACAATAACAAGAATACATTGTACCTACATACAGAACTACTGTACTTTTTAAAAGTAAAAAAAAATTCTGTTTCTATGGAAATTGTTTGTATGTACCTACATATGTGCGTTTAGTTTCATTTAAATTTTTTTTTCTTGTACCACATAGTTAATGCTGAATGAATACATGAGTAATAGTTGCTTGATTTCTGGCTTTTTTGTTTGTATTTTTTTTTCTTTGCCAAAACAATCATTGTCGCTCCGAACACACAAACATCTTTATTAAAAAACGAAGCTAATGATTGTATAAATAACAAAGCACGATGTGCATTATTTGAATGACTGCAAACCAGCAGCGAATATTTGCGGTTGCGCAAGTTTGATTGTATGACCGCAAGTGAGTGTATTTGTTGCTATTGATTTAATGCGATTTTTTTACATTTGCACAAAGCCGTTCTCTGGTATAAATATATTATTTTATTAAATTTTTTTTTATCGTAATATGTATAAAAGGAAAATGACAAAGTAGAGAAAATGGACCTTGTGACGTTGACGGTGTGTTTTAATCAGCAGATGATAGCGATGGTATAGCAAGATTTGTCGGGGGTGTAAAATTTTGCACTTGTTCTTTTTGCGGTGTGTTTCCTTTTTTCTTTTCTGCTATTAAAGGCTTGATTATACTATCTCACAAGTCTTAGGCCGAGGCCACGCAATGAACGGCTAAGCGGCTGAGCGATGAGCGTCAAAAAATTAAAACATATGAAATACTATTGAAGTGGCCACGAAATGAGCGGCATGCGATCGAAATTTTTGAGCGGCTAAGCGGCGTCGCTTAGGAATAAAACTTGTTCTAATTATTAGTTGTTTTCTGAGCGTCAAAAAATAAACATGGCAAAGGTAAATATGGAGCTTATGATTTCATCCGTACAAAGCCGACCGAATTATGGCAAGACAGATTATCAAATTTTAAAAATAAAAATATAACCGAGAAATTATTTTTTTGTTTTGTCAATTTGGTGTTAACTTTTAGCAACAGCAAATCAAAGCATTTCACAGACATACGGCAGTATTGTATTGGGTGGATTTATATATAAATGGCTCAATTCCCCTTGCTTGATAAATATGGACACATTAGCATGATGTGTATATTAATACTGTGTTGTAGGGTGCCATATGGTCGGACTTGACCGACTATACTTTCTTACTTGTTCATAATTTGTTTTTGTTTTAAATGTAAGTTAAGCGAACGAATTAACCCTTTAGTATTTAGGGTGCGATATACATACATACATATGTATTAAAAAAAACATTTCTGTTGGTGTAATTTTTTATCCATTTTTTTCCATGTGTCCTGGTTGATGGGTTCAAACTTCTGGCAGCCCTACACTAGACGGAATAGTCTGGATGGTATCGGGCTATATGGCGCACGATCACGGACAGGACCCACCCAATAGGCTCATCCGTGATGCTGTAACAAAGGCTGCGGGCACTGGAACGCCAATTATAATCTGTGCCGATGCTAATGCGCACCACACTATCTGGGGTAGTACGGACACGAATGTAAGAGGTGAGTCACTATTCTGCTTTATTATTAATTATAATTTAGGAGTAGTTAATAGGGGCTGTGAGCCTACGTTTGTTGTTGCGAATAGGTGTGAGGTTCTTGATGTCACGCTGGTTAGTATAAACCACGTTGATATGATTGAGAATTGGATGGTGTCTAATGACTGGTCGCTCTCTGATCATAGGTATGTGGAATTTGATTTAGGGCTTAGATCTCCAGGACCGATGGCTATAGTAAACAGGAGACGTACGAATTGGGGGATTCAATATTCCTCTCTGGTTCGGACTCTATCGGATCCTCCTGATGTCCATGATATCAGTGGGATCGACGCGGCAGTGGATCTGCTTCCGAACTCACTGCAATTGGCGAATTCCTTGGCGTGTAAGCCAATGATTCGCAGGGGTAGGGATTGGCCACCGTGGTGGGATCCTGAAATTGCGCAGGCAAGAAGTGCCTGTCGTAGGTTGTTCAATGTGGCTAAGCGCCTTGGTGGACTACAAGTCATCATTGAATAGGTTCAGAAACTTGGTTAAATCGGCGAAAAGGAACGCTTGGAGGAACTTCTGTAGCGGCGTGGAGGGATCCTCTGAGACGAACCGTTTACGTAAAATTATGGCTTCGAGCCCGGTTGTCCCAACCTACGTCCGGAAATCGGATGGTTGTTGTACTACAAATAGTCGGGAAACACTTGAGGTGTTGATTGCCACTCACTTTCCTGGATATTCCCAATGGATCTTGCGGGATCGGGGGTGGGAGTCGACACCCATTCCTATGTCCATTCCTTTCGATTATGATAGGATCAAGTGGGCTGTCGATAGCTTCAGACCATATAAATCTCCGGGTATGGATGGTATAATTCCGGCGGACCTACAGAGGAATTCGACCCTGATCATACCTTGGCTGATGGCCATATACAGGGGGTGCGCGAGATTTTCGTATCTCCCGGTAAGTTGGACCTTGTGTAGAGTGGTCTTTATACCCAAAGGGGGTAAGGCTTCTCACACTGAACCGAAGACTACAGACCGATAAGTCTTGCATCCTTTCTTCTTAAGACTCTTGAAAGAGTTATTTATATATATCTTAGGATGACCATCCCAAGAAGTTTACTCTCTGCCTCCAAACATGCCCACACAAAGGGTAGATCTGTTGAGACGGCTCTTCACTCTCTGGTGGGAACTATTGAGAGATCGCTCGAATTTAAGGAGTACACTCGTGGCCTTTCTCGATATTGGAGAGGCCTTCAACAATGTCAACCCGGACTCTATTGTGACATCCATGAGAAGACTGGGGATCGACGTTGGCATATGTAGATTTGTGGACAATCTACTCAGGAATAGGGTCATTTGCTCTACGATAGGTGAGACCTCTTTTTTTTCATTTACATACATATTTCCAAAGAAAACTGTCTTGAGAGTGTTAAACCCGGCGCGTTCGCTAAATAAGTATCTTACTAAAGCCAATAAGGCACATGCAGTTTTTGTGTTTGGCTCCATCCTGTAAAAACCACAGCTGGCCCAGCAAAGTCATCTGAGACTCACTACTGTTGGCAGAGATTGAAACATCGATGTTACGGATTATAACCGCACCACCAAGTACACTTAAGTTTACCTACTTGCTGAGGTGATTGATGTACGTGGCACAGTTAAGTCTGCATACCCCCTTGAAAAACGAGGTTTTGAGTTATCAATGAACAATGCAGCAATAAAGTGCATTTCAAACAATTTTAATCTAACAACAAACAATAAATTTTGACCAAAAATTTTTTTTTCAAAAAACTTTATTAACAAAAATATATATATTGTCAGACCGGAGTCTTGATTCTAGTGGCTAATGACTACTATAGTTCTCTGGTCAGCCTATATCTGAAAAAATATGTATGTAAATTTCGAACTATGCCGACTACGCGATTTTCCCAGAGGAAGAAACACAACAAGATGGCATATTCTTCAAATGTTTTCACATACCCTTAGGGAATTTAGGAGCATATGAAAATTCCACGTATTGTGACTTCAGTTATTGATAATTACATTGGGTTCAGCGCTGTTATTTCCATGCTTATTTAATAGACAGATGAGATGATAAGAAAAACATTGTCAAAAAAACTATGTATGTTATATGACAATCGGGATCAGGTACGTTAATTATCCAGTAAATACAGAACAGTTTGAGCCACCATATAAAATACTGAAGAATAAATCTTCACTTTCGCAGCATATGCAAAATTTTTTAAATTCAATACGGATTGGTTTTCTCTTAACGAATTTGAATAAATTGCATTCAATTAATATTGGGAACATCAACAAGTTGGTGAGCTTTGACAAAACAATATGTTGTACCTTAGCGACTATTATCTGATAGATGAAAATGCCTTTTAGATGATCTGTTCCGATTGCCAATTAGTGATACTGCTATTGTAGTGCTTCCGGCCAGTGGTCGATTTTTCGACCACCAAAGATTATGGGCATTTATTAGTCAGAAAACTTATCAACTTCAAATTGATTTTTGTCGATTCTTATAATGTATTATTTATGCTTTAAAAATAATGAAAAACCAAAAATTTAATTTTATATTTTTTAATAAATTTTTAAATGCAAAAATGAGTCAAAAATGGGCTTTTTTAATGCTTTTACCAAAATATTGTATAAAGTCTTTAAAAAATCAATTTTTTACTAATATATTAAAAATCATTGAAAACATATCAAAAAAATTAAAGTAAACTTTAAAGATATACGCTAATAAAGGTACTGGTAGAAAAATCGACCCGTGGCATAAGATGGGTTAATAGTAAAGCCTCCAACCTTCGAAAAACATTTCGAATGTTCTAAATGGCCGAAAATCAGTATAAATACTTGCGGCGACTGGCATCAAGAAGAGTATTAGTTCAGACTTTGTGAAGAACTTATCTCGCGGAGAAAATAGTAAGCTTAAAATACAAAGTGGTACTTAAATAAATATTTATTTATTTATTAATCTTATTAATCTTTAATAAATAAGTGTTTTAAATAAAAGTGGCGTGTTTGTTTTATTTTAATTGCAATTAACGAACTCGAAACGGTTTATTATAAAGGAAACAAACTAAAACGTTATTGACAGGCAGTAACGTAACAATATTTAAATTCCCCAAGTATTTTTTACAAAATGTTTAAAAACAAGTAAAAGTGCTATATTCGGCTGTGCCGAATCTTATATACCCTTCACCATTGTGCGAGCAGAATACAGAGCAACTAGACAAAAACTAAATAATTTTTACATATACATACATATTTACAATACTTAAAACTTCATTATAAATAAAATTTAAAAAGCAAAAACTGGTAAATATTTTTTTTAAATCATTTTTAGAACATAAAAAAAATAAAAATATTAAAAAAACAATGTTCTTTTGAAAAAACCAAGATTCGAACCAGGGAACTCTCAGTTTCTAACTAAACACACCCCCTAGACAACTGAACCATGAAGGAACGTTTATCGAATATCATTAAAATGAAATATGGCACGTTTACTGTTCACAAAATTCAACACAGTTGAGTTGTAACTACTTTTGATGTTTTTGTTCACCGCAATAGCAAAGTTGGGAAATATATTCACCAAAATAGTTTGTGCCATGTATGTGTGTGTGTTTGTTTTCTTTTATCTTTATTGGCGAGTTTTTAAGTAGCAAAAAACACAAAAATTCCTAGTTTCTATTTGTAAAAATTATTTCGTTAAATAGATGAAATAATAAAGAAGGATGATAACGAAAATCATATTGGGCATTATGCTATGGGGGGGGGGGGTTTAGACGGACATGTTTAAATCACGTTCTCTCCTCATAAGGACCCAGAATATATATACTTTATTGGGTCTTAGATCAATATTGTAGAAAATGCAAACGGAATGACAAACTTATATATACCCTTTTCCACCTGAGGTGAAGGGTATAAAAAGAGTAATTTTTGGGATTTCAGTATTTTGATTATAACTCAGCCATTCTTGAACCAATTTGACAAATTTATATACGAGTTTAAGAAGAAATTTGCCAGTTAATTGGGTTATAAAACATGGATTCGGCAAGATCTATGGTTCCCGAAAATGGATATTTTTCAAAAAAAAAAAAATAAATATTTTAGTCATAACTTTTTCGAATCTGAACCGATTTTCTCGAAATTTTCAGAAAATATTTTCTACTAAAAAAACTAAAAAAAAATCCGATCTTTTGATATATAAGGCGTAACCATAGGTCATATTACAGTCAAAAAATTCAGGTTATTATACAATTTTTGAAATTTTTTGTATGGGAGGTACCACGCCCACTTCTCCAACCCCGCCCACTTTTTGTGGGTTGGTGTGTACTTATAACTTGAATGTTTGCACCTAATTTGGAAACTTTGGCTCTTGCCGTTCTCGAGATATACAGAAAAAAGCAATAAAAATACAACAACAACGAGGGATTTTTGGGAAAAATTAGAGGCAGTCGTGGTTTTTTGGTCATATCTCAGCTATTTGTCGACCGATCTTGCTGAATTTCAATAGAACGAAATGGTGGACTATATGTGACATAAATATAAAACAACCTAGCCGCTATCATGTCTGGAGTCTCCGGAAAACACATATCAAACGTAAGACGGACTGACGGACGGACATCGTTAAATCAAGTTCTCTCCTCATAAGGACCCAGAATATATATACTTTATAGGGTCTTAGATCAATATTTTAGAAATTACAAACGGAATAACAAACTTATATATACCCTTTTCCACCTGAGGTGAAGGGTATAAAAAGACAGAAAAATAAAAATTTTATAAATAATTAAAATAAGAAACTGGGAATTATTTCCTTCCGAAGGTTACTTTATATTATATTCAACATTTTTTTTCATAGAATAAATTCGAAAAATGAAAAAAAAATGTTGAATTAGAATGATTTAGTTCATTCCGGGCCACCCTGTATAAACTAAAGAATTGTCTAAGAAAACTTGCCGTGTGTAAATGGGGTTCTAAATTATTTCAACAGATTCTTGAATTGTTGAAGGCTTGAAAATCCTGTATTTAAAGCAGAGCTCCAAAAGAATTTATGTATTGATTTAAAAATTTTGTTTGTAAGATTTTTTAGTGTATTAGGAAATTGTTTGAAGAATATGGAAATAAAAACACTGAAAAATATCAAAATGTGCAAACAAAACACAAATTTGAAATCAAAATATGCATTTTCACTAAAATTTGCAACAATTGGCAAAAACAAATCGATGGCATTTTAACGCAAATTTATTGATTCGGAAAGATAAATGGTCGACATCGTTCTTAGACCATCGACGAAAACATGCATTTGGATAGAAATCGCAGTCGTACTTATGACCTAAAACCCTAAAACACCCATCTTCAAAGTAAAAACAAGTTTTGTTGAATAACGATAACGTAAAAACCTGCCATTTAATGTTTACTGTTCAAAAATACTATACCCACACAACAATATTGAAGAGGATATTTGCGTTTGTGCTAATGTTGGCCCTAGACACAACTTTTGGTCCACCGAGCGACTCAGCAGCACTTTTTGAATCGAGCTAACAATGTCCGTCTGTCTGGTTTGCTTATTATGTAAACCTTGTGCGGAGATTGTTTTGTTACGGGGACCAAGCGTATTGAAAATGTTGTTAGTCTGCCCATAATTTCACATAGCCCCCATACAAGTTTCTTTCAAGAATAGAGTCTTTGTGCCTATAAACCATCTAGTGCAGGTCAATGATTGTTCTCAAAAAGGGTGCACTCGCAAAAATTGGTCTCTATATACTGTGGTGCAGTGCCTAAGCTTACTTTACACTTTCTAAGTCATGCTAATTGTTGTAGCAGAAAAACAATTGCAGAGTTTTTAGATTTTGTTTGCTACTGCTATATATTGTTACGTTACTGCTTTTCAATAACGTTTTGGTTTATTTCCTTTATAATAAACCTCTTGAGCTCTTTAATTGCAATTCAAAAAAAAAAAAACCAAATAAACACAACACTTTAATGTATAACACTTTCATATTTATTAAGAACTTAGTCACTTTAACAACCGTAATTTACAGCTATTATTTACAACTCACTATTGTAATCAACACACTTCAATGTTTATAGTAAACTTCACAAGGTCTGAACTAAAACTGTCTTTTGATGCTATGCGCCGCAAGTATTTATACTGTAATTCGGCCGTCTAGAACATTCGAAATGTTTTTCGAAGGTTCGAGGCTTTACTATTCACCACTCTTACGTCTATTATGTTTTACCGCGGCACTTATGTTTACATAATTTAACCACTTGTACTGAAGCTTTTTTAACTGTCATTTCGAGGGCTTTCTGCACACTGTGATTGAAGTGTACTAAATTATAAAAATTTAAATTACTTATTAATACAAATTAACTAATAAATACAAGGTTACTAATAAATACAACTAATTCTTAACTAATAATTACAACTTATTCTTAACCAATAATTACAACTAATTCTTAACTAAAGTTACTTTCGTAACAATATATTTAAAATTAAGAAGCAGTTATAGTATTCATCAAAAGCAGCAATAAAGTATCATATAATGTAACTAATAAAAAATTATATGCTTAATAATAAGCAAAAAGAAAAAGGTATTTTTATCGCAATCAAATGAGAAAACGTGGACGTCAAATTTAACAACAACACATAAAATCTAGCCTTTAGCACTGATGAATACTTCGTTTTTTTTTACGATTTTTTTACTATATAAAACAAGTAAGAAAGTGTAGTCGGTCAAGCCCGACCATATGATACCCTACACCACAGTATTTAATAACATATCATGCTTATGTGTACATATTAATATGGATTTATCTATGTTTATAAACTTCATTCAAATCGGGTTGAAAGTTTGTGAGAGGCAGAAATTGCATCCTACCTCCCCTTGTTGTCCTATTTTTGAAAAACTGTATAGCTTATGTGTCCATATAGATAGGGATCTATCTATGTTTTAAATTTCATTAAAATCGGTTTGAGAGGCAGAAATTGCCCCTATCTCCCCTCGTGGTCCTATTTTCCTAAAAATTCATAGCTTGTGTATCCTTACAAATATGGATCTATCTATGTTTTAAATTTCATTAAAATCGGTTTGTTGGTTTCTGAGAGGAAGAAAATTCCCCCTTTCTGCTCTCGTGGTCCTACGATTCGGCCCATTTTCAATAGGCTTGGTCCTTGTGCCAATAAGAACATACGACCCAAATTTTATCAAATTATCTTCCAAATTGCGACCTGTACTTTGCGCACAAGGTTACATGGACAGCCAGCCAGACGGACATCGTTATTTCGACTCAGAAAGTGATTCTATGTCGATCGGTATACTTTAAGGTGGGTCTAGGACCAATATTTTAAGGCGTTACACACATCAGCACAAATGCATAATACCCTCTCCACTATTGTGGTGTGGGTATAAAAAGTAATATTGGAGATGTGGAAATAAAAAAATTATTTTTGAGTTATTAATTTTAAAATTCATTTTTATTTATTAACTATTTTATTATTATTTATTAAACTACAAAAAACTTTCACTTTGAGATTTTTTTTAGAATACGATGGCCACTGTGCAAATTTGCGATTTATTAATTTGCAGTTTATATTATGACTATTCCTGGGCATACCATACCAGTTTTTTGTTCAAATATGCTATTTTTTAAACATTTAATCAGGCAACACAAGAAATTTCTGGCAGTAGTGTCAAAAAACTGCATGTGCGCTTATAATTATAACCAACCATTATAAAATTTTTTTTTTTTTAATAGCCCACGAATAATTTCAATTTATAACAGAGTTTTTCTTTTCCCGGACTTTTTCATTTCCTTGTAAAATGGGATTTATTTTTGAATTTCCCGGGAAATCCCGGTAATTTCCGATTAATGCAAAACGATATAAAATGTTATTCAATTAAATTTATTTGAACAAAAAACTAATAACAATTCATGAGATCAATTGGTTAAGTTTAAAAATGCACCAACAGCTTATATTTATTGCAAAGCCAACAGCATTGATATAAAACCAAAAAAAGTCAAATCATGTAAACAACGTAAGTATATTTGATTGAAAATAGGATTTTTGTGCATAATAAGCATTTACAGAATCGTTTGACAGCTTTTTTCTATTTTTAATCAAGAAGAATCATGTCAACGAGAAAACATAGTGAAAAGAACATTATATTGTTACGTTACTGCCTTTCATTAACGTTTTGGTTTATTTCCTTTATAATAAACCTCTTGAGCTCTTAAATTGCAATTCAAAAAAAAAAAAAAACCAAATAAACACAACACTTTAATGTATAACACTTATTACTTAAGAACTTTTACAACCGTAATTTACAGCTTTTATTTACAACTCACTATTGTAATCAACACACTTCAATGTTTATAGTAAACTTGACCAAGTCTGAACTAACATTGTTTTTTGATGCTAGCCGCCGCAAGTATTTATACTGTAATTCAGCCATCTAGAACAATCGAAATGTTACTCGAACGTTCGAGGCTTTACTTATTCACCACTCTATCGTCAATTATGATTTATGGCGGTACATAATTTCACCACTTATACTTAAGCTTTTTTAACGGTAATTTCTAGGGCTTTCTGCACATTGGGATTGAAGTGTACTAAATTATAACAATCTTTAATAACAATGTAAACTAATCAATACAAGATAAATAATAATTACAACTAATTCTTAAACAATAATAACAATTAACTAAAGTTACTTTCGTAACAATATAATCTCTTTACACTTTCAGTTTTCGTTGAATCGATTTTATTACACGAATTTCGTAAATTTGCGTAACAATTTTGACACGTTAACTACTGCAGTTCATTTGAAAATTTATAGAAACAGATTTTCTTATGACTATCATCGTTTTTAACGAAACTTTTAAGTGTAAAAAGTTAAAACAACAAATTCTTTTTTGCAGACTTTTTGACACAATTTTACCTGATATTGTTTTTTTTTAATTAATTTTTGTATTGACGTTTGTTTGAAACTGACATTAATTATTTAAAATTACACAGAATTTAAAAAGGTGTTTTATGAAACGAGTCTCGTAAGTTTGCCCATTTGCACAAATTACAATTTTAAGCTATTTCATGAAAACATTAGTATCTGTCAACTTAAACTTAACTTTAGCTAACTTCAAGTTGTAATAATGGCCCTAAAAAGGTTAAAATTAAAACAACGACAAAACTTAATGTCTATTTTCGGCCTAATACAACAAAAACTATTTATAATCATTTAACACCTTAAAAAGTATTTCTTTTTCATTTTAACCTATTTGTATGTACATGTATAAATATTTATATAAAAACATATGTTATTATTTTCTTCTATTATGTTTATATAAAATAATAATGAATGCCAAGAAATAAAATGACACTAAATAAAATCAAAATCTAAACAATAGAAACAATATTTGTGTACAATGGGACATTTTGTGCCGGGTTTTAAAAAAATATTTCGGCAATTCACAAAGTGTTCTATTCTACAATAGAAATATAAAACTGCAGATACGTATCATAGCAAATAAAGTTTAGTTTGAGAATTTCAAGAATTTGTTGAAATACTTTGAACCCTATTTACACACGACAAGTTTTCTTAGACAATTCTTAAGTTTATACAGGGTGGCCCGAAATGAACTAAATGATTTCAATCTATATATATAAAAGAGTTGCGTGAGTGACTGACTCATTCATCATCGCCCAGCCCAAACCGCTGACCCTAGGAACTTGAAATTTGGACTAGCGATGGGGGAAAAATATAGTACCCAAAAAAGGAAATACGGGAAATTTGATGTTTTTCTTCAGCTATTTGGTTCAACTAAAGTAGCAGGTTAAATGCTAGAATTTAAACAAGTTTAAACCAAGAAAATTAAACTTTTGCATAAAAATATGTCTTCGAAGAAAAAGGAGACGCTAACGAAGTAGCGGGTATATGATATTATGTACTTTATAAAATTTTTATTTTTCTTTCTTTTTTTTTAACATTTTGTAAAAAAAAGTTGGGAAATTTAAATATAAATAACTACACAATCGCACAGCGTACCAAAACAATTAATTTTCATTTTTAAATTAATAGAGAAAACCCAAACTTTATTCACAATTTAATAATGAGCAATGAATTGCATTTCCTATAAACTGGGTACGTCAACAAGCAAAACTGCAGGATTGGGTGGCAGAGAATCAAGGAGCAGTTCATCAGTAATACGTCACCTCGGCAAGTAGGTAAACTTAAGTGTACTTGCTGGGGCGGTAATAATCCGAAACAATACTTGGCCCATATTTTTATACCCTTCACCACAGGTGTAAAAGGGTATATATAAGTTTGTGATTCCGTTTGTAATTTCTACAATATTGATCTTAGACTTCTTAGGAGAGAAGTTGATTTAACGATATCCGTCCGTCCGTCCGTCCGTCTGTCCGTCTTACGTTTGATATGTGTTTTCCGGAGACTCCAGAAATGATAGCGGCTACGTTGTTTTACATTTATGTCACATATAGTCCACCATTTCTTGCTATTGAAATTCAGCCAGTTCATCGGTCCAACAATGGCTGAGATATGACCAAAAAACCACGTCTGCCTCTAATTTTTCCAAAAAATCACTTGTGGTTGTTGTATTTTTATTACTTTTTTCTGTATATCTGGAGAACGGCAAGAGCCAAAGCTTTAAAATTAGGTACAAACATTTAGGTTATAAAAACACACCGGCCTACAAAATGTGGGCGGGATTGGAGAAGTAAGCGTGGTACCTCTCATACAAAAAGTATTAAAAATTGTATAAAAACCTGAATTTTTTGACTGTAATATGACCTATGGTTACGCCTTATATATCAGAAGATCGAAAATTTTTAATAGAAAATATTTTCTGAAAAACTCGGGAAAATCGGTCCAAATACGAAAAAGTTATGACCAAAATATTAATTTTTTTTTGAAAAATACCCATTTTCAGGAACCATAGATTTTCCCGAGTCCAAGTTTTATAGCCAAAATAACAAAATTTTTTCTTTAACACGTCGGTATATAAATCTGTCAAATCGGTTGAGAAATAGCAGAGTTATGACCAAAATACTGAAATCCCAAAAATTACTCTTTTTTTTTTATAATTAACCCTACAAGAAATGGATGACCTAAACTAAAAAAAAAAAATTTTTACTAACACACTTGCAACAATTTTACATTAGTTGTACCACTCTAACATATACGTTAGAGTAGAACAACTGAAAACACCACAAAAATGCCAATTTTTTTTTTAATTTTTGTTATACATACTGGCTAATATTTGTGAAAATTTGTGAATTGTTTAAATTAAATACTGCAAAATATTTTAATAATTATTAAATTATTATGTATGTTTGAAATTATTATTAAATTATTAAAATAAATAAAGAAAATCCAAAGGATTTGGGTAAGTAAGTTAAAAAAATGCGAAAAAGAAAAACGCGAAGCTGAAGATGCGGAAAAGCCTAAACAAAATTTGGATGAAGCCAAAAAGTACTCATATCCGAAGATCCCAGTTGGCCAGGTGCATATTTGAATGTGTCGAAAATTAACAGAAACGTTAAAATCTATGATGGACACATCGTTTAAGACGTCAAGACAAAGGTTTAATCTTTTATTTACATCACGGATTTTTACAATGGTTGGTACACATCGTTTAAGACGTCAAGACAAAGGTTTAATCTTTTATTTACATCACGGATTTTTACAATGGTTGGTACACTAAAACCTGTGCCAGAAGGCAAATCGGTAAGTTTCGTTTCGTGAACAATATTGTAGAAACTCATTTATTTGTTTTATGCACCAGGCGGACACGAATTGCATGTAGATTACTGGGAATTAATTGGTTTGGCTCCTGCTGGTGGTGGTGAAAGTATTCTCAATGAACAGGCTCATCCCGATGTTCGGTTGGATAATCGTCATATTATGATTAGAGGCGAAAACATTTTTCCGTGTTAATTCTTCCACCTGCAGTGAATGGTGTAAACGCATACGTACAGCAGTCAACTTGATTTGGTTGCATTATAAGGAGCCAGAGTTGGTTATACGATATTCAGAGGTATGTTATCATGAAAATTTGTTTTTAAACAAAATTAAGTCGTCTTTTTTTTGTATTTTACAGTATTTTGCAAATTGTAGCGAAAAACACAAATCTAGCACTTCTTGATCGCACAGTAACCTCTTTAGTGTGTGCTCTTTACAATTGTGAGGAATCAGACACTCTTTATGGTCTAAAAAGTTTTTAGTAAAAACTAAACAAAGCAAACGTTTCGAATGGATACAATATGTAGCAGAATTGTACAATGATATTTAAAAGCAGTTAAATGGTGTTTGATCTAGCCAAACGTTTTGCAAAAACCAATAACTTTTTAATAAAACTAATGGTTACGAGCAACGTCTAATATTTAATAAAAAAAACTGTTATCATCTGACGTTTATGAAAGGAGGAATAACTGTATCGGTCCCTGTTTTATTAAGCCTTTTTGCAATATTCCCATTCTTTAAATATTTCACTTGGTTTTTGCTAAAGCCAACCTTTGGTTAACATTGATGCTATAGATGTAAACATATACTTAGGAATGATTCTAATGAAACTATGAGATATTCTGGTAGTGTAGGATCATTCCTTAGTATATGTACTTATCTTTAGCATCAATGCTAACCAAAGGTTGACTTAAGCAAAACCCAAGTGAAATATTGAAGTTGGGACCATTGCAAAAAAGCTTTATTAAATTTAAATTACCTCATAGGACAAAAAACAATTATTTATTTATTTAATTTATTTATTGTGTAAAACGAACAAATATTGAATTTTATTTAAAATAAAAAACAAAAATATGTGTGAGAATTTAATAAAATTAATCGTGTTTTATTTAAGCTAAAAATACGTCAGTAGTGACGAATATATGCATCAGTACTGACTAGTCAGCTGGGACCGGTATATGCATCAGTACTGACTAGTCAGCTGTGTCCGGTTTATACATCAGTACTGATATGTAAAGAGTATAAGAGTAAACAGATCAGATATATGTTTTATCTACCACAAAATTCATAGGTTAAAGAAGGATGCAAAATCACACGTACACAAAAGTTCAGGTCATTTTTTTCACGTTGGCCTTAAGAAAATGATAGAAACTTTGTTCTACGCGATGACCGACATCTGTATCAGCAATGTCGGTCATATGATTGGTCAAATGACCGTCACTATTCTTGTAGGGAAGTTTGTTTTTTTATACCCTTCACCGAAGGTCCTACACCCTATAAAGTACATATATTCTGGGTCCTTAGGCAAAGCGAAGTTCAAATCCGGTTGTCGTCTCTTCTTCCAATCCCCTCACCCCCCCCCCCCCCTTCGTATTTGTTTACATATACTAGCATAATGCCCAATATGATTTTCGTTATCACCCTCTTTTATTATTTCATATATTTAACGAAATAATTTTAACAAATAGAAACTAAAAACGATTTAAAAAAAATATTTACCAGTTTTCGCTTTTTAAATTTCATTTATAATGAAGTTTTAAGTATTGTAAATATGTATGTATATTAGACTGGTCGCAATTTTTTTTTTTTTAAATTTAATTGATTGCGCTGCTTAAAATATGAGGTTTGGTGTAAGAAATCATGATCTAATTTTTCAGGTCAATCCGACGGTGCCTAGCCGTACCGGGTGGGGCCCAAAGTTCCCAATATTATAAAAAAAAATCTTTTCTATCAGATCTTTATAGTTATACTAGTTGAAAAGCCAAAAATCAAAAATATGGCTTCGTTACGATCTTCCGCAGAGAAAATACTTCAAGTGTGCCAAATTTCAGCTTTCTATGTCATCAGATGGCTTCAGAAAGTTGCGGAAAGAATAGGACATACATGCAAACATCCTGACATACTAAGAAATTATATATTGTATAGATAGATTAACATATGTAGCTTATTGAAAAACTAAAAAAACCCTAATTCCGCAATAAAATTTACTTTAAGAAAGTTAAAACTTTTTTCTTTATGTTTGCTTTGGTTTTCGAGATATACCGTTATTTTGAAAATTAAGGAGGTTGCACAACATATGTTCGCGTAACTCAAAAACGCTTTAGTTTATTAAAAAACTAAAAAAAACCGAAATTTCGCAATAAAATTTACTTTAAGAAAGTTAAAACTTTTTTCTTTATGTTGGCTTTGGTTTTCGAGATATACCGTTATTTCGAAAATTAAGGAGGTTGCACAACATATGTTCGCGTAACTCAAAAACGCTTTAGTTTATTGAAAAACTAAAAAAAAACCGAAATTCCGCAAAAAAATTTACTTTATGAAAGTTAAAACTTTTTTCTTTATGTTGGCTTTGGTTTTCGAGATATACCGTTATTTCGAAAATTAAGGAGGTTGCATAAGATATGTTCGCGTAACTCAAAAACGCTTTAGCTTATTGAAAAACTAAAAAAAACCGAAATTCCGCAATAAAATTTACTTTAAGAAAGGTAAAACGTTTTTCTTATATGCGCAGTCGTTTTAGAAACATAATTTTTTTTTCTGGAAAAAAAAATAATTTTTATATTAAAATTTCGGAATTTTTGTTTTTAAAAATTCATAAAAAATTGATTTATATGGCGCTGGATTCAGCGACCCCGAATTTGGTTAAAAATCTTTCGCTCGTATCATACTTAAATATTAAACAGCAAATACTTTAATCTATCTATACAATATATAATTTCTTAGTATGTCAGGATGTTTGCATGTATGTCCTATTCTTTCCGCAACTTTCTGAAGCCATCTGATGACATAGGAAGCTGAAATTTCAAAGAAACTTCAAACTTCAAAGAAGCTAAAACCGCATTCATATTAGAGTTACTAAAAATTGCATTTTTATATATTCCAGAGCACCGTGTAAAATGCATATAATTTGCAAAAATCCATATTTTTTACATACAAAGCTGATGTACTTGGCCAAAGAAAAAATTTGATACTCATATTGCCCTATTTTAAACGAAGGGTTACCATCCCATTGCATTTTTGTCAAAACGCGAACTAGCACGAATTTCAAAAAAAGCTGAGACACGTATTAAAATATGTTAATTTGGCATTTTTATTACAAACAACCCTCAACAAAAAATTCAAAAACCGTTTTTTTACAGAAAATCCTTTAAAAAAGGACATGGACAAATTGTGTATACAGTTGGACACGCCTTAACAAAACCTTTCTTATGATACCCAATTGGTATATGTTGGTAAGGAAACATATTCTCAAATTAACAAAACATGCAAAAATAGACCCTTTTTCAAACTAGTCCAGCTAACGAGAGGTCAAAGCTGGGGCCGAAATATTTAAAATGTCATCTTAAAAAAGTCCAAGGTTCATTTTTAGGAGGGTACATCGAGCACGAATTTTGCTTCCATACAACTTGAGTCGTTCTAATATACATACTTACAGATTTTTTTTAATAGTTTGCCACTTTTTGGCTAATTTTTTTCACATGATCTTTGTTTTATTATCGTTTTAAGTAAATTTTATATTCAGTCACTCTTTAATTCTAGGGTTTAAAAAACTGCAGTCGAAGCGAAAACCTGTCGATCAAAAAACGAAAATTTGTTTACAATTTTTCGCTTTTTGCTTTTGTTTGACAGCGACTTTTTACATTTATTGAATTAGAAGTAAAAGCAAAAGTTTTTTTAGCCAATGACAAATGAAGAAGTGGAAGAAATTGCAGTTTTTCAACTTCGACTGCAGTTTTTTAAACATTGTTTAATTCAGTTTTTTTGGCGATTTTTTACTGTAATATTATAGCAGCTTTTTTTTTTTTTTGCAAAATTTAATTAAAAAAAAAATTTTCGAAAACTGAACAAAATTGACGTTTGGCGATTTTTGACATCCGGTTTGGCGATGGAGCTCAAAAAAATCTGACAACCCTGTGTTCCGTAGCAAAGAACAAACAATTGCGCTACGGTAATTCTGCATTTGTTTTGTTCTTGAGCACAAGTAACAATCAATAGTCTGGACGGTATGTAAGGAATAATTTTATGGTAAACTTTTTATAAATAATTAGAAACTGGGAATTATTTCCTTGTGAAGGTTACTTTATATTATATTAAACATTTTTTCATTTTATAAATATTTATTTATTTATTTATTTTTTATAAATATTTATTAATTCAATCTGTGATTTGCCCAATTGTTAAAAAAAAAACGAAAAATATTTTGGCAGAAAATCATCTTTTGCATTTGCAAAACAAACAAAAAAACAACAATTAAAATGGCGGGGAGGAAAACTTAAAACACACGAAAACTTAATATATAGTATATACCGATCTATGCATATGTACTTACATATGTATGAACATATTTATGTATAAATAAAAAAATAAATATGTACATAGATATACATACATACATAAATATATACTCAAGCTATGCAAATGTTTGTAACTAAAATTTATTGGTAATGCATTTGAATTTAGAATAAAAATTAATTGAATTAAAACTAAAAAAATTTAAGAAAATGTAGAAAAAAACAAATGTTTATAAATAAATATTTAAAATTTAGTGGCATTTTTTTAACGTTGAACACCATGATCATACAAATTCGCGCGAGCTGTTACAGCTTTTGTTGTTGACGGAAAAGTGAATACGAAAATATTTCTCGCATCTAATTGTGAAAACAAGTTCAAAATTATTTTTATTTTATATTAAATAAACTAAAGGAATTTTAATAAAATTTTGTGTATTTTAACGACAAAATATATACATACGTATATACATATTTAAAAAAAAAATAAAAGAGTAAATAAATTAAAATTAGAACTCAAGTTAATTAGAGAAAAAAAAAACTGAGAAGAAAATAAGGACAAACGAGAGAGTGAGAACTTAAAAAACTCAATAGAACAAGAGATTTTTTTTGGAAGAGAGTAGTGTATTTATTAAGAAAAATTTGGACATGTCTATGACATCCCAACCTCAAACCAAGCCCCTTTCTTTGCAACGTCTTGAGTCAATTGCTCAACAAAATTTTAGCAGTTCTAATAGCGTTAATTTATTAACGCAATTATCGATTGATGATTCATGTAATATTTTACAAACTACGTCAACTCAGCAAATGTTTACCTGCCAAACGAAACCCAACACAAATGGAAAACTATCATTTCCTGTGGCAGAAGAAAATCAAAATGCCAAGAAACATTCTCAGAAAATGTCATGGCATAGTTTACTTAAATATTTAAAATCTCAAAGAATTGTTAATAATATTGAAATTTTTAATAAATTAAAAAGAAAGCATCACTCTTACCAGCAAAATAGTCAACAATTTCCGTTTGTAGAAAGACCCAGGCAAAAAGAAGATTTTCCCTGTTTAAACATTATGGAGGGTAATTTTAATGCTTATACTCCCGCTCGTTTTAAACAAAAGGAAATAAGATCAAAAAAGTCAAAGTTTCCCTTAAAACTAGTTGCAGGAAATGAAACATTTCCTTTTAAAAGCAAACAATTAAAAGAGAAAATTAAAAATTTTGCAAAAGTAAAAAAAAATCAAATACATCAATTAGACTTAAAGTCCAAACCATTATCAAGAGTTAAGCGGAGTTTTAAAGAAATACCAAGAGATAACGAGGCAAGCAGTATAAATCGCAAACGAACTAAAAAAAATTCTTTTAAACATAATTCCAATTCCCTTAATATTCAAATAGAAGATAATTTAAAGTTTCCTACAAAATTAACACAAAATTTTGGACAGTTTCCTCTTGAAAATAATTTTAAAAGTCAAACAGTTGGAAATTTTCATAATTTTCGACAACAATTTTCAACTAAAGAAATTTTAAAATCTGTTCAAAATAATCAAACTTTAATAACAATATTTCCTTGTGAGTCACATTTGAAAAACCAATTGGAAACACAACGCATTCTTTTAAAATTCCCTTTACAACAACAATATAGACAAAATCTTAGCAATTGGAATAACGTAAACAATTCTAATAATTCACAAACATCTTTTATTTTGCCATCATTATTAATGACGCAGAATAGCGAAAAAAAGAAAAGTATTGATAATGAACATGTGTCTCAAATTATTGATAATGAACATGTGCCTCAAGTTCAAGACGCACAAGTTCATGTAGAGAAAATAACTCGACCATTAGCAACGAGCGAAAACATACAGCCGCCTCCACAAGCAACAACAACAATGACTAATACAATATGTGACGATCGTGGCGGCGGCGACGACGATAAAGAAATATGTATATTAAAAGCCATAAATTCTATAAATAATACTCAACCAAACGAAGTGGGATATTATGCGGAAAAAATAGAGCTCGTACAAGACGCAATTGTTGCTCTCTTTGAAAGAATTAAAAATTCTTTAAAAACTAATCATAATAGTGAACATGAGAGCACAAACGCAGCTAATCATGATCATGACAATGGCATTAGCAATACTAGAAGTACTCGTTTCGCATTAACACCCCCAATGAGTGTAACAAGTGTTCGAAATACCGAGAGAACCGATAATAATAAAGAGGTTCTATACAACAAATATGATTATGGTGATGATCTCTGTGATCGTGAGGTTGGCCAAATTGTGGAATGCTCAGATGTACGCGAAACGTTATTTAAAGCGGTCGATTACGGTGTCACAAAAGAACAAATCAAGAGTACGGGTAGTTTTTTAGTGAAAAGTGAAGAACCTGCTTCCCCAATTTCCCCTAACCCCAATCCGTTAAATGAATCTGCTTATACTACGTCACTTGAAGATAATACAAATGCCAGTGAATTATTGCCAAAATATAATGTGTTCGCAGTGAATAAAGAAATCAGTGTCGATGTAAAAGATAATTTGGAATACGATCCAATTAAGACAATTGATACGCCAAATAAATTAAGCAAGATAATTGAACTTGAAACAAGCGAAACGGAAAATTTGCAAACAAATTCGCGTGAAAAAAACTTGACAAATAAAAGCGTGTGTGAAATGACAGTTACACATTTTTCGGAAAACGAACCAGAAAATACTAATGAAAATGATCATTTAGAATTTAATGAAGCCCTCGAAAACAAAAACAATATTTTATGTAACGATATACAAATCGATGAAATGAAGTTCGAAATGAATAGAGTAAAAGGTGCATTTCCGAGTTCGGTATCGAAACGTTCACCCGTTAAACACGAAAATTTAATAGCAAGCAACGACCAAGGCAATTATAATCGTCATAGTGTGACTAATCCAACAAGATTATCTACAGATCCAAATTTAAGTAGCAGCCAATTGCCGTATTCATTTACAACAACAAGAAATTACAATGACAGCTCGCATACACCAAGACCGTCATTGTCATTAAAAAAAGAAAGCAGTACCTTGCCCACTACGATATCGAAGCGTTCTACATTAACTACTCATCTACCACAAGAAGGAATAACAAATCGGTCCGTTTCAACAGCTCCTGCTTTAAAAGAATCCGTTACAAGCCGCGCTGCCCCGAGTTTCCTAAAAACCTCAAATGATCCAAAAACTGAAGCTTTATCCAGCCGACGTCCTTCTTTAGGTGCTTTAAGAAATACTCAATCAACTTCCCTGCTTTCGGTAGATTTACCTCACTATACTCCCCTGTCAACATTGAATCAACCTGATCGAACTTCTTCACTTAATCGAGCCGTATCAATTGATTCTTCATTGGAAAATATTTTGCCAGAAAGAACACGTTTTCGTCGCCAAAGGCGCTTACGTACTCAAGATGAACCCGAAGACCCCATAGAACGTCTGAATCTTTTAAAAGCCCGCATATCGGCTTCTCTTAGTGAAGTTAAAGGAGTTTTAAAGCAATACAGCACTGAAGATGAAAATGAGAATGAGAATCAAAGTCAAACTGCTGCAACGCTAAGTAGTATAAAAGAAGATAATGAAAATGAGAAAAAAGAAGGCCCAGTAACATTCAGATTTGTTAAAAAAGTACGCAGGCGAAGTCTATTCGCAGAAGAAGATGAAGATGGAAAAAAGGACAAGGAACTAGAAAAAACCGATGCAATATCAAAAGAAACGATCGAAAACCAAACAGAAATAAAAGATGAAAGGGTTAATTGTAAGTTAGAAAATAGAACAGCACTGCCCACTCAACGTTCTGAAATTGTCCAGGTTCCTCAAGAAAAAACAATAGAAGAACAAGCTAATGATAAAATTAAGAATCAAAGTTCTTTAAACGTCTCTTTGGAATCTAGTGAAATTAAAAATCAAGACAATTTATATACATTAAAGGAAGAAGTTCAAGAATCATTGGAGCATGCTCTAGAAACTAAGACATTAGAACAAAATGAAGTTAATAAAATTTCAAAAGATAAATCTCAAACTTTTAAAAATGAGCAACAAAAACTTAAGGAAGAACCAAATGATAAAAATTGTACTCTCCAAAAAGAACTTCCAGCTCTTAAGGAGCAATCCAAAGGAGCAATTCCCAAACCAGCCGTTAAAAATAAAACAACAACATCCGAAAATGATGATAAGAAAACGAAGAAGAAGATAATTATTAAATCCAAAGATTTATCACGAAGAGCATCTCTGGCGGCTGTGGAGGGTTCAAAAATTGAACCTCCTGTAAAAGTGGCCATACCTGCTAAGATACACAGACGACCTTCGGATTCAGAGGCTTTGGTAAAAAAGAAACTAATTACCGCCAAACTGAATACTTCCGGTATAGTTGAGGAAGTGACGCCAAAACCGAAAATTGTAAAAGTTAAAAGATCCTCTTTCAAAAACGAAAGCAACAACACAAACTCGGAATTGGCAACAACGCAAACGAAACTAAAAGAAGAAAAGACTACAATGACAGCCGAAAACTATAAAAGTGATGATTTTGTTAAATCGTTAGATGAACAGAATAAATCGATACACAATGCGACAAACAAGGATGTTGTAATGCCAAAACAACCAGAACGACAACAGCAGAAACAACAACAACAAATTAACAATGCAATCACTAGCCAAACAAATATATTGCTGCCAACGCAATTAGTGATCGATGAGGCGGCGTCATTAAATGTAAAAACAATTAAAAATTCAGTGTTAACGCCAAGACAGCAACAAAAACAACAAGAACAAGGGGAGCAAGAACAGCAAGCGACAATTAAATCTACAACTACAAATTTCAAATCAAACGATTTACAACCTAAAAGCGCTATGTTAGAAAATCTAACAACTGTGTTAAGTTCATCCACAGACAGCGAAGCAAACAGTCAAATAAAACGCGAAAAAGCGGTGCCTGCAGAAGATTTACATGATCTTTTGCAACTAGAAACAACTATAATCAAACCTTCCACAACAGCAATCAAACAAAATGAACTAAAAGAGGTGAAACAAGTTGAAAATAATTTGTTGGCGGTTAAAAATGATATTCTTTTAAAGCAGGAATCTAATGAAAATTTTAACGAAAATTTAAAAATTCCACAAACCACTTTATTAAAACCGAAAGAACCACAACAAAAATCAGCAACACAAGATCAACAAGTGATTGTAACAACGGATGTCGCACACGGTAAAATCGGCAACGAAAACAACAGAAACGAAGACGTCAAAAATAAAATATCTTTAAAAGAGCCTTGTCAAGATAAAACAGCAACCTCAACCCACGTCGGGGCAGAGCAGCACCAACAACAACAAACTCGTCATCAGTTGCTTGAAAAAGACGAACAATCAATAACGAACGCTGCTGGTACAAAAACCATTAGCTCCCCACATATTTCCATTAGTAGCACATCAGACCTCATACAAAAAACAACAACTGAAACATCAATATCGTCACTATTACCTACTGAGTCACTAGTCGTAGAAAAAGCTGAACCATCAGCAAATCAGCAACAGAGCACAATGCCTGAATTACAATTGGCTCCCGCACCCGTTCAAACGGCCGAAATAATTCCATCTACAGAACATCATAAAAAGAAAGTTATTATAAAAAAAATTGTACGGCATAATTTGGCAGAAAAAAACAAAAAGCCTGAACTAGAAATTGAAAAACCCCCATCAGAAACTGAACAAACAATTACAGTTGATGAGCCCTCGGTACTCGTTCCAGAGGAATTAACTGAAGAATGTTCGGAATCTACGGAAATATCAGAATCTTCTACTTCCTTGGGCTCTGAGGAAGTGACAGCTACACAAACTCCCAAAAAAGAACGCAGAGTAAAAAAGAAAGTTATAATTAAAAGACAAAAACGTAGACTTTCCATAAGTGACAGCTTTTTCCAGCCTGGCACCACAGAAGAACAACAAAATGCTGAAATTGAAACTTTAGAAAAACCCATCGCTTATGTCAGTGAAGATGAAGATGACGTGGTCGACGCGGAGACAGATGAGGAGGCGAAAAAGGCTCAAGAGCAACAAGAAGAAAAGAAACCTTTAAAGTCTTGCATCTTGCACAAAGAGTATAACATTGGTGATGAAGTCCTGTATGCAGAACGCTTTAAAAAGACTCAAATCAAGTGGAGACGTGGGCGTATTAAGGAACGTATAACTAGTATATCTTATCTCTTGGACATCGATGGCAAAGATGTGTCCTCACACATAAACTATTTGAAAAAGTTTACCGGACGTAAAGTGAGTTTTGGTGGTAAAGAGTATTTGGAAATTGATTATGAACAATTAGCGGAGGAGGAGGAAAAAGCAGAAAGACTACAAAGACGTTCTTATAGCATATGGAATATGGTGTAAGTTGGATTAATTTTTTCCTTTATATATAGAAGAATTGAAAAAAAACCAGAAGAAATGACTTCTCAAAACTCAAAAATCCCATAACTTAAGTGAATCAAGTGTTAGTAAATATTGGAAGAATAATGTTAAAAAGCTAATTAAATCTTTAAATAATCTTATTAATATTTTAAAGTGCTTAGTTTATAAAGCTTAAAAAGGCTACTTTCAATTTTATGGTGAAATTTTATACCAGAAAACGCTCATTCAGTTAAACTTAATACAAAGTGTAAACTTTCAAAGTGATTTAGTTATTAAAAAAAAAATGTAATAAGGGCAATTAAGTATTTATAAAACCTTGAACTAAAATTCAGTTCATTTAAAAATTTAATTTAAAGCTTTGAACACAAAGCGAATTTATTCCTTTTTTTTAATTGAAGGTGTTATAAAAAAAGAATAAAAAAAATCGAGTTAATGCATACATAAGGATTTAATTAAGATCCCTATGAGTTGTCCTGAGACTTTAGTACAGGAAGTTTATAATTTATTACAGAAACGAAAACGGTTAAAACAAATCAAAAAAATAATTTTTAAAAAAATTATTGCTTTAAAAATATACATTTTAAAGTCATATAGAAAGTTCGTGTTAAATATTACTTTTTAAAGTCGACATCCATGGTATAATTACTTAAGGTTGCCTCTGTATTCCAACAAATATAATTTGTGTATTTTTTATACTCTTCACCACCACTAGTGGTGAATAAGCGTATACTAAGTTTGTTACTCCGTGAGAAACATTTTTGAATATTTATCTAAGGCTCCATTAAGTATATTTATTCTGGGTCCTTGGGTAATTCTCAGTCGATTTAGCCACGTTCGTATGTTGAAATTACGCTCACTTTCGAACGAATTAAAAGAGAAGAACAAAATTGATGTCAAACTCTTTCGAGATCTCCTAAGCAGTTTGATTGAAATCCAGCACAATCGGTTTTGCAGGAAAAAAATTATGAACACAAAACTAAAAAATTGATATTTTTGTTTAAAAAAAAACCAGCACAAATTATTGAAAGAATGCACCGATTCTCATTTAATTTTGCACAAATTCGTTTTATATGAATGGAAATCATACTAATAAATTTATAAAGATCGGTCCATAATTTACCATAGGGCTCATATAAAACCCACTATCGGAAAACCTTTAGTACGTCTTTAACCGTAACGAATACTGGTATTGCAGTTTAATTTGTTCAGTCATTCTTCAATACGATGAGAAACAACTCAACCTAATTTGGAAAAGATTGGTCCATAGTTTACCATATGATCTGCATAAAGCCCACTTTCGAAAAAACACTTTAGTACGCCTAATAGCGTAACGATTAAGGTATTGGAGCAAAATTTAGTATTTCATATTTAAAAAGATTTCTCATTAACGTGCTTAATTCCCAATTTTTATTTTTGATAAAAACACTGAAATTTATTGTTGAGGGAAAGCTAGTTTTTATGCGCATTTCACAGCTTGTTTAGGCCAGATCATCAGAAAACCTGCTTCGAAAGACTTTGAATAAACTTAAGATATTATACAAATAAAACTGTAAAACGAATAAGAATTACAAACATTCTAGTCTTACTTGCAAACGATATCAAAGCTTAGACAAAACACCAACACTAAACAGTGAGTATATCTTTTCTTACATTCATCGTTTTTCGTGAAGATCGGTTCACGACTAAGGTCACATATTAAGCCTACTTTGGAAATTCATTTAACCGCAGGTCCCATATAAAGCGGCTTTCTGAAAATTAATTTAAGAAACATAAAATTCTTAAACAAATACATTACTGTATTAAAATTTGGTTTTTGTAGTACTAGAAATCACTCTACCGAATTTTGTACTGAACGATCTATAATTTACGGTAGCTCTCATATAAAATCCCGTACTGATAATTACTTTCAGGAAACAATATTTCTGAAACAAATCAAGATGTTTTATTTAATTAAGGCGACGAATTATAAAATTGCGAGGTCGGCTTTTATAAAGATTGGCTCAAAAAACTGAGTGCTTTTCATAAAAATTTTACTACACGTTCAATCACTTGTATTGTGAAAACGTCACATTACAATTTATTGACACCATATAAAGCCCACTCCTGAAATATTCCAACTCTCGGTGGAGGAGATATTAAAGATTCGGCACAGCCGAATATACTAACTTCAATACACTTTATACATAAACACATACAAGCAAACAATGGACAGCTGGCTTACCGAGGCCACCTTCTAATATTTATACCATGTCAGAAATTTTTTGACTTATTGCCGCAATCATTTAAATTATTACAATAAATCATACAACATGTTTTTTATTAATCATAATTCAAGATAAACATGTTTGTAGTTATAAGCAACAATCATATAAACATTAACAGACAATCATAAAATGATTGTGACAAATTTAATTTATCAAAAAGTAATTTCAATTTTTGGGAATACAAATTTAATTTAGTTATGCTTTTAATGAAAAATTTTAATTGAGCCATTACTTCGTTGCTATAATCAAAATTTATAGCAATTTTGAACTTTAGCCCATTGTAGTGAAAGAGACCAATGTCTCTGGCGGTAATCGAACCCGCATCGCTTGCTCTGATTGACAAGCTCAATATCATCAATCAGCCTATTTAAAACTTAATACTTATTATTTTCGCCTATCGTGAATAAAATGGGAACAGTTTTTTCCCACAAAATTTTGCTTTTTCCCCAAAAAATTTTTAGGGAAAAGGGAACAAATTTCGATGGAAATTTTATTCACGATAGGGGTGATTACATCAAAAAACTTTCGTTAAGTTTTAAATTTAAAAAGATGAAAATTTTTATATCCTTTTATAAGTTGTAAAATTTCACCATAAAATTTTTATTTACTAAAAGTGTGTCGTTACCTTTAATACAAACGGACGTAACTCCACTTTTTTGTTGACAGGAGAAGCAAAAAACGCTACAAAATAAATGAAGGTAGAAGAACATAGCAGGCGTTAATTCGTCGACGAGTATCGTGCGTTTAAAAACTTTTGCGCATTAAAAATGTCAAGTCAGCTGTTTTTACATTGAAAAATAGATTTCGAAATCAACATATGGTTTTTTTCGGTGGTCGTACTGTCAAAGTTTGTGTACAAACTAGAGTCTTTTATGTAAATAAACCTTTTTTCAACTTCTAGTGAATTCGCCTTGAAATTACGTTGCAGTCATATGTTCAAGTTTTGTTCTCAAGTCTTATACACATATTGCTTGTCAATATTCACGGAAATTGAAAGCTGTGACGTAGGCTGCATGCAATTTTAAAACAATATATTTTCAAGATGTCATCAAGAATTATAGAGGCAGAATATTTATAAAGATACGCGAAAATCTGCTTATTAATTGCAGTCAGCTATTTTCTTGAAAACAAGTTCTTTTCAAATATTGAAAGTAGGAATGTATAACCCAGCTAGCATTTTCAATCGTGTAAAGGCCCAAATACTTTGATCGAAATATTCATCAAGCATTGTGGTAATATTAGTGAAAATGTGTTTGTATGTGTCACACCGACGATGCTGGATGAAAAATCCAAAAATATTATGTCCAGCACACGTACACGAGTGAACAAGTTTTTGGCCTTACTACTAAAGGGGTCTGTTCACGGTCAAGCATTTCTCATCAAGCATTTCTCATCACTTATACTGAAAATATGTTTGTATGTGTGACTCCGACGATGATGGATGGAAAATCCAAAAATTTAGATATGACGGCGAATATTACGTCCAGCACACGTACAGTGACTCAAGCATTTTGACCATGTACAGACCCCTTAAGAATCTCATGAAGAGTGTTTTTAATCGTCGACGAGCGCATTTTTTAATCGTAGAAGATTCCTCGCACGGGTGAATTGGTTACACAAGGTGATTCCTCTGTGAAATACTCCTAGAATCGTTTGAGACTCATGTGTAGGATTTATCTTACAGCTCGTGTAATGCTGAGTCGTATAACTGAACCACCTAAATAAGACGATCAAGCGCCTTTTTCATGTCAAAACTTTTAATTTTCATACAATTTATACGAAACAAACCTGAAGATCGCGAATTTAAGGCCATCCTGTTTGAGAATTTAGATGTTTTTGTTATTATTACTTATCAGATAATCATCAAAAGATTCTTTTAGGAGTTGTTTATTAAACATATTCGTCTAAAAAAAGCCTATGTTAGCTGGGAAGTGAAAAAGTGTAACTTGTCAAGAATTCTCAACGCGCTTAGAAGTTCAAAGTAAGAGGGAGTTTACACGGTGTCTTTTCAGACATGTCTAACAAACACGTTTGCTTTGTTTGTAGGCGATCGGGGTAGAAAAGAAAGAAGGGGTTGCCAAACAGACACGAAACGAGTTTTCATGTTTGTTTATATGAATTTCCATGTTTTTAATTTGTATGTATGTATATGTATATTAGACTATTATACGTGAAAACAGACGTATGTATTTGGAAAGACATTGTGAAAAGACAATAGGTTTTTGGAAGCATGTATAAAAGAGAATGTCAAAAACAGATATGTCTGGAAAGACACCGTGTAAACTCCCTCCGTCAATTTTTTTTATGTATTTTGTACTATGAAAAAGCACTAGCTAAATTTCTTTGACAGAAGTCCTCACCGCGCTAGCGTACTTACGCGTGCTATGTACTTCAACCTTATAAAATCATTTCAATTTCTGTTTTTGAACTCATAGGTTTAAAAATTGCGTGAGCATAATCCATTAAAAAAATTCTCGAATATAAATTTTAGTGTATTTACGTCCGTTTGCATTTAAGGTGACGATATGGAGCTTAAATATATTTTTTACTTTACAAAATTTAAAATTCCTTACGAATTATTGAGAGTGTAAATAGTTTTTATTTAATTTTTTATTTTAACTTAATTTTTTTTTTACCACTTTAAGCTGTAATTTATTTTGAGCTTAATTAAAAAATTTTAATTTGTATAAAATTTTTTAATGATCTCTTTAACAATCGTGTATATTGTGTGTAAATATGTAATATTTTTTTTTTGTTGTTCTCTGAATTAAATAAACTAATTTATGTAAATATTAAGTCGTATATCCTTCTTTTAGTAAGAAACTTTAGAAAGTAGTTAGTAGTTTTTTATTTTATATTTTTAATTTATTACTACTATTAACGTTAAAAGCATCCTGTTATATTGTAAATAAGATTTAAAACTATCCTTGACAAATCTTCACAATAAAATTAAAAACAAAAATATATAAATATTTAAAAGAAAACAAAACACATTATTGGTTTTATTTTTAATGAAAATGACATCATTAATAACGTTAAGAAGAAACAAAACAATTTCATTCATATTTTTGTACAAACATACATACATACATTTAACCGTAAAAAGACATCGTGACTTTTTGTAAATAAAAGACAAGACTTTAAGAGATTAGTACCACTTTTTTCGAGTTACAAGCACTTTAGGATAAGTCAAATAAAAATTTGTTTTTCCACCGTTTCTCGCTGTAGTTTTGAATCATTTTATTTATTGATAAATTCGATTTTCAGGGTTATGCGGTTAAAACTTAAAAATAGCCCGTTAATTGGTAAAAATATGTCTTAAAAAACAAAGGCCCCTATTATGAGTTACATTCGATAATTGATTTTCTCTGGCCATCGAACATCCACTATCGAATGTTAATTTGGTATTATGACTTGGCAGCACTGTCGAAAATTTCGTTGTGTATCGAATTTTTCAACGAAAACAAATTTACTTTCGACGCGACGCACATAGGGGTTTTTTGCCAATCTAGCCGGACATTAAGCAAAAAATTTTTTTTAAGAAATGGAAAAATTTAAGTACGCAGCTCGACAGACAACAAAGTTCTGCATCGTATAGTGAATTTTCAAGTCTTTTGCTTGAGATTTGTGGTTTTGGGACACTGTTAAAACCAGGAAAGTTGATTAAATTGCATGCGTGTTCATTGACTTTTTACGGTTTTGGGAGGTTTACAATATATTTTTTTGTAGATAAACGAATAAAGATTTTACATTGAATTTTTTTTTTCTGTGAAAGACTATATAAACAGCTAATTATGAAAATTTTTAGAAAAATTTTATTTGAATTTTTTATGATAAAAAAATTAGTACGAAATTAAAAAAAACGATTTTTTTGTTCACTTTTTTGTAAAAAAAAAAAATTTAAAAGGTTTTTGAAGGTGAGTTCCGCTGAGTTCTTAAAAATTTTGTACATCACGATAAAATTTGAAATCTCTACTTTTAAATTCAAAAAAAAAACGTTGCGCGTTGTTGCGCCATTTTTTTTTATGATTTTTTGAAAATTTCACCTTTTTTCTGTTTTTGCTCATCTTGCATAGGTACATATGATAGAAACCCTTTCGTCAGTCATAAAATGTTTTGGTTGTACGTAGATGGTTTTTATTTAAATTATTACATATAAGCCTAATATTACCTGTGTAAAAAAAGGGATGTGCGAAACAGTAAGTAACGGGTTTTAACCACATGTGCGGCCGCTAAAGGACGTTATTTAATAGAGCAAACAAATTTTTTTACCTTTTTTCTGTTTTTGCTCATCTTGCATAGGTACATATGATAGAAACCCTTTCGTCAGTCATAAAATGTTTTGGTTGTACGTAGATGGTTTTTATTTAAATTATTACATATAAGCCTAATATTACCTGTGTAAAAAAAGGGATGTGCGAAACAGTAAGTAACGGGTTTTAACCACCTGTGCGGCCGCTAAAGGACGTTATTTAATAGAGCAAAATAAATGTACCTGTTTTGCATAACTTTTAAAATCATTAACAACAAAAATAATATATAATAAAAAATCAAATCTGGGGTCTAGGTACTTAGTTTTTTTAAATATATATTGTGGTTTTTGCATAAAATTGTTATCAGAACCATTTTGAAGCTTCGAGAGTAAAATGGAAAAAGTGTATACGAATTTAGAGTTATTCCAAATTATACAAGAATGTAGTTCTAAACTCGTTGAAGAGAAATTACAATTTTTAGTTAGAAAATTGTGCGAAATTTCAAAATGTCAAAGAGATAGTGACATATCAGTAGTAAATCAATGCTTAAAGAAATTCAAATATTTTTTTAAAATATTTTGGCATTCAGCACAAAGAAAAAAGGATCGATTTGTAAGCATGCATGCCAAATGGCTGGAAGGAACAGTGACAATACCTTTTTTTGGGAGTTCGTCTTCAAAACGACTACAAAAGCCGTTTGTTGAATTGACCGAAAGAAGTAAGAGAAGAAAAACTGAAATCTTGCGAACTCAAACCGATGCTGATTTATTGATGCACGCTACCCAAACACAACTACAAACGTCTGGAAAAAAAGATGCCTCAGGTCTGCTTAAAGAAATTGTGTCTTCTCCGGCAAGAGCTACAAAAATAAAAAAAGCATACAAAGCTGCACAAGAGGATAAAGTAAAACAGCTAACCCCTCTAAAGGCTCTTTCTATATTTGTAGAAGCTGATCTTTCTCGAAAACAATATGAAATAATCCGAAGTGCCGCTAAGAAGGTTTATCCTAGCTACAAAATTCTGCAGAGAGAGAAAAGTGAATGCTATCCTCCAAAAGAATCATTTGAAGTAACGGAAACATGTGCTCAAATAAATCTTCAGGATTTGCTTAATCATACTGCAAGTAGATTACTTACATATTTAAAAGATGTTTTATGTGATTCACAAATAGAAGAATGCAACTCCCTCGAACTAATAAGCAAATGGGGCTGCGATGGATCACACCAGGCACAATTTAAGCAAAAGATGAAAAATGATGCTTCTGATTCTCATATTTTTCAGAGTAGTTTCGTACCGCTTCGACTAATATATGGTGCAAAAAAGGAGAAAATATTATGGCAAAATCCAACTCCTTCATCACCGCGATATTGTAGACCTATTCGCATCAGATTTGTTAAAGAAACTGTAGATGTAATCCAAGAAGAAATTAATTATGTACAAGATGCCATTACTACATTACAAAACACTAATTTTTTAATGGAAGGAAAGTTATATTCCATAAAACATACAATGGTATTTACAATGATAGATGCAAAAGTATGTAATGCCGCAACACAAACTACGTCCACAATGAAGTGCTATATTTGTGGGGCTACTTCAAAAGAATTTAACAATTTGAAAATCAAAAGGGATATAGACGTAGATGCACTTTCTTTCGGATTATCTACTTTGCACGCCAGAATTCGTCTATTTGAGAGCATATTACACCTATCGTATAAACTCACAGTAAAAAAGTGGCAATTAAGATCGGATGAGGACAAAACTATTGTTAATGAGAGGAAAAAAACTATCCAAGAAAAATTTAGAAGTGAATTAGGGCTAATAGTGGATGTACCGAAGACTGGATTTGGAAACAGCAACGATGGTAACACCAGCAGACGATTTTTTTCCAATCCTGAATTAGCTGCAGAAATAACTGGAATTGCATTGGATTTCATCTACCGGATCAAAGTTATTATTGAAGTAATTACAAGTGGTCACAAAATCCATTTGCACGAGTTTGCCAATTATTGCTTAGACACTGCAAAACTTTACGTTACTCTATATCCCTGGCATCCTATGACACCTACAATGCACAAGATTTTAGTACATGGCGCAACTGTAATGAGTGAGGCATTGTTGCCTATCGGGCTATTATCAGAAGAAGCGTCTGAGGCACGAAATAAACATTTTCGGCTTTACAGGCAGAATTTTGCTAGAAAGTTTTCGAGGGTTCAGTGTAACAAAGATGTTATAAATAGACTTTTGCTCAGTTCTGACCCACTGATTACTAGTATAAGACCAACTCCAAAAAAAAAGTCACTACCCTTTACGAAAGAAGCAATTTCTTTTATGCTTCCACCTGTACTTGGCTCTGAAGAGAATTCAGATTCAGAAGAGGATTTTGAAGAAGCAGACGAAGAAGAACCATGGCACTCATCATCATCTTAGTGCAAAAGAGAAGTTATTTTAAATAAATTAGTTGTTATTATTTTAAATAAAATTTGCTGTTACTATTATAAATAAGTTATTATTACGAATATATTAATTATTTTCAGATAAATTAAATACTATAAAATATATAAAAGTCACATAAAATCTTAAAAATTAATATGTTTTGGAAATTAGCAAAAAAAAAAAAAATTTTTACAGGGTCGTTCCGGGGGGGGGGGGTGTTTGGAGGGATATCTCCCCCTACCCATTAAAGTTCAAAAATTTAATTTTTATAGTATTAAGGCGTTAGTAATCTATTTCTTTTAATATTTACATTTTTTTTAAATATTATTTTATGTAACCGCCCTCAAAAGGGGGCGGGGGGCGAAAAGTGTAATTTTACGATCTCATGGGTCTTATTTTAGGTTTTTTAACTTTCGCCGACGTTAAAAGTTGCATTTGCCAAACAAAAGTATGGGAAAAGTTTAAAAAAAATTGCATTTTTCAGAGGTTGGATTAGTTCTTCTAGGGGGAACATTTTCCTCCTTGGTCCGATTTTATTTATTTTTTAGGTTTACCTGCCTATGACAATATCACATATTTCTGCCAAGTTTCATCGATCTAGGGGCACTCAATAACTTTTAAGAAGCAATATAAGCTAAAACAAAAAGTAATGTCCGGCTAGATTGGCAAAAAACCCCTATGTGCGACGGTGCAAATAAATGTAAAAAACTTGTTGAAAATTTCACTATTTGTAAATATTTTTGTGTTCGTATACCAAATACCATATTTTTTTTTATCAGTTTTGTTCATTTTATGCAAGTCCAACGTCGTAAACAGTAACTGAAAATGCTCATATTCCGTATGGAACAAAATTCTTTTTTGACCAAATGATTTGCAGCAAAGTTCAGCATTTAAAAAAATGGGATGAAACCCCACTGAAGCTAAATTATTTGAAAACAACCATAATTCCGCCGTAATCACGTTTAACTTTAATTTTATTTTTTAAATTTGTAAACAAAAATTTTTTATTTTAAGTGACAGCTGATCGAAAATGTACTACTGTGAATTAACAAAATCACAATAGTAAATTTTTATCGAATGCGCACCATTATCCCAAATGAAAATTCGTCGACTGCTGTCGAAAATCGAATTTAGTTCATAATAGGAACCAAAAAAAGATTATTTTAAAACAAAACATTTAACAATTTAATTATCTTCTTTATATATAAAAGAGTTGCGTGAGTGACTGACTCATTCATCAGCGCCCAGCCCTAACCGCTGACCCTAAAACCTTGAAATTTGGACTACCGATTGGTCACACTCCAAATCGATTTTTCGAAATTCGAATGTTTAGGGGGTAAAAAGGGGAAAATTCGGTAACTTTATATCTCCAAAACTTAAAGAGATGCAAAATAAAGGTAATACTTATCGTTGTTCTTTAGAAAAATAAGCAGGCAGGTGTCTGGTACTTTTTTGAAATTCGGCCCTATTAGGGAGTAAACGGGTAAAATCTGAATTTTAGTACTTTTTGCCATTTTTTTAACCAATTAACATAGAAACAAAGTAGATACCACATTCGAAACTTATCAAAAAAATACGTATAATAATTTGGTACTTTTTCGAAATTCGAACATTGAAGGGGTGAAAATCGTAACTATTTTTGGTACTTTTTTTACAAAACATTTTCCTCCATTCATTGACATATTCGTACTAAATTATGGGCTACCACTACAATACTGAAATTTTTGATACTTTAATCGGGGAAAATATAGTACCTAAAAGGAAATACGGGAAATTTAATATTTTTCTTTAGCTTTTTGGTTCTAATAAAGTAGCAGGTTAAATGCTAGAATTTAAACAAGTTTAAGCCTAGAAAAATAAACTTTGGCAAAAAATATGTCCACGAAGAAAAAGGAGACGCTAACGAAGTAGCGGGTGTATGCTAGTATCTGCATATAATAAACAAATAAAATATTATAGTTAGTCCATTCCATTGCTGCAAAAACCTGCAATTCAATTTGATTCTTTGATTTAAAAACTACTTCACATTTCAAAATGAAAGTTTGTCAAAATTGCAATATTTTGTGATTAAAATCATTTTAAAATATTTTTTTTTAGAAAACATTGAATGCAATTAACTAAATTGCAATCAAATTTTTATTTAATTCATGCGAATGCAATCAATTCCTCTAAAATCACAATTATAGTGAAAGTCAAACGGAGCCTAGCGGTTGTAAACAAAACTTAATTGCATATACTTGATTACAAAAACTTGAATTAATTACTATTCAAGTATTGTATACAAATCAATTGCAATCAAATTTGATTTTAATCAATTAATATATGTATTGATTTAAAAAAAATTTATTGCAATCGATTTTATGATTTCGAATTAAAATCATTAAATAAATTTTCCGATTTTGAATACAATAAAAAAATTAGCAATTATGTATTAAGCCTGGTACTCGGTTCAACATTTCACGTGAAATGCTGTCAAAACGCATATGATAAAAACTTGTGCGGAAAATCTATAAAATAATGTTGATAGTGTTGTACTCTGTTTATTTTGTGAAAAAGTTCCGAAATGTTTCTGGCAACATTTTTTTACAGCTGCGAAATAATGTAAGCTGCATTTATTTCACGTTGAGTTTTAAGCAAAAGGAAAAAAAGTATGAACTAATGGGTGGAATTATTGATTCCGCACGGAAAGGAAAATTCGACGGAAATAAATATCGATCGATATGCAAATTGTAATTATTCATTCCTGCGGTATAAGCTTTCCGCAATAACTTTTTAACATCCCTGTTTTAATTATTTCTGAGTTGATATTGTGTCAGCTGTTGGTAAAAAACATTTTAAATAAATTAAAATAAATTAATTTCCGTAAAATATACAAACGCGAATAATATATATAAGTGTTATATGGATACCATAGCATTTTTGAAGGTAGCAGTGACGATGATTGCTTAGACCTTCGGGTAGAAAGAAGAGTTTTAAGATATAAATCTGAAGATGTGTTACACATGAATGATAGGGAGTTAGTTGGAATAAGAATTTCAAGACATTTTTAGGCAAGAAATATTTTGTTTATTTGTCACAGCTTTCAAAAGAATTTTGGGTTAATAAGGCAGCAACGTCTCGATTTAATTTCATTTAATTAACCATTGCTTCTAATTGTAGGTTGCTTGTATATTTATCTCTTTTATTATTCCTGTAATTCATTTTTTTAAATAACAAAACTAAATTTTATTTTTTTAAATATTTTTACTTACATTTTTATTCCTTCCGTTAGCTTCTCGTTGTAAAATTTTAACGTAAGCAAAATGGCAAAAAATATCTATATTGCGGTTTCAATAATTTGGCAATACCGCAATGGTAGAGATGATACCGCAACAACGGAAGGATACCGCACAAACGGAATGAATAATTACAAATTTGGCTTCCGCACAAAAATTGCTTTCCGCACTTGCGCAACGGAATCAATAATACCACACAATTATAAAATAAGAAATAAAAAATTTAAATACCACAACCGGTGGCAGTTTTTTATCCATATTTATTTCTTTTTTATTAAAAAAAATTAATTTTAGGATTTGCTTACATACATTGTACAAACAAAAAAATGTTGAGCAACATTTATTATTTCACACGAAAATTTTGACATGTATCGATGTTACCTATCATGCGAGTTTGTACAATTTGCCGATTTTATTCCTGCAAAGTATGCGACATTGTTTTGCGTATGTAAACAAACCCCATATGTATTTTACTAAAAAATAATTTTTTTTAATAAAAAATTTAATAAAAAAGAAAGTAAATATGGATAAAAAAATGTTACCGGTTGTGTTATATTAATTTTTTTTTCTTATTAAATAATCAGTTCATCCTTTTTTGCTTTTGCTTAAAATTCCACGTGAAATAAGTGCAGCTTACTTTATTTCGCAGTAGTAAAAAAATGTTGCCTGAAACATTTCGGAACTTTTTCACAAAATGAACAGAGTACAACTCTATCAACATTATTTCATAGATATTCCGCACAAGTTCTTTTCATATGCGTTTTGACAGCATTTCACGTGAAATGTTGAACATAGTACCAGGCTTTAAGGAGAAATCATGTGATTGCAATTAAATTGATTGTGTTTACACGAATTTTCGAAAGTATACCATTTTTAGAACTACTAGGCAGTTATGGACCCACAAGAACAAAATTGTTATAAGGTTAAGATTTACATAACAATAGTTCTTAAGGCCGTTACACACTATCCCACAAAGTCTTTCGTATTTTATGAAAATGCTTCCCTGATCTAATTATTGTTTATTTATTTTCAACACTTTGTGAGATAGTTTATAACGGCCTTTATCAACATCTATTAGACATATTTTAAGTCTTAAAGTGATTTTAGGGATGGTCACTGAATTTTAGATCAAAATAAACTATTATAATGAAGTAATAGCATTAGAATAGGCCTGCCATACGTCCTGGTTTTCCAGGATTGTCCTGGTTTTAGACTACTTGTCCTGGTGTCCTGGTCCACTATTAAATTGTCCTGGTTTTTTGAACAGGTCAAGACAAAAAATTTGTTTTTTGCTGGTTTTAGTTGTTAACAAAGTTTAAGATTTCTGCTAACTTAGGGCAATTGCATAAAGAATTTTAATTAAATTCAACTGTTATGTGGTGTAAACGTCGTTTAATTAAAAGCTTGCAATGATATTAGATGAGACTCGAACCTCTTTCAAATGTTGTTTCAACTAGTTGCTGTAAAAAGTTATACCGTGTAAACAACTTTTATAAGTAATCGGAAACCGACAACAAATGGCTTTCTCTAAAGCAGCCCATAAACGTTTCAATTCAATTGTCAACTGCGTCGGTTGTTGTCCAAATCAAAGCGTGTATGGCTTTGTCAATTGATGAGTTTGACAGTTGCCGAATTGGTTGAAGAAAAATCAAATGATTTTGATTTTTTCAAGTTGAGTACTTAGTCTGCTCAATGGACTAAAGAAATAAACTCGTTAAAGACTGAAACACTGGAGAGTATTATTCAATGTAAGTTTTATTTTAAAATGACATGCTGCCTGTTTTATAACTATATCAAAGACAGAAATTAAGTTCTAGAAAAAGTGCAATCTTCTGAACAGTATTTTAGTTTAGAACACTTTAAGCTCAACTTTTTATTATGTTTCATCTTTTTATGTACATGAAGTACACGTAATTTTTTTTTGTATATGAGGCTATGAGATAATTAGGAGTTAACACTACTCTTGCACTGTTCTTGGTTTGCAACACAATGTTTCTAGTGCCATCTGTTTCGGATACAAACAGTTGACTAACTCGACTATTGCACTGTAAAGAACATTTCTTACACCAGAACCGTAACCAAATTAAATTGTGGGTTACACCACTTCTGCGCTAATAGCCTCATATATTTTTGGATTTAAAAATTAAAAATGGATGGTTTTTACATATACATACACATGTAAAAAAAATTTTTTTGTTGGTGTAATTTTTTATCCATTTTTTCTATGTGTCCTGGTTGATAGGTTCAAACTTCTGGCAGCCCTACATTAGAAGCTATTTTTGGGATGGATAATTGTATAAGAGCTACGCCCAAATATGGAACGATTACAACCAAATTTGGAAAAAGTTTGGTAATAAAGTTTGTAGTAAGAAAGCCGTATTAAATCTAAATTCGAACAAAACTAAATGGCTAAATAGGCACAAAGACGTTATTATATTTAAAATTATAGACTTTCTCTCATCAGTTGTCAAAAGGGTGGAGGCTATGTATCACCCTTTTGACAACACAAACTTGTAGCCCAAACTCATAAACATAATGGCTTTTTCTGGAATTTTCCCTTATGTATAAAATTTGACAGTTTTGAATAGCATTTCTCTTAAACCAGAACTTGAATTGGATTAAAATATCGCTGGCTCAATATTACAGGGTTGTATGTTAAACAACAAAAATATGAAGATAATCAAGTTTATAGCCTCTTATTTCTATTCTACTATTTCCAAATAAAGTAAAGTTACAAAATTGAGTTAAACAAGGTTGCCAAGAGCTTTTTGCCTTCTCTGGATCAACACTTACAGCCTGGCCCACGATGTCGGCCGCTTCCGACAAACTACTGATATGACCCATTATTAAAATTTTTACCACGACAAGTCGATCAACAATGCAAGCAAATGATAACGTAATAGTTTTCATAAAAATTTGCGCCATCCTAGGACTTTGTTTACTGCTTTCTTGTCATTCGCAGCAAATCAAGTAGCACAGATTTGTATTTTTATGCCTTTACCCTCTAATGCCTAAGAGTGCCTCAAGGCATGCTTTACAAAACTTCTACTTACGACCAATACATAATTAACTTATATCAATTTCCGTTTTTTACAATTGCTTGAAGATCTAGAAAAATATTTGTAGAAGCTTCGAGAGCTATTAAAAGCTCTTAAAGCATTGTAAACAATCTCGAACACAATGCTTTTGTTCAAAATGCAAACTTCATTCATGCTGCTCAAATAATAAAATTGTTATTTTCAATACAAACTAACAAATAGAATTCTGACAAATTAAATGTGTTTCTATTACCAGATGCCCCAAGGGTTCCTCAAGGTACTCCTTGATATGTTTTCACCCGGAACGTAAACGACTTATTGTACGGGCTTAAACATTTTATTTTTTGTACTCAGAGGCCCAAAAATACCCTTAACAAATTATCGACATTATATATTTCCATTTATTCTGAAACTTGGCATTAGAGGGTTAATTTAAATGTTTAGCCGATTTTCATTTCCAAACTAGCGTTTAATTTGTGGAATAGTTGATGTGGCATTATAGTAATTTGAAAAAAAAAAAAATAAATGGATTACGTTAGAAACGCAAAGCCAGACGACCGAAAAGTCGATAGTTAGTGGGCGCTTAAGAACGATAATGAGTGCCCCAGGCTGTTTAAGTTGTAAATTGTCCCATACAACCCTAAAATAGTGCATACTGTAAATAAAAAATGTTACATAGAACATTGATATTTAGAGACAAAATAAAGTGTAGATGTCAATATTGAAGCAACACGTTAGGGCACTGCTACACGTTCAATAAATATCGTGATATTTGGATCGCGATCCATTTTAAAATATTGATGGATCACGGGCGTATGCTACATGTTCAATATTTATCGCGTCAGTATTAATGTTATTTTTGTTCTGTGCGGGTCGTTGATCAATGTCGCGAGAAACCCAAAAGGAAGCCTATTTAGCTAGTTTGCTTGCTTTTTCATTGAAGAAAAAAGTGGAAAGAAAAATGTGGAGCAAAAAATACACAAATTTTGTCAATTGTGTTTTACTTTTCATTTGTTTAATTTTTTTCACTGCGTATTTTCTTTTATTTGCCAGTTTTTACTGAGGTATCATGATTTATTATCATGAAAATGCTACACGTTTAATATTAATCACGCGATCCACGATCCGCGATCTGGATTTCATATTTTAGGCCATTCTGCAATATGGAATGCGATCCATCAATATTACATGCTACACGTCCAATAAATATCGTGATACTAGAAATATCACGATATTTATTGAACGTGTAGCAGTGCCCTTAGGCAAACAGACAAAAAAAGCCATCTGTTAACCAAAAGTAACTCCCAAAAATAGCTTTGATTACAAAAATTTCTTCTTGCTGCAAAAGCACTTGTAAGTATTAACAAAAAATTAAAATGCTCGAAATATGCTATAAAAATGTCGAATAAGTTCTAAGAACTTAAAAATTCTGTTTAATGCTCTTTTGAGTAAAATATGCTGCAAAGTGTAAAATATGTAAAAATATGCACACACAAATTGATGCCAAATTCATAAAAACGTCTAAAACGGATAAATATGTATATTCAGCCATATTACGGTTATAGTTCTCGTAAACGAGTTGTTTTTTGTAGTATATTAAAGAACACATGCTGTGAGTTACTTAACAACGACGTAACGACTAACGTTTACGAGATCGAGTACCGTTATAAGGATAATTGTTTTTGCCTGTATTGGTCGCACAAGGAAAAACATGCAATTGCACTTTTACGGTTTCCCTACTGATTACTAAATTAATAAAAGACATATTTTGTTTTTAAGCAAACATATAAAAAAAATTAAAAAAAAAAAACATAAATTTGTATGTTCAATGCAAAAAATTAAAGCTTTTTTGATTAGAAACGCCTTTTGAGCTTTTTTCGCTTTTATTTGCTTTTGCTAGTGTTTCACTCACACTTTTTCTTTAAATGGCCATCAAAATGGAATGCGTCGGTCGAATTGTTTATTTTAAGATTTACAACTCTATTTATAGGTTAATTTTTAAAAAATATTTAAAATAAGAAATATTTATTAAAAGAAATATGCACTAATAAAAATGACTAATAACGTGGAAATTTTGTGAAATGTTTTTAAAACTAAAAGCGTTGGAGGTATTTTAATTTATTAATTTTTTCTTTATAAGTTAAACGTGAATGATTATTTTCATAAATTCATTAATAAAGTGCAAAATAAATTAAAGCAATTATAATTTATTGATGAAAGTACACAAATTTACTTTTAATAGCGTCTAGGCCGTATAAAAGGCTCATGGTATAAACAGTTGAAGGAAAGTTATTAAACTTGGTGTACTTTTGTTTTAATTTCAATTCAAGTGGAAATTTCAGACATGGAAAATTCAGTGCTATTGAACTTTTTTCAGAGCTACGACCTTACAATCCGTCCAGACTATCCATTGTTATGTGTGTTCATGGACAAAACGTTGGAAGAATTACCGACGCACAATTGTTCTTGTTGTTTGATGTTGGGAATACGTATGGCGAGTCAGCTCATATAAAAAGTAACGCTAACAATAAAGAGGGCGTTTATTTGTGCACTTGTAATTGTTTGTTGTTTGACATAGCGATGGCTAGTCTAGACGGTATGCAAAGGGGCACTTTTGCAAAAACATAAGGCTTTGCATAACACTTACAAAAAATATGCTCCAAAAAAGCAGGTTGTTGCTATAAATATGACAAATAATTGCTTACAAACCTTCTGATGAATGATTTTTGTATGGGGAGTTCTTTATGGAGGACTGCTTTATGCTTAAAAAAGCGGGTTGACATTTCAAACCGTTACATTAAAAATTCGATGCAAAAAACCTCAGTTGTTGTTAAATTTTTTAGTGTTGCCGCCACCTGTAGTGAATTCGCCTTGCTTAAAGCATTCTTTGGTGTCAGCACTAAAATAGCATTTACTGCACTGTAATAGCTCTTTAATTGGAAAGCACGATGATGCGCTTTTTCTCTTAAGCAGTTCAAAAAATTCAATTAATGGCTTAATATTTCCATAGTGTTTTTTTACGTGCATATTAAAAGCAATTTCAACATTAACATACAAGTTTATCGTGTTATGTTAAACATGTTTTGCTAACATTTCCTTTGCTTTTGTAAGGAGAATAAGATATTTTTTTGGAATGGTTTAACTTTTATAGGAATTATACTTCTCAGTTGTTATCGATAGAATTTTTTCGTATTAGAGGCGAATATTTTCTGCACCTAATTTCACTAGGGGTCTTCTAAGACCAAAAAATCGTGCAAAGTATATAAAACGGATTTTCAAAATTCCGGGCCTTGAAATTTTTGAAGTTTTCGAAAACCCGTTTTACATACATTGCACGATTTTTTTGTCTTAGAAGACCCCTAGTGAAATTAGGTGCAGAAAATATTCGCCTTTAATACGAAAAAATTCTATCGATAACAACTGAGAAGTAAAACTTCTATAAAAGTTTAAGCAATTATAAAAAAAGATTGTTACGAATTCGTACCAAAAGTGTAGAAGAGATTTACTAAAATGTACTAGTGATTCTCAGGTTCCAATGTCTACATATGTTCCCAAAAGAACTACCTAGTCAAAAGTACCAACGTCAGTAGAAGATTTTCAATGACACGCACATGTTAAATGTCTATAGTAAATAACATTGTCTGGGGTATACTAAGTCACTTGTACTGGTGACTTTATCAATAGTGAATCAGTACAGATTTACTAGTGACATTTCCTGCAGGGTATTTAAAAAAAGATTTAACTATAACAAAGCGAATTCATTTCAGGTAATCTCGGTACTAAAACAAGTACAAAAACCACATTCAGCTTCTTTTTGTAACATCACTGTACAACGTCAAAAACAGAAGATAAAAAGCAAAATTTTGACATCCAACAATTATAAAGTTAGACACAAAGTTATCAGCAGGGCTGCTAAGTTTAACTGTACTGAATTCGCCTTGAACTATGATTATTGTAACCGCAATCAAGTAAATTTGGTAACACCGTTTACATTTTTGACACGTGTCAAAAAATCACTGTCTTTAGCAATATCTTGCAAGTGAAGCTGCAAATACGAAAACTGTGATAGAATTAGTGAAAAAGAGTAACCCCCGTATTCATAAATGATTATTAAATTTAACAAACGCTTATTAAGGAATTTTTTCATAGAAAATCTGTTTTGTAAACCTTTATTAAATATAAAATATTTTTATGAATACGGCCGTTAGTGTATTGAGTTTTTTGGAATTGCACTTTCATGTGTAAAAACCAGGTTAGAAAATCAATATATCTATCTATCTTTCTATATATAAAACAGGATGTATGTATGTATATATGTATGTATGTATGTATGTATGTATGTATGTATGTATGTATGTATGTATGTATGTATGTATGTATGTATGTATGTATGTATGTATGTATGTATGTATGTGTGTATGTATGTATGTACCTAACGTATGGACTCCAAAACGGCTGGGCCGATTTTGATGAAATTTTCAGGAAATCTTCAGAATATTTAGGCGGGTAACACTGTGAAATCTGATTTTTGATTTTCGGTCTGCGGGCGGAGGGGCGTGGCAAAATCCAATTTTCATATTGCACCAACAATGACATCTATATAATTTGGACGATTTTTTATTAAAAATTATCGCCATGGTTCAACTTAGGTTTTAACGGAAAGATAATTTTGCCCCGCTCACTTTTTTCGATTTTCTTTCAAATGTTCGTATCTTTTTAACGGATTTTAAAAATCGAACGCAAACATTTTTCCTAATTTGGACAGGACAACGTCTGTCGGGTCAGCTAGTTATATTATAAAAAGAGTTTTCAAGACAGATTGCTTAAAAAAGCTGTTAAAACACCAACACTTTTACCTCGGCAGTCGACACCTAACACTAGCACTATCTTAGTATTAATAATACATAGTAAATGTATGGCTTGTGAAGACATGATGTAACTTAAATGTTCTAGATACAAAAAAATCTAAATACCTCCACGTGTGATTTAAAAAATCTCTTTAGTCATACAAAGACTAACTTACACTTTAAACGTCTAGCACACAAATTATTCGATTTTTACTTGATTGGTCAATTACTTTTAACGTCTTCGTTAATTTTTTTCTTCCTTGAAGGTCATAAATCCAAACTAATAAATAACATTAATTTATTATATTCTTAAGGCCTTTCCCAGGCCTGAATTTTTTTAAATTTTTTTTATTTATTTAGATAAAAAAACATTCCAAAATTACTAACTAACGAGACAAGTAAATGTTTTTTTTTTTATAAATGCTTGAAAAAATAGAAAAAAATTAAATAATTAAACAATAAAAATTTATTGTTTCTTTAAGAAAAACTAAAACAAACACAATAAAAAAAATAACAGACACAAAAAAGTTCAATGCCAAAGGCATTTTTGTTTTAAATAAAACCCAGACAACAAAAAAAAAAAAAACCAGCACAAAAGTTGACATTAACCTTGTTAACAAAATAAAAATAAGAAAACTATTGAAAATTTTAAAATTTATTTACAAAAATTTTTATATTAGTCACGAAAATTACCTTTTCTTCTATTTTTTTTTTTTTTTTGAAATGGCACAAATATTCGGAAAATTATTGACTTTGATTAATGCGTTTTCAATTGCTTAAGAGTTTGTTGAAACGAAAAATAAATCGAAAATCGAATAAAATAATTACGTTCAAATTCAAAGTGGCATGTTTTCATTGATCAATAAATACAAACAACAACAAAAAACAGATTTGAGAAAGAATAAATTCTTTAAAATTATAAATAGCTTTGAATAGCTTGAATCATTAAGTTTATTTACGCAAGTTTGTGATTTTAGATGAGAGTGAGTAAAAAAATTGGAAAGATTTTAGTCATGGTGTTATTATTCGAAGGTGGCGTTGATAAGGTAGCTGTTTATTTATTGCTTGTATAAAGTTTATCTATTGAAGTTAGAATATTATGCCCGTCACTATGGTAAATATTGAATGTCAAACTGCATATAAAAACTAGTAGGAGTGCTGTGCTATATTCCTGTCGCCCCTTAAGTACCCGTCATCATATTACTAAAAAGGTCGGCACATTAAAACTTAAAAAATTAAATAAAAAACAACAACAATACGGGATTTTTTTCTGGTTTATAATTAGAGGCGTTCGTTTTTCGCTCAAATCTCAGTTATTTATGGGCCGAACTGGCTGAATTTCAATATTCTAGACTATCAGCCATGCCACAGAGTACAGAGTACGTTCGGTAACGTTCGGAATTTATTCCGTAGTTTGGTGTTTCAGAAAAATAAAAAAATTTTCGAAATAAAACTAATTTTGTTTTCAGGAGCGGATTGGGAGTTTTTGCATCTAAAAGGCCACAAAACTATCAAAAAACACTTTCTAGCAATAAACAAATATGCTTTCTTCGGTTCCGAACGGAATTTTACACTGTGACAAGGCTGTATATTAGAGCGACTCACCAAAAAAGTGCTCGATGTACCCTCCTAAAAATGAACCTTGGACTTTTTTAAGATTACATTTTAAACATTTCGGCTCCAGGGTTGACCTCTCGTGAGCTGGACCAATTTGAAAAAGGGGTATTTTTGCATGTTTTGTTACTTTAAGAATCTGTGTCCTTACCAACATATACAAGTTGGGTATCGTAAGAAAGGTTTTTTTAAGACGCGTCTAACTGTATATAAAATGTGTCCAAGGACGATCATCCATGTCCTTTTTTTTAAGGATTTTCTGTAAAAAAAACGGTTTTTGAATTTTTTGTTCGGGGTTGTTTGTAATAATAGTGCCAAATTAACATATTTTAATCTTCAGCCGATTTAATTAAATACGTGTCTCAGCTTTTTTTGAAATTCGTGCTAGTTCGCGTTTTGAAAAAAATGCAATGGGGTGGTAACCCTTTGTTTTAAATAGGGCAATATGGGTATCAAATTTTATCTTTTGCCAAGTATTTCATCTTTGTATGTAAATAATTTTGATTTGTGCAAATAAGATGCATTTTACACGGTGCTCTGGAATATATATAAATGCAATTTTTTAGTAACTCTAATATGATAGCGGACTTAGTTTCTAGATCATGTATGGATGAAAATAGGACTAAAGAATGAAAAAAAGAAACGATCCACGACTTTTTGGCGGCATATTTTTTTTCGCAAATTAAAAAAAATTTAAGTAGTGGATCATTTCTTTTTTTCTTTCTTTAGTCCTATTTTCATTTATACATGATCTAGAAACTTAACCCGCATTCATATAAGAGTTACTAAAAATTGCATTTTTATATATTCCAGAGCACCGTGTAAAATGCATATAATTTGCAAAAATCCATATTATTTACATACAAAGCTGATGTACTTGGCAAAAGAAAAAATTTGATACCCATATTTCCCTATTTAAAACAAAGGGCTACCATCCCATTGCATTTTTGTCAAAACGCGAACTAGCACGAATTTCAAAAAAAGCTGAGACACGTATTTAATTAAATCGACTGAAGATTAAAATATGTTAATTTGGCACTATTATTACAAACAACCCCGAACAAAAAATTCAAAAACCGTTTTTTTTACAGAAAATCCTTAAAAAAAAGGACATGGATGATCGTCCGTGGACAAATTTTATATACAGTTAGACGCGCCTTAAAAAAACCTTTCTTACGATACCCAACTTGTATATGTTGGTAAGGACACAGATTCTTAAAGTAACAAAACATGCAAAAATAGACCCTCACGAGAGGTCAACCCTGGAGCCGTAATATTTAAAATGTCATCTTAAAAATGTCCAAGGTTCATTTTTAGGAGGGTACATCGAGTACGAATTTTGCTTCCATACAACTTGAGTCGCTCTACTGTATATATGATATAAATATATCGGAGATCTTCGGAAAACTAATTTCAACGGATACTTGGACTCGTTTAATCAACTTCGTCAATCATAGGGACCCGGAATATATCTGTTGTTTTAAAGTGTTAATCGTTGCATTGGTTGACTTTTCTTACTACCTGTCTCAAGATTTCGGACGAAAACTTCATTCGCCTAACTTACATTTAAAACAAAATTAATGTTATATTGTCATAATGTTCTAATGTTCTAACATTTTACAATTGTTTAAAATATTGTTGTTACTTTGTAAGCAAAAAGTTTAAATGAATAGAACTTTGCTTGCTTTGTTTATTGTGCTGTCGTAACTAATCAGAAGAGACATGCGCTGAGCGGCTGAGCTGAGCCGTATTAGTTTTCCGGCTTGTTGTTTTTTACATCTGACTTGTCAACTTCTAAAGCAGTGAAGGGCACACACATACTATCACATTTATGCTTGTGTTGACGAAATAACAACAAAGCAACAGCCGAACGTACATTGTCACAGACCACACGTAGATGTTTATAGTGTATATGTGTCGACGTCACACAAGCAGCATTTTTATTCCTATGCACGCGTAGATAGGATTTGCAAATGTGCCCGTCACTGTTCTTAAATCACATGTTATTGTGCATGTCTGTCAAAATTGTTGTTTTACAGAAGGTTTATAATTTTCGGTCACAAAGTTACATGTAATTTGCTTCTGACATTGTCTCGGTTTTTTTCGCATAGTTATTGCAAAACCCAAAATAAAAATGCCGCCACGAAAATTTTTATTTACGCCGTAAAAAAGTTTAACCATCTTAAAATTTTTTTCATTTAATTCAAAGATACCAATTTAGGATATTATAATGAAACGGTTTTTATATATATATTTACATAAATTCTATTCAATGGTGCGATGATCAAACATATCTCGGTATTGTAAAATGTTAACTTCAGCCGGCTAATGATTCCGTCAATATTGGACGCCACTGCCGGTTTCTTTTCGTAATTGATTTCTGATGTCAGATGTTTTGTCAGAAGAAAATAGAGCACGCTCTTATTGAAATTTTGTCAGATGACTTTGCATCTGACTTTTACAGAAGCAAAGTTAAAAAGGTAACAAAAAGGTAAAAGGTATTTTGCAGTGGAAAATTTGATATGTCAGATGGCAATAACATGTCGTGTACGGTCGCCTTAACATCCGAATTCAACCTGCGGCTAGCAATTTTTGCAACAAATCACTTTCGGCGTCAAATTAGATCGGCTTAGGCCTCTGCTATTTGATAAACAAACAAAATGAAATTTATTTGTGATTTGCGTCTGAAAAATGGTCAGGTAAGATCTAATTTAATTTTTTAATTCATAATTTAGAATTAAAAAATATATTTTTATTTTAGGTGAACATTTTTTAGATATGTTTTAAATCAGCTGACTCGGAGTTCGGTTCAGGACCGGTCAATTGGCCGCCTAGATCGTACGATTTAACGCCTTTAGACAAAAAATAGTCTAAAGTCTAATGCCCGCTTCAATTGACGCATGGAAGACAACATTGAAGCATTTATTCATGAGATACCGGCCGAAATGTTGGAAAGAGTATGCCAAAATTGGACTAAGCGGATGGACCATTTGAGGCGCAGTCACGGTCAACATTTGCATGAAATAGTCTTCAAACATTAAATTATATGGACCGTACTATCGATTCAAAGAAAGATTTCATGAATTTTTCTGAATTTTATGTGATTTTTTTAAACTTTCCAATAGCTCTTAAAAAATCACCCGATAGTTAAGGTTATTAAAATTTTAATTTTTAGCGCGATAGTGCATTTGCGATTATGCTTTTAATAAGGGTTATCACGATGGTCATTGTGCAAATTTGCAATTTAAAAATTTTCAGTTCCAATTATGATTGATCGTGAGCATTCCACTTTAATATTTTGTGCAAATATGTTAGTCTGGGTAAATTTTTAGAAAAATAAGTCTGGGTTCACACAATGAATGTTTTCTTTCAGAATGTCTGACTTTATAGGTAAGAGGGGAAGAGAACAGGCTATTATTCTCTCCCCTCTCACCCATAAACTCAAACTTTCTGAAAGAAAACTTTCATAGTGTGAACCCAGACTTATTTTTCTAAAAATTTATTCTGGCAACACAAATAACTTCTGGCAGCACTGTAAAAAATCTGCATTTGTTTACAATTATACGCAAGCATATTTAAATAAATTTTTAAATTTAATTATCTAGTTTATATGAAAATCCACGAAAATGTTGAATTTATAAGTTTTCTTAAAACCAATATGTGGCGCTTAAGATGTCAAATATTATTGTTTACATTTGTTTGCAACAGAGCAAATATGCACTACTAATTTTGCTCATGGTATTTTTTAGTGTAAACGAAGTAAAAAAGAGCAAATTGCAAAAACGTACATTTTGTTGTTATGTTGTGCAAATGTGTGTATTTTTGGACGCATTTGCACACTTTGAACTACACATCGTGATTTCCCTTATTAAGGGAAAAGTGTGCAAACGATGCAAATGCCTGCAAAAATTCACACATTTGCGCAACAACAACAAAAAAATGTACGTATTTGCAATTTATTCTATTTATTTTATTTGCACTAAAAAAACCATAAGCAAAATTAGAACTGCATATTTGCTCAGTTGCAAACAAATATAAACAATAACATTTGACATATTAAGTCTGTGTTCATACGGCTCATGTCTTGTTGACAAGATTGCTACTTTATAGGCGAGAGGGACGACGGGAAAAGAAACGAGTACACGGATGCATGTACTGTCTTTACGTTTTGCTTTCTTATTCGTTGTTTAATTTTGCTTTTGTTTTCAATATCAAATAAAACAAAATAAAAAACATGTCGTCAACATGTTCAAAGAGGAAAAAGGAAGAATCTTGTCAATAAGACATGAGCCGTATGAACTCAGACTAAGCGCCCTAATTTTTTTTAATGAAACTTATTAATTGAACATTTTTGTGGGTTTTAATATAAACAAGTTAGAGTGCTATATTCGGCTGTGCCGAATCTTTGATACCCTCCACCGACAGTTCGAATGTTTAAGGAGTAATATCTGTATGATGTTATTATTATCTTAAACTATGACGATTTATTATTAATTATGGATTTAGGCGGCTAAACTGTTTTCCGGTAGTAGGGTTCATATGGGGCCTAGGGTAAATTATGGACCGATCTTCACGAAATTTCACAGTCTTCTTCCCAGTTCTATAAAACTTTGATGTACCAAATTTTGTTATGATAGCATTATTTTTTACGGATTTAGGCGTACTAAACTGTTTTCCGGAAGTAGGGTTTATATGGGGCCCACGATAAATTATGGACCGATCTTCACGAAATTACACAGTTTTATTTCTTGTCCCTATAAAACTTTGATGTACCAAATTTTGTTATGATAGCATTATTTTTTACGGATTTAGGCGTACTAAACTGTTTTCCGGGAGTAAGGTTTATAAGGGGCCCAGGGTAAGTTATGGACCGATCTTCACGAAATAACACAATATTATTTCTTGTCCAATAAAACTTTGATGTACCAAATTTTGTTATGATAGCATTATTTTTTACGTTTTTAGGCGTACTAAGTTGTTTTCCGGAAGTAGGTTTTATATGGGGCCTATGGTAAATTATGGACCGATCTTTACGAAACTTAACAGTTTAATTTCTAGTCCTATGTAACTGTGACTTGCCAAAAATTGTAATGATAGCATTGTTAGTTGGGGTTTTAGGCTTAATATACTGTTTTCCGGGAGTAGGGCTTATATGGGGCCTAGGGTAAATTATTGACGGATCTTCACGAAATTTCACAGCGTGATTTTCAGTTGAATAAAACGAATTGTTGCTAAATCTTATATCATTCTGTGCATTTTTCCACCATTTATTTTAGTTTTTGTAACAAAATTATCAATTTTTTTTAGGTGGTGGTTCCACATTTTGATTCATAGCTCAGATCCTATTGAACCGATTTTGCTGAATTTCAATCCCAAACTGCTTAGGATAACTACAAGCAATTTGACACCAAGTTTGTTGATTTCTTTTGAGTTTTTCGAAAGTGAGCGTGTTTTCAACAGACGGACAGACGGACAGACAGACGGACATGGCTAAATCGACTTAAAATTACTCAAGGACCCAGAATATATATACTTTATAGGGTCTGAGATGAATAGTAAAAAAGTTTCACACGGAATGACAAACTGAATATACCCTCTTCACAACTAATTGTGGTGGAGGGTATAAAAAGAGAATTAAATTTAAATTATTTCAACAGAAAACATTTATTTTAATTTGCTTGTGTATCATTGTAAACAAATGCAAATTTTTTACAGTGCTGCCAGAATAAGTTTTTAAAAAATAGCACATTTGCACAAAAATAAAAGTTGTATGCTCATGATCAATCATGATATGCACTGCAAGTTTACAAATTGCAAATTTTCACAATGACCGTCGTGATTTCCCTTTATGTTAACATTTTTATGATGCATGTTCGGCTTAAAACAAGACATGATCAATTGAAGCACAGCCGCGTATAACGTTGTAAACGCCACATTTTGCAAAAACTGTTTTTTTTTGCAGATAACCGTTAACCTTACTCTCTTACACAGTTTTAACATCAAATCAACCAAAACTATGCACCTTAACGCCTTCAAAATGGCGTACAAAGTGTCAGCTAGTGAAGAACATTGCAAGTTACTAACAAAACGATGAAACCGAAATGGTTTTGCAGTGCGGAATAATGTTTTAAAAGCCTTTTGCATTAAAGTTTTTATTATCTTTAAATTAATAGAAAAACAAAATTTTTTTACAAATAATGCTGCCTGTCAAAAAACGTTATTTTGCTCTCCTGAAAAATTATTATTTTGTAAATTAAAACGTTATTGTCGGCTGTGCTTCAATTATATTTTAATTATCTGAAAAATTCTTTTGTTGAATAATGGAACCATCTTTAGACCGACCATGACTTTAAATTTTCGATAAAATTCTTTGACTTATCTGTTAAGTATACGTGCCTTTTAAAAATGCCAAAGTTGCTTGTAATTACATTTTATTTTAATTGTCTATTGTAAAAACCTTTTTTACTTTCTTTAAGAATCTATTGAGAATTTGTTATCAGTTCAACAAACATACATTCATATATACATATGTATGTTTATAATATGTATTTGCTATAATTGCTTTATATTAATTTTGTTCAATTCTTTTGAAGATCTTGCCACAAAACTACAAATTTCATTAATAAATAATTAAGTGTCCTTTAATTGTGCTTGATTAAGTGTTTGTGTGTGTGTGTGTGTGTGGGTTTGTATGAAAATGATTGTTTTCGAATCTTTGTGTGGGGGGTTGCTTCATTGGAAAAGTGTGCCAAATGGCATTTCAATTGATTTTTCACAATATTTGAACGGCCCTGATCTGTTAAACAAATTTAGAATACAAAAAAAAAGCGCAATGCTACTGATTAATTGTAAAGTGTAATTTTTTGTTTTGATCGAAACAAAAATGATGTTTTTTTTTTGTAAGGGAATATTAAAATTTTGTAAAGTGACTGTCCGCAATTTAAGTTTAATTGATAAAAAAATATACACAACAGCAAATAACCACGAATTTACCATAACAAATATTTATAATGAAAATGTACGTATGAGAAATAAATATTTCAATTATTAATAAGTATACGTACCATATGAATTTGAAATATCAATTTTAGGAGTCGTATACTTGTTATTAATTAAAATATTAAAGATTTATACAGTTTTAATGTAAACCAAATTTATGTTTTGTTGTTTAAATCGTGAATGTTCTTTTTTGGTATTTTTAAGTTCATTTTTATTAAACTGCATGATTTTAAAGATTTTTGAATGACTAAGTCCGATTATATTATAACCAAAAGACAAGAGTGGATAAGGTTATATGCGTTCTGATGTTTATAACACCTTAAAATATTGGTCCTAGACCAACAAATATTTTACAACTAACAACTCTAACAAATCGAGCTTTTAAGGATGGCCAACTTATGGACGTTATTTATACTGACTTCAGCAAAGCTTTTGATAAAATCAACCATAGCCTACTTCTCACTAACTGAATTTATTAGGGTTTACTAGCAACGCTTTGTGCTGGTTACGGTCGTACCTAACCTGCAGGACACAGTGTGTTCTTTTTAATAATACCACCTCCAAAGAAATTTCTGTTAGCTCCGGTGTCCCCCAAGGAAGTAACCTAGGCCCTTTGCTATTTTAAATTTTCATAAACGATTTGCCGCTTGTAGTGAAGCATTGTAATATTTTAATGTATGCTGATGATGTTAAGATGTTTCTCAGCTACAAATTATCTTCATATGGGGCGTATTTGCAGCAGGATTTAAATAGTTTTTACGCATGGTGTAAATATAACCAAATGGAGCTTAACTTAAAAAAATGCAAGCATATGCGATTTTCTAGAAATTGCACATGAATGCTGCACTATTTTCTGGACGGGTATCAACTAGAGTTAGTCGGAGAATTTCTTGATCTTGGTATTCTACTTGATTCTAAGCTAGATTTCTGCAAACATATTACAATGACGATTAATAAAGCTCGTGATGTGCTTGCTTATTTAAAACGATGGTCTAAAGAGTTTATAGATCCTAATGTAACGAAAAAACTATACACATCCCTTGTAAGGCCAATTTTGGAGTATGGGTCTATTGTCTGGGATCCTGAAATTAATATGCACATAGACCGAATTGAATCTGTTCAAAAGCAGTTTCTCTTCTTCTGCCTGAGGAGTTCATTTGATCGTTGTGCTGGGAATCTTCCTTCGTATACTGCGAGGTTATCAATAATTAAACTACCTTATTATAAAAGCCGAAGGACTATACTAAGTGTGGCATTTCTAATTAATTTGATTATTGGCGATGTCCTCTCCGACTTCCTTCTTCGTAACATAAATTTTAATATTCCACGCCGTTTTACCCGACACCTTCCTGTTGTTCAAATAAATTATGCTGATGCTGATACTTTGAGAAGAATATGCAAAAATTTCAATGAATTGTATAGCTTAATCGATTTTTCTATTATTGTAAATGTAATTAAACGCAATATTATTGTGTTTTTAAACACTTAATATGTCTTAATAAATTTTTTTCGTTAATTTATATAAAATCTTGTAATATATAGTAGACTGTAAGGATTCATATCCATAGATTTAATCAAATAAAAATAAAATAAGTATACCAATTACTTTCTGAGTCGATCTAACGAAGCTCGTCAAGCGGACTGGGCCTCCATTTGAACCTTGATTGCAATCCCAACAATCTTAACAAATGTTATTGGAATCGGTCAATATTTGATCATTGATCACATACAAATACTTTTCTCGAAAAAAGCTTTTTATGGCATAACTTTTCTTTAAATGTTGGTATTGGCATAAACTTAAGCGGCAATAACTTTTACGATAGCTACAATGTCATGACAAAATGTTGTTCTGGTAGGTCCGAAACTAGCCATAGGTCACATAAGGCAAGCAAATCTCATATGGATGAATATACATAGACACAAAGAACTTTTGCATGAATCTTAACCCCATAGCTTAAAATTGTTCTGGCGGGTTCATGATTGCCCATGGGTCCCAAATAGGGAACACTCTAAAAAATTTGTTTTTAAATACTGTAGTGTAGGGTATTAAATGGTTGGGCTTGACCTACTATACTTTTTATTTAAAAAGTTGTCATCGCTAGTAAAGAATAACGAAAAATGTTAACTTTTTGATAGTTTTATTTTCAAATACATTTTAATTTAATCGATATATGTAGTTACCGAAAAGACTGTAAAAAATTAGTACCTACGAAGGACCAATTGCCTATTGATCGTTAACGACACCATTATACTATCGTAAACGACAGGTACTTTGATCGATTGAATCTCAGCTTGCTCTTGAAAACTATTGAATGCGCTTTTATAATTAAAAAAAAAAAAATGCAGAACGTGAAACCAAATAAAGTCATGCACTACTTAAGAAAAAAAAATGATAAAAACACTCTCCTGTAAAATTTGCCTTATGTCGCTTAAGATATAATCGAAGCTCGATATAATCTATTATGTATTGTCTTATGAGAAACAATGCGAACCTTTTCAAAGGTGGCTTTGAATTGACTTTATTTTATATCTTTTACAAAAACTCCTATAAGTTTAGATATCCATCGAATGTTTTCCGTCATAATGTCTTCCAAAAAGGTCATTAAGGCTTTCATAAAGCTTATAATGCATGGCTCAAAGTTTTAGAATTAAATTAGTTTTTGTTTTAATAAAATCCACAAGTACTTTATTATTGCGAAAACCTTTAGGAACAATTTGACCGAAACGATTATTTATTACAGCTTTATTAAAATAACAATTCAACAATTTAATTCCATACACACAGAAAAAATATCAATGTTAAATTAACATGGCGCAATGTTGATTAAAAATCATGGTTAATTTCTGCAAAATTATGGACTTATTTTTAAATTATCTTTGTTTATGTTAATTTTAAATAAAAAATGTAAAAAAAAAAATATTATCCAATATTGAATTCATAAAATCCTGTTTAACTTGTTTTGTATAGAAACAACAACAACAACAATAAAAAGAAACACATACATTTTTTACCCTGTGGGAAATTTGTGTCAATTGGTCTATCAGACTGGTCCTGGGATGTGTGAAAATAGAACAAGTACAAAAAGAAAGAACTCGTGACCAGTGAAAGGGGAACCAATAATTTAACTGGTTTCTGAAGAACAAAAAGGTAGGAAAAGTAATGAATTGCAGTACAGCCTTCATCGGTGCACCGGTGCACGCGGTGGTGTGACACATTTTTTTAAGACTTTCTAAAATTTGGTTCTTGAATTTAAGTCTAGGACTTGTTTTATTGAAAAAATACTACATTGTATTGAAATAAAACTAAATTGTACTAACTGACACTAAACACAGTCATTGAGAATAGATTTGTGACTGGTTAAATGGTGTCAACTGGCCCCTTGCAATGACAACCCCATGTAAAAGTATTAGGTCTTATTCATATAAAATGTTCAAACTAGAACCGGTATCTACCACCAAAGACATATCACGATACTACTTTCGTGTCAGTTCGCTTCCCTCTAGGGTATTTTCATGTTAAAAATAGTTTATAAAAAGAAGAAAAATTCCCGTATTACTTTTTTCAAAACTATTAAGTGAAATAGTTCTTCAAATGTTCAAAGCAGAATGATTTCGAAAACTGTATCGGGCCATTCTGCTGGTTTCTTTTAGTTAAGAGTGCTTCTGTTAACAAAGAGGGAAATACAAAAAAAGTGAAGCATGTGTCACGGGAACATTTATTATTATATCCTCTCTCTCTCTATTTCGTTCCACGTGTAAGTGTTTAGAATTATTCTTAAATAAATGAATGTATATGATGTCTCTAAAGCTTCTTTATCACTTAAACCAATTTGATTCTAATTGAAATTTACGTTGTTTCAACTTGAAATAACTATCATTCAACGTGATTCGGATTGTTATTTCAATATCAATGTAATTTTGCTCTAACTTGACAGGAATGTTAACTTAACATGAATTATAGTTATTTTAAAAAATAATGATGTTGTTCGCAAGTTATTGTACACTCAAAATATTATGTAGTTAAATTCAAATAAAAATTCATTTTCAACAACTTAAAATTCATTTAAAAAACGGATCATTTACATTTCATTTAAAACAAATGATTTTTACATTCATTTTTAAATATTTTATTTATTAAACAGCATATTCGTTAAAATAAATGAATAGTTTTTACTTTAAAAAAATAAATTTTAACCGACAAAAATCAAACTACATATTAAAATAAATACGAAAAAACATTATTTTTTGGTAGTTTGTTTTTTGAATAACAAACATAAATGTTAAAAAATAAAAAAAAACGTAAAATAACTATATTTTTATTCAATTTTAACAGTACGGAAAACGAATTTATTAACCATAACTTGGGAATAATGATTAGAAATCCTAATGATTAGTAATTGGATTAGAAATTTCAGTTGTGCTGAAAAATTGATTAATTATAATTAGTCAGCCATTTTAGATTACTAATTGATTAGATTAGAAATAATCAAAAATCTAATCACAATTAGTGACGATTAGCATTTCTAAACAAATCTAATCAAAATTAATCCAAAAAATAATTGATTAGATTTCTTGATTATTTTTGATTAGATTTGATTAGACCAACTATTTTTAACTATTTTTGTGAAAAGAAAATATTTATTTATCACATTTGCTACATGTATTTATATAATGTAACAGTTTTTGAATATTGCATAAAACTGCATACGGTGCACCCTGTTCTTTAACTAAACACTTGACACAGCTGTGCCTATGTTCTGTAACTCTCGCGTCGAGAAACTTTTCGATTGAAATGTGTGAAATGAAACAAAAATGCCATATATTGAAACAAACAGCTGTTTTTTTCACTAAACTGTGTCTGCAACTTTTTTGGCGAGTATTAGCTGTCACGTAAGGAACTTACTCGCCAATTTACAGAAAAAGTGTATCTGTAACATTTTAGTGAGATAAGTTCCCGCTTTGACCTGTCAAAATAACTCACGAATAAAAATGGGGCGAGAAAACATTTTAACATTAAAAAACAATTAAAAAAGCAAAATGCAAAGACAAATAAAAATAACATTTTGTTCTGGGCACATTTTTTCATTGTTTAATTATTTTGATTTTTACATTTTTATAAAATATACAAATTTTTTCAAAGCTCGTTTGCAAACAACAAACATTGAAGTCGCACTTCACATTATTTGGTATATCCGTCGTTCAACATTTTTCAATTTTTGTAAATTTTGGTCGCCGTCAATAATATGTGTTACTGGCGTTCTCAACGTCTGCAATGTCACATCGGCTTCGGGTGCAATGTTATCATATTTATGACGTAACGACGTAATCTCTTTTGATATTTTTCGACATGAGTTACAGACACAATTTTTTCTCACTTTTCGAGAAACGATTGAAAATTTTGTTTCACATCTTTTCGATGCGAAAAGTTCTCACTAAAGTTACAGAGCATGGGTACTGGTTCACTTTGTTGTTGTGTTATTATTAATTTTAATTTTCAACGTGTTTTGTGGAAGTACAAGTATAATTTTTTTGTTTACTTAACATTGAAAGTAAAATCTTTGTTTTGTAAGATTGTAATTTTAGTTTTATTCAAATTAAAGTGTTCAAAATTATTGGTAAGTAAAAATTCCCGGTTTTTTTTCTATTATTTATCTAATCACAATTAATGACGATTAGCATTTCTAATCAAATCTAATCAAAAATAATCAAGAAATCTAATCAATTATATTTTGGATTAGTTTTGATTAGAAATGCTAATCGTCAATAATTGTGATTAGATTTTTGATTATTTCTAATCAAATCAATTAGTAATCAGAAATTTTTATCAAACTTCAATTCTAATCATTAGATTATTTTATTTCTCTAATCGTTATGATTTCTTATTCTAATCCAAATTCCCCAGCTATGTTATTAACCCACATTCAGTTACTGTAATAATTTTATGAGTGTGAAATTTTGTTAAATTAACATGAAGTAACTATGAAGCAAAATCACTACCGAAAAATGTAAAATCAACCTTGTTTTCGTCGATTTAACATTGATTTTTATACCCACACCACAATAGTGGAGAGGGTGTTATGCATTTGTGCTGATGTGTATAACGCCTTAAAATATTTGTCTTAGACCCACCTTAAAGTATACCGATCGACTCAGAATCACTTTCTGATTCGAACTAACGATGTCCGTCCGGCTGGCTGGCTGGCTGTCCATGTAACCTTGTGCACAAGGTAGAGGTCGCAATTTTGGAGATAATTTTATCAAATTTGGGGCATAGGTTCTAATTGGACCAAGCCTATTGAAAATGGGCCAAATCGTAGGACCACGAGGGAAGATAGGGGCAATTTTTGCTTCTCAAACCGATTTTAATGAAATTCAAAACATAGATATTTCCATATCTATATGGACACATAAGCTATACAGTTTTTCAAAAATAGGACCACAAGGGGAGGTAGGGGGAAATTTCTGCCTCTCACAAACTTTCAAACCCATTTTAATGAAGTTTATAAACATAGATAAATCCATATTTATATGGACATATAAGCATGATGTGTTTTTTAATACTGTGCTGAGGGTATCATATGGTCGGGCTTAACCGACTATACTTTCTTACTTGTTTTTTTGTGTGCAAGATTTTACTACAAAAAATCATTAATATATTTTCCAAACAATTTCAGCAAATAGACCAGAAAATAACTGTAGAAAAAAGGAATAAAAAACATAAGTTGACTTAAGCTTAATTTGAGTTAATGATCTTTACGATCAAAAGTACACATGGGAAAGGTTAAATTATTTTTTACGATGTTGCAGGAAATTATAGCAAAATGACGTTTTGCTTATCATTTTTCAATGTGCAATAAGCTTTGGAATTAAAACGTAAGTTTACTTCTTAAAAAAAAAACTATAACTTCAGAGAAGGGATGTGTTCGGTCGTTTGATTTAAACGAGCGTAAATAAAACACGTATCTTGAGCTGATGATTTACGGCAGCTAAAATCTGCAATTTTATATACAGGCCTGTTCTGAAAATCACTTTTACTCAAATCACGTGATTTCAAATCACATGTGCCTACTAAACTCACACGTGTGACATTTTAGCGTCCCGTTTTTATGTATTTTGGTGTGATCTTTAATTGCAGATGGCACACCGAGAAACACATCAACGGTATGACTTTCAAAACACCACAAAATCATATGTGTGATTTCAAAAGCACGTGGTTTGAAATCACGTGATTTACAGAACAGGCCCGATAATTGTATATTTTATATAATGTATATAATTTATATTTTATATTGATTATATTTTTACACATACACTTGTGTTTTTCCTTAAGCATAAACTAACAGGTGAACAGTATTTGGTACAATTACTTGGTAATTAATATTTTTTACTTAATAGTTGTACGAGATATGTGACTTTCTATCACGAGAGAAAAAAAGGAAAAAAAGTTGTCAAAAAATGTCATCAGCTGCCTTTAAGCCCGGTTACATTGGTGCATTTTAAGGTAGATGCACGGTCGTTTTACACTGCATACATAGTAGAGAAATATTTAATGTCGTGTTGCAGACTATGTTACACGACGTAGCAGGATGATTGTTTTAGAATATGAGTAAATTTTCAAAAGTCAAAAAAAAAAAAGAAAAACAGACTTAAGCACTTTTTCCTTATTGCCACAGAAATGTACATATACTGTATATTTATTGCAAACAAACTACTTTTTTATAAAATGTATCATACTTAGGGAATTTCCGAAAATAATATTGCAAAAAATATAAATTGTTTTTTTTTTTTTTTAATATCGTCATCTTAAATGAAAACGGACGTTTTCCCCCAATTGTAGGGGGATATAAGAAAAGATAAACTGACTATTTATTGTTGGTGTTTTGTTTAAGCTTTGATATTGTTACAGGTAAGACTTAGAGTGTTTATAACTCTTATTCGCTTAAGGTTTTATTTGTTTAATATTTTTGGCTTTTCTAAAATCTTTGGAAAAGGTTTCCTGATGAGCTCGCCTAAGCAACTAGTGAAATGCGCCTAGAAGCTAGCTTTCCCTCAACAATAAATTTCAGTGTATTTATCAAATATGAAAAATTGGGAATTTAGCACGTCATACGGAAATCGTTTTAATAATTATTAATGTATTATTAATTATTAATGTATTATTAATTATTAATGCATTATAATACATTTGTTTAAAATTGTTTACAAAATTAATAATAATATTCTTTGCGTTTAAATTTCTTTAAAAAAAGTGGCAATTTTTGACTGCAGGGGTCTAAAAACTTGCGTGAATGTTAAGATTTTGAATTTTTGTGTAGATACGCCCGTTTGCATTTAAGGTGACGATATGGTTAAGTGTAGGTACTTAAATATACATATATTTTTCATATATTTCTTATAATAATCAAAATGTTAACCGGATATTCAAAGGCTTATCATTTATTTTGTTGACGAGTGAAACAAAAAAAAAAAAAAAAAAAAACAGCAAAAATAACAAAACCGACAATAATTTTTAATATATATTTTAAATATCATCAACCAAAATTTAACGCTAAATTAATATTTTTCAAAGTTAAGAAAGCAAAACGAAAAAGAAAAATTATTTATTCTGTATTTAAAAAAAAAAAATTGTTTTAGGTCGGCATAAAATAATTTTGAATAACTTTGTGGTATTTTGATGTTTCACTTAAAATTTTTCTTGACATTCAGACAATATAACAGCCACATGCCATCTACGCACATTTTAAATAAAAAAAAAATGGTTTTGCTCTGGCCATTAAAAAAAAAATTTGGCACAGTTTCTTTTATTAGCCCCATGCAAAAAGTGTGTGATTTGGGAAAATGTCTTAGTATTGAATAGGGTTTCTTACTTCCCGGAATTTAAATATTCTCCAGAGCTGTTTTACACTATCACACAAGTCTTAAGACTTTTGGTCTTACAAAATGAAATGATTTTTGGTCTGATTGTCAAAAAATCAAAGAGAAATTTTTTTTCATTACATTTTGCTTCTACACTATCACACTTCAAATAAAAAGTAAAATCTTTGTGATTTATGAGATCCACTTTAGATTACAAAATAAAGACGAAAAAACATTTTATTAATCATTGGAACATTGTTAGCTGGCGTATTATTCACTAACTTGCACATTTAAACTTGCACCTTGGTCCTCAGATATATTTTTGCTTTATTTTTAATATTTCTTTAATATTTAATAATTTTTATTTTGATGTGGCCGGCAAATTATTCAACATCTGTTTTTTTATTTTCTTCTAGGGTGGAAAAGTTGATACAATCATATTTTTTTTTTCGTCTGTGTACCGTATTTAACGATTTTTTACAACAAATATTTGTGATTTATTTAAATTTTATATTTTTTTTATCGTTTTGCAATTTTTTATTAGAAAAAATAATGGTGAATATTTGTGCACAAAATTTTAATTTTCCATCCCTGATTTTCTTCTTGTGCTTTTGTAAAAACACAATTCTGATAAAATGAAAAATCTAATCGTTTAGAAAAATTTCAAAAAATAGAGAGAACCATACGACTGCCAAATTTCTTTACGTATTTTTTGACATTTCATTACAAAATGTTTTTACACTATTATACATTATGAATTATTTGTAAGTTTTTGACATGTCTTAACACAAAGTATTATAGTCTAAAATGGCCTTAACTATCAATCACATCACATATCGTCGGCTTAGAGCGTAAACCTGCTAACTCCCTTTTAACAAATTTTACAGGAGAGACAAAAAAATTTTTATGTTTCCTATTTGCTGCTTGAGACGAAAACTAAAAATACGGTTGATTTGACACACTTTAGCACTCCAATTGAAGAAAAACTAGATGCTGGTCTACGAGGCATATCTTTTTTACCATACGGCATTTAAATCTCAATTTACTTAAAAGGTGCATTTAGCAGGTTTACACTCTAAGCCGACGATATGCTTAATGTAAAGACAAAAGCTTTGGAAGGAAATTTCGTAAAATTTTTCTTCGACAATTTTTTAAGAATTTCTCCCCGAGAATTTTTTGCAGCATAGAAACCCTGGTCTGAAGTCATCTGTTAATGTATAGGTAGATTGTTTGTTGTTATAAATATTTTTGCTTTATTGCTGTTGTTGTCATCACTTACAAAAACATGAGTATAGATATTTTGAAGGTTTTCGTTGTTGTATTTCATGCCAAAATTGTAAAGTTGTCTATATGTATGATGATAATGGGTTATTAAAAGCGAAAAATTTGCACACTGGATGTTGAACAGTGTAACGAATTAGAAATTTTTTATATACATTTATTTAATATGAAAATGAAAAATATATAGACAATTCACAAAGTGTTCTATTGTGTCATATTGGTTGTATTTGCTATACTTATGAATGTATGTATAATTTTATGAATGTATAGCAAATACAACCAATATGACACAATAGAACACATTGTGAATTGCCTAACTGTGTTCTTCTTTGATGTAATTTTAAAAAGCTAAATTGTTATAAAAACAAACCTTATAGCGAGGAGTACCAATATCAGAATTTAATTCAAATGAGTTTTAGTGTGGGTGTCCACAGTTTGACAAAACCTGACCAACCAATTAAGTATTATAAAAATTTTGAAATCTTAACCGTAACATCATAAAACTGGATATATGACAGGTCATTAATCTTACGATATAAACGGTTTTCAGGCAAATGTGATTTTAAAATCACAATTGTGATTTAAGGGTGTTTTGGAAACCACAAAAGTTTTAACTTGTTTTAAAATGGTGGAAAAATATAAGCAAGAAATCTTTGATTGGCGACCACTTGACCGACCAGTTTAAAATCACAATTATGAAAAAAGTTTTTCTTCCAGAACACCTTTCTTGTGATTTCAAATCACTTTCACAAAAAGTGATTTTCAGAACATGCCTGATTGTATCAATTTCACATCGAAAATGCATTTTGAATTTTTTGCTTCGGGTCAAATTAACGACTTGAAAGGGCCAAAATGCCGTAAATAGAGCGGTCCTATCAATATTTACCGCTGTGTAGGTTTAAAAATTCCACAAATGGATCTTATTAAATAAATAAATGTATGCAAACTGTTTCTTTGACATAATATTATTTTATTGTTAGGGATTTGTGTGGATTTTTGAGAATAAGAACAAATTTATTTTGGGGGATAAAAAACCGCAAATTGGGGATAAGGTATAAAATAAAACTGGGAACCCTGCTTTTACAGTTTTTGTTTTCATATCAAAGACAGCAGACATGATTTATTGTTTCAGCGCATTCCGCAAAAATATTAAGCTGCAAGTGTTTCTTGTCATATTTTTTTAAGTTTTTGTTATCCGAGTATATTATTCTCCCGTGTTTTTAACACGAATTTTTTCATTTAATTTATTTGTAATGGGAAAAGCATTTGATTAAGTCTTAAGACTCTACCTGGGGCTCATTCGCCAGACTATACATTAGGACAACAAGGTTCTATCTGATATTTTTTTTTTTCAAAAAAGAGTTATATATCACACCGCTATAAGTCGACTACGGTATTTTGATTGGCGTTCTCAGTTTTTGTCTATCTCTTACAGCTTCTAAGATATTTTTTATAACTAGGTTCTAACTACATATTTTTGGTTTGAGATTCAGTTAAAAAGGTTCTAACTGGCTGATAGAAGCTTGTTTACTTAGAAAGCTAATATGTTGAAACTTTTATTGCAAATAGAACCATGTGGCCCAGATTAAAAATTGTATATTTCACAATTAGAACCAATTGTCTTAGAACTTTTTCAAAACGGTTCCCTTAAGGTGGAAGTACATAACACGCGTTAGTTCGTCGACGAGTATCGTGCGTTTAAAAACTTTAGCGCGTTAAAAATTGCAAGTTACACAACACGCGTTACAAAAGCCATTCCTGTCAGCTGTTTTTATTTGTTTTACTTATTTGTGCATTAAAAACGGGTTCGTAAGTTTATCAAGATTTTGTTATTTTATTGAATTTATTCTTTTTTTATAAATATTGTATGTTTTTTAAGCTCTTCAATAAGTTTTTCTTTCATGATTCACAAATTTGTTAATATATTCTTTTTATTGTCAGCTGATTACTTGTCAAAAATACACAACGCGTTAAAAAGTTCAAAGTTAACCAACTTTCTGGCGCAAACGCGTCAAAATATTTTGCATGTAGCTTGTTCTATGAAAATACACAAGTTTAACTTTTTTTGACAGAAGACGACAGAGCGCGCGCGCACTAACTCGTGTTATGTACTTCTACCTTTACCTAGTGGTATTTTCAGTAGTGGTCAAGATTGTACGTTCTTTCAGTGACTTACATATGTTATTACTTTGAGTTTTAAAAAATAGATTTGATCAGCTTATCAACTTTTATATTGTTAATTAGTTTTACCACGATTTTAATTGCCCAAAGAACCAACACAATAAAAATGAAGCTTCAAACTTAGCAGGTTTGCAAAGGAGAAATGAAAAAGTTTCGCTTACCATCTCGCTCAAGGAAGAAATAAATTTTATATGGCGAGTACCACACAAAAACCACTATATTCAACGCCAGTGTTACCACCGGCAATATTGAAAATTACACTTGAGATGAAGCAAAATTACCTGATTTAAGCGAAATTACACCTGATATGGAGGGCTCAGAGCTGAAGCGAAACAAGTCAAAAATGAAAATAAGTGAATTTCCATTAACTTCTGGAGCCATTGACATGGGTTTATTACCGTTACCTTTGGAACGAAAAACTTTTTGATTTAGTCCGTTACAGTTTTGAAATACATATCGTCGGTTGATTATTTAATTGTCGAATGTGGATACAAATTACATAAGACATACGACAATTAAATAATCAACCGACGATATATGCATCTTATTTTATGACTTGGTTTGGTTCAGCTTTGAACCCTCCATATTAAATTTAAATTTTATTTAATATAAAGAAGCAAAACATAACAAACTCATTGAAAGAATATTAAAATTAATCAAACTGTTAAGATTCTTTATGTAATTTCATATAAAATAACAAAAATAACATTAACGACTTAAAATCAGTTAATAAAACATAAAATTAAAATCCTAAAATAATGAGTCTAACTTACACATTTAATTGCATATAACTAGGGAAGGTTCAAAATGCTCATTGCCATTTATTATAATGGGTGTTTTTAAGCCCGATAGAGCTTACGAAAAGTTAGCTGTCAAACGAACTGTCATACAGCTCTCACTTTTTGCTCAGGCACATCGTCATGAATATATTCATTCTTGAACAACGCCACCAAACTATCCAAATTTACTTTGAAAATCAGCCATCGATTTTCGCAACTTATAGGCGACTTCAGGATTAAAATGACGCAACCTGTTTTTACACAAATGAAGGTGATGTGTTGATTTAGAGAAAATAAACTGTCAATTAGACTTCAAGGATGTGCGATGTGACACCTCATGATTGTTCTCCGTAAGGCTGTGAAGTCACCGGTTTATGCTGATATATCCGCAACAAGTGACGTCTTGGAGGTCAACATAATTTATTTTATTTGTGACATGCAGCCAGCAATGCTCGAATAAAAAGAACAAAATTGACAAAATTGAAAACATTTGTTTGAAATCAGTGTATAATGGTTGCGATTAAAATTTTTTTTTTTTGTGTTGTCTACCATTTCAAGTTTCATGGTCTTAAAAATATACCTTTTATACCTTATTTAGTAAACAAAATGCATGCAGGGTTTTATATAACTATCCCTTTCGTAATTCAGTTTTACAACTGCTAAGGGCTTTAAATATTCTTCACACTTAAGCATTTTAAAGTTGCAAGATAAAAATAAAATTAGTTATATGTTGGAATATGGAAACATTTATAACTTTTTTCCATAAACTTCAGGTTCTAAATCACTATGATAGCCATCTTTATCCACATCTAAGAGTCCATCTTGCGAAATTCATTACCAAACTTTTGAAAATATACATTTAATGATTGAAGTCTTTTCTTAAAAAGAAACCGAGTAATCAAGGAGGTGGCAGAATTTTTTTTTTTTTTTTTTTTTGTCAAATGCTTTTCTTAACTTCGAATTCACTTCGGAGCATCAAATCTTGCATCCATTTGCGTTGAGTAAAAGGCGGCTAAAAAAAGCATTTTACAATTTTTTTTAAAAAATTAAATCTTATTATCAACAATATTTAAAAATTGAAATCGAATCTTGGTTTTATTTGGGTATATGAAGGAATAATTTCAAATTATACCTAAGAGAAATTACCCACGCTCTACCCACGACTGTAAAAATTATACCAAATTCGGGTAATTACCCACAAAGTGGCAACACTGTTCAACGCATATAAAAACTGGCGAGGATCACAATCAGGTTTACACGCTGAATTGTTTGCTGTTACAGTTATTCTTTAATATTTTCTGTTACAAACCGGTTTCGTAGTAAGAGAATGCTGTGGCTCTTTAAATGCAAAATTTTTTTATATAAATTTTGCCTTATTCCGTAGCGTATTAATGTGCGCTTTCATTTTTAATGGTACTGTTAGTGCTTCGCGGAATAACAAAATTTTTCTTTGAATTGGTGGTCAGATTGTTATTCAACATTACACGCAGTCAGTTATTTGGTAACCAATGAAAACCATGCGGTAGAGGATGAACCAGATGTTGCATTAACCTCTGAAAGAACGCAAAAACGGGCCTTAAACCAAAAATTTTGGAACCGAAAAGTGCGACGAAGAAAACAGCAGGCAGGGGAAAGCTATACAAGCTCTCTATTAAAAGACCTAACACGAAAAGTAATTTTGAATTAACAAAATTGCTTTACGAGCTGTAAAAATGTCAAATTGATTCACAAAACGAACGTTTCGAATTCTTTAGGGATTTTTACTTTTTCGATTAAGAAGAAAAGTCAAATTATGTTTTGAAATCAAATAAGGGATTTAAAAGTGTTCGAAAACGAATAAATCGAGAAATTCGCGACGAAACTAATTTTTAAAGCTACTATGCAGAATTGTCTGGATTTTCCAAAAATATGTTTACAACGCACACGAAAATAAAAATAATGTTACTGGCGTAGCTGAAAGATGTAATAAGAGGTTGAAATCCTTGTTCTGAAGACAAGGTTCCTGATCTAAAAAAAACACATTTAACATCATTTCCATGAATAGAGGCCTAACTAAAATGTGCGAATACATTGAAGAAACTTTTTATTAAGTTTTGAGAAATTATCATTTGCTAAAGCAAAGTGCGAAACCGATCGCACATTCCATACGGAATCAATGTTTTTTATTTTGATTTTTAAATTCACTCGTAAAACAGGGGTCTTATCACCGCATACGATATCGAGCAAAATTTATCGAAATTATTTATTTTGGTATCATGAAACTCGATATCGAATAAAAATTATGGAATTTGAAAAAATAGCATTCGTTATCGAGTAAATCGACATTACATTTATCGAGTTTTCATTCGATACGTCCGGGTCTGTCGTATGCAAAAACATTCGATAGTTTATTCGATACGATAGTATCGAATGCGGTGATTAGACCCCAGCTCTGATTGGAGAAGCAGCTCGCGCGCGCTCTTTGTTATTTTTTCTTAAGGACAAACAGGTCGTTCTTGTTTGTCTGCTTTTCGTGTGTTTTGCGTTGTCACCCCGCATTGGTTAGTGTTTCAGCGTCGTAGACCTGTACCGAGTTACAGTTTTTGCGGTTGTTCAACATTAACTATATTCAATCGTTTTTAACCTCAATGTTTTAATGTGTATGTCTGGTGGAGAACCAAAAATAGCTCAAAGTGACTGATGGAGAACCATATATAACTCAGAGGTTTTACTGGTGGTGTACCAAGGAAATAACTCAGACGTTTACTGGTGGAGACCAAAATACTCTGGAGCGGATTACGACGAACGAGGACTTGTGGGTGAAGCTTCAAAAATTGTGAGATACCCTGGCATTATAACTTAAATTGTTCGCCAAAAACTTAAATTTTAGGCAAAAAAACGTTTTTCAAATTAATTTTAGAGGTCTTTCGTTAATTTTTGACTTTGGTTAGGCCTTTAAATCCTATTACATATTGTCATGCCAAAAGTTAGTCTTATTAAAAAGAAAAACTATTTATTAAAAAAAAAAAAACATTTTGAAGAATACAAAATAAATCAAAAAATTTGTTGGTTTATTAAAAAAATGGCACTCTTATTTCATTATTTTTGAATTTGAACTTTCTCAATAATAGATGGTTCTATCTACAAAAATTATTTTTTGCCGTAACACAAAGTTCTATTTGGTAGTTAGAGCCATATTGTCCCAAATGCATGTGCCTCATCGTTGAGCAACAGAGTTCTATCGGTTTTTCGAGACTCAATTTGTGCAAAAACGAATAAAGTAGCGTGAATATATTTAAAAGGATAATAATATTTCAGGACTTAATTATTCAAAAACGGTTTTAAGTTAAGTAGAAACGAACTTAGTAAACCGATTAACAACATTCAACCTTTGTTTTCTTAAAAGAACTGTTTGTGCACATACAACCTTGTTGTCCTTAGGTCGCGAGTTCACAGTACAATCAGTATATTTCATCTCATACGCAGCCAAAACAACTGTGAGAATCAATTAAAGCACAGCCGCGAATAACGTTGTAAAAACCACTTTTTGCAAAAACTGTTTTTTTTTTGCAAAAACTGTTTTTTTTTTTGCAGATAACCGTTAACATTACTCTGGTACACCGTTTAAACCTCAAATCACCCAAAATTATGCAACTTAAAGCCCTTAAAAATGACATACAAAGAGTCAGCTAGTGGAAGAACGTTGTAAGTTACTTACAAATGATACAAAGTAAATGGTTTTGAAACGTGGAATAACTTTTAAAAGCCACCAGTCATGATGCTTTGCGTAGTGGAAGAACGTTTTAAATGACATCGTGATTGTGGATATTAAACGTTTTTCCATTAAAAAAAAGTTATAAACTGTAAATTTGCATGTAATTTAAATTTTAAGTTTGTTGATATTTTGCATAAAATTTTTAATATCATTATTTTTAATAATCTAAAAAAAAAGTAAAAAATTAATAATCTTGCCTGTTAAAAACATTTTTTTTTGCTCTCCTCAAAAATAATTATTTTGTAACTTAAAACGTTATTCGCGGCTGTGCTTCAATTGACATCTCATTTTTTCAATTTTGTAACGAAATTCGCATGTAAGTGCTGATTCACACACGTCAAGTTTGACTCGTCAAGTCTTGAGTTTTTGAGAGAGAGGAGAAAAGAAATGGCATTCTCTTTTACCTTCTTCCCTAAAAGCTCAAGACTTGAAGAGTCAAACTTGCCGTGTGTGAGCTGGCACTTAGTTTAAACGATGAGAAAGAAATGAACATATCACTGTTAATATTAACGCACTTGATCATAAAGAGGGTATTACCTCAAAATTTGAACATTTTTAGTAGAAGCTAGAAAGTTTTTAATTTAATATTAAAGGCATGCATATGGAAAAAATATTTTTAAGCCAACCGTTTTATGTCAAAAAGTAGACGAAATAGCGATATATTTTTACAGCGGGTTGGTATGAATCTTTCGTGTAAATTTTTTCAAAATAGTGAAAAAATAACAATTTTGAGTTAATACCCTCTTAATGATCAAGTGCGATATGTATGTATGTACATTAAGATTTAATCAGCATGTGCTTGCACAAATTTAGCATATAGAAAAACGAAAAACTGCTTTTACTTACTATTCGGCTTCTTCATCCATGGCAGTAGTAAAACGTGGTCGTACATATTCCCAGCAGCCCTGATTTTTGTGTTCCTCTTGTGCCCATAATATTTCAGCATTTTTATATTTGTCCATTTCCTGTTTCACTAAATCATATGGAAATGGGCAAATCTATAAACAATAAAAGAATATGTGATTGTTGTATGTCAAAAAATTAAAAGTTAATATTTATACCTGTTCTATTCTTTCCAAGGCAATTTCTTTTTCAGCTTTTTTATCTTGTCTAGCTTTAAATAATTCAAAATATACTTTTCCAGAGCAGAACACTAGTTTCTTGACATCTTCTGGCTTTTGCGTAGCAGGACCATTTTCCTCAATAATGCGTTTAAATTCACTACATTCCATAAAATCTTTAAATGGACTTTTAGCCATTGGATGTCTCAAACCCGACTTGGGTGTACATAAAATAAGGGGTTTGCGAAACGGCAAAGCTATTTGGCGTCTTAAAATATGAAAAAGGTTAGCTGGTGTTGTACAATTTGCCACAATCCAATTAATATCATTTAATTGTTGCAGCGCCATATTTTCACAATTTGACGGCAGAGTATCTGGATCATCATTGCACATTTGTAGAAAACGTTCTGGACGGCAAGAGGAATGTTCTGGCCCCATACCTTCTAGACCATGCGGCAACAGCATTACTAAGCCAGATTGCCTTACCCATTTCATTTCGCCACTTGATATAAACTGATCTATTATACATTGGGCTGTATTACAAAAATCACCAAATTGTCCTTCCCACAATACTAGCGAATTAGGATTACACATGGAATAACCGTGTTCAAAACCTAAAACACCAAATTCACATAAACTACTGTTACAAACCGTATAGTGGGCTTGGTCGGGATACAAATGTTGCATCACATTATAGGTGACCTTATCGATGGTTTGATGATGCAAGACATGATGACGATGAGAGAACGTACCACGCTCGACATCTTCGCCTGAAAGACGCACGTGTATGCCTTCTTTTAATAGAGTACCGAAGGCAAACGCTTCACCTAAAGCCCAGTCGGCAATTTTATTATCTACCATTTCTTGGCGCGCTTGTAAAATGCGTTCAATGCCTCTGTTAAAATTAATTTAAAAAAAAAATGTTATTAAAATACATATGTATGTAATTATTAAGATTTTGGAATTTTCGTAATTAAGACATTATCTACTAAGTTAAGAATAAAAAATTTTGTAATAACGAATTCTCTAATAACTAAACTCAAAATGCAGGGACCGTAACAGTTAAAAGTGATACCTAAAATTCTTTTATAACAGTTATTTTGTGAATTAATAACAAACAAATCCATTTTAAAAAGTTATTTTTCAACGTAAAAATTAAAGGTCGAATTAAAAAAATTAAAAAAGCCAACCAATTGTGGGGAATGTAAGAAAAAATAAACTTACTGTTCATTGTTGGTGTAAAAGCTTTGATATGGTTATAAGGAAAACAAGTGTTTATAATTCTTATGGCTACTAAATAACTGATAGTTTAAACGCTGGTTAAGCTGAACTAAACTTGAATTTATATGTAGTTTAAAAACAACTATAAATCAGTGTCCCATGTGTTATATGTTGTGAAAAAAATATTGGTAGTTTAAATGCCCATTTTTATGTGTTTAAAGATGGTTTATATGTTTGGTGATTTATTTAAAACCAAAAAGAGAGTTTATCTTGCTCTGATTTTTAAGCCCTTAGGCCCGGTTTTTAAGATGTGGACATATTTTAACACAGTCTGCAACTCGGATTTTCCGGCGAAATGTGGCGTTTTGGTTATTATTTCATTAAAGACCAACATTTTAAGCAAAACTAAACTGTTCCGTCAAAATTTTGTATATAATCTAGGTAATGGCGGCACAAATATGTTCTCAGATTAACTAAACCAAGTTTAACTGAGATCTCAAAAACCCAGCCTTATTCGCTTAAAAAAGCCGTACAAATTTAAAAACGACTTTTCGATAGATTATGATGCTCCGTATTAAAATACATACTCCTGCAAAATTTAACAACTAAAAACGACGATTTTATTTACAAAATTCTAAAAGCTTTAAGTGCAAGCAAAAATAAAAAACATAAACCAAAAAAGTAACTTACGCCCTTCAAAACAAAAATAAATAACAAATACAAGAGAAGAACGTCATATTTTTGGTTTTGTTGCTTTTAAAAAGTTTTAGCGTTGTTTTTCTAATAAAATATCTTTCTTGATGGAAGCAGTTTATTTTCATTTAAGTATGTTTTTTGCTTCTATTGTAAAATTTGGAAAATGTAACTTAACGCTTTTTTGATTTGATTTGATTTGATCACGATTTGTATAATATTTCTAGCTTTTCTAAAATCTATGGAAAAAGATTTTCTGGTGCTCTGGCCTAAGCAATCAGTGAAATGCGTATAGAAACTAGATTTCCCTCAACAACAAATTGCAGTGTATTTATCAAAAAAAAAAAAAAAATTGGGCATTGGGAGAGTTTTAATTAGTTGTTATAAAATAAAACTCATTTGAGGAATTTTATTTTTTCTCAGTTGTGGAATAAAAGTTTGAATAAAACTCTTAAGAACTCATTTAAGGAGTTTGATTTTTCCCTTCATTTAATAAAACTCATTTTATGTAAATTGACACCCAAAGCTTGCCACTAGACAGAACAATTCAATTTGTACAGCAGTGTAAACTAATTAGCTTGCATTGCAATTAAATAAATAGTCTCCTCAAATAAGTTTTATTTTAGACGGAAAAAATTAAATTCCCCGAAAGTGTTTTATTTTATCTCTCTTTATAAGAGTTAAATCCGCACTTTTATTATTTCTTTGAAAAATAGGTCTTTACTGCGGAGTTAAGATAGTTTTAACAAGACTACCCAAAATTCTGAAAGTCTCCGTTAACTCTAATATGAAGAGTTTTTGAGTTTAAATTTCCTGAATAACTGTTAGTTACGGTCCCTGTCGAAATGAGACAAGTTGTGTTTAATTTTAATTCACGCTAAAGTTGTCATGTTCATAAAAGGTAAGAATTTCTTTAAAATTAAGTTTTTTAATTAGATTAATTACGTTTTAATAAGTCTTGTTTTAATAACACCGTAAGTCGAGTTTTTATAAGTCAAGTTTATGAAAATTAAAAAATTTTGCTAAAAAAAAAAGGAAGCAATTTAAAACAAATGACTTAAAAGCTTTAAAGATTACACATTTACTCACTTATGTATAACAAAATTTGCCTCTGGTGGTGGTGCTGAAGAAAACTTATTTCCAATATGTTTTAGTATTTCCTCCTTAACACCAGTGCTAAGTATTTTTGTTCTATCACGACCCTCAAAGAAACCTGACCAAGGAGAATCTATCCAATCTTTATACTACATAAAAGAAATAAATAAGAATTTAAGTTTACGATATTCAAAATAAAAAAGGACAAACTTTAATAGTTTTCTCCTGAGCAGCCTCAGAAAATCCTGTTTCCAATATTTTTTCATAATTCTCTACTTCAGTTTTAAATTCCTCAGCACTGACAACTTTCTCCTTAATCAATTTCTCGGCATATAACTGCAAGACAGGTTTATGCTTTCTTATATTTGTGTACATCAAAGGTTGGGTAAACATGGGTTCATCTGTTTCATTGTGGCCATTGCGACGGTAACCCACCAAATCAATGACCACATCTTGACGCCAATCGGCTCTCCACTCGGCTACAATTTTGCTTAGGAATACAACAGCTTCCGGATCGTCAGCATTAACATGAAAAATGGGAGCATTTACGACTCGAGCAACATCAGTGCAAAATGGTGAAGAACGATGAAAACGTGGATCTGTGGTGAAGCCCACTTGGTTATTGATTACAATGTGTATTGTGCCATGACTAGTATAAGCTGGCAAATCACTTAAATGCATACTCTCATACACAATACCCTGACCAGAATAGGCGGCATCCCCGTGTATAAGTATAGACATTACTTTTCTACCTTCGATATCACCACGATAGAATTGTTCGGCTCTTGTTTTACCCTGAACCACGGTATCTACAGCTTCCAAGTGTGACGGATTAGCTACCAAAGCTATGCGTACATTTTTATTAGTAACACGATTTAAGCGTTCCGTAAATGTGCCCAAATGGTATTTAACATCTCCGGAGCCCTAAAAAATTCAATTTATAATATTTAAAACTAACAATGCTTTATTCGGCTATGCCGAATGATATTAACCCTTCACCATAATGCGATAAGAACAGGAAGTTATAAAAATAACGCTTATTAGATATAAATAAATCTACTTTGCACCACGCCCACTTCTCCAATCCCGGCTACATTTTCTGGAATGTTGTCTATTAATAACCGGAATGGTTGTGCATAGTTTGGAAACTTTGACTCATGATCAACAGAAATCTTTAAAATCTTTGTATGGTAAGTGCCACGCCCACTTCTTCAATCCCGCCCTCTTTTTGTCAGATGTTGTGTGTTAATAACCAATATGTTTGTATCTAATTTGGAATCTTTGGCTGTTGCCGTTCTCCAGAAATTCCTTAAAAAACGCAACAAAAAGGGATTTATGGGTAAAATAAGTGGCAATAACAACAATTCCAAGCCCTATGTGTTATAAATTTATAACAACCTGGTCTCCATAATATCTGGGGTGTTCGGAAACCGCATTTTAACGGACAGATATCGTTAAATCAACTTGACCCAGAATAATATAAACTTTATAGGTTCTATGATCAAAATTGTAGAAATTACAAACGGAATGCCCGGAATGACAAACTTTTTCGGTGAAGGATATAAAAAAAATGTCTTTTAATTTTCACAAAAGTTTCTTGTACTTCACCTGATCCGCTGCTGATAAAGCTAAAAACTGTGAAAATATATTGCGTAATGGCTTGCGACAAATATTAGCCAATGTATTTAAACGACCACGATGAGCTAATCCCAAAATAAAAGATTCACAACCTCGAGCCGACGATACATCTATGATTTCTTTCAGACATGGTATTAAAACTTCACAACCTTCTAAACCAAATCGTTTTTCGGATCCGTATTTTTTAGCCAGGAAATTTTCAAAACTAAAAAGATCAAGCATTTATTTATGTTTTAAACTACAGTGTAATCTCTTAAAACGGACACCCCCTAACCCTGGGTCCCGTTGTACGGACACATTTCAGTGTTCCCTTCGGTATCCGGTTATGAGAGATGCCAAATAAATAACATAAAAAATTAACATTTACCCTGTAGCTCTTATTAAGCGTTGCAAAATCAACTTCTTTCTTTTTGTATCCATATTCATAACTCCGGGTACTTCGAGTTTCTTTCGTATCCATTTACGTTTATCGAAATCGAAAATATACATGTATTCAATGCCCATTGTACTGCAATAAATTCTCTCCAGGCGTGTTATAATTTCTCTTTTATAAATAAATATTGAAATTTCATTGTAAATTTATAGGTTATGTTAAGATAACTAGATAAGCAATGTTTTATTTCTTACCGAAAACTTAATTCGTTTTCTTCGCCGTGAATATATGTGGTGTCTGGCAATTTGAATTTGTCGTCTAAATGTGTTGCTTCTGGAATCAAGAGTTTTATATTTATTTTTTTTTTCAAAATTTAGAATTTAAATTATTTAGTTAAAAAGGGTTTAATTAATCAACTGAATGGCCTATCTCACACGGGCGTAATTGTGCTGGCACAAAATGGCACCTTGTAGGCAAGAGAGGCGAGCAGAAAGGTTTTTTGCTGGTATAATTTTTCAACCAGCTTCAACCCCGCACAACCCAGTTGGCCATGTCTGTAAACATCCTTGACGACATGCGTTTATTATCATATGGGCGACACTGTCGTTGACGATCATATGGGCGACGCTGTCGTTGACGATATATGGGTGAAAAAGTCGTCGACGATTTGCTTGGACGATCGCCTACTCGTCCTCAAGGATTTTATATGGTCGTACACGCGTCGTCAAGGATGTCTTCAAGACATGGCCGACTGGGTAGACTCATGTGACATTTTAATTATACTTACCAATTAACAATACTAAACAAAAAGCCAATCACAATTGTTAAAAAATAACAGAGCAAAACTATAACCTTTACCACGCACTTTGAAGATTCAACTAAATAGTTTTACATGTTTTTTTGTTTGTGATTTTTTTCTTTTGTCGTTATTGCCCCGTTATTATTTAGAAATAGCTGAAGCAAATTTTATGTATCATGTTGTCCTACATCAAGTCCTATTGAAGACAAGATGACCGACAATTGCATGGACAATATAAGCGACCATTGCATGCATTTTGTCGTGTTTCAAAGCACATTGACGACAAAATGCATGCAATGGTCGCTTATGTTGTCATCATTAAAGTATTATTCAGGCGACAAATTCTAAATTGTCCTAAGGAAATCGTAGGACCATTTTGCCAACTGTATTTTCATGTATACATGAAAGATAAAAACTTTAAAACAGAATTATAATGGGCCGATGTCTATTTAATTTTCCAAAAACATTTTTTTAAATTTTAGCCAATTCCATAATTTTTATTTTGGTTTACAAAACAGTTTAATTATCACGCGACAACAGTTTGATCCAACAAATGGATTTAAAGCCACGTAAGTTTTAAACATTTTAACCAGCGGAGATAGTAGTCGCCCTTATCGTGGTAGACGAGTTTAAAATACGCCTGCGGTTGTTTGCTAATAGATTAAACAGAACGTTGTCTTATTTTCTTTAATCTATAACCTAACAGTCGCAGGCGTATTTTAAATTCGCCAATCACGGTAAGAGTGATTGCTGTTGACCAATTAATTTGTGTTCAGTCTTTATAGTCTGTCCTAAATCCGTCACATCATCTTTGAGAAGGTAAAAATATGCCCTTAAGAAAGAAGATTTCTGTGGCCGTATGGAAAAACTAGTTAACTCCACTTTTTTCGTAAACTGAGATAACACCAAAAATAGAAAGCTTGTTTCATTTACTATCACTCTGTCAGTTCGAAATTTTGATATAGTGTCTCATTTAAAAGTTATTTGAAAAACAAAAATCGGAAAAATACCAATTTTTATGTAAAAACTAGATAACTCCATGCATTTTTTGAAAAAACAAGATAACTCCCAGATAAAAGAGAAAAATTAGAAGTTTAAAACGGCGTTGCTTCGAAAACTAAGAGAGAAAGAGCGAAATAGAACAAATTCGGGTCGCAAGTTCTTTGGGTCAAAATGTTGAACATAAAAATTGCAATTCCAGAGAATTCAAAGAATATTATATGAATTCTTTATATACATATTTGAGCGACTCACCAAAAAAGTGCTCGATGTACCCTGCTAAAAATGAACCTTTGACTTAAATATTTCGGATCCAGCTCTGACCTCTCGTGAGCTGAACCATTTTGAAAAAGGGTATATTTTTGCATGTTTTGTTAATTTGAGGATCTGTTTCCTTACCAACATATACAATATGGAAATCATAAGAAAGGTTTTTTAAGATGCTTTCAACTGTATGCACAATTTGTCCAAGGAAGATCACCCATGTCCTTTTTTTAAGGATATTCTATAAAAAAGAACATTTTTTGTACTTTTTGTTCGGGGTTGTTTGTAATAAAAATGCGAAATTAACATATTTTAATCTTTAGTCGATTTAGTTAAATACGTGTCTCAGATTTTTTTTGAAATTCGTGCTAGTTCACGTTTTGACAAACATGCAATGGTGTGGTAGCCCTTCGTGTTAAATAGGGCAATATGGGTATCAAATTTTTTCTTATGCCAAGTACATCATCTTTGTATGTAAATAATTTAGATTTTTTGCAAATTAGATGCATTTTACACAGTGCTCTGGAATATATATAAATGCAATTTTGTCGTAACTCTAATCTGATAGCGGATTTAGTGTTTAGATCATATATGATGAAAATAGGACTAAAGAAAGAAAAAAGGAAATGATCCACAACTTTTTGACAGCATATTTTTTTTCGCAAATTAAAAAAAAATATGCTTAAACAATAATATAAGACAGTGTTTTTGGTCAGCTAAACTAAAAAGCGATCTTATTACCAAGTTAAGTATGTATAAAAATTTAACGGAACACCTTTTGTTTAAAATTTTAATATGTTTTAAAATAAAATTAACCACAAAGCTAATAGCTCTTTTTCAGGTTCAACCTATGTTAAACCGATTATAACGTTAATCAACGTCCTTAAAACTGGCCAATTCATTTCATAAAATCAAGAAGGGTAAACCTTTTAATTATGTTTATGCATAAAAACAGACAAAAACTCAGCTTATTTTTTGATGTATAAGCATAAAGAGAAAAAAATATTTTTTGGAAAAACTGGATAACTCCATTTGTTCGTAGAAAAAGCGGGTAAATTAACGTGTTGAGTCAAAAAGTTAATGTTTTTCCACAAATCATTACTTAAGTTGCCTTAATTCCACAAAATACTAATATAATTTAAGAAAAAAAATTTTTTTCGGAAAAACTAGATATGTATCTCCATTTTACGAAAAGACAAGATAAGTGACATTGATTTTCGGTTTTAATGTCCAAAAATCAGTTTAATGGTACCAGAAATCTTTAACTGAATCTAAAATATTGTTTTGTTTAATGCGCATGCATAATAACATAAATTCATATGAAATAATTAGCGAAATATGTTTAAAACTTTAAATGTGTTTTTCTCGTGTTTTCAAAAAATGGAGTTATCTAGTTTTTCCATACGGCCACAGATTTGTTTCTTAAGTATATATAGTTTGGGTCCTTGAGAAATTATAAGTTAACTTAGCCATGTCTGTCTGTCTGTTCATCTGTTAAAAACACGCTCACTTTCGAACAACTCAAAAGAAAAGAACAAAATTGCTGTCAAAATGTTCTTCTAAGCAGTTTGCGTCCAGCAAATTCGATTCAGTCGGATAAGAGCTATGAATCCAAATGTGGAACAAAGAAAAAATTACATTAATGGTGGCGGAATGCACGGAGTGAAAATCGGCTTATAATTTACCATAAAACCCATATAAAGCCCACTCTCGGAAATTACTTTAGTACGTCTATAACCGTAGCAGCCTTCTGAAAACAGCCTTCGAGGTTTTTTAATACCAGAAATTAGTCTACAGAATTTTGTGATGATTGATCCATAATTTACTAATGGCCTTGAACCTTGAAAACGCGCGTAGGTCATCCCTACCTCTTGTTTTGTGTAGTTGGTTTTTACTGTTCCCTTTACCTTACTGGTCCCTTTCTCTATGCGCTGTCACATATGTAGGTCGCAACCGCAACTAATTATAACACTGGCGTCAATTTTTATAAAGATTGTTTAATAACACTATGGAACATTTTTGGGATTATTGTCTGGGGGATGAGAAATTCCAAGTCAGGGTACTAGGTCAGTATAGTAAAACCCTCAAAGGGTTTGGCGTTCGTATGTGTCAGTTTTTTTTTATGACATTTTAAATTTTTTCCTTATCTTGATCCCTAGAAAAGGGGAAATCCCCTACCGTTGGCATCACTGAATGTGGGTGTATTCTTTCAAATAACAAACAAAAGTCCGACGATTTTCACCGATCGCTTAAAAAAAGTCACAAAAATTGCAGTGCAGGTTTGTGATAAAATCTGCTGCATACATCCAGGCTTGAACATTTTTTTGCACTTATCAATTATAATTCTCCACAAATTTATTTTTACCGGCAAAACTGTTGATTATAAAGAAAAACGTTATATGAACGGATTAAAGAAATTGTAATTCTAAATTTTTTTGAGTTTTTTTTAGCAAAATCGGACAAGTGGTTCTCGAGTTATGTTAAACAAAAAAACATCAAGATAAGGAAAAAATTTAAAATGTCATAAAAAACAACTGACACATACGAACGCCAAACCCTTTGAGGTTTTACTATACTGACCTAGTACCATCACCCTGACTTGGAATTTCTCACCCCCCAGATTGGCTGTTGTACTGTGTAATTTACAGATCCCATATGGACGTCCTGAAATATTCTAAATGTCGGATTGGAGTACCAAAGATTCGGCGCAGCCGAATATACACATTTCACTCATTTTTATACCCTTCACCGAAGGTAAGTCCTAATAGCCTAATAGCAAAAATGATGGAACCAACAAAAATAAAATTTGACAGAAGGTTTTTTTAAATATTTTTGCTTCAAGTCTAGGGTTTCGTTTGAAATTGCTTTTGCTCTTATTTCGTAACGGTACATCCCAGAGATATGAGATTTTTAGAGATGATGCAAATGATCAAAACTTATCGATTTTCATCAAAAAACAAAAAATCTAAAATGTTGTTGGTTACATAATTTTTGCTATAAGGGCTCGATATATATAAAGCGAAGTTCAAATCCGGTTGTCCGTATGTATGTATATGTAAAAATTACTAAGTTTTTGTCTAGTTGCTCTGTATTCTGCTCGCACAAAGGGTATATGAGATTCGGCACAGCCTTACTTGTTTTTTTATTAAATTTACTTATTTTTATTTGTTTGAATTAATTGTTTACATGGTTCCGGTTGCCGATCTTTTTAAATTTCAACTAAAAAAAAAGTTGCCCTAATTTTAATTTCTGTTATGTTGCCATTTGACAAAGCTACATTGGAATGAATTTAATGTTTTGTTTTTTTTTTGTGTATTTCGCTATCTCCTATAATATTGTTCTCTTTGCTTCTAAATTTTTTGAACTTTGAACAACTTAAATTTCTTAAAACTCAAACTTAATTTACTCATTTACACCACTCACCTCTAAAAAATGTAGAATTTTGTAATAAAACCTTTTCATTAGCATTCAATTGCATGCCTGACTTTGTTATAAATTTTTCCCTTGTCGTTATGCCCAAAGGATCTAAATTTGCCGCCAAAAATCCACGTGTTTGATAACTTCTGACGACATTGTGAATTTGTATTTGATCTTCAATTTGTTGTTGCTTATTAGAACTGGAGCCAACAGTGCTAATGGGTTCTAAATTACGTTGTGGATAATAAGAAGTTGGGACCGCATTATAAGCACCAGTGCGAAAAAATGCATTCCAAGACTAAAATTATATAAAACATGAAAAAAAACTTTTTAAAACATTATTTTACAATTTTACTAACAGGATGCACACTAGTTGGATCTTTGAGCCATGTGTTATACATGATTTCTACGTAACTAGCACTGCTTCCGTCTCCAACCGTTGTTTGACCAATATTTGAAGCCTGTGTGGCCTTTTTAGCAGCATTTCTGCGATTGTGATAGCATACTGAAGAATCCTAGGGGAACAAACAAAAATACAATGGCTGTAAAAATAAGATTTTGGATTTTTTTTACCAATATTATAACTCTGCTACATTTCCCGATTTTTAAAGCGTTGCGAATTAAATTATAATTGCAAGTATTTAACATTTGAATTGTTGATTTTTATAATGATTTGAAAATTTTCTTTTTTAACTAAAAATTTTTATAATGAAAAGATTTACAATTTTATTTGAAAAAAATTGACACTGCTTTATTAACAACTAAATAATATAAAAGTAACGAGTTTTGGTTAACAGGGTTTCTTAATATTTGGAAATTTAACAGAGCTGTAAATAAATCATTTTTTGATTTTAATTCGTTACGAATTTGCTAAATTTTTAATCGATTCTTTTCACAACAAAAAATAATTTAATGAAATTTGAATCAATTCAAACGAATTAGGCAGAAATGAATTTCAATTTGATTCCAATTCAAATGGATTAGTAGAATGAGTTTCAAACCGTTTCCAATTCAAATAATTAATTTATAAAAGGGAATTAAAATTACTTAAAATAGCCTTACACAACTAGGAATTACTAAGAGGCATCTGCAACATGTTTTAAAAAATGTCTGACCATTTAACAAACATCAGCAAACCCATTATTTAAAGAAGCTGCTATTTCCAGGGGGCTAATTCTGGCAGTCGTGATCGAATACTTTTTCAATTTGAACGAATTAAAATTATTTTTCAGTGTTGTGAAAACTCAATTAAATGCTTTACAACACTGAAAAAATAATTTCGATTCGATCAGTTTCGACTGAAAAAATTATGCCCCTATTGCAGTTCTCCACTCAACTCAGTTTGGTCGTATGAGAGTAAACCCAACTTATGCACAACCAAACTCATTTTAGGTATTGTATAAAGTTGTCAACTTAAAATATCACGTTAGACAAGAAAACTTTATAAAATTATATAATTTTTTTTAACTTAAAGTATTTTTAACTGTTATGTCCAAAGAAAGTATTTATAATGGATATACATATGTAAGCAAGAATGATAGAAATAAAGATTACGACATCAGGCAGATATAAAAATTTTTTACTGCGCCTGTAGGAACTGTGACGTCACACAACCTTCGATCTCATTGGCTAATAATTTTTAGCTCTCAACAAGTACAACTCGTACAAAAACCACAAGCAATTTGTTTTTGTAAAATCATTGTACGGCATATGAAATGCCCTATAACCCAAGAATCTCCATTAAGACTGGAAAACCGCACTTGGGCCAAAAACACACATGAAAAATTAAACGCTTTCGCGGGCCACCTTGAGAAAGTTTTCACGCCACATGATGCACATACTTGTTCCTGTCGTCCAATCATTCCTGATAAGGTAAACCATCCTTTAAAATTTAACATAACTCAAGTAAAATCTGCAATAGAAAAAATGAATATTAGAAAATCTCCCGGACCTGACCGCATCACTGGGTCAATGATAAGAAACCTACCATCGTCTGCTTCCAGAATCTTGCTGCTCATTTTTAACGCTATATTAAGAGTCGGATACTTCCCATCCTCATGGAAGAGGTCTATAATTGTTATGATTCCCAAGCCAGGAAAAGATGCTAGCCAGGTTGCGTCGTACAGACCGATAAGCTTATTGTCAATCCTATCGAAGCTTTTCGAAAAAATATTCGTTTTAAGTATAACTCCTCATCTAAATGAACACGACATCATCCCGAATAACCAGTTCGGATTCAGAGCGAAACATGGTACAATAGAACAAGTGCATAGAATTGTCACCCTCATTAGATCGGCGTTTGAGAAAAAGCAATACTGCTCAGCCCTGTTCATAGACATTTCCCAAGCATTTGACAAAGTTTGGCATGATGGGCTACTTATCAAAATAACACGAATGCTTCCTCAAAACACTCACAAGCTTCTGGAGAGCTATCTAACAGGCAGAACATTCATAGTTAGGTCGCAAGACAAATACTCCCCCCTCCCCCAAGACAGCATATTAGGACCGCTTCTATATGTAATATACACAGCGGATATGCCAACAAACCTGAGTACGCATACCTCTACATTTGCAGACGACACAGCATTAATTAGCGTTAACCATAACCAACCCTGCAAATAATAGGACCAGTCCAAACACGCGTGTAAAGAGTAGTCCACAAGGGACCAGGACTAGTCCACAAGTAACCCAAACGTATGGAAAAAACCTGGTCTATTTAACATTACGATGTCCTAGGAGAGGACCATATAACCCACCTTTGGACCACTAAGGAGTAGTTTTAAAACTACTCCATCGTATATAACCCACCTTTGGACCAGTAAGGAGTAGTTTTAAAACTACTCCATGGTATACTCAAGAGGATTAGTTTTGAAGTCGTTTAAACACGAAAGCATGTCGTTAAAAAACGAAGACATGTCGTCTCACTACAAACACTTTTTAACAATGGCATGGTCCATGCTTGCATTACATCGGACTAGTCCATGGAGTAGTCCATTTTATCAAAATGGGTCAGGTGGTCCAATTTTATTTGCAGGGAAGTATGGGCACCACTACTTTGGTTTGTTTACGCTTGCATTTGTTGGTTTTATGCTCTTTTGCTCTTTGTTTTTTGTGTATGTATACACATCGTTCGCTCTTTTTGCATTTTCATTTTGCATTTGCCCATAGCTGAAACTTTTACAAAGTTGAAAACGGCAATACCACGAAAAAAGCCGATACACAACTGAATAGCCAACTGCCTGTTGAGTTGAGAATGGCAATAGCTGCGGTCATACAAATTGTGAAAAAATTATTAAATAAAAGAAAAGTTGAAATAAAAATTAAACCAAAACAAAAAGTGAATAAATATTAATTAATTAAACTTGCTTGTGAAGCATTTATTTGGCTAAATACAAACTTTTGAAATTTTTTTGTTATGTTAATTTTTTAAGAGTTGTAAAAATGTGAAGTATTTGGGTACTTAAGTAATCAATAGCAAACAAATTATTCATGTTCTTTTAAATAATTTAATCCGCTTTAAATTAGTAAAATCAAATAAAATAAAAAACAAACAAATATGAAAGATTACATAAAATAGTTTGTTTGTATTTTCCAAAAATGTTAGTGTTATAAAAAGTATTTAATCGACTACCGATAAGAAAACGAGCTAAGTAGTCAAAAGTGTCAATATTTTTCAACACTTCAATTATTTACCATTAGCTGTTGGCTTAATTTTACGAACATTCGTAAAACTGCTCTGGGCGGGGAAGCAGCTCGCGCGTCTTTGTCGTTATATTTTAAAGACAAACAGGCCGTGTTTGTTTGTTTGCTTTTCGTGCTTTTTACGTTTCACCCCGCATTGGTTAGTTTCGTGGTGTCGCATAACTGTACCGAGTTGCAGTTCTTGCGGTGTCAGCATTATTCATATGCAATCGTTTCATAACCTTAAAATTTTAACGTGTTTTACTGAGCTACCTAAATAAGAGCGGAAGCGTTTTTTGTATGTCAAAACTTCTTATTTGCATACAATTTATACGAAACAAACCATTAGAATGCGAATTAGAAATCACCCGGCTGATAAATTTTATTTAACAGATCGCTATGTCGGTTTGTTTTATTGAAATTGTATTTAAATAAAATTTTCATGTTTAAAAAAACGCTTGCCGCTTTTGTTTAGGTTGTTCAGTTACTGGTGGATAACCAAGGAAATAACTCAGACGTTTTACTGTGGAGGCAAGATATACTCTGGAGCTTCCTATACGAAGGACTAGGTCGATCGAGGACTTGTGGATAAGGCTCTAATAAACCGTGTGATACCCTGGCAATATAACTCAAGATAGTTAGCCAAAATATTTTAGTTTTTAAGCAAAATCAAAAATAAAAAATAATCTTACGAATTTTTACAAATTTTGCGTTCGCGTACTTTTTTGGATAACAGCTTTTTGTGAGAGCAAATTTTTCAGTTTACTCATTTACTGCATTTTACTGTAAAAGAACTCAAACGCACCTAATGTGAATTTACCAAAGATAACCAAACTCTTACAAAAGTGGAGAACCGCAATAGGGGCATTAGAAATAAAATTTCTCTCGGATCAAAAAGTATTCGAACACGACTGCCAGGATTCGCCCCTAGAGTTTCAAAAACTGCTGTCGAAACCAAATACGAACATTTGAACAATTTGTGTACAATTTTTCGCTTTTTGAGTTTGACAGCGACTGTTTACATTTACCGAATCAAAAGTAAAAGCAACAGCTTTAAAAGAATAAATAACATCATATTAATATTATAAATGTGCTTGTATGTTTTTTAGTTTGTGGGTCAATCACGCGAAAACCGCTCAATGGATTTAGATGAAATTTGGTAGACGGACAGAGGTGCGGGGGAAAATCGGTACTTTGGTTATTTTTCCTTCTTTGATAAACTGGGTATACAGATAGCATATGGTCTAGATTAAAATATAGCGTATTTTTTAGGAGATAAGATTGGTACTTTTTAAGGGGTAAATACGAGATAAAATTATTACTTTCTCGATAAATTTGATATACATACAGATTATAGTCTACAATAATATATAGTGTACATTCTTAAAGTCTAAAATGAGGAAAAGCTCGTGCTCCTGCTACTATTTCACCTTTGGTACTTATGTATTCCTTTTTCAAAAAAAATTGGTATAGGTACTTTTTATAATGTAAAAACGAAAAAATTGGTACTTTACTCTTTTTGATAAATTTGGTGCGCAAATAACATATGAACCAGAGGCCATATATAAATGTGTGGACACCCCATGCTTTTCATATCGGCCGTTAAATGCTAGTTGCTCAAGAGTGCTCAAATCTTGTTTGTTTGTGTTGGCGAATAATAATAATTTATAAAGTATTCAGGTATGTGATGAAAATCGATCGATTTCAAAACGAACGTTTTTAAAAGGTGTAATGAATTTCGAGGGATTTTAAAATCCATTTTTGAATTATGGTCTTAAATTTTCGTTCAGAAAACACTTCAGTTAACGTATATAACATAAAATTTAAAAGAATAAAGACTGAAAATAAAAGGAAAACGTATTTAAAATCAATTTTAAAAGATACTGAAAACGATATTTTCGGTTTCAAATCGTTTCGTTTTTAAAATCGATTTCCATCACGCACCTGATTGTTTATAGAAATATGGCCCAGATTAAAATATGTATTATATTGGAGAAAATTCAAACGAACATAAAAAATTTATTTGTACAACTGCTTTGGCTAAAGAAGAAGCTAAATCAGGCCGTTTATTTGTAAGATTCTATTCAAATTTTTATTAAGTAACTTAGTAAATTTGAATTCGAAATTAATTATCAAAATCAATTTATTTAGTTAACCATAAAAATCTTATAAATCCAAATTTTTAATATTTTTAATTAGGCTTAAGTTCATGAAATTTAATTTTCATTAAATTATATTTATGAAGAAAGGAATTTTTACAGCATGAAAATCAATTAAAATTGTTATTGATAATCTTTCATTCTTGACGTGGCTCGGGCTCGAACCCTGGCCGGCAGGTTACCATGACATGTTTCGATCGCAACCACTCGATCTCCTCAGATGGATTTGCCGTCTTACACTCGCAGCCATCGACGACTGCTGACGTCAATAGTCAAACATCAATCCTTAAACCAAATTGTATTTTAACATTTGGTAGATCGAAATTTGCCTTCCTGAATGATTATCCATTTTAATTGATTTTACATGTTTTTTTTTTCCTTACTTCTGTTTTTTCGTACTTTTGTCAAGAATTTTTCTTGAAGTCCAAGTAAATTTTTTGTTTTTTCATTTTGTCTTTCTCTTTTCTGTTGACCTTTTTCAGCACAACTTGAAGGACAAATGTACACATAGAGCTCGTGCCTTAGCTTTAACAATAATTAGTATTGTGGTTATTTTGTTGAACTATTTATGGTTTTAAATCCAAATTTTTAATATTTTTAATTAGGCTTAAGTTCATGAAATTTAATTTTCATTAAATTATATTTATGAAGAAAGGAATTTTTACAGCATGAAAATCAATTAAAATTGTTATTGATAATCTTTCATTCTTGACGTGGCTCGGGCTCGAACCCTGGCCGGCAGGTTACCATGACATGTTTCGATCGCAACCACTCGATCTCCTCAGATGGATTTGCCGTCTTACACTCGCAGCCATCGACGACTGCTGACGTCACTAGTCAAACATCAATCCTTAAACCAAATTGTATTTTAACATTTGGTAGATCGAAATTTGCTTTCCTGAATGATTATCCATTTTAATTGATTTTACATGTTTTTTGCTTTACTTCTGTTTTTTCGTACTTTCGTCAAGAATTTTTCTTGAAGTCCAAGTACATTTTTTTGTTTTTTCACTTTGTCTTTCTCCTTACTGTTGACCTTTTTCAGCACAACTTGAAGGACAAATGTACACATAGAGCTCGTGCCTTAGCTTTAACAATAATTAGTATTGTGGTTATTTTGTTGAACTATTTATGGTTTTAAATCCAAATTTTTAATATTTTTAATTAATTTTAATCTTATTTTAACAAAAACACATTTGTTGAGTTTAAAATAACATCTGGTGTACACACATCATAAACAAGATTACAATCTTGTAAGGTCGCCAGAATGTTCCCTGCAAATAAAATTGGACCACCTGATCCATTTTGATAAAATGGACTACTCCATGGACTGGTCCGATGTAATGCAAGCATGGCCCATGCCAATGTTAAAAAGTGTTTGTAGTGAGACGACATGTCTTCGTTTTTTAACGACAGCTTTCGTCTTTAAACGAATTCAAAACTAATCCTCTTGAGTATACCATGGAGTAGTTTTAAAACTACTCCTTAGTGGTCCAAAGGTGGGTTATATAGTCCTCTCCTAGGACATCGTAATGTAAAATAGACCAGATTTTTTCCATATGTTTGGGTTACTTTTGGACTAGTACTCTTTACACGAGTGTTTGGACTGGTCCTATTATTTGCAGGGTTTAAACTCAACAAGTGGTACACACATCTATCTATCTACCCAGTGGTATAAAAAGTAGCAATCGCCACCAATGACAGGCGAAATAGTTAGCACTTTCACTCAATTTGTACCAGGGTCTACTGATGTGGCATTCAAATCATACCTAAATCTTTCCCTAGACACCAATATCTAGTGTTAACATTTAAAAATAGGTACCCACTTTTCGCTAGCTAATTCTATAGCTCTAAGTAATGCAGAAAACAGTTTTTTTTCAACGACAATACAAAAAAATGTGTATCCGAAATAGATCCCGTTATTAAAACAACAACAAAATCGCTTGCTTTTTGCTAGCACGCTTTGAAGATATAAGTAGCTAACCCTTATGGTAGGTACAGATTATGCAGAGAGGGATCCATCGCCACCTCGTAGGACATCCCCTTGTTAAATTCGCCACTCAAAAGCATGTGAGGTAGATGGTAGTGGGACTAGCGGTAGTTTTTAATGAGCTAGCGAATATACACGTTCAGAGCTATTACGCCATACCACTGTGTATCTATATATATAAAATAGGATGTATGTATGTATGTATGTACATATGTACATATATTAGACTGGTCGCATCTTGTATGGGATTTTTTTTAAATTTAATTGTTTGCGCTGCTTAAAATATGAGGTTTGGTGTAAGAAATCATGATCTAATTTTTCATGACAATCCGACGGTGCCTAGCCGTGCCGGGTGGGGCCCAAAGTTCCCAATATTATAAAAAAAAACATATTTTCTATCAGATCTTTATAGTTATACTAGTTGAAAAGCCGAAAATCAAAAATATGGCTTAGTTACGATCTTCCGCAGAGAAAGTACTTCAAGTGTGCCAAATTTCAGCTTCCTATGTCATCAGATTGCTTCAGAAAGTTGCGGAAAGAATAGGACATACATGCAAACATCCTGCCAAACTAAGAAATTATATTTTGTATAGATAGATTAAAGTATTTGCTGTTTAATATTTTAGTATGATACGAACGAAAGATTTTTAACCTAATTCGGGGTCGCTGAATCCAGTGGTGCTAGCCGTTTTTTAGGTTAGCTTTGGTTTTCCAGATATACCGTTATTTCGAAAATTAAGGATGTTGCACAACATATGTTCGCGCAACTCAAAACCGCTTTAGCTTATTGAAAAACTAAAAAAAACCGAAATTCCGCAATAAAATTTACTTTAAGAAAGTTAAAACTTTCTTCTTTATGTTGGCTTTGGTTTTCGAGATATACCGTTATTTCGAAAATTAAGGAGGTTGCACAACATATATTCGCGTAACTCAAAAACGCTTTAGCTTATTGAAAAACTAAAAAAACCGAAATTCCGCAATAAAATTTGGCACACTTGAAGTACTTTCTCTGCGGAAGATCGTTATGAAGCCATATTTTTTATTTTCGGCTTTTCAACTAGTATAACTATAAGGATCTGATAGAAAAGATGTTTTTTTTATAATATTGGGAACTTTGGGCCCCACCCGGCACGGCTAGGCACCGTCGGATTGACCTGAAAAATTAGATCATGATTTCTTACACCAAACCTCATATTTTAAGCATGATTTTCGGTCTGCGGGCGGAGGGGCGTGGCAAAATCCAATTTTCATATTGCACCACCAATGACATCTACATAATTGTGACGATTTTTTCTTTAAAGTGATCGCCATGATCCAAATTAGATACATACGAAAAGAAAATTTGGCCCCGCCCCCTTTGTTCGAATTACCTAAAATCAGAAAACGGCTCCATCGATTTGACAAATTTTTCTTTCAAATGTTCGTATTAATCCATTTTAAGTTTTGATCGAAAGAAAAATTTACCACGCCTACTTCTACGCCCACTTTTTCTTTTAAGCGCATAACTTGAGAACGGATTGACCGATTTGGACGATTTTTTCTTTAAAATCATCGCCATGGTCCAACTTAGGTTTTTACGGAAAGAAAATTTTGACCCGCCCACTTTTTTCGATTTACCTAAAATCAGAAAACGGCTCCATCGATTTGCCTAATTTTTCTTTCAAATGTTCGTAACTTTTTAACGGATTTTAAAAATCGCGCACAAACATTTTTCCTAATTTGGACAGGACAACGTCTGTCGGGTCAGCTAGTATAAATATAAATTACATACATACATGTGTGCGATCCTTTTTTTGTTGTTGTTGTTAACAACTGACTTTCTAAGAACGAAGATAACGATAGTTTAATCTTTTGTTTATTTAGGTTGCACACATGTATAACTGTTAAGGCACAACCACAATGTGCTTAAGCGAATGAGCGAAAACATGTAAATTATATAAGGCAAACCATATTAAACTTAAGAAAACTTTTTGCTAAGTTTAATGAAACTGTCATTTGCTTAAGCAAGGTGCGAATCTAATCGTACATTCCGTAGGGAATCAATGTTTTTTTATTTTGTTTTCTTAAATATATTTGAGAGACTTTTTGTTAATTTTTGGCAGTAGGTTAAGCAAGACTATGCATATTATGGTTGAGCCTTTAGTGATAAAAGGTAGGTAAGAAAATTTTTATTGTTTTAGTAATAAGAATTTTACAGCCGTATTCATAACAAAAAGTTAGCCACAGTTTGTACACTACGAACAACGAGCTGCTAACTAGAATGCCGATTAAGCTAAGCAGCTTGTTGGCATAGAGTTAATTCATAACGAACTTTTCTCCATCTGCCAACTTTTAATAAATCAACTCTGAATTTTTATGATGCCACTTTGTATTACTTAAAAATGCAACTCGTTTGCATTAAACATCTTTTAAACATTTTTTTCTCTACATTTAACAATTTTAAAGGTTTTTAAATTAAAATAAAAAAAAAATATAAAAATAAAATTAAAAAAAAAAGTAATAATTTAAATAAAACCAACAAAATTGTTGTACATTTAACAGCTGTTTTTCACAAGTTGGCAGCTCGTTAACAAGAGTTTAGCAAGTCGTTAGCCAGAGTTTGGTAAGTGTATTATTAATAAACTTTGTGCTAACTTCGTGCCAAATTTTCATTATGAATACGGCTGTTAGTTTTTAAGGAAAAAATATTAGTAAATAAAATGAGTTCTATTTTTATATTCAAACGAAAAAGTGTGTAAAATTCAATTCCTGCGGAAATTAACAACATTTTTATACCCCCCACCAAGTGGTAAGAATTATGTAGTGTATAAAATACACTTCTTAATTTCGTAAAATCGCTCCATAAATTGCCGTAGTTCCTATGCCTACTCTCGTAAAACACTTTAATAATTCTAACCCTGTGAAAAGTAAAGTTTCAATGTCGAATTTGGTGCACCAGTAGAATGTTTTGTGCATTTCAAAAGACATTTTTTTCTTATATTAATTTTCTTCTGTAATTATTTTCTGCACTTCTCGTTAAAATTTCATTATTGTTGGACACGCTTAAAACAAACAAAGTTTAACTTTTTTGTTTTGTTTTCAATGACAGTTTGAACAGAGTTAAGCAAATAAATATCAAAGATCAATATTTTGTTCCCTACCCTCTCAAGGATGAATGTCATGATAAATTTCTTTTTATAAAAAAAGGTAAAACAAAAAAAATTTGTTAACAATTTCGGGATTGACTAAGTCCCGAAAATCCTGGGATTATAAAATTTAAATCCCGGGATTACGCGATTGGCATCCCTAGTGTAGATCGTTAAATAGCTTGCGGTGGAGCCTTATCATTTATTACCTGGCAATTTGTTGGTTGTTAAACGCCGACATTAACTACTTAATAAAAATATATTAGTAAGGGTATTCACGTCACAAGTTGCAACCTTGCAAAAAGCAAAAGTCCAAAAACATAACAACAACCACGAAGACAATTATATACGCACAACTAATTGTCTGTGTGGTTGTTGTTATATTTTTGCACTTTTGCTTTTTTGCAAGGGTGCCACTTGTGACGTAAATACCCTTAGTATATAAACTTAAAATGCCTACTACTGTCGAATAAATAATATTCTTTTTGAAATAAAACAATACGCATTTCTTTATTTTGTTTGTAGGTAAGTATAATCTTTTTACCATATTTATTCATATTCTCATACTGTGCAATTATAATTAATACTATTATAATTTTTTTTTTAATATGTTAAAAAATTATTTAAAAAAATTGCAGTTCAAAAAAAAAAAATGTACCACCCAAAATAAAGAGATGGTTTTAAATAACATATTTTTAATATAGAATATTAGCTTTCCATACAATAACTATTTTTGCGACACTTTGTTTTAAAGTTAATATTTCTTATTTCTCTTTTTTTATAAAATAGCAAAAAAAATTTTTATTTTGTATCGTTTTGAACGTATAAACACACATTCTGTTACAAAATCGAATAATATTTTGTAAATGATCCTTTAGTTGCACTAATAAATAATATCAATTATCACTCATTTATTTTGCATGTAATTTTTATATTATTTATTTATTTTTCTTTTATAATTATATCTATATATCTTTGAAAAAATAAGAAAATATGTTGTAATATTTAGTATAGAAGATATTGGTGTTGATGTCTTTGATGTAAGGGGTTAATGTCGAAACTAATATATATTTAAGTTAAATTTTATACCTTCGACCTTTTTTCGAGTTCGAAAAAACTTTTTATTTCTAATATGTATCAGGTATATTTTTTTAAATTTTTAATAATAACTTCAAACTACTGTAACATTTGGTTTATTTTCACCCCTGTCGTTATTAAAATTTCCCTCGAAATTTGGTGTTTTTCCCTGTAAAAAAATTATGGGGAAAAAAGTTTTGAGGGACAAAAATTGTTCACGATAGGAGTGATTTTTTAGAAGAGCAAAAAGTTAGAAAAGTAATAAAAAATTTCATTTTCTTTTTATACATTTTGGTAATACATGCCACTTTTGTTTATCATGGGACTTGCTAAATTTCTTACTTATTAACTTAAAAATAATTTATGAGGAATAATTTTGGGTATGTGCCTTAATTTAATATTTATATCATTTAAATCACTTTCAGTATACAAGAAGTTTAAAATCTTCTTTACTACTAGCCAACACTGCAAAAGTGAAGATGCAAATACTTAGGAAAGCATTTTCAGAACAAGAAATCTAACAGCTATGTATGTTCTTACAATCCCTTAATTTGAAATTTCAAAACGCCAGATTTTTTTATAGTTTTCTGAAACTCGTACGTTTTGCTTGCGATCTGCAATAGTTTCTTAAAAATATTCTAGTTCTCTATGTTGTTGAAGGTTTTGCGGTCGTCAAAACATGTTTGTAAAGCAGTGATAGCCACTCCATAGCCTCGCGAGGCCGTCAATAACCGTATTTTCACACAGACACGGTCGGCAATTCAAATGTATACAACTTTGTTCGTTTCAAAACATTAGGGGGTCTACTCTCTATTGCGATGCGAAAACAATTTCGATGCGAAAGCTAAATGCCAACTTGGTACTCTCTATCACTTTCGCAAAATTTTCTGAAAATAAAGCGATAGTGGCAATTAAAATTCAAGATGGCGCGGAATCACAGTAATGAAATGCCAAAGTGTGTAAAAATATTTGAAATTGAAAAATTTAAATAAAATAAAGTGATGATTTACGAAAAGAAAAAAAATTAAAAGATGCGAAAGACACATGCGCAGACGTATTGAAGAGTAGCAATCGCTACATTTGCTACAATTTTCTTTGGCATCGCAATAGAGAATAGCCCCCCAGACTATCATCAGTCTCTGCGACCGCACACAAGCACATAAGATCTTTGTGTGCGTGCGTTCGGGGCTTGGTTATCACTGCTGTAAAGCAATGTTTCAGTAACGTTCATTAAATATTGAAGTTCGCAACAGTATTTTATGGGGACTCGTCAAAGAAGATAATAAACTTTTTAATTTTTTAAGAATCTAAGAAAAATATTCGCCAGTCTAGTTTCAGCTTTAGACGGATGTTTGATCCAGAAAACATTTCTAAGTCAGTTATTGACATTAAGCTTAAGATATGTATGATAGGTAAGAATTTGAAGGTAAGCTAGACAATATTATTTACTTAAACTTTGTGCCAACGAAAAAAAATTATTTGGATCACTTATTTAAACGTTTGTAAGTAATTTATACTGTATTTTTAAGATTTAATAAATAAAACATTGTTTTCCAATTACATTTTTTTGCTTTGCGAATGGTGATTTGCCGTCTAAAAAATTTTGCGATTTTAACATTTCGCCAGTTCATTATTGGTTTGGCGCATACGCCAAAAAGTCGTAGTGGAGAGAAACGACAAATGAAGGTTTACGTAAAGTTTTTTGAAAATATACCCGATATAATTTCTTTGTATTTTCACGACTACTTCTGGCATATGTTATGAAAAAACGGACATTTTTGTGAAAGTAAAAATTATTGCTTTGTGCCGCATACGCCACTTTTTTGGATTTGTTACTAAAAAGATTTTTTGTGCTGCATACGTTTACTTACTGCTGTGTATTGAATTGTTGACATTTAATTTAGCTTTTACTACTCTTTTAACTGCTTTTTTTAAAGCAATGAAGGAAAGGTTAGATTAGGTTAAATGGGTAGCAGTCACGACGACGACTCACTTGGGTCCTTATAGCAGTCCCTTTGTGATACCCCTAGCCAGTGACGAGAGTCAGCCAGTATCCACCAGACTATTCCCCAGAGGTCACTGCAGTCTCGAACCACCCCGATTCCCTGCAGAAGAAGGAGTTCGATTTCAGCTCCACATTGGACAAATCGTCCAGACATGGCAATTCTGGTCTCCCAAAATGCCTAAACCTAATGCCCCCCAGACCGGGGCATTGGCAGAGAAAGTGAAACAAAACAATGAAGGAAAGCAAGAGTGAAATTTATTTTGTACGTTTTTGTATGAGGAATTTGCTGCGTTCGCCAAACAGTAGCATGTAGAGCAAAACGATACTTAATTAACTTTAAAATAGTTGATATGGGGCAAAATTAATGCTTCACATACCAGAAACAGGGGTATTCAATATATATTTATTAATATCAGGCATGTTCTGAAAATCACTTTTTGTGAAAGTGATTTGAAATCACAAGAAAGGTGTTCTGGAAAAAAAAACTTTTTTCATAATTGTGATTTTAAACTGGTCGGTTAAGTGATCGCCGATCAAAGATTTCTTGCTTATATTTTTCCACCATTTTAAACCAAGTTAAAACTTTTGTGGTTTCCAAAACACCCTTAAATCACAATTGTGATTTTAAAATCACATGTGATTTGAAATTTTGTGATTTTCAGAACATGCCTGTATGGTATGCGGTATACCTAACTCCATTTTTTAAACAATGGTCGGTAGGTCAAACCAATAATGAGCTGACGATTTGTTTCCGCTATGCCGATTTGCCACTTTTTTGAATTTAAAGTGCTAACATCGTTACACAGAATAGCAATTGTTCGCATTTATATTTTTTCGATTCGCATTGACTTTTGCATCGCAATACAGAATAAGCCCCCCGATTGATACATTCACTTTTGTTACCTATTCATAAATGCATTGCTTTTGCATTGTCTTTAATCGACAACAATAAAAATATGCATTGCTAAGTGTTAAATCATTTCTTTCATGTTATTGCCTTCTTTACAATCTCTTTTTGTGATGCTATTATACATCAATCAATGAGATAACAAAATGCCACCTAAAAGGAGAAGAAAACATTCACACCATTCGATTAGTATTTGCTACTATATTTGTGTATAGCTTGCAAACAACCTGTTTTGCTTAAGGTTTTATATTTTGTTGTGCCTATTTAAACTTAAAAAAAAAGATGAAGTGCGGAGAAATTTTAGAAAAAAGAAATATTTCAGTAATTGTCTTCAGAAAATTTACTACATATTTTCGTAATTTTAATAAGATTTTTTTCAAATAAACAACAAAACTATGTTGTTAAATTTTTGTTCAATATAACTTATAACATGTTTAAACATTTTTTTAATTAGCATTAAAACCATTCATTAAGTATTCGAAGCTTTTGGAAGTGTTAGTTATCAACTGTATAAGAAATACAATGCTTGCATCATTTTTCGTTACAATCCGTTACACTCCCCAACAAACACGAAGTCAAACCTTTGATATGAAATGACTTTATCATTTGACATCAAACACAATTCTCAAACGTTTTTCAATTGTTTGATTTAACAATTAAATTCAAATTGATAATGATTTGAAAATCAACATTTTATATCAAATGTTTTATCAATTTGATGTCAAATGTTTAATTCAAATCAAAAATAAACTTGGCAATACTAAAGCGAGAAATAAATGTAATCATTAATTAATGGCGATTAAAGTTACATTTTTTACTTTATGGTTACATGTGTTTTACTATTAAAAATAAATTTTAATATAAAGTGAACAGCTTATTTCTTGTGAAAAATAAAAATTATTTGTGAGCAATTACAATGATTAAAATTTAGAAAAAAAGTAAATAAAACGGGAAAGTGAAGAAAGTTTGTTGAAGCACCGCGATCCTACAATCCTCAAAATAAAAGGGAGCCAAGTAGTTTGTCTTTCCAAGAATTAGAGGACGGAAAGAACATTATTTCAACTTTTAGCTATGGTGCCGAGTGTTTATCTCACAGTTTATTTAAATAAATAATAAATTTAAATTAAAAGAAAATAAAATATTTTTATTTATATTCCACATTGTATTATAATCCACATTTGAAAAACATTTGAGAATTACGTTTGAAAGCAAGTTGAAAATAAAGTCATTTTTCAATTTGAAAATAATTTCCCCTTTTTGTTGAGAACGCTATGATTTTCACATGATTTTCAAATCATTCAGGGGTGTTCTGGAAATCGAAAACGAAAAACGCAAGAATTTGAAAGCTGTTTTTAATACACTTAATCAAATTTTTATTATTTTCGTTATATAATTCTGTTTAATAGAGAAATATTTGTATAATATTTGTCATAAAATTCTTTTATTACAGGAATCACATTAAAAAACAACGTTTAAAATTCTTGCGTTTTTCGATTTCCAGAACACCACTGATTATCAAACGTTTGTCCTTTGAGAAAACGTTTGATTTCAAATAATTTTCAATTTGAAATCAAACCTCCGTGTTTGTTGGGTCTAGGCCAATATTTTAAGATGATACAAACATCAGGGGGTCTACTCTCTATTGCGATGCGAAAACAATTTCGATGCGAAAGCTAGATGCGAACTTGGTACTCTCTATCACTTTCGCAAAATTTTGAGAAAATTAAGCAATAGTGACAATAAAAATTAAAGATGGCGCGGATTTAGAGTAATGAAATGCCAAAGTGTGTAAAAAGATTTGAAATTTGAAAATTTAAATAAAATAAAGTGATGATTTACGAAAAGAAAAAAAATTAAAAGATGCGAAAGACAAATGCGCAAACGTATTGAAGAATACCAATCGATAGATTTGCTACAATTTTCTTTCGCATCGCAATAGAGAGTAGCCCCCAGCACAAACGCACAATGCCCTCCTCTCCACTATTGTGGTGTGGGAAAAATAAAAAAAAAACGTATACTTGCACATTTTTTAGCTTATACATACGAAATAAATACAACTTTTATAAAGTGGTAATTATTTCATATGAAGACATTCGGACTCAACTCTTGATAGAAGAATAACATTTTCTTTTTTCATTTTATTGTGTACAAATTTAAAACTTTAAATTCGTTTTCTGAAAAACTTATATTTTTGAGTTATGATGATGTTGCAGCAAATGAGCGTTATGTACCTTATTCTGCATTTATGTATTTTCCCCTTTTTCTCTGGACTTTTCAAGGGTTTAATAAAATTATTTATCTGCTATTTCATATATTTTGCTTGGTTTACATGATTTTTTTTTAAATTCTAACGAAATAAAAAGCATTCAATGAAGAGGCACAAGGATTTTTTTTTTATTTGAAAATAAAGTGAGGAAACAGAAAAAAAAATTATAATAATACTTGAACAAAACTAAACTAAAAAGGAATTAAGTTTAATTTCAAATAATTTTTAATATTAGATGAAATTAAAACAATAAAAATATAGTTAAATAAACAATAAAAATACAGTTAAATAAATCCCTGATAATTTTTAATTTTATTTTGACATGCGCTTTCTTTACAGTTCTAAAAACACGACAGTAAGTTTTTAATTAAAAAAAATTAAAGTTTTTTTTAGATTTTTTTTTTTTTTTGTTGGATTTTTTATTATTTTTTTTTTTTTGTTTTACTAATTAAATAATATTAAAAATAAATAATAATTAAAAATAAAATATGTATTTTGTATTCGGTTTTTATAGACAGTTGGTTTTTCTTTCCTCACTTGCTTCGTACATTTATTTTTTCTTGACTATAAATTTATTTTCTTATTAAAAAACTTAATCGGAGATTTTTTTTTAAGAACTTTTAACTACATTTTTCTTAGTTTTACAATTATCTAAACTAAATTACATTTTTAACCATTTATCGTTTTTAAGTTTTTTCTTCTTTAATATTTAGTAGTTAAAGTTTAATAATTTAATATATCATTTGTTTGACTTTACTTTTTAAACGAAAAAAAACAGACATTTTCAATGTTGTCAAAGACAGAAAAAATATATGTATGTGTTTGTAAAGTACAAATATGTAAAAGTTTGTAATAATCATTAAAATAATATTAAAATTACGAAAAAAAATATCTTTTCAATATACATACATACATACATATTTTTGCAAAAATGTTGTATATGTATGCGCGTATGTGTTATATGTAGATCCATATCAGAGTCGTAAGAGTTTGTCACTAGAATTTATCTTGGTTTAAAAAAAATATATATTTATGTATACATACTCAAATCAACGTTAATCACGATGATTTCTACTACAAAAGTTGCGGTTCTATTTATCAATATCCTTAAACAGTCATTTAGATACTGATGGCATCAGTTAACAAAGCATTCAATTCACGGATATGTTGAGCCTTGGAACCGGTAGCAGTCGAAGCACCACATGGACGTCCAGCATAGCTAAGATAGATTTTAAGGTAATGCAATTATTTATGAGTGTGTGATTATTCTGGGGAAATATATGGTTTTCATTAACCACTAATACATAATTTACAAAAACATTCAGATATAGTTCTTTAAAGCATTCAATTTGAATTGGTTACAGTTTTGAAAATATGTAAATTATTAATAAATAAAGCCATATTTTGGTTAAAAAAAAAAACAAAAATAATAAAGCAATAAATACCAAGCAAAATAGATGATTTTGTTAATAATTAAATGATGTCAAATGGGAAATAGTGATATTTGAACACATGTTGTATGAGTGATTGTCTCTATTATAGCAAAATAAAAATTAAAATCCTTAAAAATTTTTAAAAATGATTTAAACAAAACATATACATATGTACCTGAGGGAAAATTCGATATCGATCGAAATTACAAAACAATTTAAATGGAAATTTCAATCGATATCGAATGCATTAATTTGCCCCCTGTAACAGGTATGTGATGGAAAAAGATTTTGAAAACAAAACGATTTGCAATCGATGATGTCGTTTTTGGTATCTTTAAAAATGAATTTCTTAAACATTTTTCAGTCTATCAGGGGTGTCCTGGATATCGAAAACGCAAAACGCAAGAATTTGAAACGTAATTTTTTGATAAGATTTCTGTAATAAAAGAATTTTATGACAAAGATTATACAAATATTTCTCTATTAAACAGAATTTTATAACAAACATTATAAAAATTAGATTAAAAGTGTATTAAAAACAACTTTCAAATTCCTGCGTTTTGCGTTTTCGATTTCCCGAACACCCCTGTATATTTGTTTTAGTTTCATGTTATATCTGTTTAATGAACTGTATTTTGAAAAAAAAAGAAAAAAAAATAATAAGATAAAACAATAGTTAAGAAATCGATTTTAAAATCACTCGACATTCATCACACCTGCTAAAAACAATCGGTTTTAAATTGATTGATTTTCATCACATTCCAAACTTAAATTTAAGAATTACTATTTTCAGAAATTATTATTTTTCAGATGTAATTAATAGCGGTTTTCACCCTTGATAGCAAAGTCCCTTGCAGACCTTGTAAAACTTATTAATTTAGTTAAAGTACTAAGATTAACAACACTGCAACAACAAAATGTACTAGACTAAACACGTGTTTGTTATATAACCCAGAATAAAAGAGTTGAAGAAACTATATCTGTCTCTTTCCCTCACTCAGCAACTTCTTTAATTACAATACTTACGAAAAGATAATCACGCTTTGTATTATAAAATCGTATTAAGTAAAGCAGAGTTGACACTTAATACAAAGGGTGAAAACCGCTAATATCAATTATCAAAATTGTAGAAGAACAATAGCGGTATTCACCCTTTGTATTAAGTGTACAACTCTGCTTTACTTAATACGGTTTTATAATACAAAGCGTGAGCGTCTTTTTCGTTAGTATTGTAAATTAATGAAGTTGCTGAGTGAGGGAAAGAGACGGATATAGTTTCTTCAACAGTTTTATTCTGGTTTATTTAACAAACGTGTTTACTACAGCTTTTTGTTGGATTTTTCAACTACAGCGTAGTAAATTTTAGTCTTATACATTTTGTTGTTGCGGTGTTGTAAATCTTAGTACTTTAACTAAATAAATAAGATTCACAAGGTCTACAAAGGACTTTACTATCAAGGGTGAAAACCGCTAATATTAATGATTATTTCATAGTTAATTTAGTACGACATTCAGGGGTGTTCTGGAAATCAAAAACGCAAAACGCAAGAATTTTAAACGTCGTTTTTTTATAGGATTTCTGTAATAAAAGAATTTTATGACGAATATTATACAAATATTTCTCTATTCAACCGAGTTTTATAACAAAAATTATAAAAATTTGATTTAAAGTGTGTTAAAAACAACATTCAAATTCGTGCGTTTTGCGTTTTCGATTTCCAGAACACCCCTGATTATTTTTGAATCTTTTGAAAAGACAAAAAAAATCTTAACTTTAAGCCTGTTCTTTACTAAAAAGACTTTATTTAGTTGATTTCCCGTGTTTATCTTAATAACTGGCGTTTTTATATCTCAATTGATTTTTTTTCTGTGTTTTTCATTTAGAATTTAATAAAATTTTTATTATAAATCAAAGTAATTTTTGGGAATACAAACAAATTTTTGAATTAATAAGATGATGTTTGTCGTGCTTTATTTCAATTTTTTTTTTTTTTTTTATAGTAAATTTTGGTTTACTTTGATTTTCTTGCGGAATCCATAAAGCAATTTGTTTTTTTGCTTAACCCACTTACAACTACAATTAATGTTGGGAAGATTCCAACCAATTGAAGTGGGGAATGCTAGATGAGATAAACTCACTGTTTATTGTTGGTATTTAGTTTAAGCTTTGATATCGTTGCAAATAAGACTTTTTGAGTGTTTGCAAGTCTCATTCAACCTTCATCTTTATTTGCTAAAATCTTTGGCTTTTCTTAAATTTTTTGGAAAAATGTTTAATGATGATCTGGCCTAAGCAACCAGTGAAATGCCCATAGAAACTAGGTTATCCTCCAACAATAACAAAACTTATTAATTAAAAAATTTATTATATATTTAATATAATAAGGGTATTCATTTCAAAATTTTTTTGATTGGAAAAATGGAAAAAAGGAAAATTACACCTTATTGACGTGAACGGTATTTTTTTTAGTTAAAGGTACAAAACTGTCAAAAACAAAAATCTGTCATATAATTCTTGGAAGTAATTGATATTTTCAAGATGCCAAATAAAAGAGTTAAAATTGAATTAATTGATTATTTAATTGGCACGTCATTTTTAAGTTCTTTTTTAATATTTTTTGTATAGAATTCATTTTTAATTTAGTTTTGAAAAACGACGTTTTAAAAAAGTAAAATTTGATTTAATAAAAATGGAGTTTATAGAATCATAGTTGATTATCTTAAAAAGAGATGTAAATTTGAGTGCTTTTTGTGAAAAATAACAACATTTTTAATATGGTGGCAACCACACTCAATTGGACGTTTGTGAATTGCCAACTTTTTAAAAATTGTAAAATTGTAATTTTTCAACCTGATTTTTTTACACTTGGTTAAAGCTTGTTTAAATTGCAACTTTCTGTGGAAAAGTTTTTCCTTGTGTTTGTTGTAACAGAAATTACATTTTTCCACTTTTCCATTTTTCCAACAAATAAAAAAACTGAAATGAATACCCTTAATGTGTTTTTTGTTATTTTTTTAATAAAATAAGGTAGTGTAATAATTTAGGCAGCAACATTTTCACTCGTGTTCAAAACAAAGCAACAATTTTTTACAAACTCACACATTTTGCATAAGGAAACCGTTTGTAGATTTTGCCCACAACAACATTACTTATTTGTTATTAAGGGTATTTATTCATTTTAAAAATTTTTTGGTTGGAAAAATGGAAAAAAGGAAAATTACACCTTATTGACGTGAACGGTATTTTTTTTTAGTTAAAGGTACAAAACTGTCAAAAACAAAAATCTGTCATATAATTCTTGGAAGTAATTGATATTTTTCAAGCTGCCAAATAAAAGAGTTAAAATTGAATTAATTGATTATTTAATTGTCATGTCATTTTTAAGTTATTTTTTAATATTTTTTTGTATAGAATTAATTTTTAATTTAATTTTGAAAAACGACGTTTTAAAATAGTAAAATTTGATTTAATAAAAATGGAGTTTAAAGTATCATAGTAGATTTTCTTAAAAAGAGATGTAAATTTTAGTGATTTTTGTGAAAAATAACAACATTTTTAATATGGTGGCAGCCACGCTAATTTTTCCAACAAATAAAAAAACTGAAATGAATACTCTTATTATTTTTTAAAACATTATGTTCAAAAACTAAATAAAGTTATTATAAACGTCATTTTCAATGATACAAATTGTTGCTGATGTAGAAGTTGACTCAACTTTTTTAAAAAACTTCAGTTAAATTTTTGTTCGAAAAATAAAAGAAAAATATATATGAAATACTTTGGGAAGAAAAAAGATGAGGAAAAAAACGAAATTGTGTTTCCCATTGTGATTGAAGCTTTAAGTTTTTATGTTAACATTTATTTTCATTTTTGTTTTTGCTTCGTGAACTTTCTTTTGACGCCAAAAATAAAATTATGCACTCCGGAATATTTTGGAGAAATATTAGAACCTTATACTATACACATATTATCTAAAGATAACCCTCCATTTGTAGTGCATTTTTATTTTACAATTATTCCCAATATTATTACATATTTAGCTACGTTAATTTTAAGCAGAAACCAAAAACAAGGTACTGGAAACATTTTGACATATATTTATGTCACATATGCTCCGCTAAATTTTGATATTGAAATTCTGCCTAATCAGTCTACAAATGGCTGAGATATGAGCGAAAAACTACGGTTGTCTCTTGTTTTACCCATAAATTTCTTGTTGTTTTTATTGGTATATCTGGAAATTGGCAAGAGCTAAAGTTTCCAAATTAGATTCAAGCATCTTGGTAATCAATACACAGCATCCGAAAAAATGTGGGCGGGATTGAAGAAGTGGGCGTGACATTAAATAGATTTATTTACATCTTATGAATGGTATTTATAATACATACTTTCTGTTTTTATCGCAGCATGGTGAAGGGTATATTAAATTCGGCATAGCCTAATAAAGCTCTATTATCAAAAAGTTTCCTTAAGTTCAATATGGTTTAATTCATATGATTTACATGTATTCGCACAACTGCTTAAGTCAACTTAAGCACATTATGGTTGGGCCTTAAGTTTTCATTAAAAATTTACTGTAATTACAATTTAAAGCTAAATCCACAAAATGGAGTTAATTTAAATGATCTAAATATGCATTCATTCAGATATGTGATTGAAATCGTTTTAGAACACGAAACGATTTGAAAAAGATAATATCGTTTTCAGTATCCTAAAAATTGGTTTCTTAAAAATGTTCTTCTTATTTTCTGTATATACTCTTTTAAATTTTGTATTATATGTGTTGTTTGAACTGTATTCTGAAGAAAAATTAAGATTATAATTTAGAAATTAATCTTAAAATCGATCAAAATCCAGCTCGCCTTTTAAAAAACGATCGTTTTGAAATCGATTGATTTTCTTAACATACCAGATTAACTACATATAATCATTTCAATGTATGTATAAGCAATTAGTACATTTAATTAAGATGATGAGCAACATAAAAAATTCAAAATCAAATATAAAAGAACAGTGCATAACAAAAACATATTACATGCATACAAGGGACATTAGGTACAAATGAACAAACAAATAAAGGGAACAAAATATGCACATACAAACATGAAATTTGCGAAATTAATTAGACCTATTTAAAAAAATTAAATCTATGAATAAAAAGGAATGCCAATTGCAAAAATTTATAGAGACAGAAAGACTTAAATTTTTAACGTTAATTTTAAAGAAAATTTTGAATGAAAGTATTGTTTAAGAAAACAAAAAGAAAATATAATAAAAAATTATATTTCTTTCTTTTGTCGTTGTCCAATTAATAATTAGTAAATGTATATATGCAATAATAATATATGTATATGTATGTATGAAGCTATAATATATAAATATATATATAGTGTAAAATGCACTAGTACTAATAAAAAATTAATACTAATTGGATTTCCATTTGAATACAATAAATATGTATAATAATTATTATATTGTACAACAACAGAAGAAATGTATGCGGTAGTAGTTGGTGGTAAGTAGTATTTTTTTAGTGGTAGAAGAACCCTCACCTAATTTTGCGTCCAGTTTTAGAAACACGCACACCAGGTGCCGCAGAATGACCAGCGGGCCTATTAAAATCTTTGCGTACATTTTTCAAATCAAAATGTTTGACGTCATTATATTCACCAGTCTGCTGTTGATTGCCAGAGGAGGCATCATTATCAGCAGACTTGCTACCACCAGATGTAAACATACGACTTAACCAGGGTTTCGATTTATTATCGGAAGCGGACTCATTAGTATTGGTAGTAGTAGTGGTAGTAGTAGTAGTAGTAGTGGAAGAGGAAGTAGCATCACTGGGGCTGCAACAACAATAACAATAATACATACACACAAAACAAAAAAGGGAATTTTTGAATTGTTTATTCGTTTTTAAGCTGTTATCACTTCGAGGATATAAGGCTTTACTTTTAAATGATTTAAGACTTGAGTTTGTTGAAACACAAAAATTAAACTAAAAGGACTTTTTTTACATAAAAAAAAAAAAAACAAAACTTAAAACTAAAAAAATTAAGTTTATGGTTTAATCAATAAATTAAATTGTGTGAACAAATTAAAGAAAATCTTAAACTATAAAATTAAAAAAAAAAAAAAACAAAGCCATGCTCAATGATTATGATTTTATATTTTTTCATGTTTTCAAAATGCGATACATGATTGTTGAAGAAAATTTTAATTGAATTAATCAATTATTTTGTCAATAGCACACTTAGGAAATATTTTTAATTTGGTTTAAGCTTTTAAATCATGCATTAGGCAGTGAAATCTATTAACGCAACTTTCGTAGATTTTAAAAACTTAGAAAAAAAGCAAATGTTATTTTATGGTTTTATTAATAATTGAAAATATTTAACGTTATATCTTTTGCGATGGTTGAAATTTAAAACTTATTTTGAAATTAAAAAATGGCATAACTAAAATTAAGGTCATTATTATAAAATTATGCAATTTAAAATTTGTTTTAACGAAAGACCAAAAAAGTACAGTAAACATTATTGGACGAAAATTCTTGCCAATTGCAAAAAGTATCTTAAAATTTTTCTGATTTTGAAAGACTTTTACAGATTTTCGAAAGTAGTGTAAAAAATGGTTAAAATAAATAAAATAGATAAAAGAGATACCAAATGTATCTCTTTATTTATTAATATTAATTAAATTCACCTGTGAATAGTTTTGGGCTATAAATATAATTTAAAAAAATATTGTTTTTTCTTGCATACAAATTCTAATTTAATAAATTTACCATACATTCGAATAAAAATTAGGAACTTATGCCTGTATTCACAAAAACATTTTTAAATTTAATAAAGGTTTACACTATGAAATTTGTGCTTAATAAACGTTTGTTAAATTTAATAATCGTTTATGAACACGGGGGTTATGCAATAAAGTTATATAAACTGTGACTTAAATATTGAAAAAAAAACAATAAAGTCAAGAGCATGAGATATCGAAGTGATTAGTAATTTATTTTCAAAACATTAAAAGCCCATACGCAAAAAAAAATTAAATTTTTTTAACAAAATTGCTCTTGTCTTTTAGGAAGACGCTCTTACAGTAACAAAATTTGACCAGAACTCTATTTTAAGAGACTGTTTCCTAAAATAAAACTATTCTTACACAAAAGAAAAATAAATATTTAATTTCTGCAGAGTTTTAAATATCTCACTTTCAAGAGAAAATTATAATCATAAGACATTCCAAGCAACATAAAGTTTAATACTTTATAGCAAACAATATGAAAGTAAAGTGCTAAACTACAATAGAGACAACTGGTGTGTGCAAAAGAGTTGTTTCGTTCAAGAACAAGTGAAATAAATAAGGTGAATGTTTGATATTGAAAAGGATATTGCAAAGAAATTTAAAAAAAAAATGCAACTTAAAAAGAAAAGAATAATATACAGGTTAAATAGAAAGGAAAAGGTTAGAAAAAAGAAAACAAATTAAACTCATAAAAAAAGAAATAGCACACGTGTTGCGAAAAAAATACATTAGGAAAAAAATCAAAAAGCTTAACAATATATAAAGTTTATATTATAAATAAAGAAAAAAGCCAAAAACAAATTGAATTAAAACTAAAAAAATAAACAAACAAAAAATGTAGGTATAAACAAAATAAACTAAACAAAATGACTTACCTAATATCTCTGGTATGGTTAAGGGCGGTCAAGAAACGTGGTTGTACATAAGACCAGCAGCCTTGATTTTTGTGTTCTTCTTGAGCCCAAACCAAGTCGGCATTTTTGTAATTGTTTGCTTCTTCCTTAATTAAATCGAAGGGGAAGGGAGAAATCTAAAAAAAAAAAAAATGGTAATAAAAAATCAGTAATCTTATTTTTTAGTTTTTCTTTTTGAAAAAACTCACTTGTTCTACACGAACAATAGCAATTTCTTTTTCCAAGCCCTTATCCTTACGTTGTTTAGTCAAATCGTAGTATACACGACCGCTGCAGAAAATTACCTTCTTAACGCCGCTGGGATTTTCAGCAGCAACACCCTTTTCGGGGATGATACGTTGGAATTCGCTACCTTCAGACATTTCGGTGAAAGGCGATTTGGCTTCTGGGTGACGCAACAGAGATTTGGGTGTGAGGAGTACCAAAGGCTTACGGAAAGGCAAAGCAATTTGACGACGCAAAATGTGGAACAAGTTAGCGGGTGTGGTGCAGTTGGCTACAATCCAGTTAATATCGTGCAATTGTCTAATGGCAAATTCTTCAGATTCTGGGGGGAAATAGTCGGGATCGTCCGAAGACATTTGCAGAAAACGTTCAATGCGAGCCGATGAATGTTCAGGTCCCATGCCTTCCATACCGTGAGGCAACAACATAACCAAACCGGATTGACGCACCCACTTGGCTTGACCACTGGAAAGGAATTGATCCACAATACATTGAGCTGTATTGAAGAAATCACCGAATTGAGCTTCCCATAGGACCAAGGCATTGGGGTTGGTCATGGAGTAACCATGTTCGAATCCAAGTACAGCGTATTCAGACAAGGAACTATTCGATACGGAGTAGGGAGCTTGATCGGGATACAAATGTTGAAGAGCATTGTAGGTAGCCTTGTCAACCAATTGATGATGCAAAACATGATGACGGTGAGAGAAGGTACCACGCTCAACATCTTGACCCGAGAGACGGACATGTACGCCTTCTTTAAGGAGAGAACCAAAAGCCATGGCTTCACCAAGCGCCCAATCGGCAACACCTTCTTCAACCATGGCCTTACGGGCATTCAAAACACGAGTAAGACCCCTAAATAATAAAAGAATATTAAAAATATAATAAAACTATTTTTCAAAACTGCAAAAACCTACTTGTGAATTACGAATTCAGCAGCATTTGGTGGTGGTTCAGAAAATCTTTTGCCAATGTGTATCAAGGTTTCAACCTTGACACCAGTAGGTGATACTTTTAAGGGGTCCTTGCCTTCAAAGAAACCAGACCACGGGGAATCGATCCAGTCCTTGTACTTGATGTGCGTTTCCTTCTTGGCCAGATCAAAGGCTTCTTCGCAAATCTTTTCGTATTTATCGGCAACTGATTTGACTTCCTCGGCGGTGCAAGTGCCTTCAGCGATAAGTTTATCAGCATATAGATCTAAGCAGATCTTGTGTTTCCTGATCTTTTGGTACATAAGAGGTTGGGTGAACATTGGTTCATCAATTTCGTTGTGACCATTACGACGATAGCCCACCAAATCGATAACGACATCCTTGTGGAAAGTATTACGCCATTCGGCAGCAACTTTGCACACGTGCATGACAGCTTCAGGATCATCGGCGTTAACGTGGAAAATGGGTGCATTTACAACGCGAGCAACATCAGTACAGTATGGGGAGGAACGTGAGAAACGAGGATCGGTGGTGAAACCAATCTGGTTATTGGCAACAACGTGAATAGTACCATGAGTTGTGTAATCGGGCAAGTCAGACAAGTGCATAGTTTCATATACAACACCTTGACCACAGAAAGCAGCATCACCGTGAATCAAAATAGACATGACCTTATTGCCTTCTTGATCGCCACGGTAGAATTGTTCAGCACGAGTCTTACCCTGCACCACAGGATCAACAGCTTCCAAGTGAGAGGGATTGGCAACAACAGCCAAACGTATATTCTTGTTTGTGACACGGTTCAAACGTTCAATGTACGTGCCTAAATGGTATTTAACATCACCAGAGCCGTCATCAGCAGCTTCTAAGCCAGCAAACTGGGTAAAGATTTGATGCAAAGGTTTACGGCACACATTGGCCAATGTATTTAAACGACCACGATGGGGCATACCCATTATCACAGATTCAACACCCAACTCGGTAGAGGCATCAATAAGTTCCTTCAAAGCTGGAATCATAATTTCGCAACCTTCCAAGCCAAAACGTTTCTCTGAAGAGTATTTCTTAGCCAAGAAACCTTCAAAACTAACGAAAAAATTAAATAGTTAGTTTATCGAAAAAAAAAATCTTGCAAAAAATCTTACCCAGTAGCACGAGTCAAACGAGCCAAAATTAAACGTTTTCTTTCGGGAGAGAAATTCAATACACCAGGAGTTTCAAAACGTTTACGAATCCAATTGCACTGTTCTAAAGAATTAATGAACATGAATTCAACACCAATTTTATTACAATATACATTTTCCAAACGGTTCAAGATTTCTCTGCAAAAAATAATTTCATTATTTTTTTTTTTTAAGTTCACACAGCTCCAAAGATCTACCTACCTAAGGGACAATTGATTTTCATCGCCACCGATGAAAGTTGTGCTTGGCAATTTGAATTCACGATCCATGTCATGTTCGCCTATTTTTTATATTTTAAATAAGAAATTAAATTTTAGTTTTGTTTCTTTGGTATGTAAACAAAAGAATACGATCGTTTTTTTTTATTATTACTGAAATTCGGAGACTATGCAGATAGTTATAGTAAATTTCTTCGAAGCATGCATTTATTTTGGAGACTGTATAATTTATGAGTGATAAAAATAAGTTTTTTAACTCTTCTACGTAGGCTTGAAGTTTTAACAGTACTTTAAAGCAAAACTACAATAGTAACTCTTTGTTTAAATAATGTATTCATTAAGATATGTGTTAATAATCTGATTGTTAGTATGTATTTCGTTTAAAAAAGGAAATCTTTAAAATTGTTTAACAATTTAATTTCAAACGAATTACAGGTTTAAATTTTTTTTTTCATTTTTTATTGATTACAAAAAATGTGCAAATTTATATTTTAATGTACTTTGTACGCAGTGAATATACAATAATAAGCAAAATGTCAAAAGAATGCGTAGAAGAGTCAAAGAAAGCCATGTTTATGACAGTTATACAAAAATATGCAAGTATTTGTTTGAAAGTCCATTTAAATCATCTATTGTTTGTTTTAAAAATCTAACAAAATTGTTTCTCTTCGTAAATAAGCTAGTACCGAAAGAGATATTCGGATCTATGATAAATTTTTAATAACTTAAAATGTTTTTTTCCATATTGACTAATACATTTTTTAAATAAGCTAATAAGTTGCGTAGATTTTTACCGAAAAAAACGCAAGTTCTGTTAAAGTTAGCACATGAAATGGTAAGGATAATCACGATGGTCATTGCGCAAATTTGCAATTTGTAAATTTGCAGTGCATATTATGATTGATCGTGAGCATACCACATTTATTTTTTGTGCAAATGTGCTATTTTTCTAAAAATTTATTCTGGCAACACTAAAAACTTCTGGCAGCACTGTATTTTTTTGCACGCATTTGCATCGTTTACACACTTTGCACTACCCATCGTGATTTCACTTGGTATTTAAGCTCAAATAAGACGTGACATAAACGTGACATTTTTGGGTATAAAAAATTCATATCACCAACAGGGTTACCGTTGGAAATTTTTCGAAAAGGGTCACAAAAAGGGGATTTTCTAGAAAAAGGGGTCAAAAAAAGGGTATTGCAATAAAAAAAGGGTCAAGTTTTTTATAAGCAGTATTTCCCATTTAAATGAACATAATAAAACCAAGTTTTTTTATAAGCAAACAAAAAAATAATATTTCAGGTAGGAAGAGCTCAAAAAACTTAATTTTTTATGTTTTTAACACATGACAAAAAGTTTATTCTTTATCATTATAGGTAATTTTTTAATACTTTTTATGTAATTTTCCGATTTAGCGTTGTCAAATTAATTTTAGTGTTTGTTTTAAATTTTGCAATCGTTCGCGAATTGTAACCATTTTCTCGATTAAAGCGATTTTTTCCTGTAAGTGTCAGATTTTTTAAAGCTTTTACGATTTTTCATAAATATTAGACTTTGCTATCATACCGCTGTTACCAAATATTTGGGAATTTCCGCTAATTTAGCAATTTTTACCTCTTGTTTTCATTCCTGTTAGGGCACTCTCAACACTGTCGATTCAAAAGGGGACGAAAAGTTCAATACCTTTTGCCATTATTAAGGGCGAATTTTTTTTGAATAAAACATGCTACTCTTTAAGAGAGCAAAACACCAAATTGCATTTTTTTAATAAAATATCAAATTTTTGTTTTGAAAAGAAACCATCGTAAAAAATAACAAATATGTATATGAGTTATGTTTGCTTTTAGGGAAATTGTACTTTACTATCAAAAATCAAGGAGAAGAAAGCATGGAATTGTAAGTTTATACTTTGAGTCTGTTCCATATCAAGCAATGCTTACTTCGAAAACATTTGTTTAGCACTTCTGTTCCGCAGTGTTGACAAAAAACAAAATGTGAGAGCTATTTCCAAAAAAGGGTCAAAAAGTGTCACAAAATAGGTTATATTGATACAAAAGTATAATTTATAAAAAGGGTCATAAAAGGTATCAACACCGTCAAAAAAGGGTAAAATTGATACTTAAGTATCACAACGGTAACGCTGATCACCAAGCAAACTCATTTCAATAATTCCAAATATAGGCAAATCCTGCGTGACGAACGCAACATTCCCACGCGTTTATATATATATATATATATATATATATATATATATATATATATATATATATATATATATATATATGTTCCCGACGATCCTATAAGGAGCATAGGGCCCCTAACGCGTTTACTGATTTAAATATAAACATTTTATGGTCTTTCAAAAAAGATAGCTTCAACTTATATATAGTATTTAGTGACATTAATATGTACTTACGAATGGTATATATCATAATTTCTTAGCAAGTACTTGTTGCGAAATAATTGATTACAAAGTACAAAAAGTGGAAGTAACTTTAAAGGTTGAAGTGCGTTTTTCTAATTTTTAGCGAATTTGGCATGATAAGGCATACAAAATCTAGTTCCTAAAAGAAAGATGACTATAGAATTCTAAACGCAGTTATTCGCAGCCAAAAAATGTTGTGATTTTTTGACAAAAGCCGTGAACCCTCTGTGACGCACGCTACAGTTTTTCCAGTAGTATTTTATTATTATATTTTATTTATTTTAACAAAACAAATTATATTTTTATGAATTGTATTTCTTAAACTAATTTGTTAACTAATGACTGTTTCTGGGATTTGCGCATATGTATAGAAAATACTTTTTGCAAATTGGATAAAACGAATATTTTAGAAATTTAGAAAGGAAAAAACGGAGTACAAGACAATCATTGTAATTACTGGATATGACATTTAATTTAAAATTTCTTCGTTTCAGTGAACTTCTTCGAAAATGAGGTTGGGCAAGCAGTAAAATTCAATGGCCGTATTATCTCAAGTCGAGGGTATGTTAATTGGCCGTCAAGATCATGTGATTCGACACTTCTTTCTTTGGGGATATTTAGAAGAAAAAGTGTTTGTCAATAAGCCAAGAACAATTCAAGAGCTAAAGGATGAGATAATTCGGCACGTGAACGACATTGAATCTCAATCATATCTCAGAGTCATTGAAAATATGAAAAATATGATATGCCACCGAAGCCGTGGTAAGATAGATCCTTCTATAAAAATACAAAATATTATGATAATTATCAAAGTAGTTTTTGGGAATACAAAATTTTTGCTTAGGCCAGATCATCAGGAAACTTCATCCAAATAGTTTAGAAAAACTTAAGATATAATACAAATAAAACTTTTAAACGAATAAGAATTATAAGCAACAGTTTTACTTGTAGCTTAAACAAAAGCAACAACGATAAAAAGTGAGTTTAGCTTTTCTTACATTCCCCACTACAATTGGTTGGAATTCTCCCAACATTAATTGTAGTTGTAAGTAGGTTAAGAAAAAACAAAAACAACTTGCTTTATTGTGTTCGCAAAAAAAAAGCATGTTGCCAGTTTAGTTTTTTACATTTTTAATTAACAGGATTTTGTTTGTCGTGCATGATTCCCAATTTTTTTTTCTTGATAAAAACACTGAAATTTATTGTTGATGGGATAACCTATTCCTATGCGCATTTCACTGGTTGCTTAGGCCAGATCATCAGGAAACTTCATCCAAAGATTTTATAATATTATACAAATAAAACTGTTAAGCAAATAAGAATAATAAGCATCAAATTTACTTGTAACAATATCAAAGCTAAAAGAAAAATGGTATTCGAATAATTCCGAATCGATTTGGAAGTTTAAGACGAGAAAAAGTTCTTAAAAAAAATCGGGTTAATAGATTCTACATGTATCAATGTGTCAATCAAGGGCGCAAAGTATAGTATAATTATTGTGAAAAATATATTGCTCCCATTAACCAAATTTTCTTTAAATAAGTATGTGTTACAGGGTTGCCAGATTTGACGATTTATCGTCATTTTGACGATTTTTTGTTCCGAAATTAGCAAAGTGACGATTTGCTGATTTTTTTTTTTTTTTAAAGTGACGATTTTTATTAGTCTCCAAAGTCTGAATAAAGCATTACATTTTCTGACACGTTGGTTTTTTAATATTGGAATCTTTAACAGCCGTACCTTAACAATAGCCGAAAGTGGAACGTTTTCTTTCGCTTAACCTTTACGCTGATATGCCATACCTAAGCAAGAGCGTCCACGTTGTATCACGAACAGAAGTGATGGCTCTCTGGTTTAATAAAACCAAGAAATCTATATATATAAAATAGGATGTGTGTATGTATGTATGTAACGTATGGACTCCAAAACGGCTGAACCGATTTATATGAAATTTTCAGGGAATCTTCAGAATATTCAGGCGGGTGACACTGTGAAGTCTGATTTTTGATTTTCGGTCTGCGGGCGGAGGGGAGTGGCAAAATCCAATTTTCATATTGCACCACCAATGACGTCTATATAATTTGGACGATTTTTTCTTTAAAATGATCGCCATGGTCCAACTTAGAGTTATACGAAAAGAAAATTTTGCCCCGCCCACTTTTTTCGAATTATCTAATATCAGAAAACGGCTCCATCGATTTGACAAATTTTTCTTTCAAATGTTCGTGTTAATCCATTTTAAGTTTTCATCGAAAGAAAAATTTACCACGCCTACTTTAACGCCCACTTTTTCTATTAAGCGCATAACTTGAGAACGACTTGACCGATTTGGACGAGTTTTTCTTTAAAATGATTGCCATGGTCCAACTTAGGTTCTTACGGAAAGAAAATTTTGCCCCGCCCAATTTAACGCCCACTTTTTTCGATTTACCTAAAATCAGAAAACGGCTCGGCTCCATCGATTTGACTAATTTTTCTTTCAAATGTTCGTATGTTTTTAACGGATTTTAAAAATCGAACGCTAACATTTTTCCTAATTTGGACAGAACAACGTCTGTCGGGTCAGCTAGTTGTAAATAAAAATAGATATAAAAACGTTAGATTGGCCAAAAAATAGCTTAATTGCCGTTATTAATTTACGATAGCGGCAAACTTCACTATTAAACTACTAAGGGTAATCACGATGGTCATTGTGCAAATTTGCAATGTGTAAATTTGCAGTGCATATTATGATTGATCGTGAGCATACCACTTTAATTTTTGTGCAAATATGCTATTTTTCTAAAAATGTATTCTGGTAACACTAAAAACTTCTGGCAGCACTGTAAAAAATCTGCATTTGTTTACAATTATACACAAGCAAATTAAAATAAATTTTTTCTTTTTAATTAATTTAAATTTAATTCTCTATTTTATTTAACAATCTGCGAAAATGTTCAATTTATGGCCCCTATTATGAGATACATTCGATAAACGATTTTCGCTGACTATCGAACATCGACTATCGAACGTTAATTTGGTATTATGATTTGGCAGCACTGTCGAAAATTTCGTTGTGCATCGAATTTTTCAACGAAAACAAATTTACTTTCGACGCGACGGTGCAAATAAATGTAAAAAACTTGTTGAAAATTTAACTATGTATTTGTAAATTTGTTTGTGTCCGTATACCAAATACCATATTCTTTATCAGTTTTGTTAATTTTATGCAAGTCCAACGTCGTAAACAGCATTTGCAAACGCTCATATTCCTAATGGAACAAAATTATTTTTTGACCAAATGATTTGCTGCAAAGTTCAGCATGTAAAAAAGTGGGATGAAACCCCACTGAAGCTAAATTTTTTGAAAACAACCATAATTCCGCCGTGGTCACGTTTAACTTTAATTTTATTTTTTAAATTTGTAAACAAAAATTTTTTATTTTAAGTGACAGCTGATCGAAAATGTACTACTGTGAATTAACAAAATCACAATAGGTAATTTTTATCGAATGCCCGCCATAATACCAAATGAAAATTCGTTCGATCATCTAATTCGATTGCTGTCGAAAATCGAATTTTGTTCATAATAGGCACCTATAAGTTTCCTTAAAAACAATATGGCGGCTAATATGTCAAATGTTGTTGTTTACATTTGTTTGCAACTGAGCAAATATGCACTACTAACTTTGCTCATGGTATTTTAGTGCAAACGAAGTAAAAAAGAGCAAATTGCAAATACGTACATTTTGTTGTTGTGTTGTGCAAATGTGTGTATTTTTGCACGAATTTGCATCGTTTGCACTACCCATCGTGATTTCCCTTACTAAATAGACCGTTCTATTAAAAAACTAGAAAACGCGTTTGTTAAGGTACGGCTGTAATATGCAAGTTTTAAGAAAATCTTGAAATGATTATTTTCAAAGTACAAAAACAACAATGTAACACTTTGTTTATCTTTCGTCAAACCATCATCGAATGAAACTTTTACGACTCTCTGTATAAATCATTTTTCAACAATTATACGGCGAACAGCTACATGAGTTGTAGATCCATGAGTCTCATACGATTCTTGACATGAAAGACTCGATAGATAATCTTTACCCACGGCTTAAGGCCCAACCATAATATGCAAAGCCGTGCTTAACCTACTGTCAAAAACTACCAAAAACTAATCTCAAACGTATTTAAAAAAACTAAATTAAAAAAACATTTGATTCCGTATGGAATGTGCGATTAGTTTCGCACTTTGCTTAGCAAATGACAGTTTCATAAAACTTAACAAAAAGTTTCCGTAAGTTCAATATGGTTTGCTTCATATGATTTACATGCATTTGCTTAATCCAACTTAAGCACATTCTGGTTAGGCCTTTAAGCGATTCCCACAACTATTGAAGTAGCGTATTCCACCTGCTTTGGAAGAATCTCAGTCGTGTTACAAAACATTGTTAAAAAGCACTAAATTTTAAGTTTTCCGATTTTTTGACGATTTTTCGAAACGTGAAAGACGATTTTTTTATTTTTTCTCAGGAAATTGACGATTTACTCAAAAATTTTACCGGCGGCCCTGATGTGTTAGAATAACTGTTAACACAAGCTGTCATATTCAATTCCCACTTACTTCAGAGTTGTTTTTTTTTTTAATAGTGCAAAAAGAAAAAAACAAAAAATTAGGAAAAAAGTTAAAATTAAAACACTATTAATGTTTAATATTTCTATTGTTATGGCTCATCTTTTGCTTCGCAATGTAAATAACATATCGAGCACTTATAGCAAAAATGATGTAACCAACAAAAATAAAATTTTACAGGAGAAGGTTTTTTCTAAATATGCTTTGCTTCAAGTCAAGGGGAAACTGCTTTTGCTCTTATTTCGTAACGGTACTTCCCAGAGATACGAGATTTTTAGAGATGATACAATGATCAAAAATGATCGATTTTCATCAAAAAACAAAAATCTAAAATGTTGTTGCCCAGGCAGAAAAGACAATCACCACGACGCTGTGCCGACGTTGCAGGGGATACTAACAACATCAATACAACGTACTGTTTACCAAATTTACAATGTTGTCACAAATGCCAAATGTGCGTCTTTCGACTCTTCTTTTTAGTGTTGACACAGTACTGTAAATTTAAATTTACAATGTTGGATTTACGAGTTTTTACAACGTAGTCACAAAAGTCTTCCGACTCTTAATTTCAATATTGTTACAAATATAAATTCGCTAAATAAACAAGCAAAAATTTTTATATTTTCTAACTTTAAATAATTTTTGTGCTTTTATTTTAATATGACACTATTAAATTAATAAGACTAAATAAAACGCTGTATATGTTGTAGCGGTATAGAACTATTATAAACAGTCATATATTTGTATTTAGGGTGTTATACCGCTGATGAATCTTATTTAAAAACGGTATTAAAAAACTAAGGTTATAATTTTTTATCTACAGTGTTGTGATGGTACCATATTTTTAGTAGAGTCACAATTTTGTATTTACAGGGTTGTGGCGGTACATAATATTTAGAAGAGTCGTATTTTCTGCCTGGATGGTTACATCATTTTTGCTATTAGAACTCGACAAGGCAAATTTTTACAGAAAAGAGCTTAAATTTTTTTAAGTAGTGAAGCGCTTTATTATAATAGCGCGACTGTTTTCAAGAACATGCTGAGATGCAATTGATCATTGTACCTGTCGCTTACGATAGTTTTATTGATGTCGCTTACGATATAATCGCAAGAATGGCAACTTGACGCAGACATTCTGCCGGCGAATAATGCTTGTGGTAAGACATCACAAATTGCTGGTGTGGTCTGGGGGTAACAAAAACATTTAAAATTTACAACTCATCACTAGCGGTTTTAAAGTTAAGTTGTAAACCGTAATAGGAGCATAAATATTGTATGGAGTTATTATGACCAATTTAAGTTTAACCTAATATTGAAAATACAAGTTTGCCTCCAATTTGGGCATCATTTGTCCACATATTTGAAAGAAATACGGCTCGAGTATCTCTTTAGATAAAAACTCTTAATTCAAAGATTGCAAGGCAATATAAATTGTTTTTTAAATAATTAACAGAATATTGGCTTTCTATTAACGAAGAGAAACATAGTTGTTAAAGAATTTTTTTAAAACAAATAAAAAAAATTTAAATAATTATTTATGTATGTATGTACGTAGAAAATGTAAAAGCAAAAAATAAATACTAACAAAAACACAAAGCAAAAAATAAAATAAAATATTGGCTTTTAACATTTAAAGCTTAACAAAAATAAAAACAAAACTATGTAAATAAATTACTAGAATACTAAAAGACAGTTAATTAAGAGGGCGAAATTACTATAAGTCAATTTGACGAACAAACTAATCAACAAATCAAAAATTGAAAGGAAAAAATTATAAAATAAATATAAAATTTATACATAATTAAAAAGAGGAAAGGACAGGACAGGATACTCTAATTGAAAGAAAAAATCTACCGAAATAAAACTTACTTACCAAAACTGAAATTAGCATAAATAGCTTTTGTTGAAGAGTTGCCAGGCAATTCGGGAATACTAATTTCAAGAGGATCGAGGTGAGCTATGTTATGACCTCGAATCTAATATCAACAATTTAATTTGGTTTCGATTTTAAACAATAATAGATTTTTTTTGTTTTGTTTTTGGAAGATATGGAAATTGAATGTCAATTTTATATATGTATACATGTAAATTTTAATAATTTTGAAGATAAAACCGAGTATAGAAAAATAAGAAAAACAATTAAACAAAAGAAAAAAAGAAAGTTTTAAGCATCAAGTTAATTGGTTAATTTAAAATAAAAAAAAAAATAAAATATTTGTTAAAGAAAGAAAGTGTTGCTTATAACTTAAAAAAGGTGTTAATAAACACGAGTAACAACAATAAATACAGGATTAATTTTATGACAATAATGGGGTTATAACAAGTTTGAACAATTTAAACACTAAATGTTACGAAATAAAAATTTAAAAAAAATGTGTACATTATTTTTTTAAATTAAGGTTAATAACTCTAAAATACAAAGAAACACAAAAATACCAAAACCTCAACTACACTTTTTTAAACAATCTTGTTAAATAAAAAGCCTGCTTTTTAAGTTTTTGATAGAAAAATATATAAAGCCAGTGATTACAGTTTATTTGTGATTTTAATCAAAGACTTTTAACTAAAAAATCAATATTATTTATTACACTCCGAATTTCATTCTTACTCTGTAAAAAATTGTATTTTTTTATTCGTTTCCCTTTTTCTTTTTTGCCATTTTGCACAAAGAAAAAACGAATGCAATATTTTGTTAAAGTAAAATGAAAAAAAAAATTACCAAACAAAAAATCAGAATGTTGACGTAAAACATCTTCGTTAGCACGTCGGGTAATACCATCCTTACAACTGGTCTTTTCAACAGTTAAAATTCCCAAGGGATCCAATTCAGAAGCCAAATGACCACGGGACTAAATTTTATGAACATAATGGTAGCAAGGATATATAAAACAACAAATATGAATGCAGGATAATGTTTACTTGTTTTTTTTTTTTTTATTCTTTAAATACTGTAAATGTTGTGACAGGTTGTTAAAGGAATAATAATTTTTTTCTATAAATATACGTATAAAGTAACTAAACATTCTTTTTTTTTCAATAGAAAAACTTAATTGTTAGCCAATTAAGGCCGTTTTACACAATCCCACAAGTCTTGAGATCTAATTATTGTTTGAACATTTTTAAAAAATCAATACAAACTTATTATGATAGGGTTGTATTTTCCTCAAAATACGTAAGACTTGTGTGATAGTGTAAATTACCCTTTATTAGTAAATTTTTACTTTGTTCATTTTTTATTTAGACAAACAACACCATGTTTTATTATGCCAATTAAACTTTAATCGACTGCGTATATTATTTAGTTTAATGGTACTTTTTAATTATGTTAGCCTTTTAAGGGGTTAAAATATATGTATATATGTACTAATAAAAGCTTATAAATCAGTGCAAGTTAAACTCTCTTTTTAGTTTAGTCAGTAAACATTTAAAACACATCTAAACGCATAAAATTGGGCATTTAAACTACAAATACAAACCATATAAATTTAACAGCATTTATCGTAGTGCTGCCACATTATTATTTTTTACACTACTACATATAATATATGGGGCACTGATTTACATTCACTGATTAACTATAAATCAGTGAATATTTAAACGTTGGTTTAGTTGAACTTAACTTAAATTTATATGTAGTTTAAACTTAACAGCTGTAAATCAGTGCCCCATATATTATATCTGTGGATTGGTGCTAAAAGGGTCAGGTGTTTTCTCTTAACATCTTTTTTTTTGATGCAACAGGCAATGTTTTTATCCCAGAACAGCTTCATAATAGGGAATGGGAAATTGATTTCGATTCCAATCGAAAATCGATTTTGTGGTAAAAAAATCGATTTTTTGCAATCGAATTTACGTATGCGATTTTATACTGAAATCGATTATTGTGCTTTTAAAATCGATTTTTTTATTTTTTATCAAAATTTTGTAAATATTAATCTTAATTAAATCGATAAATTTTGGGCATGCACAATAAAACTTGAAATTTTTTCCCAAGTTTAAAGTAAAAACCGTTGTAGTTTAACGTATTTACCTATTAGTACCCTTGGTATGCTTCCAACTTTAATATAGGTCCTTTTGTTCTTCAGAAATTGAAGTCATCAATGGAAATCAACATATTATAGAAACACAACAGGAAAATTAAACTATGGCATTCCTGTGGAAATACGCTAATATTCAAACAGACCAGTGTGTAAGCGATATTAAAATCTAGTTATCAGCAGAGTGAAAAAACAAAAAGTATGTAATTTATCCTAACAAATACAAAATTATAAGGAAATAACTCTGCATCTTTCCAAACGTTTGTTTTCTAAAACTAACTTAACTTAGCAAAGAAACAGTCGCCACCGAACAAAAACTATTGTCATAATCATTTGAAATACTATCCATAGACTCAGGCCTGTAACAAAAATCAATTCCGATCGAAAGTGATTTCGTTTAATGAGAAGCAAAATACGAAATCACTTCCACTCTCGATCGGAATTGATTTCTTGGACAGGCCTGACTCACTACACAAGAACACAATTTTAATATGCGAAACATTGCACTTGTTCCTGTAAACGTTATCTAAAAATTAACACATTTTTACTTTTTGCAGGAAAATTATAAACAGTAGTTATATCTATCCACTGTTAAAATCTTAATTCAATTTCTCTAGTATTTTGCCAAACCAAAAAAAAAAATGCAGGTGTATCCTTTGTGATATAAGGTTGCAAATTTATCTTGAACGATTTTGAAATCGATTTTGAGGCTCGATTAATCGATTTCAAAAACCGAAATAAGAAAAGTCGATCGAAAAATCGAAAATCGATTTTTGAATCCATTTACCATTCCCTACTTCATAAGGGTTTTGCTAGCAAATTTCAGTAAGAACTCTTCTCTAAAAACAATTTAATTTAAATTTTCTCAAAAGTAAATATTTTGACATTGGCACCAAGCCACAGATATGTAATGCAAAAATAATAATGGTGCAGTATGTAATGTACTACGATAAATGTTGTCAAATTCATATGGTTTGTATTGGTAGCTTAAACGCCAAGTTGTATGCGTTTAGAGATGGTTTAAATGTTTACTGAATTAAAGATTTGCTGGTTTAAACACATTTTAAACCAAAGAGATAGTTTAACTTGCACTGATTTATTAGCCCTTAGTCGCAAAACTCTACATACGAATTCGAAATTTAATTTTATACAAAAATAATTTTATATTTAATTCAAGTCGTCAAAAAATGTTCTAACTTTGACTTTAACCGCTGAAATTTTTTAAGTCCGACTCCAACTCCGACTCCTTCTCTTACATTTTAAATCGATATTTTGAATATTGCATCGCCAATTTTGAAGAATTTTTAATTTGGAAAATATGTATAAGAACATTTTTTGAATTTTTTTATGCCGAAGAATTTGGGAGTCGAAGTGTCGAGTTTTTGTTGGTACTTCGACTCCGACTCCGGAACAAAAACCTAAACTCCGACTGCGCAGCCCAGCCCAGCAGCCGTATTCCGTAATTCGCTTAAGCTAAATTTCTATCGCTAAAAATCTATAAAGTTGATTTATCGATTTTTGGCTACGAACGCAATTCTGTAATGTGCTCTGCTAAATTTGGCAATACCATAAAAATTTAATTCGCCGCAATTTTAGCTTTTAGGCCCGTTTTCACAACTTACCGATAGCTAAAGGTAGGATTTTATCGGACGTATAAAACCTGTTCCATTATTGCAACTTTACTTTTACCTACCAAGTAGGATGGACCTTAATTTACTTTATCGCTCACTTTTGGTAAAAGTAAAGTTTTAATAATGGAACAGTTTTTATAAGGCCGTTTAAAGTCTACTTTAAGCTATCGGTAAGTTGTGAAAACGGGCCTTAATGTCATCGCTTAAATATTTCCATTTTGTATTCTCTAAGGCATTTTAGCGATCGAGATTTAGCTTTAGCTAAGCGAATTACAGTATACGGCTGCTGATTTAATAATAAATCTTTAATGTCCTTGAAGTTACAGTTCGCCGCTACATATTTGTGCTAATTTGTCTCATTAATAAAATGAAACTTTCTAACTATTCCACTAGTAAAAATACGTCCATATAAACGATCATGGAAAAATAGTTATTTTAACAGATGAATGCAAATTTAACATTTTAGAAACTACGGACGCCCAAGAGTTTTGAAGAAAGAGAGGTACTGCCCTTGAACAAAAAAATTTATGAAGAACTGTAAAAGATAGTGGTGGTGGACCGTTTATGGTGTGAGAGTGCACGAGTGCTGATAGAGTTGAACATTTCTTGATAAAATTATAAACATTCGTGGCTATATAGACATTTAATAAAAACTATAAGCCTAATTGTGTAAAACGCAACGCCAAAAATTTCATTGAAGCAAAAACTGCTTCCTACAGAAATTCATATTGTTTTTTTAAAATTTTCAACGCCACACAATATAAAGTGTTTGAATTTTAAAAATTCTTTATGAATTCCTTAGAAAGACAACAACAATATTATAAAAAATTTTTGAATTTGTTTTTGCTTTCAATAAAATTTTTAGCGTTGCGTTGCGTTTTGCATAATTAGGCCCTATATTTTACTAAGTGTCGACATACAAAATTTTAAAATTAATTTTTCCTAATGAACTTCAACGACGCCAAGCACAATTATGCTCTTCACAGAGAATGCCTGCTCAACAACGTAAAATTAAAACATCCACATTCTCCACAATCCGCATACATTAATGTCAATTAAGATTTGTGTATTCATTTAAAGTTAAAAAGGATTTAAAAAAAGAGGCTTAAAGAAGTCGTATTGCCTGCCTGTTCCACGATTTCCAACGAAAATTTCGTTGGCTTTACTTACATTAAAAATAAAAACAACATTTTAAAATTTTAAACAAAACCAATATTTTAAAATTTGTTTTTGTTTTAAATGTAAGTAAGGCGAACGAAGTTTACGTTCGACATCGTGGGATAGGCACTCAGAGATGCAAGACGATGGCCATTCGTTTTTAAATAATCCAAATATGCTCAACAATGATTGCTTTTCATTAATTTAATGCTGTTATTAAAAACATATTTAATTTCAACTTTTTTAAAAAAAAAAGAACGCCATCTTTCAGACTTGCAATTATGAATAGATTATGAAATTATAAAGGGTATTCACGTCACAAGTTGCACCCTTGCAAAAAAAGCAGAAGTGCAAAAACATAACAACAACCACAAAGACAATTATTTACGCACAACTAATTGTCTGTGTGGTTGTTGTTACATTTTTGCACTTTTGCTTTTTTGCAAGGGTTCAACTTGTGACGTGAATACCCTTAATATTTTGCAATTTTTGCATTTTTATCTTGCTTTCCTCTTTTACTTTTAATATTTTATATATAAAAACAAATACAGCTACAGCCAACTTCAATTAAAACAATTAAGAAAGTATAGTTGGTCAAGCCCGACCATATGATACCCTACACCAACGTATTTAAAAACACATCATGCTTATGTGTCCATATAAATATAAATTTATCTATGTTTATAAACTTCATTAAAATCGGTTTGAAAGTTTGTGAGACAGAAATTGACCCCTACCTCCCCTTGTGGTCCTATTTTTGAAAAACTGTATTGCTTATGTGTACATATAGATATGGATCTATCTATGTTTTAAATTTCATTAAAATGTCCCAAATTTGATCAAGTTATTTCCAAAATTGCGACCTGTACTTTGCACACAAAGTTACATGAACAGCCAGCCAGCCGCACGGACATCGTTAGTTCGACTCAGAAAGTGATTCTGAGTCGATCGGTATACTTTAAGGTGGATCTAGGACCAATATTTTAAGGTGTTACACACATCAGCACAAATGCATCCCAGCGGTAAATATTGAAAGGACCTCAAGAGGCAGGCCTTTTTGAAGGCCTCTATACTCCTTTCTAAAAGATTCGCTTCGCATGATATCCTGCCTTCAGAAGCATGCCTTCTAGAAGGTATAAACTTCTTTTTAAAAGACCTTCTGAAATTTCAGTACACATTCGCTACTCCCTTCTTTGAGAAGGGAGAAAGGAAGGTGTTCAGTTTTATTTACTTTTTATTTTTAGTGACCTTCCTTACTCCCTTCTTTGGGAAGGGATCGAAGTTGTTTTTAAAGGAAGTGTGGAAGGCCTTTCGCCCAATGACAACCTGTGTAAAAAATAAATAAGTATGGAATGCGGCGAGAAGGGCTTCTGGCTGCTTGTGACTGCTAAATAAGGCCTTCTATTAGGCCTATTTACTCATTGTAGTTACCGCTGGGATAATACCCTCTCCACTATTGTGGTGTGGGTATAAAAATGTGAAAGAAATAAAATCAAATTTTCTAAAATAGTCTCACCAATAAACTCGAAATTTTTTCTGCAACACAAATTGCGACTCGGGACGATCACAAAGTATAATTAAATCGTATGTAGAGTTTTGCGACTTAGTGTAAAATGTTATATACGGCCATATTCTACAAATCAAAAACGAGTGAAATTGAAATCAATCGGAATTTTCAGTTCAATTGTTTTAAAAATGAGCGTAGTATTCTCCTGATCTGAGGAGCAGTTCTTTTAAAGATAAGTGGATTTTAAAGACAAGAGTATATAAAATAAAATATTTTTAAAAACTTTTAAAACAGGATCGTTTTCAAAATTTGTTTGATTTCAATTTTTCTCGAATTCGATTTCCAGATTATGGGTGATTGATTTTGTTTGTTAAAGAAGTTTTAAAGGAAATTATTCAGAATTGTTAAATTATAAAGTTATTATTACGATTTGTGTTTTTAATATTAATATGAACGATGATTGCTAAGGGGATTTACATTTTTAATAAAAGACCAAAATATATATACAAATTTAAAATTGAATTTTAAATAAAAAAAAAAAAACTTATTTTTGCAAGATTTTAAATAAAAATGTGCTTGAAAATCAACATTTAAGTCCCCTAAAATCTTAATATTTGCTACTGCGTATTTAATTTTAAATTAAAAAAATGATAGGTATAAAAAAAGTGTAAGGTAGGTATTTTATCCATAAAAAAAAACTAACTAATAATGACAAAAAAACAATAGATATATAAAAATCATAATCAAACTAATGAAAAAAAGTTTTAAAAAATTAAACAATTACTTGAATAAAAAAACCCCATTAAGTGTAAATTATTTTTTAAAATTAAGTAGATATGGAAATTATAATAAAAAAGACATACCTGATAACTTCTAATAATAGCTTGTACAGCTAAATGATCATCAATAGTTTTTGAGTCGGGGGCAGCACCGCTAACCATACCGCCATAAGCAGAAACGGGTAAGGTGTTGTATTGTTGAGGAGCTAGATTTGGGGGACCACAGTAAGAGTTATTGCGGAAATAGGCATCCCAGGACTACAATGAATATCGTTAATGGTTAATTCTGACAACTTTCTTAGTATAGCATAAATAAAAACTTACTGTGTGCACAGAAGAGGGATCCCGCAACCAATTATTGTACATTTCTTCTACATAAGAAGCTGTGGTACCATTTGCAAAAGGCTCAGCAGCAGCCGAGTTGTAGCAACGTACAGTAGCGGCAGCAATAGCATTTTTAACAATCTTTTGAAAAGTACATTTTTGTTATTATTGTTTTTACTTAAAATTAATCAGTCTTACCTTTTTATTGGATCCATTCAAAAGCCATGTAGCAAAATTTTTATGTGCTATTGGCGATAACGCCAAATTAAAGGCTGAATTAGCTCTATGCATTTTGGCTTTGAATTTTTAGCTGCAATTAAAGTAAAAAAAAAAGTAAGGTTATATAGTTGCTGTTTTAATTTTATATTTTTTTTTTTTTTTGTTTAATAAATTAAAAAAAAATCAAGTACATTTTTTACTGCACTTGAGTACCCGTGCGGTGTTGTATAATGGCAAATACATTTATTCAATATTTATTTGTGTCTAACAAACCTTTTTGTTGTTAAACTAATTATACAGAGTTTTTTAAAAAAATGTGTTAAAGATTTTTTTTAATTCACATTATAAACTGTCCACTATGGTGGTCTACTATTTTGTATTCAATGCAAAAATTTCGTACCGCCTGGGTTAGTTTTCCCCCTGTGGCTGCATTAAAAAAAGATTTAACAAGTTAAGAGTGCAAATATTCGAATATTTAAGGAGTGATATCTATTTATCATTAATTTATATTTATAAAAACAGACGTCAGCATTAAAATTGGTTGCGGTTAAGACCTATATTAAATTATTGACCGACAATCACAAAGTTTTATGCTTTTTTTTAGCATTTTTAACTAGCTTGAGTAAAATATCATGATTTGTAACAGTTTAAGCCTAACTTAAATGATTCTCAGGAAGGGCGATTTATTTTGGAGCCATGGTAAGTTATGAAACAATCATCCCAAAATTCTGCAGAGTGATTTCTGGTATTAAAAACATAAATTTCCATAAATTTCAAAACAGCGGTGAAATTAGTTTTTGCGTTTACAGTGAATTACAGCAGAAGGCTGCTAAATATGGGATCTAAGGTAAATTAGGGACCGTATATAACAATATTGCATGAAATTTGTCTGGCAATATGAAGCTAGGTTAGGTTAAGTTTAATGGGCAGCCATCACGACGACGGCTCACTTGGGTCCTTATAGCGGTGCCTTTGTAATACCGTTAGCCAGTGACAAGAGTCAGTCAGTGTCAACCAGACTATTCATCAGAGGCCACTGCAGCCTCGAACCACGCCCACACTCTACAGAACAGAGAGATCGACTTCAGTCCCACATTAGACACATCGTCTAGACATGGCAATTCCAGTCTCCCAAAATGCCTAAACCTCATGTCCCCCAAACCGGGGCATTGGCAGAGAAAGTGAAACACCGTCTCCTTCTCCTCCTCATCATGACAACTTCTACAGTAGTCGTTGTAATCAAGATCCATCCTCCTAGCATGAGTCCCCATAACCCAGGGACCCGTAATAACCGGTATCACTGTCCTCATCTGGTCCCTACCGAGACCAAGTAGCACGCGCGTTCTCGCCGCGTCAAAGCCAGGCCATAGAGTCCTGGCCATCAAGCAGGTATGCTCCCCCTGCCATCTCCCCTGAGCCCTTCTGTACGACTCACGTCTGATGAGAGTCTTGCGGCGGACCACTGAAATGCCTATCAGGCTGTCGAAGCTAAGTTGTAAGACATTTTACCGCAATATCTATATCTGCTACGGTTTAAGATGTATTTAATTAATTTACCAGAGTGGGCTTTATGTTGGGCCTATAGTAAATTATGGACCGATTACCACGAAATTTATTAGTGTGATTTCTTGTCCTATGAAACTGTGAAGTATTTAATTTTATTCTGATAGCAATATCTATTACGGTTTGAGGCGTAATAAACTGTTTTCCGGGAGTAGGGTTAATATGGGGCCTAGGGCAAATTATGGACCGATCTTAACAGTGTGATTTCCAGTAGAATAAAACGAATATGTGCAAAATCTTATATCATTCCGTGCATTATTTCACCATTTATGTTACTGTTTGTAACAAAATTATCAATATTTTAGGGTGGTGGTTCCACATTTTGGTTAATAGTTCTGATCCTACTGAATCGATTCTGCTGGATTTCAATCCCAAACAGCTTAGGATAACTTCAAGCAAATTGACGCTAAGTTTGTTCATTTCTTTTGAGTTTTTTGAAAGTATGCGTGTTTTCAACAACGGACAGACAGACGGACATGGCTAAATCGACTTAGAATTACTTTAGGATCCAGAATATACATATACAGGTATGGGATGGAAATCGATTTTAAAAACGATACGATCTGAAACCTAAAATATCGTTTTCAGTATCTTTAAAAATGGATTTTAAATGCATATTCCTTTTATTTTCAGTCTTTATTCTTTCAAATTTTATATTATATACGTTAACTAAAGTGTATTCTGAACGAAAATTTTACACTATAATTCAAAAATGGATTTTTAAATTCTTCAAAATTCATCACACCTTTTAAAAACGGTCGTTTTGAAATCGATCGATTGTCATCACATACCTGATATACGTTATGGGGTCTGAGATGAATTAAAAAAGTTTCACACTAACTTATTATACCCTCTTCACAACTAATTGTGGTGGTGGGCATTAAAAAACAAAAATTAATTGTAAATGCATGTTTAAATACAAAAGAAGAATTGAGACAATGACGCAGCGAACATATCGTCAATATTTAAGTTCAACATCAGCTTCCACAGTCTTCATAATTAGGAATTTAGTCGCTTGTTTTGAGAAACGGCGTTCAGTGATCGAGTTTCTTATCGAAATATTTGCACTGAAGGCAACGTGGAAGCCGTATGGCAGAGTGTTGAAAATTATGAATCCATCTCAACCCGTAGTCGTTTCGAGCAATTGGGTATGGCCAGAACAAAATTGCAGATAATATTAAAGTTAGATTTTAAGATACATCCATAAAAAATTGTAATTGTGCAAGCATGGCTACCGCAAGACCACCAATAACGGCTACAGCAAATCTTTTTTGGTCCACCCTGTATTTATAAATAAGCGAAAATTTAAAAAAAAAACTCCAGCTAAATATGCAAAATATCAAAAATATACCTAAACGCTCAAACAAGTTTATATTTAAAAAAATAATGACGCACTTAAGATTTTAAAAAAAATTTCTCTAGAAGAATTCATTAATGAATCATGTCAATTCATATCCAGCTAAAAATAATTTCACTAAATATTTTTGATTTAACCCTTATGTGAGCACCTAGGTACCAGGGTACCTTTGGCGTTTTCAACGTAAATTTTTTCATTGAAAATGATAATGCTTATGTCTGAAACTTCTTGAGAATAGTGCTGGGAAACTATCGATATACTATCGATATTATCGATAGTCTTAAAATATCGAAAATATCGATAGGAAAAATATAAATATCGATATTTTTATTATTTAAAATACAGCTATGAAGACATCTAACAGCAGCTATACACACACAGTTTTTTGCCGCAAATTTTTACTTGGTAATATTAATTCGCGCTGAATTACAGCAATGAATACAAACAACAAGAATGGCAAGTGGTATGGATTGCTTAGCAGTGCTTTTTACTGATAATTAAAGGCCTTTAAGTCGAAATTTGTACATGGGACTGAAATGTCAAATATTTTTGTAATGTTGTAAAAAAAAAAATTGAAATCCAAATTCAATTGCAAGCATAGAACAAAACAATGAACGACCATTAGATGATAAGTCCGCTAGATTGATTACCTTTTTGGGTTTAGAATTTGGAAAATTTTTTAAAGATATTCCATTGCATCTTATAGTCCCTGTTTCTTCGGTTCTTTCAGAAAGGTACTTACAAATTTTTAAAAAACTGCCATCTAAAATAACGTGCGTATATACAAACGTCTCATACATTCCATTAAGTGATAAAAACAACGGACTGTAGACTTATAAAAAAATAATTAAAGTTTTCCTGCACAAGTGCAAACATTCAGTCGATAGTAATATCGATAGTGAAATCTGAACTATCGATAAATATCGATAGTAGAAAATATCGATAGTATCCCAGCACTACTTGAGAGCCACTAACTTTTTAAAAACAGAAACTGTAATCTCAGAACCATTACTAGCGCAAGAGGTCTCAGACAACGAGACTAAATATCGTGCAATTTTTTCAACCTATTACTAAAAAATTTTTGGAATACAAAGACAACGCTGGAGACAAAATTCATATGCGCCCCGGTTATGCCAATTATATTAACATTATTGTAAGACACATACTAGATGCAACTGCTGTTAATAGAATTTAGTTAAAAGTGATCTGGCGTTAAACGAGGACAAAAATATATTGATTGCAACTGCGAAAAAATCAACGAAATTATAGTTTCGAGGTAGAAGAAGCATTTACCAACTTGGAATTCGCTATAAAATAGAAAAATAACTTCAACCTTGAAGTAAAACGAAGGATAGTGCTTACAAACAGGTGCTATTATGCACTTAGTAAGAATTTTAAAAGTATAGCCATCTCAACTGGAGACAACGTAAAAAAGATCGCAAAAGAGCGCATGGAAAATATCTTTTAAGCATGTCGAGACCAATTAGGTACAAGTTTAAGAGCCGTCTAAGTAAGTAATAAAGTAGGTATCTGTTGCCAAGCTCAATAATATTTTAAAGCGTAAAATGTTTGTTTTCTACGTATCTTTCATATATCGTCAACTTAAATGCAAAAGGGCGTTAAGTTTCATCCAAATCGAAAGACATCGATTTCAAAATTGGGTCACTTGACATTAAATCCCCCTTTTATATATATAAAACGTATATAAAATGTTTGGTATTTTGTTGTTATTTTCTTAATTATTTTCTTAAATATTAATTTTAGCAAAAAACTTTCTTCGAGACTAATATTGTTGACTAGAAGAGCTAAAATACTGCCGTATATCATATTCTTGTAAAATGTTGTTTTTAAGAGATAGTCATATGCAAACAAATTACATTTGAATAAATGGCTTGATGGCCAACTTTGAGGGGCGGAAGCCCCCCCCCCCTAAAACACAACTTATCGCTACGAAGTTTTTTGTATTTTTTTTTACATAAAACTTAACCGATTTGGGGGGGGGGAGAACTAACGGCCACGCTAATGTAGATCTAGAACATTAGTATGTAGTTATAGAAGAAAGCTACTAAATAATGAAGAAGCAATTTATTTTATGGGTATATAGCTAGTCAAGTGCCTTGCCGCGCACAAAGGGTTAAGCAATAAGGTACGAAATACATATAAACAAAAAACAGTAAAAAAAACACAACTAAAGATAATAATATTAAACCATTGCTAAACGTAGGCAAAACAAATTTAACCACAAAATACCGGGCTGTTAAAAACAACACAATAATTGCGCATTTACTTAAAACAGCAAAATACAAAAAGATATATGTGTATAGTTAGAATATAAATAAAATTAAACATTTTAAATAAATTGCTTCGTTTTTATCTAGAAGCTTATAAAAAATAGAAAAAAAATCATACAAACAACGTCATCATCACGTGAGAAAGTTAATTTGTTAATTCATACAAATTAAACAAATAAGTATTTCCCCAAATAATAAAAAAAAGAGATAGAAAACTTATGGAACCGTAATGAACAAAATTAAATTGGCAACAAGCGATTTTGATTTTTTCTAACAAAAAGTATGAAAGTTAAAAGAAATTTGTTGTTTTACTTCTATGCCAGCGTTTAGATTTATAAAAAACAGAATTGTAAGTACCCGGTTATTTAGGATTAGAGATGCCAAAAGAGAAAATTAGCATGAATTTTTCCAAAACCTTTTTAATTAAGATCCTGGGGTATTAAAGTAAGGCCCCTATTTTGGTTCACAATTCAACTCGGTTGAGTTGTAATTTTTTAATTTTTGATAATGGTTTACAAATTTGCTATATTGCGGCGAACAAAAACATCAAAAAATTACAACTCAATACAACCAGTTGTCTTAATTGCAACTCAACTGAGTTGAAACCCGTAATAGGGGCCTTAATGGTTTTTAAGACAAACGTAGTGTCGAGTACACTATACTTAAACAGAAATGGACGAACTTTTTACACAAAATCAAATCTATTTATTAATAGAACGATTTTGCAAGTCTCAAGTTAATCTGTTAAAATATGCTCAATAATATAGTAGCGGGTTTCACTCTTCACTCTTGTTGGGCGTATTAACGTCCCTACAAGAAATGAATGAGAGAAAAGTCACATTTTGCACGTTGGTGTTAAGAAAATGATAGGAAGAAATTATAGAAAATTTGATTTCAGTCATTTCTTTATATCATTTTCTTAACACCAACGTTAAAAATGTGACTATTCTCTCATTCATTTCTTGTAGGGGTAGTTAACGTACTAATATTTACAACACCTTAACAACAAAATGTATTAAACTTTTATTTACTAAGCTGTGGTCAAGGTATATTTATAGCATGTAGTCTCGGAAAGCCAGCTGGTTATTTTTTATTTGCTTGTTTTGTGATACAAACTGTCAAATGTTCTATAGTAAACAAGTTAAGAAGTATTTTGTCTTTTTTGTCTTCTATCAACCCCTTTGCTGTTTGACAGTTCGTATCACAAAACAACAATAAAAAGCCCTGTTGTTTGTTTTATTGTACAATTGTTTTAATCTCGCGGCTACCTGCTATAAATATACCTTGGCTGTGGTTGAAAATTCACTTTTTCACATACGAAAAAGACAATCACGATATGTAGTGTAAAATCGTATTAAATAAAAAAAAAGATAGTACTGCTCACGGTTGTTAGGCTTTTTTCTTAAGAAATCGTCAAAAGTTTTAACAAAATTCGTCAAACCCTTCATAAACATTTAACAAAATCTTCAACAAATCGTCAAATATTTAAATTTTACAAATCAGAGACAATTTTTTACATTGATTGGTTCAAAAACAAAAATTTATAGTAAGAATATCTATTTATGATAAATAAAGTGATATGGTTAAGTTTTATTCTATATATTTTAGCAAATGGGCTGAAATATATTTATCATTTGAAAAGAAATACATAATAAACAAGTAAGAAAGTATAGTCGGTCAAGCCCGACCATATGATACCCTACACCATAGTATTTAAAAACACATCATGCTTGTGTCCATGTAAATATGGATTTATCTATGTTTATAAACTTCATGAAAATCGGTTTGAAAGTTTGTGAGAGGAAGAAATTGCCACCTACCTCCCCTTGTGGTCCTATTTTTGAAAAACTGTATAGCTTATGTGTCCATATAGATATGGATCTATCTATGTTTTAAATTTCATTAAAATCGGTTTGAGAAGCAAAAATTGCCCCTATCTCCCCTCGTGGTCCTATTTTTTAAAAAATGCATCACTTTTGTACCCATAAAGATATGGTTCTATCTATGTTTTAAATTTCATTAAAATCGGTTTAATAGTTTCTGAGAGGAAGAAATTTCCCCCTATCTTCCCTCGTGGTCCCACGATTTGGCCCATTTTCAATAGGCTTGGTCCTTGTGCCAATAAGAACCTATGCCCTAAATTTTATTAAATTATCTTCAAAATTGCGACCTGTACTTTGCGCACAAGGTTACATGGACAGCCATCCAGCCTGCCAGCCAGCCGGACGGACATCGTTAGTTCGACTCAGAAAGTGATTCTGAGTCGATCGGTATACTTTAAGGTGGGTCTAAGACCAATATTTTAAGGCGTTACACACATCAGCACAAATGCATAATACCCTCTCCACTATTGTGGTGTGGGTATAAAAAGAAAATCTCATTTACTATTAACTCGAGCTATCTTTAAATGATTAATTTTTAGCGCTATCACTATTAGAAATGGGTTTTATTGTTGAAGGTGCTAAACCAAGGGCTCTGTCTATATCAACAGCCCTTCCACCCGACTTGAAACGTTTTATAACGTCCAATTTTAGTTCCAAACTAATGCATTTTCTTCTCTTTCCACTCATTTTTCTACACAACTTCTTATTAAGAACTAACTTCTTACTTCCTAACACGCAACTTTACTAAGAATAACTTACCTTACAGAATTAAATGGGAATTCGCCTTTTTACACGCAAATAGAAAAATTCTTCACATGTGATTATGACTTCAGTGAAAAAATGCTATCGTATGTAGCGACGCATATTGAAATCATAAAAACGCAAAGCGAATTTAACCAATTTTTAAAAAGCATCGCAAATAGGACCGACGCATATCGGGGTTCTAGTGTATAGTTTTGCAGTATCGATGGCATGCATTTATGTAATTGTAGAATTCGAATTACTAATTAATGCTTCTAATGAAAGCCACCTGGTTTGTGATGTGGGATATTTTTTTTTTTTTTTTTTTTGTTTAATTTCTAATAATTTTTGTATTTCGAAGAATTGGACTGTTCCCAATATAATTATAAATATTTCTTGTAAGTGTTTTATTGATGCCTGAAAATCGTCAAAACACTATTACTTTTAGTAAAAAATCGTCAATCGTCATTTAACTCAAAAAAATCGTCACATCTAACAACCCTGGTACCGCTGCAGTTTTGCTCGCTATTTGTTTAAAACGGAGGAGAAATATAAAAGAAACGAAAACAATTTGGAGTAAAGGGTGGTTTAATCAACGAGCTGTTTAAGGGCAAACAATGCCGCTTAAACAATAATTGCTGTATTTATAAAAAATAAAATAAGTTTGAAATGTGTTTTAAGGCAAAATGTTCATAAAATTTTATCTTAAAATGTATTTCAAATCCATTTTAATTTTTTATGAATACGGCAGTAAGAATTTACAGCTTTAAATGATTTTAATGCTTCTTTTTCTACTTCTTCGCTCTGTAAAGTTTTCACTCAAATACTTCGTTTAGCACTAGACACCTCAAACAAAAATATTACATATGTCTGCAAAATATTAAAAATTATAAATATTTCTACAAAAATGCTTCAAATGTTTGTTCAAACAGCAAACACCTCAACAAACAACCCAAAAGTTTTGTACAAACGTAAAATTTTAACATGTTTGCCAATCAATTTGTGTGGTTAATTTTGCCCTTAAATTGCTGTGCATCCAAAACCGAAAGTAATAAACCTTAGAAAACGTTGGTGGCAAACAAATTAATTACATTTTTTAACCTTCGGACAATCGAATATATTCCAGGGATGTTTCAAACTAGGAAAATAATATTTCTTAAATTACTGCGCAGATGAAAAAAAAAAGTTAGCCCTACTTAAAGGTAATTTTATTGCGGAATTTATTCAAAAAACGAAACCGTTTTTGAGTGACGCGAAAATATGTTGTGCAACCTCCTTTATTTAAGAAATAACAGTATATCACGTAAACATGAGCTAACCTAAAAAAAAGTTTAGTAGGACTGGATTCAGCGTACTTGAATTAGGTTTACCTGTAAGTGTAAAATTCAAGCACAGTGTTATTATCACGAAAACTTAAAACTACGATGTTTGTGCTCAATATTAAGAATTTATAGGCTTAACCCTCCAACATAATGCTTTTTTATACTTCCATATAACTTATTATATGCTCTGTTGTGATTGGTTTAAAATAAACAAACACAGATGTGGTTTGTTTGTTAAAAATAAATAAAATTTTCTTAATACAATTCATCTGAGAAATAAATATAAACACACAATTTTAAAAGATATCATATTATTAAAACCATAATATTTATAGTTTTTCATGATCCACAATTTTATTTTTGTTACATTTCTTTTATTTGGTTTATATCTTTTGTTTATTTTTCTAAAAAAATATTTCATGTTTAAGTGTATAATCGGTCAAGCCCGACCTTATAACACCCTACACCGCAGTATTAAGAGACATATTTTCAAGAGTGGACAACTCTATAGATACAGTTTTTTTTTTATTTTTTTATCATATGTAGATACGTTTTTAAACTAGAACGTATATTATTTTAAACATACAAAGCTTACAAAATCTGCCGCAAACTTCGTTCGTCGACAAAGATTTAAGTCTTTTTCAAAATACGTCTGCGACAAAATTGTGGGTTACGACTTACGACCCAATTGTGTTCCTAGTATAAAGGTGTGGTTGGTTAATTTTATCAAACAGAATAATTAAACATTTTTAAATTATGCAAAATTCACAATTTATATAAATTTTTTAATTATTTCCTCACTTTGATTAGCTAACACAAATGCAGCTGTGAGACAAGTTAACAAACTTCATGAACTTTTTTAAAAAGTTCAGTTTAAAATTTAAATTTGTTTGCAATTTTGGTTAAGTTTTTATATAAAGTACCACAAAAGAAATCACGTTTAAACAATGTAAACGAACCTATAAATAAAAACCTGTAGCAATTTATTTTTCCTTATTTTTATTTTAATTTTGTTAAATTAAACAAGTTATAAAGTAAAAGTATAATGAATGAATCATTTAAACTTTCAATTATAATAACATAATTGAGGTTAAATGCAAACTATCAATGCCACCACACTATAAATAGCTGTGGCAATTTTGTAGGGGAATATTTTAGACTTAAAAGTTGATTTTCAAATTTTTTTTTCTTTTCTAAAAAAAAATTATAATTTCTCTGCGGTTCCAGTATTTTAAGTTTTTATTTCTAATGGCCAATTTCACAAATCCTATTTAAATATCAATATGTATATTTAAATATAGTTTTTCATATAATTTTATTTTTATTTTACATGAAAAACCAATTTTAAACATAAATTGATAATTAATAAAACGGTTACATTGGCCATAAGTATTCCTAATGCCACAGATCGGAAGTGGACTTAAGTTTTTATTCTAAATGTTATTGCACATTGAAAAAAAAATAAGCAAAAAGTCGATTTGCTATAACTTCCTGAAAAATCGCCGCATTATGCAAGTTATTTGAATAAATAATATCAAGTGTCAGGAAGCTATGATTAAATTTTAATCGTTAAGCTTGCGATAAAGAGAAAAGTCGAATGAATAATTAATGCGAATTAAATTCAATTAGTTTTTTTTTAACTTCTACTTTCCTAATTATAGGAACTAAAGCAACAAATTTATAACATAAAATTGCACCAAAATAAGCCGAATGTTTAATACCCTTCAGCTAACTCAAGGCAGCGTCTTAGACCACTCACCAACTAACACACATAATCAAACTGAATTAAAAAACAAGTAAGAAAGTATAGTCGGTCAAGCCCGACCATATGATACCCTACACCACAGTATTTAAAAACACATCATGCTAATGTGTCCATGCACGCAGAGAAAAAACATGTTTAAATATGGTCACCTCCAACAATACTATGTTTAAGGAAAATTTTCACCAAATAATGTTTAATTTAACCGACAACCATATTATGGTTAAATTAGTCCCCTATCAAGAAGCCACAACCATATTATGGTTGCCTCTAAACATGTTATGTTTAAATATGACAATTATATGTTTTTAAATTAAAAATAGTATTTTTCTCTTTTTCAAGAGCAACATGTTATGGTTGAAAACCAACCATGCTATTATAAGTTTCAAACATATTTTAGTTATTATTAACCATAAAATGTTCGGAGGCAACCAAAATATGGTTGTGGCTTCTTGATGGAGGACTATTTTAACCATAATATGGTTGTCGTTAACAATAATATGGTTAAATTTAACATATTATGGTTAAAATTTTCTTTAAACATAGAATTATTGGAGGTGACCATATTTAAACATGTTTTTTCTCTGGGTATGTAAATATGGATTTATCTATGTTTATAAACTTCATGAAAATCGGTTTGAAAGCTTGTGAGAGGCAGAAATTGCCCCCTGCCTCCTCCTTGTGGTCCTATTTTTTAAAAACTGTATAGCTAATGTGTCCCTATAGTTATGGTTCTATCTATGTTTTAAATTTCATTAAAATCGGTTTGATAGTTTCTAAGAGGAAGAAATTTCCCTCTATCTTCCCTCGTAGTCCTACGATTCGACCCATTTTCAATAGGCTTGGTCCAATAAGAACCTATGACCCAAATTTTATCAAATGATCTCCAAAATTGCGACCTGTACTTTGCGCACAAGGTTACATGGACAGCCAGCCAGCCAGCCGGACGGACATCGTTAGTTCGACTCAGAAAGTGATTCTGGGGCCTAATCACCGCATTCGATACTATCGTATCGAATAAACTATCGATGTTTTTTGCATACGATAAACACTGACGTATCGAATAAAAACTCGATAAATGTAATGTCGAGTTACTCGATATCGCATGTTATTATTTCTAATTCAATACATTTCATTCGATATCGAGTTTCATGATACCAAAATAAATAATTTCGATCAATTTTGCTCGATATCGTATGCGGTGATTAGACCCCTGAGTAGATCAATATACTTTAAGGTGGGTCTGGGACCACTATTTTAAGGCGTTACACACATCAGCACAAATGCATAATAACCTCTCCACTATTGTGGTGTAGGTATAAAAAGAAATATCGTCAGCTCATTATTGCTTTTGTCGGAGTGGTTAAAAACGGCAAAAAAGGTTTAAATGAAGATTTCTCAAAATGCGTACGCTAGGATTTTTATATTTTCTCCGCTGCTTCCGGCAAATGTTTTGAAGAAAAATGTTAATTTTTGTCAACTTCATGAATGAATACACATAGTAGTTAATAGTATTTTATTGAAAATGAAATATATAATGTTGTGCCGCATACGCCACGTTTCTAAAAATAATTTTAAAAATTAGCCTTTTGTGCTGATAAGTATACTTATTACTATGAATAAAAAGTCGACATTGATCATTTTTTTTCTTCTTTTGTTTGGTTTTATTTTACAAAATCAGTTCCATTTTTATATTTTTATAAATTTTATAAATTGTTATTATTTATTAACACGTGTTTACTATTTTATAAATGTTTTACTTTACTTTTTTTTTCTTACGGCAATGAAGCAAAGCAAGAGTGAAATTTATTTTGTACGTTTCTATGTGAAGAATTTGATGAAATCGCCAAATAGTGGTGTGTAGAGCAAAACAATACTTAAAAACCTTTAAAATAGTTGATATCAAGCAAAATGAATGCTTGATATCTCAGAAATCACAAAAAATTTCGCGAGACAGGTTTTGGATTCAGAAAGGGGATATTAAAAAAAATATATACCTCATACATAACTAATTTTTTTTTTAATGGTCGGTTGGTCAAACCAATAATGAGCTGACGATATTGAGTACATTTTTTTCGTTTAAAACGCATTTCTCTATTTAAGCAGCATATCAAGTATGTACGTAAATGTTATGTGGGCATTTCCAGCGAAAAGTCTACTTTTTGTAACGTAACGCCAGAAGTATTTTGAATTGTTTCTCAAAAAATTTTATATGTATAGTTTACATTTTTCTATCTTGGTGTAAAACGCAACTGGCTCTATAGATAATGTATACATTTAGTAACAAATTGGATAACGATTGAACAACATGGTCCGAAAATACAACCTTATTTGTAATCTGGCGTTACATTAAAAAAAGTAGACTTTTCGCTGAAAATGCCCATATTTACATTAAAACAAGCAAAGATTTTTAAATTTTATAGCTTGAAAAATAAATCTGTATTAGTCCAAAGTTTACTAAAAAAGGTTTTATACAAAACATCTTGCTCAATTCGCAGTCTTATTCAGTTTTGTAATGCAAGTCAAAATCCACTTTCGTTTTTTTAACGTCACGCCAGCGCAGATTTTTGCTTATATCTGCAAATCCTTAGCGTCGATTACTGTAATTTTTTTTCTGAATACAAATTTGACTTCTTCATTTAAATTTTTTACATTTTGTGTTACAAATATCACGACACGTCAAAATGCCCATGTGTAAACAATATATAAAGAAAAATAACAACAATGTTGTTGTGATATTGAGAATTTCAATAGCAAAATTTAACGGAGCTTATGTGACAGAAATATATAATACCCTTGTTCCCATCATTATAAAATCAGGAAAACTAATTCCAACAGACAGACGGACATCGTTGAATAAACTTCGCTTTTCATAACGACCCAGAATATTTATACTTCATCATAGACCCTACTATGATCAATATTGTAGAAAAAAAGTATATCGCTCCTTTATCGCAAAAAAATCTCACTTGGCAAAATGCGATTCAAGTTTTCAAAATTAAAGTTTATATTCTGATTATTAAAATATGTATATTTTGATTTAACTTCGATTCAATTTGTTCCGACAATCGAAAACTCTTAAAATTAAACAAGTATGGTCAAGGGAACTAAAATATTATTAAGAAACCATGGCAGATCGCAAGCAAAGCGCACGAGTATCAGAATACCATAACATAAATATGGCGTTTTGCGATTTCAAATTGTGCGATAGTCAGAACATGGCATATAATACTGAAGGTATGAAGGGGCACTTTTGCTTAAGTAACTTAAAATTTTTGATTTTTTTGATTCAATAAAGGGTGAAGTTGAAGGGTATTAAAAGTTGACTAACACTATAAAAATTCAATATTTATGAAATGTTTGCCACAAATTTATTTCATAGGGTATCTATCGTTCTTAGCTGGCAAATGGCTTTTTAAGCTGTTTAGTACATAATTTAAAAAATTTACGATAAGCTCATAAGCGTGTTCACTAGGGTTATAACTTTTTTTTGAGTGCAAAATACCACTCCAGCACCATGTTGGGAATTTTGTTCTGATAACAAAAAACAGTTTTTTAAGCTGATTCGGTGAAAAAAGTTTCCGCACCGTAAGCGATTCCTAAAACTCCATATTATGTGTGAATTTTATTTTTGGATATTGAAACCCATTTCATTTTGGATCAGACTTATGAGAAATGGTTTAATGTTGAAGATAATATATGAATTTAAACAAAAACGGACTTATTTAAGACAATAGTAACTGATTTAATGATGAAAGTAAATAAATAAAAACAAAACTTCAACGCTTTCGGTGCGGAAACTTTTTTCACGAAAGAGAAAAAGTGACACCAAATTTTTTTATGTCCCACACGGCTATGAGGTGGTATTTTTGATATTTGCAAAAATTGCAAAAAGTTATAGCCCTAGTGTTCACATTTAATATTTAGTTCCTACTTTTAGATTTAAATCACATGTTCTTATCGATAAGAGTTAATTATTACTTAATAAAACTCGCGGTCATTATGATGTAATGTATGACTATAATGTTAGTAACACTTAACACAGTTGTCTTAATTATTATGAATTTTTATCGCATTTTGCGGTCTTTTATACAAGTACATGGTATTTTTTGGTAGTCTGTATATGAATGTATCACAAGCACTGAAACATGAGATAACCCAGTAATATGCCCAATTTTTAGCGAGGATACATACAATTATTAAAAAGTATATGTATTCTACCACCACCGACCGATTGTAATGATGAAACAATTTTGTGTTTCATTACGTTTTTTTGTTGTTTTTTTTATACAAAAATTTTTAATTACATAATTACATTTGGTTATATTTACAGACACATGTGTAAATGCAAATAGTAGTTAGGCCTTGTTAAAAAAATGGGTCGAACTTGATTTGTTGTCTGTTTCAAAACTTTGTTTGTATGTAAAAAACAGTCCCTGCAAATAAAATTGGACCACCTGACCCATTTTGATAAAATGGACTACTCCATGGACTAGTCCGATGTAATGCAAGCATGGACCATGCCATTGTTAAAAAGTGTTTGTAGTGAGACGACATGTCTTCGTTTTTTAACGACATGCTTTCGTGTTTAAACGACTTCAAAACTAATCCTCTTGAGTATACCATGGAGTAGTTTTAAAACTACTCCTTACTGGTCCAAAGGTAGGTTATATACCATGGAGTAGTTTTAAAACTACTCCTTAGTGGTCCAAAGGTGGGTTATATGGTCCTCTCCTAGGACATCGTAATGTTAAATAGACCAGGTTTTTTCCATACGTTTGGGTTACTTGTGGACTAGTCCTGGTCCCTTGTGGACTACTCTTTACACGCGTGTTTGGACTGGTCCTATTATTTGCAGGGAGTGAGTGACAGAAACATGAAATAATGAAGGCACTTAAAGTGTATGTGATAAAACAATATTTTTCCGCGATGTCAATTAGAAAAAACAAATTTATAGGAAAATAAAAACAATAATGACAAACTCTTAATTTTAATTGGTCAAAATTCAGATTAATTTGTTTTTGATGCAATCTTGTTCTACATTCAAAGAGACGTCGCCTGACAAGATATTGTAGGCGAATTCCACTTCGTTGCTTCAATAACTGAATGTATATTTTCATATTTATATTGCAAGTGATAGCAGAGAAAAGTATAAAAATGGCTCTCCTGTAAAATTTGGTTTTTGTAACATACGATAATTTCGCGCAAAGGGGTCGATATATGTAGATATTTATTTCCATAATGACATAAGTTTGTCATTCTGTTTGTAATTTCTACAATATTGATCTTAGGCCCTATAAAGTATGCATATATACGTATGAACATATGTATGTATATATTCTGGGTCCTTATGAGTAGTGAAGTTGATTTAACGATGTCCGTCTGTACATTAAAATGTATTTAATGAAACATAACATTAGATCTATGAATATTATTCGTTGGATCAATACTTTCAATAAGGTAAAAAAAATTTTTTTTTATTTTATTTTGTTTTTATTTATTTTTTTTTTTTTTTTTTTTATTTATTTTATTTTTTTTTATTCTGTCTCTGGCGGGAATCGATTCCGCAACCTTGGCGCTGATAGACGAGCTTATTACCAGCTATCCTACAGGGGCAGTGTAGTTTTTGAATAAAAAAAACTTTGTTTTTTGCCATCACTCAATTAAAAGCGTAAATATGAGATTAAATTGTTCATATGTCCATACATAAATTGTCCATCCGGTGATTTGTTAGCTATTATCTTTTTGGCAACACAGCTGACGCACGTTTCGTGTTTTGTTTCACTGTCAAACATCTTCAGTTTGGCCTATAATTTAACCATGAATCGTCTTACAAACGAACAACGCTTGCAAATAATTGAATTTTATTATCAAAATGCGGGCTCTGTTAAGAAAGTTCAACGCTCGCTTCTTCCATTTTATGGTCAGTTTAATCGACCCACTAAAGCGGCTATTCGGTACGTTAATAAGCAGAATTGTCGATTTTGGAGTGAAGATCAGCCAAAAGCATTGCAAGAGCTACCAATGCATCCAGAAAAAGTCACAGTTTGGTGCGGTTTATGGGCTAGTGGCATCATTGAACCGTACTTCTTCAAAGATGATGCGAATCGTAACGTAACTGTGAATGGTGAGCGCTACCGTGAGATGATATCCAACTTTTTTTTGCCCAAAATGGAAGAGTTTGACTTGCATGACATGTGGTTTCAACAAGACGGTGCCACATGCCACACAGCCCGCTTAACAATGGACTTATTGAGATGCTAGTTCGGCGAACATTTTATTTCACGTTCGGGACCGGTCAATTGGCCGCCTAGATCGTGCGATTTAACGCCTTTAGACTATTTTTTGTGGGGCTATTTTAAAGCTCATGTCTATACACACATGCCCGCTTCAATTGACGCATTGGAAGACAACATTGTTGGAAAGAGTATGCCAAAATTGGACTAAGCGGATGGACCATTTGAGGCGCAGTCACGGTCAACATTTGCATGAAATTATCTTCAAACATTAAATTATATGGACCGTACTATCGATTCAAATAAAGATTTCATGCATTTTTCTGAATTTCATGTGTTTTTTTTTAACTTTCCTATAGCTCTTAAAATATCATCCGATACATGTACATTAGTTTGTCAGTCTGTTTGTAATTTCTACAATATTGATCTTAGGCCCTATAAAGTATGCATATGTATGTACATATATATTCTGGGCCCTTATGAGTAGTAAAATTGATTTAACGATGTCCGTCTGTCCATTGAAATGGTTTCCGGAGACCATAGATATGATAGAGACTAAGTGTTTATATATTTATGTCACATATAGTCCGCAATTGTGTGCTACCGAAATACAGCCTGATCGGTCGACAAATGGCTGAGATATGAGCAAAAAACCACGGCTGCATCTAATTTTACCCATAAATCCCTGTTGTTTTTTTTTTTTTTTTTTTATTTTTATGTTTATCTGGAGATCAAAAAAAGCCAAACTTTCCAAATTAGGTACAAGCATCTTGGTTACCAAGACACAACAACCGACAAATTGTAGACGGGATTGGATAGGTAGACGTGGCACTTTCCATACAAAAACATTATAGATTTCTGTATATGGACAGTTCCATTGATATTTTGGTGTAAAGCGCAACTAGTTCTACATTAAGTAACAAAAGGAATAACGGTAGAACAATATGGTCCTAAAATACAACCTTATTTGAATTCTGACGTACATTAAAAAAAGTATACTTTTCGCTGAAAATGCCCATATGTACCTTTAAACGAGCAAAGATTTTTAAATTTGATATCTTGAAAAATAAATCTATATGAGTCCAAAGCTTACTAAAAAGCTTTTATATTAAGCGTCTTGCTCAATTCGCAGTCTTATTCAGTTTTGTAATGCAATTCAAAATCCACTTCTGCTTTTTTAACGTCACGCCAGCGTGACGCAAATGCTTACATTTTGTCGTACAAATATCACGTCGCGTCAAAATGGAAATGCCCAAATCTGGAGAACGGCAAGAGTCAAAGTCTCCAAATTAGGTGCAATCATATTGGTTATCAATAGACATCCGACAATATGTGGGCGGGAGTAGCGAAGTGGGCGTCACAAAATTAAAGTAATATGAAAAAGTTAAAACTTTTACTACAAAAAATTAGACAAAATATCACGATATTTTTACAGCGGCTGAAAAATGAAAATATGAAAATTTTAAGTTAATACACTATTGTAGGACAAGGGCAATATGTTAAACGGTAAGTCAAACCAGAGCATATGATACCCTACACCAAAATATGTATTTAAACACAAATTTTCGATAGCGTATGGTTAGTTATAAAAATAGGGATTTATCTTTGTTTTAAATTTCATTAAAATGGGTTTGATAGTTTCTGAGAAGCATAAATTTCCCCCTATATCCCCTCGTGATAATATTTTTTAAAAATTGCAAAGCTTATGTGTTCACAATAATTTGGAAATCTCTATGTTTTAAATAATGGGCACAAAGACCCTATTCCGCAAAGCTTGTATGGGGGCTATATGAAATTATAGACCGATTCGGCCCATTTTCAATAGGCTTGCTGCTTGTGCCAATTAGTACCTATGTATCTCCAAAATTGCGACCTGTACTTTGCGCACAAGGTTACATGGACAGCCAGCCAGACCGACTCAAAAAGTGATTCTGCGTCGATCGTTTTAGGAGTTTTTTTTTACGAAATTTTCATGTAATTTTTAGAATTTTATAAAATTATTCATAATAATTAAATTTTCATGTAATCTTTTTAAAATTTTGAAGAAACAAAATTGAAAAAAAAAAATCTTATAAATTTAAAAGTTCATAATAATTAAATTTAAAAAAATAAAAAAGTCTAGATTTTTGGTTCCTATCCATTTTTACAGATATTTCTTTTCAAATTCGTCCAAAAAGTTTCCATTGTAAAGCAGCTTCTATCATTCATGATACAATTCATGGCGAACCTGCAGCAAAAAAAATGTTGTAACAAAGTCCGTACTAAATGTTTGATGATAACTGACTGTTTTTCAGAGCACATTTGACTACTCTCATATGTGCTTACAACTAGCTGACCCACCAAACGTTGTTTTGCCATATAACTTATTTCTTTCAGATTTTACAGTGTCTTCATGCCAAATTTTAAGAAACCCGGTTTAAAAGATAATAAAAATTATAGGCTATAGTTATTTCCCAATGTTGCACTGTTTGCCTGCAAAATTTTAAAAAACCGGTTGATAAGTTAAGAAAATATAGGGAGGGGGAGCTTTTTCCCCTCTTGCCCTATTCTACACCCTATTCCCTATTTCCTGTCAGATGGTACAGTGCCTGCATGCCAAATTTTAAAAAACCGGTTTATTAGTTTAGCAGATGTAGGGAGGAGAGCTTTTGTCCTTCTTGCCCTATTTTGCGCTCTATAGCGATATAAAATATACTTTAAGACCTACTCTTATACAAATCGGTCAAGCCGTTTCGGAGGAGGACATTTTGTTGATATTTGTATGGGAATATAAAAAATAATCAAAATGCCATATCTCCAACGTTGAAAGTGGTCGACCCGTTTCCGCAGTTAGTGGTGACATCGAAGTGTACACTTCTTTTTATATATACATATAGATTTTATCTGTAACACTGTATTTATTTGCCTACGCACGATAATATTTTGCAGTAATATTTTGCTTTTATCATAGGGATAGTATTTTGACGTTTTCATATTTCATTCCACCCACATTAGAAATCAATTTTCATAGATACTGAAAACGAATTTTTCAGTTTTAAGCCGTTTCGTTTTCAAAACCGATTTCTATCACATACCTCAATAAAAAAACTTGATATGAAAAATGTTTCTCTGCAAAGTGAAAAGGTTTACAAAATAATTAAAAAAGGTTTTTAAATTTAAACGATTTTTCTAGTACGAGGCTACAAAAAAAATTTTGGCAACTTTTCATATTCGTTGTCAAAACTGTAGCTTTTCTCTACACAAACTACAACAAATTATTAATAATTATATTAAATAAGAAACAGATATTTTCACAGCAAAAATTAAATTATTACTTTAATTCAGTTTTTATCATGTGAATTCCAAAAAAAAACAAGTTAGAGTGCTATATTCGGCTGTGCCGAATCTTTGATACCCTCCACCGACACTTCGATATTTTAGGAGTAAAATCTGTATGATGTCTATTTATTATTATAATCTTTGTAAAAACAGACATCTGCATTAAAATTTGTTGCGGTTTAGACCTATATAAAATTATTGATCGACATTCAGAATCAATTTTAAAAAGTTTGAGTAGAATATCAGCTTAAGCTGAACTTAAATGATTTTCAAGAGAACAAATTATATAAAAGCCATGGTAAGCTATGAACCAATCATCCCAAATTCAGCAGAACGATTTCTGGTATTAAAAAACATAAATTTCAATACAGCGGTGCAATTAGTTTAAGCGTTTGCAGTGAATTTAAGAAGGCTGCTAAAATTGAATCTAAGGTAAATTATGGACCGTATATCACAAAATTGCATAACATTTTTTCTGGCCATATGAAGCTAAACTGGAAGAATATTTATCGCGTATTTAATTGTTTTACCAGAGTGGGCTTTAAATGAGGCCTATGGTATGTTATGCACCCATCTTCACCAAATTTCAGTCTTATTTCTAGTGCTGTAAAAATTTTATGTTCCAAATTTTGTTATGATAGCATTATTTGTTTACGGATTTAGGCGTACTAAGCTGTTTTCCGGGAGTAAGGTTTATATTGGGCCTATGGTAAATTATGGACCGATCTTCACGAAATTTCACAGTTTTATTTTTAGTTCTAAAAAACTTTGATGTACCAAATTTTGTTATGATGGCATTATTTTTTACGTTTCTAGGCGTACTAAGCTGTTTTCAGGGAGTAAGGTTTATATGGGGCCTATGGTAAATGATGGACCGTTCTTCACAAAATTTAAAAGTCTTATTTCTCGTTTAATAAAACTGTGATGTACAAAATTTTGTTATGATAGCATTATTTTTTACGGATTTAGGCGTACTAAACTGTTTTCCGGAAGTAGGTTTTATATGGGGCATATGGAAAATTATGGACCGATCTTCACGAAACTTAATAGTTTCATTTCTAGTCCTATTTAACTATGACGTGCCAAAATTTGTTATGATAGCATTGTTAGTTAGGGTGTTAGGCTTACTATACTGTTTTCTGGGAGTAGGGCTTATATGAGGCCTAGGGTAAATCATGGACGGATCTTCACGAAATTTTACAGCGTGATTTCCAGTTAAATAAAACGAACTGTTGCGAAATCATATATCATTCTGTTCATTTTTCCACCATTTATGTTAGTTTTTGTAACAAAATTATCAATTTTTTTTAGGTGGTGGTTCCACATTTTGATTCATAGCTCACATCCTATTGAACCGATTTTGCTGGATTTCAATCCCAAACTGCTTAGGATAACTACAAGCAATTTGACACCAAGTTTGTTTATTTCTTTTGAGTTTTTTGAAAGTGAGCGTGTTTTCAATAGACGGACAGACAGACGAACATGGATAAATCGACTTAAAATTACTCAAGGACCCAGAATATATATACTTTATAGGGTCTGAGATGAATAAAAAAAAATTTTCACACGGAATGACAAACTTAATATACCCTCTTCACAACTAATTGTGGTGGAGGGTATAAAAAACATAATTGTCCATATACATTAGGGTGTCCCAAAAAAAATTTTTTTTGTGATTTTCATAGGTGCTCAACTAAAATTTAAAAGCTTATAGGGTGCAGTATTTTTGATTTTTTTTTTAGAATTTTCGGAATAGGTTTAGAGGTCGCGCAAATGGAGTTTTCATAAAAAAACGGAGTTTTCGGCCATTTATTTAACTTTACTCATAACTTGGTTAATACCACGAGTTTCTTCACTTTTGAGGAAACAGTTTTAAAGAAAAGTATCCAAGCTTTATTCCTGTGTGAAAAAATTAAAAGTTTTGGTGATGAGTGTACTCATTTAGATACCCTTAATTACAATTTTTCGTAATTTTTTAACAAATTCTGTAAATAACGGTTTATTACTTTTCAAATTTATATGAAAGGTATTAAAACTAATGATGCAGTTTGAAAGACAAATTAATTCTAATTATTACGAATAAACAATTTTTAAATTTGTTCCTACCATTCCTGAGTTATACCCGTTTTTATCTTTATACCCAGTATATGTTATTATAAGCTGTTTGCCAGCTCTGTGAAAAATCATTTATTGAGGTTCTTGCGATGTTGTTCTATACCTTGCAACAAGTTCTGGTAATCAGTTTCAGAAGTTGTGACATTAATATAAGTATTAACTAAAGCCACACCTCGTTCTTACTTTACCCTATAAGCTTTCAAATTATGCTTGAGCCTCTTACAAAAAAAAATTTTGGGATACCCTAATATACATATGTGTATATATACACATATAATTATAAATGAATTTATAAGTATGAATTGTAGTTATAAACGTTCATGAAAATGTAACAATAAACAGTTAAGCTTACATTGACACTAAATTACATTTCTAGCGTAAACAAACGCGACCTTGGCCTTTTATTAGGGTAGAAAATTGGAATGACAGATGTACTTATGTATATGTAGATAAGCGGAAAGAAAAATTAGCGTTAAACAAACAAAAAATCACAACAAAATTGGCACAAAGAGAAATAGTGAATGCAAATCTTTTATGTATTATGAAAATAAAACAGTACAAAAGAAAATTATCGATTTTTTAAGTTATTATATAAAAGCTAAAGTAAAATAAGAAAACACAGTCAAACTAACAAAAGGAAAAAAGAAAACACAAAAAAAACAAGTAATATGGTGTTATCGGTTAAGCCGAAATGTTCAAAAGTGTGTTCTATGAGGTTAAGAAAGTGATTCTGAGGCGATCGGTATACATACTAAAAAGTCGGTTTAAGACCAATAGTTTTTGGTGTTACATACGCCAGCAAAGACGCATAATACCGTCTCCACTATTGTGGTGTCGGTATAAAAACACTAACAAACCCACCCACACACATTCTTACATATGAAATCGGAGAAACAAAATTTAAAAGCAAAATCTATCTAAACAATTTGTTTTCCTTTTTTACAGACTTCTAGAAATTTTTAAATCGAAAATTTTGTTTATTTTGTTACGTTTTCTTTCTGTTTTATATTTGTTTTCTATTTTATAAGAACTATGAAGAGCTGCAGCAATTGTTACGTTTTTCAAAAGTACAATCATGAACAAATTTTCTTTCTAGCAAACGTTACATAATAAATATTTTTTATTTTACTATTTTAATTGTTTTATATTATTAAATTTTATGGAATTTGTTTAAAGTTACTTATTAAAACAATTTTAATTCTAAATTATACTAAACATTTTTCGAAAACTTGTTTTAAACTTTGTTTAGATTTCATTACGTGATTAATTTTAAAAATATCACTTCTTTATATAATCATTTTTAAAAATGCACTTTCTTATATCAATTTTTTTAATTATTTACTAACCGCTTGCTAATATTTGTTAACAAATTAAAATAGAAAAAAAGTTATAAAACGACGCGTTAAATTGTCGCTTGTTCGTTTTTTTTTATTAAGCTCTTAACGTTCGAAGCGCTACGCGTCGACTGAAAACAGTTTGTGAGAATTTCATTAATCTTAAACATAAAATGAAATAATCAAGAGTATTTCGTCTGTAAAGTATTTGATAAAACACAAATACAATAGCAGCAAACATGAAATTTTTAAACAAACAAAAAAAAAAGCAAAGAAGATTCAGTTAAGAGTATGATAAATTTTCGTTAAATAAAATAAAAATAAACAAAAATAATTCGGTAAAAATTAAAAAGAAAGAAAATAATTCATGACCATTTGCAAACACATGACTTTTTTGTATGATAATGATAATAATGACAATAATGAGCTTCATATTCTTGATGCCTTTTTTGTTGTCACTGTTTTTTTTTTTTTTTTTTTTTTTTTTTTTTTTTTTTGTTAAGAAAAAAATAAAACGTCATAATAACGCGGTATTACTTAGCATTAAGTAAATATGGAATAATTTGTTGCATAACTTTTAAATTAACCCATTTGTCACTAGTAGGATTTATGTGCTGTTTCTAAATAACAGGCAAGTGATTGTATAGAACAATTTATTAGAAAATCACTCAAAAACCTGCTGGGGTCTAATCACCGCATTCGATATCGAGCAAAATTGATCGAAATTATTTATTTTGTTATCATGAAACTCGATATCGAATGAAATGTATTGAATTTGAAATAATAGCATTCCATATCGAGTAACTCGACATTATTTTTATCGAGTTTTCATTCGATACCTCAGTGACTACCGTATGCAAAAAAATTTCATAGTTTATTCGATACGATAGTATCGAATGCGGTGATTAGACATACAAATTTGACTACACAATCACTTGCTTTTCATTTGGAAACAGCACATTAATTTAAGCAGAAAATTTTGGTTAATAGCCATTTTCTTAATGTATCAAAAAACTACTTGTTACTTAAGCTATGGTCACATTTATAACGCCCCACACGTTACCACTATTTTTATTAAACAATTGTTTGATTTGACATAACATTTGCTAGATCAAACAGCATTTGACATTTAAGTTATTACAATATTCTTTAAACTTTAAAAGTAAAGTTTAGTAGATCAAAACATAATTAAAACGAAAGTTTAAAGTAGATCAATTTAGTGGTCACGCATTTTTTGAATTTGTTCGTCAAATATTTGTTAAATGTGAACAGACATTTAGTATCGACATAAATTTATTAGACCGATAAACTGTCCGTTAACGATTTTGGTTTTCTCAATTAAAAGACAAAAAACATTGTTTTCCGTTGGCAACAAATCTCAATATCAGGGCTGTGAAATAGTTCTAACTCCGACTCCATTCGCTGAAAGGTACGACACCGACTTCAACTCCGACTCCTACTCTCACCTTCATGCTAAATGTATATGAGACTGGTGCTTATTTGACTTTAAACTCTTTTTTTAATGAAGTACATTTTAAAAGGTGGTAGTATCACTACACACCTAAATCTCCATGTTCTTAGGGAGTGCACAGTAGAGGCCTAGGTGTATATCACTCTCATATTCTGTAAAAATGTCCAAATCGATATTTTAATTCTAACAATGAACTTTAATAAAGTTATTTGCATATGAGTAGGTGAGATGCAAAATCGTTCGTTGCACTTTATTCGAATTTTGTGGAATTTGCACTTTTGATTTAACTGCACAAAAAATCGTGCAAAGAAGATTGTGCAGCTAAGTCAAAATTACTGTACAAATACACCTACAAAAAACAGAATTGCAGATTACATGAAACTGAGTTCCCATCCCAAATCTTCTCACCCAACTTACCAATACAGTAAAGAATTGCTGCAACAAAAATTGTAATTCTGGACAATGACTTTTCAAAAGAATTTGCCTGCGAAACAAATGAATTAGGGTCGGCCATATATTTGACCCCATCTAGGGTCATTGTATAAGCTGTGGGATAAATTTATTACAATTACATAAAATTTTAAACTTTGTATGGGAGCCCCCCCTTTAATTATTCCTCTTGGGAACATAGAGCTTCTACAAGAGATTTATATTTAATTTTGTCATAACATATTGTTTTAATTTCATCAAACCACGTTTTGTTAAGACCTACAAAGGCAGCTCCAGCTTTTTAAGCCTGTTTGATACATGTACGAAGGAATGGAGATAGGGGGTATGTTCGAGAAAAATTTTGGGAAGGAAACATCATGGGGGGTTGATCCTACATTTAACCCCTTTAAAAATGACTCTGTGGCAATTATGAATTTTTTTTTTGTAAATTTTTTCAAGTATAAATTTAAAATTTAATTATTATTTTGAAAAGCTTTAATCGAATTATTTAAAATAAAGACAATAGGGAAAGTAATTAAACAAAAAATACGTGTCGTACTAAATATATTAACCCTTTAAAAACAAAGTTTAACGAATGTAAAATACCACTATTTTCAAAAAAATCATTAACACCTATTCATTTAAGTTTCCCTTTCGCTCGTTGGTAACAAAAGTAAACAATAAAAAATCATTTATCATTTCCTTGAACTATTGGAGAAAGTGGTTTCATTTTAATAAAATTTAAAAAAAAATTCAAATTGATTGCAGTCGTTTGTTAGACATGTTGATCAGCATTAAAACAAAGCATCACCGCAGTATGCTTAGTTTAATAGAAAGTATGATTTGCAAAAGGAAACTACAATCATTTTATGAAAAATTAAGAAAGACTTTTAACCAGTGGAGTACCTGTTTCACATGATAAGCATACAAAAAGAAAAGTAGAGTAACAAAAGATAATTAAAGAGCCACATAATTTTTATAAAGACATGAAATTTTTGACATAAACGATAGGCTAGAACGGAAGTAGAAAAAAAATCTACATAACTTATAGCCTTTTCACACTTGCAGACACCCGTTTATAATTCATTTAAATGCATACATTTTCAACATCTTCCATGCTCCCTTCCGAAATGTATGCAAGTTTGAAAAGGCTATGGCTTAAATCTAGTTTACCCAAGTTAGAGATATTTTACCAATAAAAAAAACTTTTGCGAGGTTATGCGCGATTTTCGGTTGAAATCAAAATCTATTGGCCCTTCAATATAGAGGAAGAAGAGAAAAGTGAAGAAGAAAGGAATTGACAGATGGATGTAAGATAGTTGATTTATAACACAAGGAAACAAATTTAAACTTTTTGTACTCTCTGGAATTTCATTGCAAATTTTTACTAATTTAAGGTCGCTGATTTCAAATCTAATCTCCATTTTTCTTCTTTCCGATATATACCGTTGTGTCCAAAACTAAAGCACTTTCACTTCATATATTGGAATAACTTGAAAACGGTTGACCATATTCAGTTAACAAAAAAATCCGGATCTCGACAACAGTATTATCTTTAAGCCTTGCTTACATTGTTTTCAAAATTGCCCTGTAGTTTCTGAGATATGGGTGAATTTTTGAAAAAAATTTTGAAAAAAACAAAATTTTTCGTTCTTTAAGAATTCATAAAAAATAAAAATGCGACAAAAATTAAAGTTTTGGTCTAAAAACATGTACATAATAACAAAAAACTCCCTGTACAGTCCCCTCATCCGAAACAACCAATCTATTTTCCTGACAAACCGCAGTAGATCGACTGGATTACATCCTCCTCTGTATGTCCAACGATTTGAGAGGTATTTACTCAAAGAAGTGCACAATGTATATTTTATTAAAATCAGTTCAATAATTTCAAAGTTATAAGCGTTCAAAATTGTTACATACACAAATGCAAAATAAATAAATAAAAATTTATTTTCAATTATCAAATAATAAAAAATTAAGGGGATCGATCATTCGACATTTTTCAGAAACCGGTTTTCGAATATTTCGACTATATAAAGCAGACCAGGCAAAACTGTTAAGAACGCTTTCTTCCTATGTTTGTCAACCGAACCTGTATGGGGAGAAAAAAGGGGAAATATGGGAAACTAAATTTTTTTTTTTTTACTTTTCTGTGCTGCATGTGATAATTTTCTATAATATAGAACTTAGAAACATAATATTATAGGTGCAGAATCCTGAGTGAGTGATAACCTATAATATACAAAATGCTGGTATTTTTTGTTTTTCCTCTGGAACTTTTTGAATTTTCGTTAATATTCGACCTATAAAGATAAAATTATACATTAAACTGGGTGAATAAGAACATGTAAGGGGAGCTTTTTGGTACTTTTTCGTTCTACATTTGGTACTTTGATTAATTTTCGTTAATATTAGACATAGAAACATAAAATTAAACGTGCAACGTCCTGTGTGGATGACAATATATAAAGGAGACTTTTTGATACTTATTGTTTTTCAATTGGTATTTTTATACTGAACTTACAAAATTAAATTAACTCACGTTGAAGATAAAATATGAAACGGAGGCCAAATCGATCCACTTTGAAGGAAAAAATAAATGCTCGAAACAAATAAATCCATAAATACTTAGATGAATTATGTTTTCTTCATATTTACAAAAAAAAATTATGGTCGAATTTTGACCATGAGGCGAACACTAGTGAACGTAAATATTTCGTTAGCTAAAATGCAAAAAGACGTAACTAACAAAAAATTCAAAATCGAGTTTTTGATTGATTATTATGAATGCTATAAAACTACATGTCTTGACAAAATTTTACACTACTGCGATCAAAAATTGCGCTTTTATTAACAAAAAACAAAGGGACGTAGCTACAAGTTTTTTTGTTTGATGTATGCAAAACGACGTAATTACACATTTTTTTTCTAAGAAAAAATAGCGAAATGGTTTTCTTTGAAAATTGGTTGAAGAATTCCATGGACGACTTATCAATGCATGTTTTTCTGACATGTTTATAGTTTTCACTTTACAAAGTTTTTTGCTTCTCCTGTAAAATTATATTTTTGTTAGTTACGTCTTTTTGCATTTTAGCTAACGATTTGTATCTTTAATAGGATTTTTTAAGCAAATTTTAATTAATCTGTGCACGTGCACGCTCACGACACGCACGCTCACGAGCTGATATTTTTAAATCGCTTTTTTTAAGTCTCATGTTTACGCTCGGCTGCACAATTATTACAATTATTTGCCACGAATTTTATCAATAACCATTAGTATATAACATAAAATATAATTATTAATGTACATTTTTAGCCAGCAACAGCTTGTGTTTTCAAAACATATAAGACCTTGAAAAACGTTAGATAAACGATAAGATTATTTAACAAAAAGTGGGAGTGTTTTTGTTAAGAAATTGAAAAGAAACAGGGCAAATTTGAATGCAGAGTAAACATGATTCATATTGTTTAAAATTAATAAAAAATTATTGATATGGAGTATACCAAAGTTAGTTTTAAGTCATGTGAAAAGTTAATTAACAACTCAATACTTTTAAAATTTACACTGATTATGAGAACAAAACCGCATAATTCTTTCACATTTCCTTCCTATATTTCTTATAGTTCTAAAACTATGCATAAGATTTTTTAAATATTCTCTTTTTTAGATACGACTTTCCTCAATTAAAGTAACGATTTAAATACAATACAATTTGCTTTATAATAAAGAATATTTCTGTATTGATGTTTTTATATAAATATAGCATACAAAACTGTATGAAAAATAATCAAGATATAACAATCCCATGACAATCCATTTTATGTACTTGAACAACTCGTAGTTCAACGCAAAACAACAAAGAATTGATAACTCAGCAACACCTCTCTCAATATTTTGTGTCGTCCTGCTACAACAAAAAACTACGGAAAGTCAACGGTGGATGCCCTATGGCATTGTGTATACCTTCAATAAAAAATTATAAAGGCATTTTATATTTATTGTAAAAATAGGCTCTTGATCTGCGGTTTTTTCATTGCTGTCCTTTTAGCAATTCTGTTATTAGTGCAAAAGTGCAATCCGATAAAACTTTACTAGAATGATAGGGAAATTTGTGCTTTCAATCGGTCCGATTCTGTTTGAATTGGATAATTTATTAGACTGTAATGTCACTTCGTTCATCTCGGTAAGCACATGATGGTTTAAGAGTTTATTACAAATCCAAATTAAAGCCCAATCTGTTTTGATAAAATTTAAAACGATTTATTTCTCAAATGTTTTATTTCAAATACAAAAAAAGAAATCTAAGCGCAAAATTGCAATTGAAAGCTTTAAATCGAATTTAATTTCAATGCACTATTAAATTAAAAACACTTGCCTATGCTTCAAAGCAACTCATACAATCCGATGAGTCGATAATGTTTAAAAGACATATTTTTAAAGTTTTTATAGGAAATAGTAAATTGATTTCTTTAAAATTTTCATTAAAAATATAGTTTTTGATATTCTTTAATTAGGCTTGAGTTCATCAAATTTAATTTTCATTAAATTATTTTCACTGAGGGAAGGAATTTTTACAACTTGTAATTTTTATTAAAATTTATTGATAATTTTTCTTGGCTGAGCTGGGATTCGAACCGGGTTGATCTTTACATGTTTCAAGAATTACCACATTCTATCGTCGGAAGATCTTTGACTTCTACCCACTGCACCACTGCGGTGCCCGTTTGCCAAAAGTCAAATATCAATCTTTAACCAGTAGTACTGGTGGTTCGAAATTTGCTGTTATTATCACTTATATTTCAAATTACATGTTGCCTCCTTTCCTCTGTTTTTCCGTATTCTTTCTGTCAAGACTTTGTCTTGAAAACATTTTATTTATTTGTACAAATTAAAGTACAAATGTAAACATTAAAGCTTGTGCCATAGCTATTTTAAGAAAAATTTTGATTTTGGTTGAACTGTTAATTTTTGATATTTTTTAATTAGGCTTTAGTTCATCAAATTTAATTTTCATTAAATTATTTTCACTGATAATTTTTCATGGCTGAGCGGGGGTTTGAACACTGGTTTTTATGAAAGTTTCGAATCGACTATGGAATAATAAATACCGGCTTCGCCAATTAAAGCTTTTTTTATAACCGGTTATCGGCGCAAATATTTCCTCCTTTTGGTATAATAACTAAAATTCTCTGGTTAGCAAGCCTTCGGCCGCCCGCAAGGATTTTATCCTCTGTGGTACCTATAACAACACCTTACTTAATACTATTGTTTTCGCACTGATAACCACATCATAATGGGTAAAAACTATGTGATTAAATTTTATACATCAACAAAAGATCAATTCGACATGATTCCACTAGTGGAAAGCCGCATATATGTGTACCCATATGAAAACATCATAAGCCGATAACTCGAAAACTATGAGTTTCTGAGACCTTTTTCATACAAAATTTTCTTCTTGTTTTTAAATTTTTCATCACCCTATGTTATTTTGTTTTCAGTTGAACCTGCTTTGGTTAACTAGATTTAAGCCGATATAATGGTTTTTTAAGCTTAATTCTGCATAACTCTAAAAACTTTTGTTATCTAGTTATTGCTAATATTTTTATCACAACTGTTAAAAGAAATTATTGCAATTATAAAAACAAAGCAAAAATGGAAAAAATAAGATAGACGAGCCCCTTTCCATGCGCACAAATAAAAGTATGTAACATGATGATGAATGCAGTAACTGAGAGAAGGTCGATCTTACTAAACCAATCGCCATGTTAAGGCCATGAATGAAGAGACATAGTAAAAATAAACGTGCGTTTTAGAAGCATTTTTTAAGCCAAGCCTCCAAGGTGACTAATACCGGTTTCTTTTTTTATATTTCTGCAAGCAGAATATTAAAGCTGCTGCAGTTGTTGGGAGAAACCAACACGAGGTTTTAAGTTAACACAAGCTTTTTATGAAAAAAGGTCATACAAAAGTTTTACACGTGATAAGAATCAAAGTAAGAATTACCGGCAGAAAAGTTAGTCATTTATATTCACAAACAACGATGACGTAGACTATCCCACACATTTTTTTATTTAACAACTAAATTTATTCTTTCAATACATTCAACCTTTTTATAAATTATTTCGTTGGTATGTACTCATTGACGCGAGAATAAAAATTATCAGCACTTTTATGCTTTACTATGACTCAGACAGTGCTTGATTAATATTTGTTGACCTTAGCTCCTTTAAAAAAAAAATTTAGATGCAAAAGAGAAAAAATAAATAAAAAGAAACGCACTCAACAAAATTGTCCCCACCTTGCAAGGACTTGTACACCCGACTACATACACACACCCACAAAAATTACATAATTATGTTGCAACTTCTTCATTTTGGTTATTTTAACTTATTATTAAATTTTTATACGTAGACATTTTTTGGAAATATTTTTGTTTATTTGGCTGGTTTTTACTATAATTACACAACTTTTCCTTTTTTTAAAGCAGTTTTTTCAGCACTCACACACAAACGTACATACATAGTGTTATTTGACCTGGTTTTTATATTGTTTAATTTCACAATCACTTTATATTCTTGAAAATTATTTTTGGTTTCTACAAATATTTTATGCTGTTAATTGAATTTTTCACTATTTTTTAACTTATATTATTCCTTTACTAAAAAAATTTTAAGACTTTTACCTGAGTACAACTTTTGCTAGTACCGAAAACCGAGTGTGAATTAAATTTTGTTATGCAGCCCGCTAGTTAGCGCTGGCGATGAAAAGTCTGCAAAGAAGTGCTGCCACCTGAGAGAATTGAGTGCAAAACGAATATTGCCAGACTAAGGAAAGTAATGTAGGTATTGGGAAAGAGTTATAATGTAGTAAATTCATGAAAGTTAAATACATATATATCTTCATATACTGGTTAATCCCATAAACCTTTTTTTCAACTTTTTATGTTTTTTACTGAATTTCGTTAAACTTAATCATACTAAAAATTGGTTATTCCAGTGTTTTTGTATGTGTTGGTGAAAATCTTAAATAACTTACTAAAATGTTATTAAAAAAAAACATTTTAACCTATCACATAGTGATAAACTAAAATAAAATATGGACATATTTAATTTTAAAAAAAAATTTAAGTTTAAAAACTCAAAACAGCTGGTAATAAATTATAAAACATTGCTTCATTTAGAAAAATTGTTTTTTGTGTATAACTTGAGGGTTACACGATCAAGTTTTGGCTATCAAGTTTTAATACACTCGCACTTTTTTACCAATACACTCATACTTTTAAAAATTGATACGAACTTGCCTCTAAAATTCTCTTGCCAGTGAGTGTATCAATTTTCGTTCAAGAAAACATCTTATTACAAATCTTTTGAAGTTGTTTTTGTTTTTTTTTCACAAATATTTTGCCGGCAAAAGCTGAAGTTCTTTTTTTTTACAAATTGTTGCGGGAATTTTAAAATTTTAACTAAAAACCTAAAAATTTAGTGAAATATGTTTATTAATAAAATTTATTTATAAAATTAATAAGCAAAATTATGTTCTGCGATTCATAGAGCTGTACAGAAGCCATGAAATTTTATGAATCTTTCATCATATAGGCGAAATGATTTGAAAATAAAAGCATACGAGTCTATAGCTTCTGAAACAAAAATGCCAGTGGAAGAAGAAAAGAAAAAAATAAAGTCCCTTCGAACAGCCTACAGTGCAGAAAAATCAAAAGTGGAAAATAGCAAAACATTTTGAGTTGTTTTCTCGGCGACGACATCTTGAAAAAGTAAATTGCTTTCAACTTGCGTGCAGCCTACGTCACAGCTGCCAATTTTTGCATATTTTGACAAACAGTATATGTAAAAGACTATCAAGAAAAGCTTGATCGTGTGGCTGCACTGTTAAACAAAAAAAAAAAAAAAAAAAATTTGTGCAATTTCAAATCAGTACCCATGTTCTGGTACTTTAGTGAGAACTTCTCGCTTCGAAAAGATATGAAACAAAATATTCCATCGTTTCTCGAAAAGTGAGAAAAAAGTGTGTCTGTAACAAATTTCGAAAACTATTAAAAGAGATTACGTCGTTACGTTATATATGTCACACACACATATCTATGACGGCGGCGAAAATACACCGTCGGCTATACCAAATAATGTAAAGTGCGACTGTAATGTTTGTTGTTTGCAAACGAGCTTTGAAAAAATTAGTATATTTTATAAAAATGTTAAAAGCAAAATAATTAAATAATGAAAAAATGTGCCAAGAACAAAATATTATTATTATTATTCTTCGCATTTTAATTGTTTTTTAGTGTTCAAATTTGTTCTCACTCCGTTTTTATTCGTGAGTTTATTTGACAGTTCAAAGCGGGAACTTTTCTCACAAAAATGTTACAGACACACTTTTTCTGTAAATTGGCGAGTAATTTCCTTACTTGACAGGTAGTACTCGCCAAAAACGTTACAGACACAGTTTACTGCGAAAAACAGCTGTTTGTTTCAATATATGGCATTTTTGTTTCATTTCACACATTTCAATCGAAAAGTTTCTCGACGCGTGAGTTACAGAACATGGGCACAGGTTCCTAGATATTGCAATATAATATTAAATAAATAAATATAACTACAAAATTTACGGGGCTTAATGCCAACTCCTTTACCTCCGAACATACGAGCAACTTTTCAATAACGCCGGCAGAAAACCTGCATTTAATTTTCAATGCTTAAGCTTATGTCTTGAGGTGCTGAAGAGATGGTGTGTGCTATTTTCATTGCGAAGAAAAAGATGCGCGCTCAAAATATCAAATATTTGCATGCTTTAAAAAGCAAGTAATCATTAACAAAAACAAATTTTCGAATTTTGTTTTTGTTTTAAATATAATCTTCTATGCAAACGATGTTCAGATCTTACAATATTGTCATTAAAATTGCCTAAAAATGTCTTGCAACTGTGTGAACATTGTAAGCTCATTTTCATTTGGCAGATGTGTCAAATTAATGCATCTGACAATGGCACCATTGTCAGAAAAATTACAACATTGTAAGATCTGACCACCGTCTGTACGAAGCTTTACCATTTTTGAACTTTTGACAATGTACAAGTGTTTCAGAGTGAAAATAACTACAAAAGACGATTTACATTGGAAATGTTACACATAATTAAAACAACAACAAGGATGAATTTGAAAGACCATGTGGATACAAATTCTGAGAAAATCAACAGAAATATATTTTTTAAGCTCAGTTCACAATTATACGATGTTAACACGTATTATAATTATTTTTTTCTGTTTTTGTATGTTCATAATTTTTTCAATGCAAGAGTTTTGTTATTTTTATATATATACCCGTTTTAATTTTGTATTTATACCTATATTTATTTGTTTCTTTTTTGTTACTTGTAATTTTTAGATTATAGCCGAGAAGATGGTTTTCAATGAAAAATGAATTATCGGCACAGTTCAATAAATTAATATATAATAAGAATAATCAAAATAGACCTCGGGCTCAAAAAAGTGCTTTAATTAAGTTTTACCTAATTTTTTATGTTTTGGAATAATTTTTTACTTAATTTTATCTTATTAGATTTTATAACAGACTGAACAGAACAGACAAGTTCATTTGTGTTCTTTGTATTGTATATTTATAACTTTTTTTTAATTTTTAGTTCAAATATTGTTTTTGTTTTATACCCTATTCACAAGATGTATACATCTTACAAGATAGTTTTTAAGAGACTCTGTCTCATAGCATATATTATAATACTAATAATAGCTCTAATTAAGATACAACACGTAAGATAATACTCTCTGCGATTGAATTTGACAATTTCTGATATAAAAATGTGCAGACGCCACGATAATATTATGTGTTAGCAATAGAACTTGACAGTTGCTAAGGCAATAGCTGCCATACTTATTTCTCGTGTAATCAGGGGTTAGTTTTAATATTTATTTACCTAGTTATTTACTTTTTTGGTTGAGCTATCTGTAATATGTGTGGTTTTCATGGGCAACCGCGTATGTCTTAAAATCGATATTTTTAAGAAACCTATTTTAAAACTTTGGGGACGTATTGCATTTTTGAACTTTGTTATAACGTCAAAAAATCGTAATTGGTCCACCTTTTTGAGAATTTTTTGAACCATTTAAAGAGGGTTTAAAATTAATTAATATGGCATCAACATCTCACAATTGAATAAATGAACATACGCGGTTGCCCATGAAAACTACAGATATATGAATTTTTGAATAAAAAACGGTCTTTATGCATAATTTTGTAAAATTCAATGAAATCGAATACAACCAAAGACAGTGCACTTTGAAAGGCCCAACCATAAATTGAAGTTAAAGTTAGTTATCGCTAAGTTTTATGAAACAGTCATTTGTTTAAGCAAAGTTCGAAACTTATCGCACATTCGGTACGGAATCCATGAAGCAAAAACAGAGATGGTGCATTCCTCTTTTTAAAATCTGCGCATGACGTTAAAATTACGTAATGTGCGTTTGGCTTTCAAGACAAAGCGCATAATTATTTGTCTTCGTCACACAAAATAACGCATTGCGTTACCTTGTTTATTTGATTCTAGAGCGAAAACAGATGTTTTTTGATGTTGTTTTTAAATGCATTTGACAGGCTTTTCGTTAATTTTTGACATTTGCTTAAGCTAATATAGAACCAATATACGAACATTCACGAACACCGTGAATACACAAAAGACTTGCTTTTGACGTAATTTTTTTAAAAACAAAATTGTTTAACACATAACAGAAAGCATTAATTCCCAATACAATGCAATTTATCTGCATTTTTTACGCAATACACAAATGTGGAAATTTAAAAAAAAATTAGAATATTTGTTAAAAAGATATCTAATTTTTAGTCTCTAGCTATATATATTAAAAAATTTTATAGTTATTTATTTTATCAATTTGGCAACACTTTTTACGTTAAAATCAAATTCTACTCAGCAGAAAATAAATAAACATTCAGTGTTGCCATTAGGATACGAAAGATACATTTTTCGTATCTTTTGATGGCTTCAGGTAGCATGTATTTTTCACATCTTTTGAATCTGTACGCAAAATGTACTAAAACTTATTAATATGTACTATGTTCACACTTGGGTTTTTTAATGCGTTTAAGAAAAATGTTGATTTAGCTAATCAAAGCCGTTCACATTACATTTAAGATGACGGATGATTAAGAAAAAAACACAACAAACACATTTATATTTCTTTTATACTACATTTAGATTAGGCCGAAATCTTGTAGATTTGATTGAAAATCTTCTTTGAAATCTTTAGCGAGATTTTGTTTTTATAACAAAACAACTGACTAAAAGTTTTTTCGTTACACATACAAACACAAAAAGAAATATACATTAAAAGTTTGCATTACATTTTATTAATAATTAACGATATTTATTTTATCAATATTATTCTTCTTTTTTGTTTTTTTTACAATTTTTATTAAACTTTTTCAATTTTTTGTAACAATTTTTGTTTAGTTTTTTTTTAATGTAATATTTTCTTGTGCAGGGAAGTATTTTTTAGTGCTTTATTAAAAAAACTATAGTTGCATCATTAAGTACTACTAGATTTTGAGTAGATTTCGTCAAAATCTAGTCACGAAGTAGATTTCGTCAAAATCAACAACTAGATTTGGCTCGAAATCTCGTAAGTACTAGATTTTGCGTAGGTGTAAATGTAGTATTAAGTATTCAAAAATGGATACAAATACTTTTACAAAGTTATGAGAAGATTATTTTAAGCCTTTTAATGATGAAATTGTGAAAATTTATGAATTATTTAAGGAAAAAAATTAAAACATTAAGCAAAAATCGTGGCCGGTTCACGGTACACGTTCATGTTGGCGGATTCTACATTATACTCAGTTTGACGTATGTTCAGAGGATTCTATGTGATTAACGAAGTAATTTAGTTGTAATCATGTCAACTTGAAGTGATTAACAAAACACTTCAATGTATGGGTAATCATCTCGATGTTGATGTGATTAGAGTTTAATCACGTTCGAGGTGCTTAAACGCGTTTAAGAACCCAAGTGTGAACATAGTATAAGACTGATCATCGTAACCGACTCAATACTAATACAATATCAGCTTTAATAATGGTGAAAGAAAACATTCAGGAGGTTTCAACATACGATCCACCCAAATCGAGGATTACAAGAAGTGCGAAGTTGTTCTGAGGAAATATGAACATATTTTTTATTTTCAGGAAATTTATATGAACTTTTTGATATAATCGTCTTAGTATAAACGCCTTAACTCGTATATAAATTTTTACAGAAATGAACTTGTTTTGATAGTTACATATAATTAGTTCTAAAGTTTGCTTACTGTATTTTAAAAAATTACATACCTACTGCCGTATTCATAAAAAATAAAATAAGTTTGAAATGTGTTTTAAGGCAAAATTTTCATACAAATTTCTCTTAAAATGAATTTATATTCATTTTAATTTTTAATGAATACGGCAGCTAATATTTATGACTTAAATAAATATCAAAATTAATCAATTCTTTACAAATATTCATTAAATATGAAATAAAAATGTTATGCTTATAAATGTTAAACGTTAAAAATGGATTTTAAAATTTTTTTCAAAATGTATCTCTTTGGGAAAAAGGGTATCTTTTTGGAAACTAAAATGTATCTTTCTCGAAATTTCACTGGCAACACTGTAAACATTAGACATTCGTTATATATTAAAGCTGGATTGCATTAAACATTTTCCTAATTCAATGAAATACTTGCGGAAAAATTAATAGGAAAACAGTTAAATTTAAATATTGAATTAAAATAAAATCCTTTTGTTAAATAAAATTTATGTTTAAGTTTTAATTATTTTTTTAATTGATATATGACATGTGAAAAATAATTTAAATCAATTTTTTTTCCAAATTTACAATTGTTATGTGTATTTTTTCAATATAAATTTTAATTTACATATGTACTTATGTATTAAATTTAATATTTCTTTTTAAGCAAATTTTTTACTCCATCCACAGACAAAGACTTTTCATTTTGACATAGACTTTTGCCATTATCCAGCTTGAGGCATAAATTTAATTTTGTTTTAAACATTGTCTTATAAAGCACCAATTTCAGTTTATTGTTTCCAACTATACCGGCCGTTTTAAAAGCTTTGCTAGTGATTTCCATTGTATGTTTGATACCTTTTATATGCTTTTGAGCCAATGTTTTTTCCGCATACAAATTAAAAATTTGATTTAATTTATCTATAACAGATTTATTCAATCTAAATTTATGTCCACTTATTCGACGACCAAAGTTTAAATAAAATCCTTCCAATAAAATAATGCGCATTTCATGTTTAACATTATAATTGTCAAGTCTCGTTCCTCTTGGACCGTGTTCAACACTGCTTTTAAAATTGATGTGTAATGATGATCTTTTTAGTAAATCCTGTAAATTATTATACAAATCTAGATAATATTGTGGGCTTGTATGACCCCGCTTTGTATCATAATAAACACGCTGTACATCGGATAAAAGTTGACCGTTTACTAAACCTTTATTTGTGAATAATTTCTTAGAAGTTTTACACTTCTCGTTGATTGTTAAACCTTTATCGTTAAGTATATAGTCGGTTTGTATATAACCAACATCTATATTTTTTTTATAGATTTTTGTATCTGTCTTAAGCACTGTATTACAGAATACCAAATTCAAAATTTGAAAAATTGTAAAAAAGAAAATAATATTTTGTAAGAAACTCATATTGAGAATGATTTCAAAATATTGTGTTTTACAGGTTGTTATATAGCAAACTGTAAGTTAAATGTTTTGTGTATTAAACAATAGCAAGTTTTAAAAAATGGAACTTGTGGAAATTTTGTGAATGCATGTTTTAAAAGAAAGTAAATTTTTTTTTATTCTTTAAATGGATCATCAGGGCATTTTTTAATATTTTTTGTTAACAAAAACATGTGTATTATTTTTAAAAGCTTTTGTGCAATGGAACATTTGCGTTAAAATGAATTCGTTTATGTCTTTTTATATTCGGAAGTGTTGTTGTAAGATCAGACTTGCAAGACTAGGGGTTTTTTTTAACAGGTTAAATATTAATATAACGATGTTCTCGTGTTCCATGTACACAAGTACCATAAAAGGCAAAGGGTGTTATAATAAATAAATTTCGGCAAAGCTTAACAATTTCAGGTTTGTTACCTAATCCCCTATTCTAGATATTTTTAAACATGTTTTTACACCACGTATTAATAGTTTGTTCAACAGATAAAATTTTTTTAGATCATAGATCATTGTTCGAAATTTTGTTGTAATGGTTCGTTCGTTAAATCTATGTACATTAGACCGATTCACCTTATATCCCTGCAGATAACGAGACTAGTCCATACATCCATGTAATAAGTAGTCCATAAAGGAGTAGGAGTACTCCAAAACTACACCAAATATATGGGTAAAAGGTGGTCCATTTAACATTACGATGTCCTAGGAGGGGACCATATAACCCACCGAAGTAGTCCCTAAACTACTACAGTATGGAGTACACTTAAGCAGTGATGCCAACTTTTTGAGAGCAAAAAGCACTTTAAAATTTAAAAAAAGCACTAAAAAGCACTATTTTGAACAAAAAAAAGGCGTAAAAAAGCACTAAGCCATTTTTTAAATTTAATTTAACACAAAACTCGTTGCCGAGTATTATATACCTCCAAAATTTAAAAAAAGGCGATGGCGTTGATGGGGACCATTTTCTTTTAAGATTAAATAATAAATATATTTACATTTGTATATAAACATTTTTAAATTTATTATTACTAGTGTTCGCCTTATGGTCAAAATTCGACAATAACTTTTTTTTGTAAATATGAAGAAAACATAATTCATCTAAGTATATCGTCACCTAAAAGACGAAATAACCTATCTGCAGTTTTCAAAAGTTTACAGGAGAGGGAAAAAACGTAATAAAATTGGAACTATTAACGATATTGAAACGAAAATTACACATTTTTATTAAAATGAAACCAGTAATATATATCGGTTGGGAAACTTTTGCTTTTCTAATCACAGCTTATGTTATGACACTTAGGTTTTTTGGAATTGTAAAAATCTGAAACCAAATAACCTATCTGCAGTACTAATTAGTATGAATAAATAAAAATTTCTTTATACACATGAATATTATAAACATTAAATAATTACAGTAGTAGTTTCTTTTACTGGTTTAAGCAAAAACAAGGACTTAATGTTTGTTTAAATTACACTATGCAACAAAATTAAACTTTTATCGTGATTTTTTATGACTTATTTTTCTCTTTTTTTGTGCGTAACGGTCCTCTAGGTACAAAAACTTTGTCATTTGTAATATTACGTGTTCAAAATTTTGCACACATATGCGTTATGATATAGGGAATAAAAATCCATAAAAAACTCAATTTTGAAATTTTTGCAGATAGGTTATTAGGCCTTTAAGATGACGATATATGAATTTATTTGTTTCGAGCATTTATTTTTTCCTTCAAAGAGGATCGATTTGGCGAGGGATCAACCTCCGGTTCATATATTATCTTCTACGTAGTTAATTTAATTTTGTAAGTTCCGTATAAAAAATACCAATTGAAAAACAAAAAAGTATCAAAAAGTCTCGATTATATATATTGTCATCCACTCAGGACGTTGCACGTTTAATTTTATGTTTCTATGTCTAATATTAACGAAAATTAATCAAAGTACCAAATGTACAACGAAAAGTACCAAAAAGCTCCCCTAACATGTTCTTATTCACCCAGTTTAATTTATAATTTTATCTTTATAGGTCGAATGTTAACGAATTTTCAAAAAGTTCCAGATGAAAAACAAAAAATACCAGCATTTTTTATCTTATAGGTTATCACTCACAACTTGAAGTTAGCTAAAGTTAAGATTAAATTGACAGATAATAATGTGTTATCTGTCAGAAAGCGTCTGTTAACTGTCGGATAACAGCTAACGCCAAGTTATAATAATGGCCCTTAGGATCTACACCTATAATATTATGTTTCTAAGTTCTATATTACAGAAAATTTAACAATTATCAAATGAAGCACAGAAAAGTAAAAAATTAAAAATTTAGTTTCCCATATTTCCCCTTTTTTCTCCCCATACAGGTTCGGTTGACAAACAAAGGAAGAAAGCGTTCTTAACTGTTTTGCCTGGTCTGATTTATATAGTCGAAATATTCGAAAACCGGTTTCTGAAAAATGTCGAATGATCGATCCCCCTAATTTTTTATTATTTGATAATTGAAAATAAATTTTTATTTATTTATTTTGCATTTGTGTAAGTAACAATTTTGAACGCTTATAACTCTGAAATTATTGAACAGATTTTAATAAAATATACATTGTGCACTTCTACCTCTTAAATGGTGTATATTTTGTTCAAAACGGTGTATGTCAAGGAGAAAGTGTTCTTAACTGTTTTGCCTTAGCCGATTTATATATAGATAGATTACCTTCAATAAAAATTATATCAACCCAATCATTTGGATCATCATCAGCTGGGTTTGAATTGGTCGTAAAACAGTAATAAAGTGCGAGCTAGATTTTCGTAGTTAGAAAAAATCTGTCCTGTTGCAATTACCGAAAATTTGCAGTCACCGACCATTCCTTATAAAATATGTTGTCAACGCAAAAAAGTAAACGTTTTGTAAAATTTCCAAATTGCTAGGAAGCCTAGCTCTAACCTCGTAAATAAAGTTTTTGGTAAAACGAATGCAACTTTCTTTTATCAGTTTTTTTTTATCATTTGAAACCTTAAAATCTTTACAGGCCTTCCCAAAATTGTACCCCAAATAGCAAATCTCATCTTAATCATCCTCAATATAATCGAAGTTTTAAAAAATGGTACAAAAAAAAAATAAATATTGTAAAAGGCACTAAAAAGCACTGTGAGAAATTGTTAAAAGCACTATAAATACCCGCTTTTCAAAAACGGGTGTTTAACAAAATTTCTGGTATTGCATGAGCAAAAAAGCACCAAAAAATACCCGAAAGGCACCAAAATGGTAACGCTGCACTTAAGGGTTAGTTTAAGCAAATTTCTTTTTCATTTTTTACTAATCGCCTTTTATGTTGTGTACTGTAGTCTATTATTGCTTTTATTAAATATATTTACTTGGTATTTTTAATTAATTTAATTGAACACCTCCGAAATTTAAAAAAAAGGCGACGGCTTTGATGGGGACCATTTTCATTTAAGATTAAATAATAAATATATTTACATTTATATATAAACATTTTTAAATGTATGATTATTATCTTCAATTAAAATAATATCATCCAAACCATTTCGAGTTTAAATTGGCAATAAAACAGTTTTAAAGTAATACAGTGCGAGCTCGATTTTCGTAACTCGAAAAAATCTGGCCTGTTGCAATTACCGAAAATTTGCAATGACCGACCATTGTTTATAAAACTTAATAACAGCATATATTTTAATAAACAGCGATAAAATTTATCGTTTAAATAAATCTAAATTAAAATCGTGCAAAGTTTAATAAAACAATTGTCTTATGATATTATCCAATTATTTTAACATATGTACGTTTCTGAATAAAGAACACACATAAGGTGTAAAATAGAAAAAAAACATGTATGTTTGCATTCTGATACTTAGTCAAACCTTTTTTCAATAGCACTATGTAGAGGTAGAAGTGCACAACACGTGGAAAACCAAAGCGCTTGAAAAAGGGCAGGTTACACAATGCTTGTTATTAAAGTATTTTCTGTCAGCTGTTTTTAATTTATTTAACAGTTTGCATATACCAAGCTACGGCTCCTTTTTTTTGTTTTTCAAATCTTTGAGTTTTTTTGTTGTACGGTTTCCGACTGCATGTTTTTTAACAATTCTTAATATTTTCCAATCCATATATGTTTTGTTGGGTAGGCGAAACAAAAGGAAAAATGTGTTTTGTGTGCATGTAAGTGTGGCAGATCACACAGTGTGTTTTGAAAAGTTGACCGTACATAACTGTGTTATAGACTTACAATTGTTGTGTTTTGTGTTTTCGTATACATACATCAAATTATACATTGAGTTGATTTGTTTAAATCAAACTACTGCTTAACACCGAGATGTTTTAAAAACCAATGTAATGTATCATTCGAACTGATTTAATAAAAAAACACAGTATTTGACACAACAATAACTTGGTGTGGAGAACTGTGAAAAAGAAACAAATGCATTCGTGCAGGGCTTTAGTGTTAACCTTCGCTTGGGATTCAATATTTAACCTTTAACTGCGTTGCTTACTTCTTTTAACATTCTCTTAGACATCATTAAAAACCCATTTAATAACCAAAAAAAGGGCATCTTTGTGCACGAAACACGTTTTATTAATATTTTTAGCTACTATTAAATAACCCCTTCCTAACCAAAATTTTTTAGAGAACATTTGAAAAAAAAACTGTAAAAAAAATGTCAGACCAGTTGTAAGGCTCAGTTAGCTGGGAGTAACAGTAACGTTGAAAATCAGCTGATTCATTTTGTTGTATGTAAAGCAATTAGAACGATTATAGTTAAGTTGCTATCAGACGGGATGTATTTTACATATGTACTGACAAATTTTCCATCTGTAAAAGTTGTACACATCGTGTGATACATATGAAACTTTGCATGTGTAAAATACATGTGGAAATACATATGTAACTTTTTCGATTAGAACGCGCTCTGTTATCCTGTGGCAAACATAAACAAAACAGGTGGTTTGTTTTGAAACGTAAACAAAAGTCAGCTTTTGTTTACATTTATAGGTTATGTCATAAGGAAAAACATAAGCAAGTGTGATAGCAAAAGTTATGAATCGTATGTAAAATGGAAATTTTGACATACATACGGAATAACATATGGGTAAGAAAAGTGACAGTACATATGTAAAATACATCCCGTCTAATAGCACCTTTAGCAGTAAGATGTTACGTCTCAATCTGTAAGAAAAAGATTGGTCTTACTTTTTTAAGGTAAGGATACTGTTACTGTTACTCCCGGCTAACTTAGCCTGTATACTTAAACAAGTAAGAAAGTATAGTTGGTCAAGCCCGGCCACATGATACCCTACACCACAGTGTATGCGTCCATATAAATATGGATTTATCTATGTTTATAAGCTTCATGAAAATCGGTTTGAAAGTTTGTGAGAGGCAGAAATTGCCCCCTACCTCCCCTTGTGGTTTTATTTTTAAAAAACAGTATAGCTTATCGGGTGTGTTCTAGAATCCGAATCCACTCGAAAGTGGATTACTTTAGCATTTTTGGTGTTCTGCATTTCACATCCACAAGTTTTTATTCGTTTTCAATTAGAGTAGTAATGGGTTGGTGAAAGTAAAACGAATCGACTTTTATTCTAATATTTGATAACATTTTTAACAAAAAAATAAATTTTGTTTTTAGCTTAAAATCTTCTTTATCCAATTTAATCAAAAATATATCGTTATCTTAAATGCAAAAGTCCCTAACTTACCCTAAATTTAAAATTGACATCTTCATTATTTTGATGTAATTACAGCTTATTTTTTTTTACGATTTTTTTTGTTATTTTCAGACAATTTGTTTTTTTTAATAAATTTAGCGATCTCAAATAAGTTTTTTTGTTTGTTTAAATGTTCGCGATTTGTTTCAGTAAGTTTTCTGATTCTTTACAGCTTTAACGATTTATAATAAATAGTAGACTTTACTATCATGCCGATGTTAGCAAATTTTTGCGAATTTAGCAATTTTTACCTAATTTTTGCCAATCCTAATAGTTTAAGGGACTTTTAATCAATTATAGGCTGGTTTGAAATATTAAAAATTTACGCGATCCGATTCGGCACGTTATCAATAGGCTGGGTCCTTGTGCCAATAAGAACCTATGTCCCATATTTTATCAAATTATTTCCAAAATTGCGACCTGTACTTTTCGCACAAGGTTACATGAACAGCCAACCAGCCAGCCAGCCGGACGGACATCGTTAGTTCGACTCAGAAAGTGATTCTGAGTCGATCGGTATACTTTAAGGCGCTACACACATCAGCACAAATGCATAATACCCTCTCCACTATTGTGGTGTGGGTATACAAAAATAATACAATTGTATCATTGTATACAGTGTTACCGTCGGATATTTTAAAAAAGTACCAAAAAAAGGGGATATCTACAAAAAAAGTGGCACAAAAAAAAATTAAAAAAAATGAACACATCTTTTAAAATTAATATAAGTACACCACATTATGTATTTTTTTACTTTTTTTTCTATTTATTATAATTTTAAATGGTATAAAAACATAACAAAAAACATTGTATAGTAATTATATGCACTAAAAAACAATTAATAGTTTTACAATAGACATACATACTTACTTACAAATGGCTCATTTGTTGTAAAAACTAAAATAAATATTTTGTAAATATTTCTCTTGAGCAGAAATTTTTATAAAATATTTACTTTTATGTTTTGGTAATTCAAACCCGTTAAACTTGTTTATTGCCAAAACATGTTTTTTTGGATTATGACATTTTTGCAGCGAATAGAAGATATTTATGTAATGTGTTTTTAATAAATACATTTAAATTCGCGAAAAGATTTCTTGTAAGATATTTTTTGATAATTCATTTTAATTTGTTTACTTTCATTTTGTTATTTTTTAAATTTTAATACATTTATATTTGTTTTTTTTTTTTTTTAAATTTAGAATCGATACAGCCGATTATAGCACTATTATTTTTTTAAGATGAAAAAGTCCTAAACAAGGGTCAATTGTACCAACACTGATAGCAAGGCTTGGTGTTGTTGAAAATCAAAGTTAAAACTCAAATCTTTTCAAAAAACTACTTTTTATGTGTCTAAATTTCATGTTTGTTAATTTTAAACTGACTTATCAGACGGTTTAAGGATGTAAGCATGCAGGTTTTTTTTTTTTGTAAATTGTCATTGAACTACATACAACTTGTTTTTATTTCTCAGCATGTTGCCAAGCAAAATTGTTATCAATATTAAAAGAAAAAAATTAAACATCTAATAATTTCTTTACTTGCACTTTTTTACGTAACTTGTTTCATTTTCTCGCTCGCTCTACACTCTTTTTCACATTCCAAATCTACCAGTTTCACACATGAGAAATAATTCATAACGATGATCGAACACTGTCTCGCTGTAACTTTTTGCCGATCTTGTAATAGAAGGAGATGCAGTTGCAAAATCGAATGTCTAAAGTACCATTAAACAATTATTACAAAACGCAAAATGTGTAAAATTCGCACTTGAAAAAAGGCACAAAAATAAACAAGAAAGGCGTTTTAATAACCAACCAAACAAGTTCGCAAGCAAAGCAATTCACACTTTTTGATGACTTTGGAAAATTGTTAAAAATTTCATTTTCATTTGTAATAAAGCGTTTAAAGAAAAAGGTTGTTATTTTCATTTTGTTTACACTATTTGCATTTATTTTCGTGTTAATAATGAACATTTTCCGAATTGTGTATTTCAACGTAATTGGATTGTTGGTGTTTTTGATGAACGTACATGGTTATGGTGGTTATCGGAGTAACGATATGGGAAATAATAAGGTTTGTTATTAAGTTAGTTTAAGTTTTGGTTTTAAATATTTGTTGCTCTATTACGCTTTAAACATCAAAGTACCATATATGTAAGTTTATTGATTTTATGTGTAATATGCCCAATTTTCAGGATAGTATTTAAATCAATATTAAGTTAATTTTCATAACAAACTTAAATCGTATTAAAACAGATTGGTTTTTTGAGTTTTATTTGAAAAGTCTTATTTAATTAAGATAAAAGTATGGTAGCACTACTAAATACAAAAAAAAAAAAATATAAAAAGTGTAATTATTCTGAAGAAACAGCTGACTGTTAATGCTTTGCCTGTTGTTGTTGTTGTATTGTTGTGATATTGAGGCCACCTTGCTAATATATTACAATGGAAACTTAAGTTGAAATTAAAGGCTCAGTTACTTGGTGGCCACACGATCAAGTTTTGCCTTTCAATTCCTTTCAATTTGCAATACACTCTCAGTTTTTTACTAACACACTCACACTTTTTAAATTGACCACGAGATGGCTTTCAATTTCACCTTTCCATTTCTTTGGCAATTTATTTTCAATTTAACAGCTGAGTACAAGTTTGTCTCTGTTGTTGTTGACATCTTGAAAGTAAATTGCTTACAAATTGAGTGCAGCCTACGTCACAGCTTTCAATGTATGTAAATTTTGACAAGCAGTATATGTAAAAGACTATCAAGAACTACTTGAACGTGTGGCCGCAGGGTTAAGGCCGCTTTAGCCGACCGTAAATGTAATTAAATGCAATGTAAAGTACCGTAACGTATCGTAAGCTCGTTTGTGCACTTATAGAGCATGTAAGAACGTGTCAGCTGTTTTTCACAACCAAAAACAAAAAAGCATTAGTATACATAAAACAACACACACAGTGATGAGAATTAAAAATGTTGAAATAGTGACCGCTTTGCAGAAAAAGTACCAAGTGATTTAAATAGTATTAAAACTGTATTTCTTACATGTATAAATAAATAAATCATTTAATATTTGATATTAATATTACAGATTTACAAAAAACAAATATGTATTATATCATATTCGTACACATGTTCTTACATTAATTGCAAAATGTGCATACACCTAAACAAGGTTTTGATACCATTACAACCCAGACTTTGTTTGTTTGTGGATATGTATACATTTGTTAATTTTATACATCTAAGCATATATTTGTATAAATGAAAATATGTATGGATTGTTACTTATTTTGTCAAAGTCCACAGATATTATAACTGAAAAAGTACAAAACAAAAAGAGTGATTTTACCCGCATTGCATTTAAAATATAAGCAGCCCATCACTATCTACAACTGTCACGTAACCTCGTAATGAAATTCTATTTTCTACAGGTTGGCACGTTACGGTTAAGTGACATTACAGTCAGTTAAGCATTTGCATTGCTTTCCATATAACAGAAACGATCAGCTGTTTACATTACATTTACATTTCTACATTTACGGTCGGCTAATGGGACCTTTAGGCGAACGTTGCTGTACCGTATCTGTACTGTGTCAATCAGCTGTTCGCTTTTTGTTATATAAAAACCAATACAAAAGCTTACCGAAATGCAATGTACCGTAGTTGCAACGTACCAATCTGTATAAAATAGAATTTCATGCTGTTGTTACGTGACATTTGTAAGACAGTGATGGGCGGCTTGTATGTTACATTGAATGCGGGTAATTTTGCTCTTTTTTTTGGTACTTTTTTTAGTATATCTATGGAATTGCGACAAAACAACTTACAATACAACATATTTCCAAATATACATATGTTTAGATGTTTAAAATAAACAAATGCATATACACATACAATGAAAAAGGGAAACATATAAAAGACTTTAAATGGTATCAAAACCTTTTTTGGTGTATGCACATTTACAATATACGTATGCTAAAAATGCATATATGTTTAAATACAAATTTATTTATTGTAAATCAATAATATAAATATTAAATTATTAACATTTTTTACATACAAAAAATACTGTTTTAGTACCATTTAAATCACGTGGTCAGTGGCGTAGATACCTAGGGGCTAGGCGGGGCAGTGCCCCGGGGCCCTCAAGCTCAGGGGTCCCTCGAATCCTTACCAGAAATCTCGAAAGATTTGAGCTTTTGGAAATTTAACGCGTAAAATATCCATTGGCTTAGCCATCAGTGCACAAAAAAGAGCTTAAGTAGCTTAGCATTTTTTAAGTATTTGTATATTTCATATTTTTATTTGATAAAACCCACTGCACGTGGCACCTTTTCTGCACAACGGTCACCATTTGAACATTTTTGATTCTCATCACTGTTTGTTTTGTTTTATGTATACTATTGCTTTTTGTTTATGTATGGGAAAACATATGACACGTTTTTAAACGTTCTATAAGTGCACCAACGTGCTTACAGTACGGTGCGTTACATTACCACATCAGTGACTTGAGTTTCACTTAAGTTTTAAGTGAAGAAGAGAATTTTGTATTTAAAACGATTTTAAAAATAAATGTGTTTTAATATCAATCCTGAAAATTAGTTTCTCAGTTTATCTATGGATATAGAGGCAATCAAGGCGAATTGACTAGAAGGTGAGGTCAACTCTACAACAACACTGCTTCCATGGTCGGGTTGTCAAAAATATTGCTAGTTAAAAAATAGGTTTGTTTGTATACAAAGTCGACCACCGAAAAAAAACACCATATGTTGACTTGACCCCACCTTCTAGTCAATTCGCCTTGGAGACAATAGAGATGTTATAATTTTTCGAAATATTCACCCCTATCGCGAATGTTATGGGAATATGATACATGGGATCAAACCTAAATTCCCATCCCCAACAAATCAGTATCGCAAATATTTTGGGAGTAAAAATTCCAATTGTAAATTATTTTTCAGTGCTTTGTAAACAAAAGTCTTTATTGTGATTAACTTGTCAGTGCCCGTATTTGTGAAAGAAAAATATACAAAATAAAATACTAATAAAAATATGACAAAATATGTAGGTAATGAATAGTGTTTATCTTCATTTTCTTTATGTAAACTCCTTCAATAAGAGGAAAAAGTAATTTAATTTAGTCCTACTTTAGAATACAAATTAAAATTTACATGTTCCCTTCTCGTTCACATCAACACTTGTTGGGAATTTATTTATTAAAAAATTTCGCGGGGGTAAACATTGGCGATGCCAAATTTTTTGAGTTTGGGAATTCATTCCCAAAAAACTTGTTATGGGAATTATTCACAATACGATATAAAAAAATATGGGAATATTTTCATGGGAGTAGTTATTTGCGATAGGGGTGATTAACATGTTAAAGAACAATAAGCTTTTGAAGTGGAATATAAGCTTGCACACATGTAATTTTCATCTTTTAATGGAATAAAAAGTATAATTAAAAATAAAGCATCACTATACTGCTTCAGATTTGAACATTATTTTCATAAATAAAATCGGTAATAAAAAAAGTACAAGGAATTTTAAAAATATGCATCCACTTGAAACATCTAACATCTACTATCTATCAAAAATTTCAAAAAAACTTTTCTTTAAATACTTTTTTTTTACAAAAGTGCGAAGTTTAAACACCAAAATGTATTTGGAATTAATTTTGTTTAATAATATAAAAAAATTACTCATAAAAATACTTGAAAAAGAGGAAAAATTAACAAATGGTAACGCTGCTTTCAAAACAAATGCTATTTTGTCAGTGATGGCCCCGTAATAATATAATTTATTACACTTTTCTAGTGATGAAAATCGAAAGATGTAGGTTAAAATACAATGATACATTGCCTAATAGCCTTTTTACACTTGAGCACATCTTAGAGGAATGCGTGGAAGATGTTAAAAATGAAAAAAACTTGTTTACATTTGTAACATCTTTCATCTTTCATCACAAAAATATTTATTTTCACGTGTAAGAGTGAATAAAAACAAAATAAATGATATTGCTGTCCCGCTCTTTTGAATTTTTTTCTAGTGATGTTATATACTTTTTAACAAATTATTTGTTTTTTCTAGTGATGACACTAAAATAATCGACAGATGTTGAATGAAACAACATGAGATAGGAACATCTTTTAAAGATGAAGAAAGATGTTGATTTTAAGACCTGTACAATTCTTATGGGAAGATGTGAGCAAGTGTAAAAAGCCTATAATTACACTGATCAACATCTTACATCTACCATCAATTTGCCACAATTTGCGAAGGTGTTAACATCTTTCCATAAGAAATACATAAGACTTAAACCCAACAACTTTAAAAGATGTTCCTATCTCATTTTATTCCATTCTACATCTTTCGATTATTTTAGTGTCGTCACTAGAAAAGATTTTTATAATTGTGAAACTTTTGTAGAAAAAAACATTTTTTATTTTAAAAACATTATTTTTCAAAAATGGTGACATTTATGTTTGATGGCAGATGTATTTTTTTTATTTATAAACAAATTGAGCTTCAAATAAATTTTTGTGTTTTCTTTTTAAATTTTGCACTTTTGTAGAAAAAACATTTTTTATTTAAAACATTTTTTTTCAAAAATAACCACAATACTAATTATGGTGACATTTTTGTTTGATGGTGTTTCACATTTTCTACGTCTTTGATGGTAGATGTTGATCAGTGTAAAAAGCCTATTAGGAACATCTTGATTTTAAGCTCTCTGTATTTCTTATAGGCTTTTTACTCTAATCAACGTCTAACATCTACCATCAAAGGTGTAGAAAATGTGAAACACCATCAATCAAAAATATCAGAATTTTTGAAAAAAATTTTTTTTTTAAATAAAAAAGAAAAGAATACACAAAAATGTATTTGAAGTTCAATTTGTTAAAAAAAAAAAAAAAACTTAACGAAAAAACCTTTCTATAAAAGAGTAAACTTGACAAATGGTAACGCTGCTTTCAAAAAAAACTTCTGTTTATCAATGATGCCACAACAATAATAGAACTTATTGCCAATTTTCTAGTGATGACACTTAAATAACCAAAAGATGTAGAATGGAATAAAATGAGATAGGAACATCTTTTTATACCCTTTGTACACTTGCATACATTTCGGAGGAACGCATGGAAGATGTTGAAAATGTGAAATAAGTGTTCACACTTGAAACATCTAACATCTACTATCAATAAAAAATGTCACCATTTCTGCAAAAAAAAAACTTTATTTTTTTTAAATACTTTTTTTTCTACAAAAGTGCCAACATTTCAAAAGATAACAACAAAATGTATTTCTAATTCATTTCGTTTAATAATTTTAGCAAAATTAAGCAAAATAAGGCTTGTAAATAAGGAAAAACTTGAGAAATGGTAACGCTGCTTTCATAGCAACTTCCATTTTGTCAGTGATGCCACAATAATAACAGAATTTATTGCCACTTTTCTAGTGATGACACTAAAAGAATCGAAAAATATAAAAGGGAACAAAATGAGATAGTAACATTCTGTAAAGATGTTGAAAAATTTTGATTTTTAGCCCTATGTATTTCTTATGGGAAAATTCCAACATCTTCGCAAATTGATATTAAATGTTGACAAGTGTGAAAAGGCTATTAAGATGTTTGGTAACTTTACAAGTGAACTTTAAGGATTTGAAGCTGGCATTTTTTCTGCTTGATATTTGATAACTTCAATAACAGTTTTATATCAAATTAAATTGTTCAAAATTAAAAAAAACGCAATTTAACACAAAAAACAAGAAAATTTACCACAAAAAATCAAAAATCACAAAAATTTACTTCTAGTTTGAATTACTTGAGGGTTACACGATCAAGTTTTGCCTTTCAAGTTTTAACTTTTGTACCAATACACTTTTACTTTTAAAAGCTTAAACGAACGAAAATTCTCTTTCAAGTTGAGTATAAATTATTTTCTTGATGACATTTTGAAAGTAAATTGCTTAAAAATTGCCTACAGCACGTCACAGCTTTCAATTTTTGGAAATTTTGACAAACAGTATATGCAAAAGACTATCAAAAAGAACTTGAACATGTAACTGCATGTTAAAGAATTAGTGCCGGTTCACACATGTCAAGTTTGACTCGTCAAGTCTTTAGTTTTTAGGATAGAGGGGAAAAGAAATGGCATTCCCTTTTCCCTTCTCTCATAAAAGCTCAAGACTTGACGAGACAAACTTGACGTGTGTGAACCAGCACTTAATCAAAAGTTAGTTGTTGCCACTTCGTTTTTTAAACTATCAAAAGTTGCAATGTTACCACAGTATATAAATTATATTTTTCATTTAATCGGACAGTTGTAATAATGGGGAAAACTCAATGGTCACTTTATCGTTCACGATAGCTATTGTTCACATTAGTTATCAGGAATTTTATCTTTAGGCTGTTATAATAGCCATAAGAAAAATATTAAAAAATTCGAGATTACTAGATATTAAAAGCAATGACCCCTATTCTGCGTTTCGATTCGGATCAAAATTTTCTCCGTTTTTGGCAACTTTGGTATTCTGTGCCCATGTTCAGTAAGTGCTGGTTCACACACGTCAAGTTTGACTCTTCAAGTCTTGATCTTTTAGGAGAGAAGGGAAAAGAGAATGCCATTTCCTTTCCCCTCTCTCCTAAAAACTCAAGACTTGACGAGTCAAACTTGACGTGTGTGAACCGGCACTAACTCCCGCGTTGAGAAACTTTTCGATTGAAATGTGAGAACTGAAACAAAAATATCATAAATTGAATTTTTGGTGTGTAATAGCTGTAACGTAAGGAACTTACTCGCCAAAAATGTTACAGAAACAGTTAAGTGAGAAAAACATGTTTGTTTCAATTTATGGTATTTTTGTTTCATTTCTAACATTTCAATCGAAAAGTTTCTCAACGCGGGAGCTACAGAACATGGGCACAAAATACCAAAGTTGCCAAAAACGGAGAACATTTCGATCCGAATCGAAACGCAGAATAGGGGTGAATATGATTTCTGAAAAACGGGACTTTTTGCAAAAAGTTGATTTTAATTCTAACTCACAAACTTACTGTCCATACCCAGCATTTGTAATTACCCATATTTATTTACAGGATTTGATTTAATGCAGATGTTAAGACTAGTTTAAACACCATAGAAACATATTAATTCGTTTTTTTTTTATACAATTTTTTTTTAAATTTATTTCACAGAAAACCAAATGCCTTAACCCACCACGTACTGCCAGAAGAGTTGAAAATTTCATTAAGGAATGTCAAGAAGAAGTTAAAAACAAATTAGTTTTGGGTAATAGATCAAGTATTCTTAATTTTAGAACAATCATATACATATATTTTTATCAACTTCTCTCTTTTTTTTAACCAAAGAGGCCTTTCACATACTCAAACAAGAAGTTCACAAAACTCATCCACCCATCGATCCCAATGACGATAGTGTTGATTTCATTGGGACTGCCGAGTCTCCAGCAGCAACTGACAGCAAAACTTGGACAGAATCATCAAATAATGAGGAAAATATAAGTACCATTAATGAAAATGACGATGAATTTGTGGTGGAAAGCAACGATGATCGTTACGAGTATTTCATTGAAGAGAACTCAGCCCAAAGGCGCATGATACGTTTGTTGAGACGTATAAGTCGGGTGGGAAATATATCGAATGGTATTTATCATCCAACATTAGTACCATCGGAGGACAAACGTATTGCGGGGGTGAGTATCATTATGTGTTATGGCTAGTTTTTGATTTCGTTTTGTAATACGTAGTAAATTAATTATACCCACTCCACAATAGTTGAGATGGTATTATGCGTGTTAAGGGTGTTAAGCCCACCCTTTAGTATATCAATTGACTCAGAATCAGTTTCTGAGTTGATCTAATGGTGTCCGTCCGTCCGTTATCGCTCATTTACTATAAACGCGTTTAAAGTTTTTGATTTGCTCTAACCACTTAGAAAAAATAACGAGACGTTCTCTACAAACGGGGAAGGTACAAAATATACATAGAAATGAATTTTATATACAATATAGAAAAAAATATAGCGAGCAATACTGCATCACCAAAATTTAACTTTTTGCGTTATTTCACTATTAAAGTTATAAGCGATATGTGTCAAACCATATTTAACGTAAGGAAACATTTTGTTTAGTTTTATCAAACGGTTATTTGCTTAAGCAAAATGGGAATCATATGTTTTTTTTTGATTTTGTTTTTTTTTTTAATGCATGGACAGGCTTTTAATATGCATAAACTGCGTAATATGCAAGTTTATGCAAAGCATATATATTTGGGAAGACTTGCTTGAGTAAAATATCTTGATTCGTATCAGTTAAAGCCGACCTTAAATGATTCTCAGGAAGGGGAGTTTATATTGGAGCCATGATAAGTTATGGACCAATCGTCTTAAAATTCTGCAGATTGATTTCTGGTATTAAAAAACATAAATTTGATCAAATTTCAATACAGCGGTGAAGTAGTTTTAGCGTTTACAGTGAATTTCAGAAGGCTGCTTAATATGGGATCTAAGATGAATTATGGATCGTATATAACAAAATTGCATGACATTTTTTCTGGCCATATGAAGCTGAGTTGGAAGAAGTTTTACCACAATATCTATATCTGCTACGGTTTTAGGCGTATTTATTTAATTTACCAGAGTGGGCCTTATATGGAGCCTATAGTTAATCATGGATCGATCATCACAAAATTTAATAGTGTAATTTCTAGTCATATAAAACTGTGACGTACCAAATTTTATTCTGATAAACTTTTTTCCAGGAGTATGACTTAAGTGGGTGTTATAATAAATTATGGACCGATCTTTACGAAATTTGACAGTGTGACTTTTAGTCCTTTAAAACTGTGAAGTACCAATTGTTACTATGATAGCATTTTTTATTACGGTTTAAGGCGTACTAAACGGTTTTCCAAGAGTAGGGTTTATATGGGGCCTAGGGTAAATTATGGATCGATCTGCACGAAATGGAACAGTGTGATTTCCAGTGGAATAAAACGAATTTGTGCAAAATCGAAAACCATTCCGTGCATTATTCCATTATGTAAGTTTTTGTAACAAAATTTTTAGGGTGGTTGTTCCACAGTTTGATTCATAGCTCTGATCCTACTGAACCGATTTTGCTGGATTTTCATCCCAAACTGCTTATGACAACTTTAACACCAAGTTTGTTCATTTCTTTTGGGCTTTTCGTAAGCGAGCGTATTTTCAACAGACGGACATGGCTAAATCGACTAAGAATTACTCAAGGAGCCAGAATATACATATAAACTGTATGGGGTTTTAGATGTATAATAAAAAAGTTTCACACGGAACGACAAACTTAGTATTTCCTCCTTACAACTAATTGTGGTGGAGGGTATAAAAAGACTTGCCAAAAAGTAAAAACCTGACAAATGGTAGGTAACATTGCTTTCAAAACAAATGTCATTTTGTCACTGCTGCCAAGATAATAAATAATTTGTTGTCACTTTTCTAGAGATGACGCTAACAAAATCGAAATTTTTAAAAGAATACAAGACGAGTTTGTATCATCCGGTAAAGATGTTGAAAAATTTTGATTTTTAGCCCGATGTATTTCTTAGTCCCAATTTCCACTATGCAAGTCTTATTGATCAGCTTGCTACTTTGCAGGCGAGAGTGACGAGGGGAAAAGAAACGAGTACTCAGCTTGCTGTACTCGTCATATGCGTTTTGTTTTCTGGTAATTTTCAGCAGGTCTATTTTGACAATTATCTTTCATATTTAATTTCGTTGTACAAAGCTAATTTCGTAGCGTGTGTGATTTTTTGTGTGTGTTGTATGTGCGAAATGTAAAAACGCACATATACATTCATACAAATGGAATAACAGCTAAATAATAATAAGACTTGACTCGTGAAAACGCCGAAGCTGATTCAAAGAAGAAAATGTGATAAGTTTATCAATAAGACTTGCATTGTGGAAATTGGCACGGGACAAATTTCAACATCTTCACAAATTGATGGTAGATGTTAAATATTGACAATTGTAAAAAGGCTATAAAAAGTCTATAACGCTATTTTGTCAAGTAAATACACCATGATAACTTAATTTTACACTATTATTTACATGTCAAAAACTCAAGTAATATGTAAAGGTCTGATAGTGTGAATGCATGTGTGATAACAATGACAAGTATTAAGAAAAAAAGTTTGACATCCCATACGACTTTATCGTTTTCTGAAAAATTTCTAAACAATAGTACTTTTCATTGGATCAGGGTTGCATTTCATTTCACGTGTAAGTGTTTATACTTTGTGTGATAGTGTGAACACAACCTGTTATGTTAAATTAGATTTTTTGACAGTCGCAACAGAACTCATTAGATTTCTATCTCACAAAGTATTATGGAATACGTAAGACTTGTGAGGTAATGTAATCTTGCCTTTAACGAGACTTTAACCCTGGAACGTCATACTTCATCGAATCGACGATGCATGTTTCTATTTCGTATATCCTTTTCTGTATTGTGTTCTTTTCAAGATGATTTTATGTACTCTTGATATGTGCGCACGTATTCATGTCTACTAGACTGGTCGCAATTTTTTTTTTTTTTAAATTTACATGTTTGCGCTGCTTAAAATATGAGGTTTGGTGTAAGAAATCAAGTCCTAATTTTTCAGCTCAATCCGACGGTGCCTAGTCGTGCCAAGTGGGGCCCAAAGTTCCCCATTTTATAAAAAAAACATTTTTTCTTTCAGATCTTTATAGTAATACTAGTTGAAAAGCCGAAAATCAAAAATATGACTACGCTACGATCTTCGGCAGAGAAAGTACCTCAAGTGTGCCAAATTTCAGCTTCCTATGTCATCAGATGGCTTCTGAAAGTTGCGGAAAGAATAGGACATACATGCAAACATCCTGACATACTAAGAAATTATATATTGTATAGATAGATTAAAGTATTTGCAGTTTAATATTTTAGTATGATACGAACGAAAGATTTTTAACTAATTTTAACTAATTCGGGGTCGCTGAATCTAGTGGTGCTAGCCGTTTTTTTAGGTTAGCTTTAGTTTTCGAGATATACCGTTATTTCGAAAATTAAGGATGTTGCACAACATATGTTCGCGCAACTCAAAAACGCTTTAGCTTATTGAAAAACTAAAAAAAACCGAAATTCGGCAATAAAATTTACTTTAAGAAAGTTAAAACTTTTTTCTTCATATTGGCTTTGGTTTTCGAGATATACCGTTATTTCGAAAATTAGGGAGGTTGCACAACATATATTCGCGTAACTCAAAAACGCTTTAGTTTATTGAAAAACAAAAAAAACCGAAATTCCGCAATAAAATTTACTTTAAGAAAGTTAAAACTTTTTTCTTCATATTGGCTTTGGTTTTCGAGATATACCGTTATTTCGAAAATTAAGGAGGTTGCACAACATATGTTCGCGTAACTCAAAAACGCTGTAGCTTATTGAAAAACTAAAAAAAACCGAAATTCCGCAATAAAATTTACTTTAAGAAAGGTAAAACGTTTTTCTTATATGCACAGTCGTTTTAGAAACATAATTTTTTTTTTCTGGAAAAAAAAATAATTTTTTTATTAAAATTTCGGAATTGTTGTTTTTAAAAATTTATAAAAAATTGAAAAATGGAGCTATGCTTCTAATTTTATATAAAAAACAATATTGCAAACAAAACAAGCTATAAATGATTAAAATCTGTTCACAACTTTTGATTTTATGTATTCACAAAAGACGAAAAATTTTAATTAATTTAAGAATTTTATTAAACCGCCATATTTGTATAATTGAAATTCTTATATTTGGCCCGTGTAGTGCCTAGGATGCCTCAAGAAGGGTCAAATGTATTACCAACTCCACTTTATTTTTCATCTCCATCATTTATTTCTAAAATACCTTCCTGCTATCTCCATTCATTAAGGGGCTCCCATTCAAAATTTTAACTACAGACTAGAAATATATTGAAGAAAAAGCTCCATAACTGCCAAGGAGTCAGACCTAGGGGAATAGAATGTATGACCGACCTCAATTAGTTTTTTGTCCTAAACATTTTCTCGAGACATACTTGCCCTTTACCTTTACTTTTTAGGGGGGCTCTCATACAAATTCATTTAAAATTGGAAAATGCAGCTATGCTTCTACAATAATTTTTTTAATGAAAATTTCGAAATTTCAAAAAAAAGTGTAAATTTATTTGATTGATTTTATTAAGTTGAAAAATTTAAAAGAGAAGATTTGTTGTGGGACGGATATAAATGACGATAGTGCTCAACGACTTGGAGTAGGTACTGCTTATCTGTCTCATCTTGAATACATAAAATCAAAAGTTGTGAACAGATTTTAATCATTTATAGCTTGCTTTGTTTGCAATATTGTTTTTTATATGACTCTATAAAATTAGAAGCATAGCTCCATTTTTCAATTTTTTTATGAATTTTTAAAAACAAAAATTCCGAAATTTTAATAAAAAAATTATTTTTTTCCAGAAAAAAAAATTATGTTTCTAAAACGACTGCGCATATATGAAAATCGTTTTAGCTTTCGTAAAGTAAATTTTATTGCGGAATTTCGTTTTTTTTTGTTTTTCAATAAACTAAAGCGTTTTTCAGTTACGCGAATATATGTTGTGCAACCTCCCTAATTTTCGAAATAACGGTATATCTCGAAAACCAAAGCCAATATGAAGAAAAAAGTTTTAACTTTCTTAAAGTAAATTTTATTGCCGAATTTCGGTTTTTTTAGTTTTTCAATAAGCTAAAGCGTTTTTGAGTTGCGCGAACATATGTTAATCTATCTATACAATATATAATTTCTTAGTATGTCAGGATGTTTGCATGTATGTCCTATTCTTTCCGCAACTTTCTGAAGCCATCTAATGATATAGGAAGCTGAAATTTGGCACACTTGAAGTACTTTCTCTACCGAAGATCGTAGCGTAGTCATATTTTTGATTTTCGGCTTTTCAACTAGTATTACTATAAAGATCTGAAAGAAAAAATGTTTTTTTTATAAAATGGGGAACTTTGGGCCCCACTTGGCACGACTAGGCACCGTCGGATTGAGCTGAAAAATTAGGACTTGATTTCTTACACCAAACCTCATATTTAAAGCAGCGCAAACATTTAAATTTAAAAAAAAAAAAAAAAATCCCATACAAGATGCGACCAGTCTAATGTCTACGCATTGGATATTTATCCTTAGGTTTTACTTTTTTTTGCGTCGTCAAAACGACGAAGTATGGAGTTTATGTGCATTTTACTGTAAATTTCCAGTGTATATTTTTTCAGTAAGTATTTTAGTCTTTGTGTTTTTATATTATCGAAAATAGAGCAGGTTTGAGCAATAAAGAAATTAAAATTATGCGTATTTTGTCCTCCATTTAAACGACGAAGGACAAAATAAATGTGCTTAAAATGTAAAATGAGTATGTGCGGAGCACACAGTAAAACGTTGTGCCTGTCGCACAAATTAAAGACTAAACCTACTGAAAACCTTTTCCCTTTTTTTTATTTAATAAGTAAATTTTATGATGCAAACAAATTTAATGTTTTGGATTTTTTTAATAAATTTTTTTGTTATGTTTTGAAAAACAAGCCACACGAAGAAGAACTCTTCTGTTTAAGCTAAAAAATGAAAAAAAGAGTATTTATTTATCTTTATTTTATTTATTTATTAAATTTCAGAAACCTAGCCTATGGGCCATATTCGGCTTACAAATTTTTACGTAATGATAGTAAAAAAATTTAAAAGAAATTAAAAAAATTTTAAAATAACTTAGTAGATATTACTAAAACAAATTATAAATAATACATATACATATGTAAGTAGCATTTTGATAATAAATTTTTATTAAAATGTCAAATAAATAACACAAAAATCAAAAACAAATTCAACAATTCCAAAAAATCTAAAATACATCAAGACATTATTAAAAATGTCGGACAAAAGCCCTTTGACCTAGAATTGTATTTCATTAATATCATGAACAAATTATTAAACAATTTTGTTCTTGTTAATATTATGATGCTTAAGTCATAAAAAATTATGACATTCTAGGGTTATAAGCAATGAAGGCAATGTAGTTTCATGAAAAAAGCACTGGAAAACTTAATTACATATTTTAGTAGAACTTAAAGATAAATTATATTTAAATACGAAGTCAAAAACTCGCTCTTATTGTAAAAAATTTTCGGCTATGTAAAAAAACTGTACCGACGTTTATATTTAAGATCATTTAATTTTATTCTTAGACAATGTATTTTTTTAATTCATATTTAACTCGTTAATCTTCATTAATCAAAATAAATTTAAACAATTATTTAATTACCATTTTAATAAGTCATAAATATCAGCAGAAAAAACAAATTAAATTAATTGCCTGATGCTTAAAAAACGCAATGTTTTTAAAAAAGAACTTTATTTAAACTTTACAAGAAAATTCATTTAAAAAATTTAAATTATAAAATAGCAATTAAAATAAATGTTGGGAAACTAAATATTTAACACTGCTAAAAATATATTATAATATGGAATAGTTAGGAACATAATAATAGTAAAAAAACGTATACAATATATTTAACAATGATTATTGACGTGTCTAAATAGTGAACAATCAAGATGAGTAGCAGCAACAGCAGTAGAATGAAAGAAGACTCGTTAAATACATGCGAAGGGTACTTTTTGTTTAAACAATAACACAAAGTCAAGGCTTGTTGAGCACTACAACCGATCTTGGTAGAAGGTTCTAGATTTTGCTTATAGAATATAAGCTTATATGTGTTCATAAAGAGTTCTTAAATTTTGTAAACCAGAGATGTTAAGGCCAGAAAAATTTGTATTTAGTGAAAAATTAGATTAATAGCCTTTTCACACTTGTCAACATTTAACATTTACCATTAATTAGCGTAGATGTTGGAATTTTCACATAATATTCCCTTTACACTGATGAACATTTAACATCTACCATAAAATATGTAGAAATTGTGAAACACTCGTTTGCATTGCTCACATCTTACATCTACCATCAAACAAAAATTTCACAATTTTTGAAAAAAAAAATGTTTTTTTCTATAAAAGTGCCAAAATTTAAAAAGAAAACACAAAAATGTATTTGAAGTTCCATTTGTTTAAAAATATAAAAAAAATACTTAGCAAAAGAACATTGCAATAAAAGAGAAAACTTGACAAATGGTAACGCTTTCAAAAAAAACTTCTTTTTGTCAGTGATGCCACAAAAATAATATAATTTGTTGCCACTTTTCTGGTGATGACACAAAAAAATCGAAAGATGTAGAATGGAATAAAATGAGATAGGAATATCTTTTAATACCCTTTGTACACTTGCATACATTTCGGAGAAACGCATGGAATATGTTGAAAATGTGAAATACGCGTTCACACTTGAAACATCTAACATCTACTATCAATAAAAAATGTCACCATTTCTGAAAAAAAAACTTTTATTTTTTTTAAATACTTTTTTTCTACAAAAGTGCCAACATTTCAAAATATAAAACCTAAATGTATTTCTAATTCATTTCATTTAATAATTGTAGCAAAATTAAGCAAAATAAGGCTTGCAAAAAAGAAAAAACTTGAGAAATGGTAACGCTGCTTTCAAACCAACTTCCATTTTGTGAGTGATGCCACAATAATAACAGAATTTATTGCCACTTTTCTAGTGATGACACTAAAAGAATCGAAAAATGTTAAAGGGAACAAAATGAGATAGTAACATTCTGTAAAAATGTTGAAAAATTTTGATTTTTAGCTCTATGTATTTCTTATGGGAAAATTCCAACATTTTCGCAAATTGATGTTAAATGTTAAATGTTGACAAGTGTGAAAAGGCTATAAAGATGTTGGTTGTTAGTCCTATGTATTTGTTATGAAAAGATGTTAGTTGTTGATCAGTGTAAAAGGGCTATAAGAAATACATATGGCTATATATCAAAATTTTCCAACATCTTTACAAAATTTTACAATCTCATTTTGTTCCCTTTTACATATTTGGATTTTTTAGTTTTATCACTAGAAAAGTGGCAACAAATTCTATTATAACTGTGGCAGCGTTACCATTTGTCAAGCTTTTAATTTTTTGCAAGTCATTTATGTTTAAATTTTTTTTTTCAACTATTAAACAAAATGAATTCCAAATACACCTTGGAGTTTTCTTTTAAAATTTTGGCACTTTTGTAGAAAAAAGTATTTCACATTTTCAAAATTTTCCACATCTTCCATGCATTATTTTGAAATGTATGCAAGCGTACAAATGTAGCAAGTAGTAATGGACATTAAATAAACTGATGTTTTTTTTCGATGCAATGCATCGCATGCAGGCATCAATGTTATATCGATAATTTGGAAAATAGGTGACAAAGAGCAGAATAACATTTGCCATTTTAATTTCTAAAGTTGTCAAAATCTTTATACATAACTAGCTGACCCGGCGAACTTCTTACCCCCTAACAATCAATTCATGTACTGTGATGCCGGAAGTGCATAATTATCTGAATTTTGAAGATTTTATTCCCCAAAATTGCCGAAATGCAGATTTGAAGATGTTTGGTTTAAAATTGCAGTTTCTTTACCCTGCGGCCACACGATCAAGTTGTTCTTGATACTCTTTAACATATACTGCTTGTCAAGATCTACAAAAATTTAAAGCTGTGACGTAGGCTGCACTCAATGTGTAAGCAATTTACTTTCAAGATGTCGTAAAAAAAACAATTTATAAAGATTAACATGTAATCAGCTGTTAAATTGATAGTAAAATTGCCAAACAAATGGAGAGGTGAAATTGAAAGCAATCTCGTGGTCAATTTAAAAGTGCGAGTGTGTTAGTAAAAAAGTGAGAGTGTATTGCAAATTGAACGGAATTGAAAGGCAAAACTTGATCGTGTGGCCACCAAGTTAGCTCGGTGGCAACTTCTCTACATTGTCACTTACGTTTAAACAATTTCCACTTCTTGCATTGATAAACGAAAATGGCTGATATAATTCATGGAAGAACCGTTTCGAAATAGATTCATTAATAGGAATTGTCTTGACATATTAATATCGCCCTACTTATGTCATCTGATATTACACGAAATAATATGCATATGTACGTATATATTCATATGTTCTTATGTAGAAATACCTTTAATAGTTGCAATATGTTATGTCTTGTAAATTTTCAATAAGATCCTTGAAAGTTTAAATTAGGATTTGTTGCTTTTACGCCATATCGTGGGCGTATAGTGATAAACCCGAATTAATCTCTAATCAGTCTGAGTAATTAAATTTGGATAGATATTTTTAAAGTAAAATTTAAAAAATTTATCAGCCATGTTCTGAAAATCGCATTCAAGTGAAATTAAAATCGAACAAATTTTAAACCTTTTTTTTCCTGAAAGTTCAAAAAAATATTTCCTTTTTTTATACCCCATACTTCAAGGACCATTTGTAGATATCAGAACTACTATTAAAACTACCATCGATATAAATTCCGAAACATGACCGTATATTTTGAAAATTATTGTTATATATTTTTCTATATTAACTACATAACAACTGTAATAAATGTGTTTTGAAGACTTATTGAAGATTTATTTTCAAAATCTTGACTAAGAGTTTGCAGATTTTTTGATGAACAATTAAGGTTTTTGAAGATTTTAACTTTAAAAGTTCTGGCAGCACTGCTCATGTAGCGTTACTTTTCAAACTTTATTTTGGATTTTGAATGAATTTTTTGTTATCTATATTGTTTTCGTATTGGGTGCCTTGCCAGTCTACTTTTTGGCAGATGTCGTGTGTTGATACCGAAGCTATTGTAGTCAATTTGGAAACTTTATCTATTAGCGTCCTCCAAATATACAGATTTATATTTGGTCTTCGTATTGGATTTGCCACGCCCCCTAATTCAATTTCACCCACTTTTTGACTAATGTTGTGTAGATATTTACAAACTTTTTGCACAAACTATGTGCAACTTTTCTCTTACCGTTTTTCAGATAAACAACATTTATTTTGTCTTCTTCAATCCTGCACACTTTTTTTACATTTTGTGTAGCAATTACTAAGCTAATTGTACCAAATATGGACAATTTTACTCTTACCGTACTCCAGATATAAAGACAACTAAACTTTTTTGTGCCACGCCCGCTTCTCCAATCACGCCTTTTTTCGTAAGATGTTTTGTATTAATAACTAAGCTTTTTTTTTTACCAAATATGGACAATTTCACTCTTGCCGTTCTCAAGATTTAGAGAAATCTAGTTTGTGAAACGCCCTCTTACTTTTTTCAGATATTTTAATACTTATTCCGCTATTCTGGGCGAAGATGTATCCAACAAATCAGGTGTAAATAATACGAACTTCTTTTAATTTTTTGACAAGTTTTTAACTTTATTTGGGAAATTTTGCAAAATTTCCAAATTTTTAATATCTATTCCCCCTTATAATTATTATGAATTTTTAAATTTATAATGAAAACCTTTTTAGGTTTTCACACATTAGTATCCAATCATGTTTTTCATTATGATTTCGCACCATAATCCTTCACATCGCTCTTCAGTTTTTGAATAGTGTCTGTATAATCAGTCTTCCAGGGTTAAATTTAGCGCCTGAAATAAACTATTTAGAATATTTTGTTTAATTAATGTCCTTAAAGAAACCGTTGTTTCAAACAGGACCACTAAACGTCAAATAATTTGTTATGGAATATTATTTTGTCGAATAATGGGTGATTTTTTAGCTATTATCTTTTTGGCAACACTAGTTTAAACAGCTGACGCACGTTTCGTGTTTTGTTTCACTGTCAAACATCTTCAGTTTGGTCTATAATTTAACCATGAATCGTCTTACAAACGAACAACGCTTGCAAGTTATTGAATTTTATTATCAAAATCCGTGCTCTGTTAAAAAAGTTCATCGTGCGCTTCTTCCATTTTATGGCGAGTTTAATCGACCTACTGAAGCGGCTATTCGGGCTATTGTGACTAAATTTCGCACCAAATTTACATTGTTGGACATTAAACCACCAACACGCTTACGTAGAGTGCGAAGTGAAGAAAATATCGCAGCTGTATCGGCCAGTGTTAATGATGACCATCAGCTTGCCTTGCTTGACATGTGGTTTCAACAAGATGGTGCCACATACCACACAGCATGCTTAACAATGGACTCATTGAGAGGCGAGTTCGGTGAACATTTTATTTCACGTTCGGGACCGGTCAATTGACCACCTAGATCGTGCGATTTAACGCCTTTAGACTATTTTTTGTGGGACTATGTTAAAGCTCATGTCTATACACACATGCCCGCTTTAATTGACGCATTGGAAGACAACATTGAAGCATTTATTCATGAGATACCGGCCGAAATGTTGGAAAGAGTATGCCAAAATTGGACTAAGCGATGACCATTTGAGGCGCAGTCACGGTCAACATTTGCATGAAATAATCTTTAAACATTAAATTATATGGACCGCACTATCGATTCAAATAAAGATTTCATGCATTTTTCTGAATTTTATGTGTTTTTTTTTTAACTTTCATATAGCTCTTAAAAAATCACCCATAGTACGGTCTTTCTTAGTCTTCGTCTAATTTAATTATTAAATTTGGTGCATTAAAAAAACTACTTAGAACATTTTTTAAAATCAATGTCCTTAAAGAGACCGTTGTTTCAAAGAGGACCAATAAACGTCAAATAAATGTCAAGTCCAATTTGTTATGGAATGTTATTTTGTCTAATAGTAGGGTCTTTCTTAGTCTTTGTCTAATTTAATTATTAAATTTGGCGCATTAAAAAAACTACTTAGAACATTTTTTTAAATCAATGTCCTTAAAGAAACCGTTGTTTCAAACAGGACCGCTAAACGTCAAATAAATGTCAAATCTTATTTGTTATGATATATTATTTTGTCTTAAGGTAGGGTCTTTCTTAGTCTTCGTCTAATTCCATTATTTTTTCTCAATACACAATAAATCAACAAAATATTTTCACACATTTATTATAAAATTGTTATTAATTTTTTATTTTTTTAATTTGCGTTTTATGAAATTTATACTGAATTTTTCTTTATAGTGTCTATTGCATTGTGTTTATGCCAAAAATAATGCCATTGATAAATTGGGTTGGCCTACTTTAGACGGTTTGGTTGATTTCTACTCGGGCGGCGTAAATGAGCATGGATTTTTTATGGCCACCCTAAGATCGGTGAACTTATGCCTGCGAGCCGTTACCAACAAATATCATGTGGATCGAAGGAAATTGCCCGAAAAAGGTGAAAGTTGTGATTTGGCCTTTGATGTTTTTGATTGCATATCAGATCAGATTACCGGTTATTGCCTAGATCAATATAAATCTTAATTAAATTAAAAACTTTTTTCTTTGTCTATTTAATAAGTAAATTATTTTTTTAATTTGTTAGTTTCTTTTTTTAAATAAAAAATTTTAAATGAAAACAAATTTTTCTTTCTTTTGTTTCTAACTAAAGAAGCCAAAGAAAAAAATCTATCTAATCATCACGTTTTTAATATCGATGAGCACCATGCAGTCAGTCAGTAAGTTATTCAGTTAGTATGTTAATACAGTTAGCCTAATTTTCTTCATATTCTTTGGCGTTTAAATTCAATTATTATTTAAAACATTTTCTTCTTTTTGTTTTTGAAAAATTGCTTACAATCTAAGCCAAGTAAATTAAATTTTATTGTTGCTTTTTGGTTTATCTTCAATTTATTGCAATAATTTTATACTTCCTCACCACAAGTCTAGGTCAGTGTCTTTCAATCTGCAATAAAACTTAGTGCCTGCACCTCTTAATAACTATAATTCTCTATTTTCAACTGCTTCATACAAAGTTTTTCATTCTGTAATTAGTACGACTGACTGCGATCGAATGAATGTTTGAATGAATGACGACTGTACATCAGGTGTAAACAGAATAATCAAATTTTTTTTTTTTATTCATTTTAGCTTTTGAAGTTTAAGTGTAATTATATTGCAATTATAATAAAACTTTTTCCATATTATTTGCATAACTTATAACCGTAACAACAGCAACAACTATAAAAAAGAAACATGGTCCTAAATTTATAACAACAACATCAATTAAAGTTACAAGTTTTATAATGAACATCATATATCCGTTCAGTTATGAAGGAGAATTATACATACATACATATGTACATTTATAAAAGGAAGCAACAAATTCTTTATAATAGGTTTTTCCTACCCTTTCTACACTTGCATACATATCCGAGAAACGCATGAAGTTGTTTAAAATGTGAAACATGCGTTCACACTTGAAACATCTAGCATCTACTATAAATAAAAAATGTCACTATTTCTGAAAAATTTTTTTATTTTTTTAAATATGTACATACTTTTTTTTTTACAAAAGTGCCAAAATTGCAATAGAAAACCAAAATGTATTTGGAATTAATTTTGTTAAATAGTTAAAAAAAAAAATAAACAAAATAAAAAAAGAGTTGCAAAAAAATAAAAACTTGCTTAATGGAAGCGCTACTTTCAAAAAAATGAAATTTTGACAGTGCTGCCACAGTTATAATAGAATTTGCTGCCTCTATTCTAGTGATGACATTAAAAAAATCGAAAGATGTAAAAGGGAATAAAATGAGATAATAACATATTGTAAAGATGTTGGAATTTTTTGATTTTCAGCTCTATGTATTTCTTATGGGAAAATTTCAACATCTTCGCAAATTAATATTATATGTTGCCAATTGGGAAAAGACTATTACTCTGATTAGCATCAGCATCTAATACCCTTTGAACACTTGCATACATTTCGGAAGATGTTGAAAATGTGATATACGCGTTCACACTTGAAACATCTTACCCTAGGTCTACACTAAAGATATATATCTTTCTTATTCGACTTTATTATTTAAATATAAATTAATTTGATTAAGCTTGAGGTCTTTTTTTTTATATAAAAATATTAATTTTATAATTTTTTTTTTTTTCTTAAAGTAAAATTAATATTTTTATATAAAAAAGAACTCAAACTTAAACAAAAATAATATAAATTTAAATAATAAAGATCAAATTTTAATTCTTTAATTTAATTCTTTAACTACAATCATAATTTGCTACCATTTCACAAATTCAATTTTTTCTCCTACAATTTGCTTCTATTTTTTTTTTCTTTTTGCTTCTTTTTTTCAATTGACAACCAAATTTGACGTTTTAAGTTAGCAATAATTATCAACGAAAATGGACTAAAAATTATTGCAACATAATAGCCTTTTTACACTGATCAACATCTAACATCTACCATCAATCTGCCACAATTTGCGAAGATGTTAACATCTTTCCATCAACATCAATCAACATCATTTAACATCTTTAAAAGATGTTCCTATCTCATTTTATTCCATTCAACATCTTCCGATTATTTAAGTGTCATCACTAGAAAAGTGGCAATAAGTTCTATTATTATTGTGGCATCACTGAAAGCAGCGTTGCCATTTGTCAAGTTTTCTCTTTTATTGCAATGTTTCTTTGTTAATTTTTTTTTATATATATTAAAACAAATTGAACTTCATACACATTTTCGTGTTTTCTTTTTTAATTTTAGCACTTTTGTAGAAAAAAACATTTTTTATTTTAAAAATATTTTTTTTTTCAAAAATGGTGAGATTTTTGTTTGATGGTAGATGTGAGCAATGTAAACGAGTGTTTCACATTTTCTGCATCTTTGATGGCAGATGTTAGATGTTGATCAGTGTAAAAAGCCTATAAATTACCGGCAATAAATATGTTCAAAAAATTGCAGTCTACATTAGAGATAACATAATTTTGACATTTACTGCAATATATGTCGCAATAATTATCTCTGGTATAGACGGGCAGTAACATCTACTATCAATAAAAAATGTCACCATTTCTGAAAAAAAAAACTTTTATTTTTTTTAAATACTTTTTTTTCTACAATAGTGCCAACATTTCAAAGATAACAACAAAATGTATTTCTAATTCTCTTCAAAATAAGGCTTGCAAAAAAGGAATAACTTGAGGAATGGTAAAGGTGTTATGATACTTTCTATTTTTTGTATTGGATTTTTTTAGGATTGACTGAATGAAACAACAAATGCGAGAAAGAACAAGAAATACAATTTGATAAACAAACCCTTTTTTCTGATTGACATTTCTCATGTTTATTTTTTTCTTTGGCTAAAACAAAAAAAAAAGGTTATTGCTTGGGCAGATGAAACTATTTTGTTTTTGATAAGTGAAATGAAGTAGGTGCTCTTCATATGGGATTTCAAATCATAAATTTTCAATTAAAGAATATACCCCGATGTAATTCGTAATGTTTTACATTATTTGCATTTAATTTTATTGTATATAAAAAAAAATTGTTTGTGATTCCAAAAAAAATGTAAACATAACAAGCAATATTGCCCACGTTTTTTTTCCACAAAAACCCGTCAAAAAAGCTAAAAATCGTAAAGAAAAGTTAAAAACCGCTACTTTCGACAAAAAACTATAATAATTGGCAACATTGCTAACAATTAATCTGGAAATGTCAATTTTAAATTAAAAATTTTTATATTTTTTTACACAGCGTTTACATTTGCCAGTACTGGCAAGGCAGTAAGCATATACATATTAGTTGGCAAAACAATGCAAAAACAAAATAGCTGTAAAAGTGTTTATGTATTAGTGAAAAAGTTTGAATGAATTGCTACTGTCTTGTCAGTACTGGCAAATGTAAACGCTATGCTAGACAGTCTTAGATTATTTATCGATAACACATGTATATTTGTTTGACAGTTCAAGATTTTTTATGATATAATCATACTCTTTACACTTAGTCAGTTTTTCTATGCAAATATATTTGCACTGTTCTCCAATATAGAAAAAATACAAAAAATAGCAAGTATCATACCAGCTTAACGCTGCTTTCAAAGCAACTTCCATTTTGTCAGTGATGCCACAATAATAAAAGAATTTATTGCCACTTTTCTAGTGATTACACTAAAAGAATCGAAAAATGTAAAAGGGAACAAAATGAGATAGTAACATTCTGTAATAGCCTTTTTACACTTGAGCACATCTTAGAGGAATGCGTGGAAGATGTTAAAAATGAAAAGAAACTTGTTTACATTTGTAACATCTTTCATCATACAAATATTTATTTTCATGTGTGAGTGAATAAAAACTAAATAAATTATATTACTGTCCTGCTCTTTTGTATTTTCTTCTAGTGATGGTATATACTTTTTAACAAATTATTTGTTTTTTCTAGTGATGACACTCAAATAATCGAAAGATGTTGAATGAAACAACATGAGATAGGAACATCTTTTAAAGATGAAGAAAGATGTTGATTTTAAGCCCTGAGCAATTCTAATGGGAATATGTTATCATCTTTGCGATAAGATGAAAGTGTAAAAAGCCTATAAGAATGATGAAAAATTTTGATTTTTAGCCCTATGTATTTCTTATGGGAAAATTCCAACATCTTCGCAAATTGATGTTAAATGTTGACAAGTGTGAAAAGGCTAAAAGTGCCGGTTCACACACGTCAAGTTTAACTCGTCAAATCTTGAGCTTTTAAGAGAGAAGAGCAAAGAAATGGCATTCTCTTTTCCCCTCTCTCCTTGACGAGTCAAACTTGACGTGTGTGAACCGGCACTAACATTTACCATCAAGTTGCGAAGAAGTTAACATCTTCCCATTAGAAATAAATAGGACTTAACATCTTTATCTTAACAAGATTTTCCTATCTCATTTTATTTCATTTTAAGTCTTTTGATTATTTTAGTGGTATCACTGGGAAATTGGCCATAAGTTCTATTATTATTATGGCATCCCTGACAAAAAAAAAACGTTTGTTTTGAAACCAAATGGTAAATATGTTTGCAATATCTTTTTGTTTAATATTTTTTATATTTTCAAACAAATTAAATTTCAAATACATTTTTGTGTGTTTTTTTAAAATGTTGGCACTTTTGTGAACAATAGAAGCGAGTGTTTCACTTCTTCTACATCTTTGATCGCATATATTTGATGTTGATCAGTGCAAAAAGCCTGTAGATAATTTTTGGAAAATTTCAAGCGTTAGCTATTGGTACAGTATGAAACTCTTTAAGAATTGGACACAGTAACCTACAAACGTTTGCCATCTTTTTGCCAACATGTGGATTCCACGTCAAAAGGCCTTGCGATTTTTGAGGTCAAATGTGTTTTACGGCGAAAGCGTTTTGCGTTGATCGAAACAAGATCGAAGCGCAAGCTCTGGACTTAAAGGTGGGAAAGATTTTAATTAACAAGAAAATTTAAAGCTTTTTCTTTTGAATGTCAAGCATTTTGCCAATTTCAATCTGGCAAGCCTATAACCAAGCATTGCCATTATGGAAAACTACGGATTTATGGCTGGTCCCATACATAGTTCGGTATTTTTTTTTTTTTTTTGGCTAATTATCGCTTTTACAAATCAATTATCTTCGGCACAGGTCCGTTGTGTGCAACTGGTCCGATTGGAGAGACCCTTCTTGTCCCACTAAATACAGCTATGCAAAATATTGACATGGATATCTTCCCTAGGGACAAATTTATAGTGGATATTAACCACTGGGTGACAAACCATGGGTTTACCAATCGCCCAATTTGAGTACACTAGCTCCTTGCTTAGGAGCTGGAGTTGGAGTATGTAACCTTCGCTGCGTTAGGATAGTCGGCAGCATCTGTTGGAATGCAGCAGCACACATAGATGATCAGTCTTCACATTTCGAACCTACCACAAGTTGAAAGCTCTCTTGCAATTAAGGTATACTCTTTCCGCGATTTGGGGTTCAACAGCCACCACGTAATCCCTAAAACCACCCCTCGAGAGATAAGCACTTTCTGCAAAGAAGCACGATCCTGCGAAAAAAAAACTTCATGAGCCAGTCAACTTCTTCTACACCCAGCTCAACGGTCACTTAACTTTTCGCGACTTAAGAAAATCCATAACAAAACCGGTACCTTTAAACACGGTCCTGATAATTTCATTCGATCAACAACTACTAGGTTTCACGTATTATCCATCAACGTAACTCAACACCCAGCTTTACGGTCTCTCAATTTTTCGCCACATCACATAATCTACAACTTCAACGGTCACCTCTAAATACAGTCCATCGTCACTTCACTCGATCAACCACTATTCAGTCTCACCCCACCACGTAAAATGTAATTCGCACAGAATTAATCTCGACCACAATTCCCAAGAGACCATGCTCTTGGCGGCATCAACAGATAGTCAGTCTGGTGCCGAAGAACCAGTGGCTAGCTCCCGTGGTACCAGATAAGATTTCTGGTCAGCCACGATCTCTAGAGATCCAGAGCTCAAGAAATCTATCTATTTTGAATTCATGCCGAGCTAGGCTTGTCAGATAGAAATCGGCAAAAAGCTTGACATTCAAAAGAAAAAGCTTAATTTTTCTTGACAATAAAAAATTCGGTTAAATAAACAAACAAATTTATTTTGTTGTTCAGTTTGTTATCTTTACAATACTGATGTATTACGTAGCGAAGCTGACTTAACGATGTCCGTCTATCTGTCCGTGTATATGTTGAAATGGGTTTTCTAAAGTAGATATTTGTATCGCGCATAGTCCGGAAATTAGATTCGGTCAGATCGGTACACAAAAAGCTGAGATATCAGCAACAAATTATTAATGTCTCTTATTTCTACACATAAATCTTTAAGAACACTGGTAGTGAAAATAATCTTGTTGTGCTTTTTAAATGAATAAATAAATAAATATAAAAAATTAAATAAAAAATTAATTTTGCTCATTTATTTCGTAAAATATATCTAACTCCGAAATTGATTTCCAAAGCTAAAATTGAAAGATAAAATTAGTTGATTATGTAAGAAAATAAAAACAAATAAGATTCTGACAATCTTTCTGCTATACATTCTTTAACTATTCTTTAGGATACAAATTCGCATAGTTCTTTCCGACAATTCATTTTAACTGCTGGCAAAATATAAATAGCACGATTTATTTTGGTTACTTTTCTGGATTTTTCTTGACAATTTAATGGAAACTATTTTAAAATTTCGATTTAGCTTGGCAAATGACATTTGTTCTTGGTTCTTGACACATATTGAAAAAGCTTGACAATCAAGCCAAATCAAGCACGCCTGGCAACCCTTTGCCGAACTCCAAAAATTGAATCCACCTGTAGTGCGATTCACTATGCTTTTTAAACCACAATTGTTTCGTTGAAAAATGTTAACCACAAAATTAACCATTTTGCTATTCACTAACACTTCTAACGACATCTGCTGGTGTTTAAAGCCAGCTGTTTTAGTCAGCTGTTATTTTTAACAAAATAAATTGTGGTTTATTAACACCAACATTTTTGGTGTGGTTAAATCCGCTTAGAAAAGTGTTTATAGTCCATAAATAACATGGATTTGAGGTATTTAGCCTACAATTTATCCACTTCTTGCCACACACCAATTTTCCGTGGAGCTTCTTATTAATTTATCCTAAAGCCAACCATTTGACTCAAATAAAACTGAAAAATTAAAAATAAAATTAAAATAAATTAATAAAATAATTAAATAAAATAATTAATAAAATAATAAAAATAAGTAATGCTTTACGCACTTTGCATAATATCATTTAAAATCTATAAATTAAAAGGTTTTTGTTTTGATTTTTTTTATTCTTCTTTGTTATTTTATCCTATTTTGACGTTTCTCTTGGCAGAGTTGCCACGATATATCAATTTGAATAGAGAGAAATATAAAACTTTTTACCGTGGTTATCAATAACCCAGTAAAAAAAATTTGGGTTTTTTGAAGCACTACAGAGAAAAAGCGCATACTCATGCGCTTCAATTAGAGAGCTCTTAAAAAGCAGTAAATGATAACGAATAAAACATACAAAAAAGCTGCTATTTTAGTGCTGACAACGAAGAGGGTTTTGCAGCGAAAAAAAAATATATTATGGTTTACGAAAATGATTGAAAAAAGGCATTTAAACAAGTAAAAGCAAAACATTAATGAATATGTTAATATAGTTAGCCTTAAAAAAGCACTCTAGGAGCGCTTTGTTTGCATGTCAAAAGAAACGCTTATTGTCAGCAGAAAATAGTCCTCCAAACCGGGAACACCCCATACAAAAATCAGGCATCCCATCAGCAGGTTTGAAGCGATTTGAGGTATGAGTTCATACAAAAAACCTGCTCCTTTTGGAGCACGTTTTTTACTGGGTAAGTTAGTGAATCACATAGTGGTTAGTGCAAACATCAAAATGTTTTAACCACACATTTTGATGTTTGCTTTTTAAAGCGTTAAAAGTTAGTGAATTGCACTACTGTAGCACTTATAGGTTAAATATCCTTAACATACGATTACATGTGATTTTGTATTAATTTTTGGGTATTCGATGCGCAAAGGTAGTTACTCAATACTTTCAGAGTTGTATTTTTTGAACCAAATTCAATTGAAACTTTAACAGCTTTCTTTTAAAATATAACTCTGTTTGAAAATATATCTGCAAAATTTAACCAACAGCCATCAATAAACTAACAAATAAAAAAGAAGTAAAAGGAACATATTTTCGTTCTGTTTTACAACGAATAACAGAACACTATAGAATGTTCGGACCATTCTTAAAAATAGTTTCGAACGCTATTAAGGGTTGTATTCGTATACAAAAACACTAAAATAATAGATATCGTGTCTGTGTGTGAGAGCCGTACGCTATAAATTGTTTTGTTTATTTTCGAACACTGGAATAAATGACAAATTTGTCCCTCTAAAATTAAAGAAATTAGCAAATCTGTTATGAAAAACTGAAAATATACAAATAAAAATCTGCATGTGCTTTAGATAAAATGAAAATTATATTAAGCTTTTGGTTAGCATACCTGCTTCAAGGATCCTTTTAGGCCCATTAGCAAGCTGAGACCTTACTTACCTATTTTTAATTTTTTTTAATATCAGCATACTATTTATGTATATGTATATTTTTTGTCAACTTTTTTTTTTAACAGAATTTCTTTTCATTTTTGCTCAAAACAAAAGAAATCTTATCTGAAATCAAGTGCTATTCTAAAAAAATTTGATTTATTTTATTTTTCTTTTATTGGGGCCGACAACAGCTGAACTATTAAAAGGAAATTGTTTATCTTTTACAAAAGCAGACACAAGCTACATTTAAAGCCTTTCGCGATCAAGATAGAGACACACACACACATACACTCAGCCTTACACATGCCTTAAACACATACACTCAGCCTTACACATGCCTTAAACAAAAGACTTAAGCCACAAACTTGAATTGTGTTTTTATTGAATGTCTTTACAATTTCCCAGACTTTTTTTCTACTTCCCTCAACTCAAACTGAAAGCAAAATCAACATTGACATTAGCTTGAATGTTAAATCAAGAATCGAGAAGAAAATTGCCAAGAGAAAACACTACACTAATTGACGGTTTTGTACAACACATACATTTTGTACATTAAAAAGAACGGGCAAGTATGTTTAGTAAGGAAGGGGAAGTGGGATTCAAAGTGGATGTGGCTTAGAATAGAATATTTATTCTAAGCAACATTTTAGCCTAAGTGCACAATTTACAACAGTATAAAATTTAACTGTCCAAGAAGTCACACTTAACGATTTTCTAGCTACTAGTGGCTGCTATTGAGTGTTGTTGAATGTTGTTGTCTGTTTTAGATTGTTTTTAAGCAAAGGAAAACCACTAAAATTCCTGGCAGCAAACCACCACAAAATTAAAGAGCGTCAAAAAAGAAGAAGAAAAACTTTAAATTTCCCATTCAAACAAATTCTAACACTTTTTGTTGCAAACAAATAAATATGCATTGCAAATGCATAAGGGGGCTATAAAAAGTTGTGCTGCCAATAATGTCTAGAACACAGAACAAATTCTCTCACAAATTCTTAGGCTAAGGGAAAAAAGTATTTTGAGTTTGAAGAAAAAAAAAAAAAAAAAAAATAATGCAACGCTTCGTTGCACATTGTTTACATTGGCCACCTTAACAGTTGAAAAACTGGTAGAAAATTTGCAAACTTAAACTTTAAGATGCCACTAAATGGTGAAAAATACAACAAAAAAAACTTAAAAAAAATAAAAACCATCAACCAAAAATAGAAGAAAACCCAAAGCAAAAAAAAAAAAAAATAAACAACTACAATTTGACTTGAAATGTTTAGATTTTTCAACGTACATTAAAGTTGTGAATTGTAAATTTTCTTTTTTGTTGTGTTCTCTTTTTTTTGTTGTTGTTGTTGTTGATTTTTTTCTCACTTTGCCTATGGTGGGTGGTCAGGTGAAACAACACCAACAACACGAAAGCATCAATAGCAACAAAAACAACAACAGTACAACCGCAAAACAAGTGGCACGAGCAAAAAAAAACACCAACTGAAAACAACACAAGAAAACTTCATTTCAACAATTTTTCCTGCTAAATGTGTGAGAATTTTATTTAAATACGTTAAGCATCTAATAGAAAGCAGTCAGTCTATTCATTGTTCTTAATCTTTACGGTTCTTCTTCATTGTCTTTACAAGACAATTGTTACAAAAGCAATTTCTTAAACTGTTAGCAAAAAAAAAAATATATTTAATTTAAAATAAATATCAATGTGAAATTCAAGGATACTTTTTTGTACAACAAAATTTTGTTAAGGACTTTTATTATAACAAAAACAAAAAAATATATAAAAAAAAAAACATTGAAAGAATTTGTAAAATCATGTCTAAAACTTTATATTTTTTATACTGCATTTCTGTGATAGTTTCTAATTTATGTTGCTTGGTCAATTGCGAGATCGAATATAATACCATTAATGAGGATGGATCATTTCGTTTTGGGTAACATTTTTAATATACAAATAAAAATTTTAAAATATAAAATAAAATATTTGTTTGAATGTGCTTTTTAAACTCAGTAAAAACTTTACCTACAAAATAAAGTGTTGAGTAATCAAAAAAACATAACAGCACTTCTTACAATTCTACTGAAAAAACCAAAATGAACACATTCAAAAGCAAGTCATTATGTTTTTGGTTACATACATCCAGAAAAAAGTAGTTATAGAAGTTATTACAGAAGTAGTTATAGAAGAAAGCTACTAAATAATGGGTGAAAGAAGCTAGTCATTTTGAAAAAGGAAGTGAAGTTTTTTACTGGGAAGTTAAATTTAAATGTATATCAATGTGAAAGGGAACAGGACTATTACCAAAACTTTGACTCAAAGAAGCCCATTCGAAACAATGTTTTAATAATAAAATAGCTCTGCGACATTTCGACAAAACCACTTAAGTCTTATTTAAATAGTTGAAAAAAATGCTGTTAATCATACGAATTTTCATTCAAAAAACATTTTTGTTTACGTTTTTAAAATTTTGTTTTATAAACGAAATTTTTCTTTAATTTTGTTTTATGTTATTATTTGATAAAAATGATTTTTATGCCAAGTTTTTTTAAAAAATCTTTTTGCTATCTTATCTCGACTTAAGGAGTTGTGTCAAAATGCCACAGAATTTATAAACCGGAAAAAACAATTTCCTAATTCTATTTATTAAAAAAAAAAAATTAAAAAAAAAACAGAAAATAATATAGTCAAATCCCGATAATTCGAACCCCGATAAATCGTAATTCCCGATAATTCGTAATAAACTGTCGGTCCCTTGAAAAAATCTCGTTAATTCGTAAAATTTCCATACATTTTGGTCCCCTCGCTAATTCGTAATTTTTTTAAGTATTTGCTAACTACCACTTATAATTCGTAATAAAAACAACAGAAACATAAAAAAATGATTTTTTACCGATATTTTTTTTGCGGTGTTTTTGCTTGTGTGTGTGTTTATTTTCTTAAGATCAGTTTGTTACATGAATAATTTTTATATATTTTATTTTTAACAATTGTTTTTTATGTTTTCTTTTATCGTTTTAGTAAATAAATTGAAAAACCCCGTTAATTCGTATTAATTTTATTTTAACCCCGTTAAATCGTAACCCCTCTAAATCGATATGTTTTATGATGATTCCCAAACTATTTTGGTTCTCGCATTAACCATCCGTGAGCTGGACCATTTTTAAAAAATGCATTTTTTTAGTTTTTCGAATTTTTTTGTACTTTGCTCCAAGACGACATAGATAAAATTTAGTATCATCGAAAAGAGTTTTTGAAGCAGTTTCCAATGGTATATAAAACTTGCCATCTTGCGACCTACTAATTGAGATAAATAATTCTGTTTTTATCCAACTAAAGCAGGAGGTCTATACCACGCGTTTTCGCCTTTTATACATTACTTGCATTCTACGTTTTAAGTTACATGACAAGCTTTTTATGCGTCAAAACCACAATTAAAAATAATCAGCTGATTGGCTCGAACGCTGCTTGTGATGTTTACAAAAGTAGAAAGTACTTTTCGCTTTCAACGCCTCAATGCATCCTATGCTTTCGTGCATGTAACTTGTTACATGTAACTACACAGAATCTACTTTTTTGACAGCTGCAGCGAAAAATCGTGCGTATTGTGGAGCTCAAACAAAAGATGAGAACATTCAATTCAGTTCGGTTTTTTTTTAAAGACCCCAAACTTCATTGTGTTCGGTTCAGCTCATTAATGTTCGTCTCTTTTGGCTGGTAAAAAAACCAAACTTTTTTTTCAAAAACAAAATACACATACGAAAAAACGAAGAAGTTAACGAAGAACAGAACACTATATAATGTTCGGCTCTTTCTTGAAAATATAAAGGGGTGTGTTCGTCTACACAATCACTAAAAAATAGATATCGTTCTTGGGTGTGTGAGCCGATTGCTAAATAATGTTCGGTTTATTTTCGAACACTGGTTAATATACTCCACAAAAATTTTAACCGGAACATTTTGTACAAAGTGGCTGAACATACCGTTTGCTCAAGATGAAAGTTTAACATAGTGACATATTCCGATATGCTAGACGAACTGGCCAAATAAAATTCCGATGTAATATTTAAAAAAGCCGACAAAAGCATATTTTTTTTCGTCACCTCTACCAGAATCCATTGTCAGAACCCTGTTATATTTTTCTATATGTTGTACTGTGTTATTGGCCAAACTCGCGAAAAGAACTAAACTAGCGTATACCGGCTATAGACTACACAAGTTATAAGAGAAGAAGACAATATGTGCAAATAAAAGAAAGACACAATTTTTGTCTCTTGAATTTTTCTCTGTCCCGAATATTTGTCCTGCGCTAATTTGCTAAAATTCACAGTTTAGTGTTACAAACTAGAAGATATGGGCATTTCCATTTTGACGTGTCGTGATATTTGTAGCACAAAATGTAAAAAAATTAAATAAAGAAGTCAAATTTGTAAAAAGGGTTTTTATATGTACATATGTATATACAAAGTAATAAAGTAGCATTGTATTCAGAAAAAAAATTACAGTAATCGACGCTAAGGATTTGCAGATATAAGCAAAAATCTGCGCTGGCGTGACGTTAAAAAAACGGAAGTGGATTTTGACTTGCATTACAAAACTGAATAAGACTGCGAATTGAGCAAAATGTTTTGTATAAAACCTTTTTTAGTAAACTTTGGACTAATACAGATTTATTTTTCAAGCTATAAAATTTAAAAATCTTTGCTTGTTTTAATGTAAATGTGGGCACTTTCAGCGAAAAGTCTACTTGTTTTAATGTAACGCTAGATTACAAATAAGGTTGTATTTTCGGACCATGTTGTTCAATCGTTATCCAATTTGTTACTAAATGTAGAGCTAGTTGCGCTTTACACCAAGATATAAAAAAGTAAACTATACATATAAAATTTTTTGAGAAACAATTCAAAATACTTCTGGCGTTACGTTACAAAAAGTAGACTTTTCGCTGGAAATGCCCATATGCCAAATTCGCTTGGATTTTTACTCGGTTTACTACGTTAATAGCAAAAACACCGCCATGCCCAATACAAACGCACTGTACAGTGCCAGAACTGAACTGAACTTGCGCTATGCATGGCTGGTATGAGTTTATAAACAAAAAGACCATAAGATCGATTAACAGATAAATTTTCTCGATCATCGGTCATTAATTTCTAAACAGGGAATGTTGTGTTCAGTGTTGCCAGGGGAAAATCCCTACATGTAGGTATTTTTGATACTAAAATAGAAGTGTAGGGAAAATCGGACAGATTTTTAATAATCTCCAATATTTAGAGACATTTCGTCAAATCGCATTATTTATAAAATAAATAATAAATAAATAAGTAACAAAGTGGTGAAGCTTCTTAACAACTGTTTGCTGAAATCGACATCAATGTCTTAAGCTTCGTACAGACGATGGTCAGATCGGCGCTGCGAAATATGGCCCCAAAAAATAAATGAAAATTGACCCCAAATTTGGGGCTATTCTTCATAATGCAATATGGCCCCATTTTTTTAATGAAAAATTACCCAAAAAAATGAAAAATAACCCTTAAAATAAAATGAAATATGACCCTAAATTTGGGGTTATTCTTCATTATTAAAAATCACCTCAAAATTTATAATGAATCTTAACCCCAAAAAAGAACACAAAGAAAGTGACATTAAACATTTTCGGTGGAGTTCATATGCCAAAAACTAAAAATCCCAAATTTAGAATCCCGATTTCAAAATCCGGATAATTATACAGTTTTGGTTTTAAAAATCGTACGATTGATAGCATGGTTGGGCTTTCGGCCATGCGCAAGGATTTTTTCCTCTATGGTATAACAAACACCGGCCTCGCTAACTAAAGCATCTCTGCATAACCGGCAAGGATTTTCTCTACTTTGGTATAAGAATTCGGGTTTTTTATGTTATCCCTAGAAACTTTTACATAGAATTTTATAAAATTTGTGTAAAAATGTTTGGGGTGATTTTTCATTTCTTTAAACTTGCATTTTTTATTAGTAGATGAAAAATAGCCCCAAAGTAAAAATTGTGATTTTATTTGGGGCCATTTTTCATTCCTTGATATTGGGGTCATTTTTCAATCCACTTAAAATGCAAAAAGACCCTAACGAAAAAATGAAAAATAACCCAAAAAAAAAAAAACAAAAAAATTGCGCCAAAATTGCGTGTTGTTGTGTCTCATGTAAAATTTTGGGGCCGTTTTTCATTTTCCTTTTGGGGCCATATTTCGTTGGGTCATTTTGCGCACCGCCGGTCAGATCTTACAATACTGGTAAGCAGCGTTTAAGGTGTCTGGAGAAAGAGATATATATGTACACTGCGATATACAATATCACTAGCGCCATTGAAGTATAGATTGAAAATGCAAACCATTTCACTTGTCACTAAAGGCAATGGTTCATTCTTATACCATTGGGATATTATTCAATGCTGAAAGATTTAATTAAATTTTTATATATATATTTTCGAATAAAATTAATGCGTAAGGATTTTTGTAGGGGAACTTTTATGAGCGTGTAGGGAAAAATCGGATTTTTTTTACCATGTGTAGGTATTTTGTCGAAATATCCACTGGCAACACTGGTTGTGTTTTAAAACTTTTTCATATAAAGTCCAAAACTTGCTTTTTTTAAAAATATTTCTTAATGCCCTGCAGATAACGAGACTAGTCCATACATGCATGTAAATAGTAGTCCATAAAGGAGTAGGAGTACTCCAAAACTACACCAAATATATGGGTAAAAGGTGGTTCATTTAACATTACGATGTCCTAGTAGGGGACCATAGTACCCACCGAAGTAGTCCCTAAACTACTCCATGGAGTACTAAAGTGGGTTAGTTTAAAAAGTACTCCATGTTACTACAGTATGGAGTACACTTAAGGGGTAGTTTAACCATGTTGTAAGTAGTCCATTTAAGACACAATGGACCACGTAGTCCAATATTATCTGTAGGGTGATTTTTCGCACAAACGTATTCTCCCACTGTCATTCCGGAACTACTGCTTACAGCTAATAAATTACCAACAAAATAAATTATTCAACCAATAATACAATTTTAAAATATATTTATATGAATTTTTATTGCAGACATCATAATGATGACTTTGGTGGCTACTATCATAGTGCAAGTGGTACTCCAGACAACATAGTGCGAGGTCGTTACGGTTCGCGAAATCCAGCCACTGGTAAATTAGAGGAAACAACTTATTCGGCGGGACCACGTGGGTGAGTGAATTAAAATAAATACAGTTTCGAAGTTTATTTAAAACAAAAAATAATGAATTAATAAAACTTTTAAACGTTTAAGAGAACAAATTGTTAAAAAGCCACAAAAAGTAGCAAAAAAATTTTTTTAATGAAAATTTTGAGTAAATAATAGTGGCAGAGTAGCCAAAGAAGAAAAATTCAAAGATATTTTCAATGTTTTATGAAGTTGTTATATTTTTGTAGCCTACGGAATTTACTGAAGCATAAATTAAACAATTCTAACACGTTATCAAGATACTGGCTACTGTATAATGTTTTTTATTATTCTTATTTAGATTTCTTTATAAGTTTTTTTTTTGTTTCTATTGTTGTCTACTTATTTTTTTTTTGGTTTCTTTTTGTTACTACTCGTATTTACTTTTGTAGTTTTTTGTTATTGTGCCAAAAGTTTTGTTTCAGTTAGTCTTAAATAAAGTTCAATTTCAAGCTAAATACAATGTTCATACAACAAATTGCTGTTGAAGTACATCTGATACTCGTTTAACGCAGTAAGGGAGAATAAATATATAAAGCTGAATAAAAGATTGATATAAAATAAAAACCCTTTAGGTGAATTTATTTTAAAAGAACTTTTACGAGGATTGGACTAAAAAGAATGTCCTCAACAAGCCCATTTTTTTAACATTTCTTTTAATTTACAGTTAAGAACTAAAACGAAAATTGTACATATCTTTAGTAAAGCTAACTAGTTCAAGTTTCGAAGTTTAAACTTGCATATAACAGTTTACAAAATACAAGATTTCTGGTGCAAGTAATTGAGATATAGAAAACCCAGTAAAAACTTCGCCTACAAAATAATGTGTTGAGTAATCAGAAAAACATAAGAGCACTACTTACAATTCTACTGAAAGAACCAATGAATTTAACAAGGGATGCCCCAAAATGAACACATTTAAAAGTAAGTCATTATTTTTTTTACCTACATACATCCAGATTGATAAAGCCAACCTCTTGGCTGAACTGTTTGCAAGTAATTCGTTCTTGCTGGAAAGCAATCAATCACTGCCCGTTGTCGGAAGAGTATCATGTACTATGCCCAAGATATTTTTCCGACCACGCGCAGTCAAAAGGGTTCTTTCGGATCTTAACGTAAACAAGTCACCGGGGCCGGATGGCATATCAGCACTGGTATTAAAACAGTGCTGTTCGACGTTAGCTCGCCCATTGGCCAACCTTTTCAGCACTTCGTACCGTGCGGGAATCTTTCCCTCTTGCTGGAAGGTGGCCAATGTTCAGCCAATCCCCAAGAAGGGTGAGGCTACTAACCCTGACAATTACCGCCCAATCGCAATTTTCTCTTCGCTCTCGAAGGTGATGGAGAGCATGGTTAATTACCATCTTGTGAAATATCTGGAGATAAATTCACTTCTCAGTGACAGACAGTATGGTTTTCGTGGTGGCCGATCTACAGGATACCTGTTAGCGTTTCTTTCAGAACGTTGGAGTCGGTCCATTCACCGCTTTGGTGAATGCAAAGTGGTTGCTCTAGTAGATATTTCCAAGGCGTTTGATCGGGTGTGGCATGGTGCGCTTGTGTCAAAGCTTATTGCTTTTGGTGTCGGTAATGATTTCTTTCGATTTATATCGAGTTTCCTCAGTGATCGCACTATATGTGTTGTTATAGATGGGATTGCATCAAACGAGTTTCCGCTAAATTCAGGGGTACCGCAAGGTTCTGTCCTTTCTCCTACGCTATTTCTTATGTTTCTTAATGACCTTCTTGGTCATACTTCAAATCCTATCTACTCTTTTGCAGATGACAGCAACATTTGTCATTCATATTCCTTCGAATAGCGAATAGGGTCGAATTTAATGCACGCAACACCCAATGTTGTATGTTGTCCCACAGACGGGCCGTGGGACCAACTATGTCATTTGTATTAATGGGTGGCATTGATATTGAGGAATCGGATACTTTTGATGTTCTGGGCATGAGAATACAGTGCGATGTCCGCTGGAATAAACACGTTTTTAAAGTGTTGAAAGAGGCATTCAAGTGTTTAGGTTTTTTAAAACGGTGCAAGACTTATATATACCACCTATATCCGACCGAAGATGGAATACAACTCCCATATATGGGCAGGGGCTTCAAAGTCTATTTTGAACCTTCTGGATCGTGTACAAAGGAGGGCGGTGAAGCTCATCAATGACAGTAGGGTATCCAACTCTATTGACTCATTGGAGCATCGTCGGAATGTGGGTTGTGTGACACTTTTCTATCGATATTACCATGGGAGGTGTTCCACTGAGATAAGTGAACTTATTCCACCCGCCCGAGTATTTCTTCGTAATACTCGCTCATCCAGTGGATCACATCCGTTTGTAGTCGATTGTCCTGTGTTTCGCACAACGCATTATAGAGAAAATTCGTTTTTCAGTCGAACTATCCGTATGTGGAATAAACTTCCCGCAGAGGTCTTCCCCGGTACTTATAAGTTATTAAGATTCAAGTCAAATGTCCACAAACACTACTCCCTCTTTCCTCCTTCCCAAACCTTATTTTCCCGATCAACACAATGCACTGCATATATAGGGGGCATCCCCTGAGTGTTGGTTTATCGTTAAAAAAAAAAATAGTAGTTATAGAAGTTGTTTTAGATGTAGTTTTAGAATAAAGCTACAAAATAATAAGTTAAAGAAGCTATTCATTTTGAAAAAGTAGGCGAAGTTTTTACTGGGAACAAAACAAAAAAAAAAATAAAAAATTATCAACAAATTATCGAAAATTTCAAAAAAAAGTTTTGCTTCAAATTTTTTGGATTTAAATCTTTTCTTTCATTTAATTAACAAACAAAAATAATAATGGCAATTTTGTTCCTGAGAAAAATGTTGCATATATGTATGTACATATGTTTCATGTTCTACATTTTTGTGTTTCTTTGTACAACAAAAAAAAAAAGCAGCTTTTTGAAACTTTTCCAAGGTTTTTTGTGAATATGTTGCATGAAAAACATATAAATATTTCGCCCTCACTTCTCACTTCATACTGCCCTTTTTTTTAAAACTGAGCAACTTACTTCTTTGGTTGTATTTGATTTATCATAATACATACCGATCATAATTTCGAGAAAATATTGCTTTAACACAAAATATAAAGATTATTATTGAAATGGATACTTGAGTAAGTATAATTATGTGTGTGGATTATTATCGTTTTTAAGTTTTAGCACGTTATTAATGATGTCCAAACCATAAGAATTTTATGAGTGTAATGACCATTTTCTCAACAACTGCGTTTGAGTACTTTTAAGCTGGAGGTCCATACCACGCGTTTTCGCCTCCACGCAGCGCATGCTTTTAAAACCTTACTTGCGTTCTACGTTTCAAATTCAAATTTATGCAGCAGCAGCAGCACAAGTAAAATTGGTCAAAATCAGCTGATTTGTTCGAACGCTGCTTGGGACGCATACAAAAGTAGAAAGTAAACCTACTTTTCGCCTCAAGGCATCTACGCTTTTGTGCATGTAACTTACTACGTATAACTACACAGATTCTACTTTTTTTGACAGCTGCGTATGCTGCGAAAAAGCGAGTAACCCGTGGTGTGGACCTCCAGCTTTACAGTACAATGCAATAAATGAGTAAGATGAAAAATTTGCTCTCACAAAAAGCTGTTGTCCAAAAAAGTACGCGAACGCAAAATTTTTAAAAATTCGTAAAATAAAGGCAACAGCTGATGGCAAATAATTGAAGTGTTGAAAAATGTTTACACTTCTAACTACTTAACTCGTTTTCTTATCGGTACTCGATTAAATACTTTTTAAGCACGAACATTTTTGGAAAATACAAACAAACTATTTTATGTAGTCTTTCATATTTGTTTGTTTTTTATTTTACTAATTTGTAGCGGGTTAAATTATTTAAAAGAACATGAATAATTTTTTTGCTATTGATTACTTAAGTACCCATATACTTCACACTTTTACAACTCTAAAAAATTAACATGGCAAAAAAAATTTCAAAAGTATGTATTTAGCCAAATAAATGCTTCACAACCAAGTTTAATTAATTACCAGTTATCCACTTTTTGTTTTGGTTTAATTTTTATTTCAACAAGAAGTGTCACTTTACGCTCTCAATTTGTGTTCTCATTTACTGTATTTTGTGAACTCGAACGCTATTCCGTAAAATACAGTAAAGTTCAGTAAAAAATAGTAAAAACGTTTGTGTTCTCGAACGCAGCTAATGTATTGACAAACTGCCTGTTACTTAAGGCCAGTTTACACGGTAATACAATGTATTACGACTTTGTAGAATCAAAATATTATGAAATTCTCTCCGTGTTTAAAAGAAAAAAATAAAAATCTTTTGTAAGTATAGTTCATGTTTACACGGATGGTAAAAGTAAAATCCAAAATAATAACAAAAAATCAGATGGTTGCAGTTTTAAATATTTACAAAAACAACATGAAAATTTCCTGAGTTGATTTTAGTTGTTTTTGTAATCATATAAAAATGCTATCACCTTCAATATACTCTGTTAAAATACACCTTTGGTGTGATGAGAATACATAAGTTTCTAAAATGGTTTAGAAAAAAATCATTTACCGACCGCTTGTCAGGTTTTGTATCCGTATTCTCTCTTACTCAATACATTTTCCTTTTACATGATAAGATTTTTCTCATTCTACATAATCTTTCGACATGTCGTAATACATTGTATTACCGTGTAAACTGGCCTTTAATGTCGACATAAATTTGTTACATGGGGTCTTCACCTAAGATAATATCTGATATAATATGTGAGAGAACGTCGGCAGAATGAGAGAACAAGTTTCTTCATATTAATCTTAATCTTAAACAAGGGGAACACGTATCTTATAAGATTTCATAATCGAATGATTCTCGCGCAGTAAACTGTCGTTTTTACTCTTTTTTTTAGTTTTTTCTTGTTTTTTAGTTAAAAAAATGGTTTTTAAACACTTATCACAAGATTTTCACTATTTGCACAAAAAAATTAAACATTTTAATGAATGCGTCTTTTTATTGTTTTATATGCGTGTATGTATGTGTATTTTTGACAGCTCATCTTATAAGATAGTTGTTATAAGATTTCTTATAAATACTGTCTTATAACATTTATTATAATATTAATACTAACACTATTTGAGAGTCCACACGTAAGATAATACTCTCTGCGATTGAATTTGACGTTTGCTGATATAAAAATCTTATATCTTATCTCAGGTGGAGACCCTGTGTTAAAAAAATAAACTTTCCATTAACGGTTCGGTTTTCTTAATATACCAACAAAAACATTGTTTTCAGTTGGCAACACCTCTCAAAATACATGTAAAAGTTGGGAGTCAGCTTATTGAATTTATCTGTACGGCAATTAAAAGGAAAATAAATAATTCGCAGATGACTGCCGGTTAGCTTTCCGACAGAAGAGAAGCAAATGAGACATTGAGAAAACCAAACTTTTTTATTGTGCAGTATTTCGTTGGGAAAAAAGATAATCTTGTAATGAGAAAACGGCCATAAGAAAACCAATAACTTTAACGTCCAGTTTTTCGTTAGGAAAAGGCATAGTCGTCTAATGAGAAAACGGCCATAAGAGTTTTAAATAAAAGCAAACTTATTTTGTCCGTTTGAAGTTGTATAACATGTAACACTACAAGTGATCATAGGTAACATTAAAAAGTGTAACATGTATTTAATGTAATATATTTTGTTCAGAAAAGAAATCGTCGTGAGTCATCTGAAACAAATTAAGTTTGAAAAGTTATTGAATAGAAAATGTTATAATAGAATTTCATGATCAGTTTTATTTAAGGAACCACTTATGATTTTTAAACCCACACCACCATAAGGATATTGGGTATTATGCGTTGGTGTTAGGTAAAACACAAACATTTTGGTTTAAGACCTACCTCTTTAAGTATATTGTTCAACTCTTTCTGAATCGAGTTATAAGAATCACTTATCTTAATTTTTTTCAATAATTAACAAAAAAAAAACATTTCTTCAACAACGGCAAAAATTTAGCACCCGATTATTTGACAAATAAACATTATACAAAAAATAAAAATATTTGGTATTCATATTTTTACTAGAGGTATGTGTAGATTACGCCAAATATAAAGTTATTTTGTTGGGTTGTCCGCTCCATGAATGAGGCATTAGCTTATCTTTGACGTTAGGCAAAAAAGGTATTAAGTAGAAGAAAAACAATTTTGTATTTTTAATTGTGTTTAACTCAATTTTTTTTGGGTGGCATGTCATAACGTCCAGTGTACTAGTGTCCATGGACGTTATGACACTCCAAAAAGTGTCATAGTGTCCATGGACGTTATGAAGCCGGTGTTTGTTATACCATAGAGGATAAAATCCTTGCGCCCGGCCGAAGGCCGGCTGTGCAGAGAAGCTTTAGTTAGCGAAGCCCGTATTTGCTATAACATAGAGAAGAAAATCCTTGCGCCCGGCCAAAGGCCGGCTATGACCCCGAATTTGTTTACATTCTTGCTTGTAAGAATTTTTGGCATTGTACTTACTTATTTTGATATTTAAAAAAATTTTTACACATTTTAATATTTTTCATTATAAGTTAAGTTGTGGACATTATGACACTTTGCAAAGACATTTCTTTGATGGACGTTATGACACTATGACACTGGACGTTATGACATGCCACCTTTTTTTGCTAATATTTTTGTAACACCTTAAAATATAGATCCTTAAAGTATACCGATCGGCTCAAGGCAGAATTAGTCTTTACTTTCTGTTTCTGTTCTGTTCTGTGCCGTTCTGTTACGAAATTTTAATAGTTACTTCTTCTGTAGTAACTTATCAGCCATTTATGACAAATTTATTAGTTTTGCACCGTCCATTGTTTTATTTCAATAGCTGTAATGCACATAAATTTGAAGAAATTAAATTTTATGAATTCTTAAAATCAAAAAACAGTTTATTTCAATATACATATCTGTGGCCTTCTAACAAAACAAAAAAGTCCAATTTAAAAAGCTGAAAAAATGCTGTTAATTATACGATTTTAAAATTTTGTATTATAAACGAAATTTTTCTTTAATTTCGGTTTATTTTATTATTTGATAAAAATGATTTTTTCACCGAGTTTTCTTTAAAACTTTTTTTGCTATCTTATCTCGACTCAAGATGTTTTGTCAAAATGCCACAGATATATATTTTTTATTATTTATTTTGTTGTCACTTACAATTACTTAACAAGTTTTTGATTTTAACTAATTGAATCTTAACAGAACAGAAAAACTAATCAATTTTACAGTTTTTTTTTTTAATAACAAAACCAAATCAGCTGATTCGTAACAGAACAGAAAGTAATTCTGCCTTCAGAATCCCTTTCGGAGTCGATCTAACGTTGTGCTTCACCCGGGCTGGCAGGCTTTCCATATAACTTTGTGCGCAAAGTACAGTTCGCAATTTTGAAGATAATTTGGCGAAATTTGGTACATAAGTTCTAATTTGCACAAGGATTGAAAATGGGGCGAATCGGTTCATAATTTCACATGGCCCAAATACAAGCTTCTTTCCGGAATAGGGTCTTTGTGCCCATTTACCATCTTATTATGTTGTTATTTAGATTAAATTTTGTCCAAACTTATTTAAATGCAATCAAAATCATCTTATCATAGCTCCTATGCAAATACCATAACTTCCTTATAAATGTTGGTATTAACATAAAAATTGGCGATAATAATTTTTACGATAGTTTCTACGTCATAACAATATTTTGTCCTGGTAGATCCAAAATTACCCAAAGGTCCCATATAAAACCCCATCCTAAAATCTCATACAGATTAAGATATCTTAATAATATTCGCTCAAAAAAACTTAAATGAATCTAAACCTCATAACATAATTTTGTTAAGGCGGTTCCATGATTGCCCATGGGTTCCAAATAGGGTACACTAGCAAAAATGGCTTTTAAATACTGAAGTGTAGGGTAACATATGGTCGGGCTTGACCGACTTTACTTTCTTACATGTTTTCAATTAAACATTACAAAAAACTAAAGCTTCTGACTGAGACCTTTTTGCCTAAATTCAAAGATATATTTCGTCGGCTTGATATGCAAACCTGCTAAGTCCACTTCTTAAGTTAATTGAGATTTTAGCGCCGTGCAGTAGAGAATGATGCGTCTCGTCGACCAGCATTTAGTTTTTCTTCAATTTGAATCTTGAAGTGTGTAAAACCAACTATATTTTTGCTTTTCCTCTTAAGCTGCAAATATTAAATATAAAAAAAAGTTTTTTGTCTCTCCTGTAAAATGTGCTGAAAGCGAGTTAGCAGGTTTGCATAATAAGCCGTAGATTTATTGGATATTTTTTGACCTACTGTAAGAACTTTTAATAACCAATGCGACGAAACAAGTTTCTATGCATTTCGTTTAGGAAGGTGTTAAAAAAAATTACTCCGTCCTCCAAGTCACAAGTGTATCAGTTACCAAAAACAATAATTGCTTGTTAAATATCTTGTTTCTATGTGCAATCTCCGGCTTTAATAAATAGTTATCGGCTTAAACGAAACATAAATTCTTCATTCAAAGAAAAACAAAAAATCTTAACCACAAAAAAAAAAACTGCTTATAAATTGATCTCTTAAGCGGCTGATGATAGCGTAACAATTAAAAGTGGAAATTCTTGTAAAAAATCTATGAATTTAAAATTTTCAAATGATTAATAATGATTAAGCTAAAAATTACCAATGTTTGTTAAGTTTTACGAAACACAAAATGAACAACAAAATAAAAAAAGACAATGTTTATAAAGCGCCACATCGGATTTGTATCTTGAAAACACATACCGAAATAATTCAATGTTCTGTATATCCGTTGCTACTGTTTTTTTTTTGTCGTAGATAATCTTAATAATATTCTATTGTTTTCTAATAGATTGTTGTTGTATGCAAGTAAGTATGAAATTTATAAACTTTTCATTTTTAAATTTCTTTTTTTTTTCTTACTTTTGGGAGATTGTTTACAAACTGATTAGGAAAATTGTTTTAATTAATTTTTTTTACAAGTGAAATTATCAAATAATTTGTCAAAAATTTAATATTATTCGAATTTAATTAGTTAAAATTAAAGTGACGGGAAAAAGGAAAACAAAACATTACCAGGGGAATGTGCAAGAATAAGAATTACGCGCGCGGCGCGACTCACGATTTTTCATGTTCTTTGATGTGGGGAAAACGTATGGCAAGACAACCCATAATTCCATGTTCACACGGAAAGCAATATTCGTGTTTCACCCTCCCATTCCTTTTTCTAGGCCCAAACATTATTAAAACAACATATGCATTTTGCCATACAACATTTTGAGATCGAAACAGGAAAAACGTAGTATCACTTCCAATTTTAATAACAATTGTCGTTAGTTTATCTGACAAAGAAAAATCCAAATAAAAAATCATGTTAAATAGAAAAAGTGATAATTATAAAATAATAATATTAATGAGAGTATTAAATAATGTATGAATTTTTAATTTTTACTTACTTTTTTTTTATCTATTTAAAAAAATACACTTACTACCAGTGTTGCCATTAGGATACGAAAGATACATTTTTCGTATCTTTTGATGGCTTCACGTACCATGTATGTATAATCCTGACATTTTTTTTTTTTTTTTTTATTTTTTTTTTTTATTTATTTATTTCAGTCTATAGATTAAAAAATCCTTACAGACATAAGTGCTAAAATAAAAGTACAATAAATAAAGAATTATTTTATTAACTAATTTAAATAAACAATAATTTTTCTCTTTAAAACATCGTTACTATCAGAAAAGTCAATTAGATGATATAGACTATTAAATTTAACGCAAATTTGACGAAAGGAGTCGTTGTTAGCATAAACAGAACGATAGTACCTTATACTTAACAGTTGAAAGTTTCGTGTAGGTCTAGCTGGAACATTTAAGCTTATTTTACTCAACAAGAAATCGGAATCGACATCACCGCGTATAAGACCCATTAAAAACAAAATACTAAGCATTTTTAACGTCGGTAACTTAATAAGACCAAGTCTGCTTTCATATGAAGGTAATACAAGCGAATTCCATCCAAGACTTCTTAAACAAAATAAAAGGAACTGTTTCTGTACAGATTCAATGCTGTTGATATATGTATTAAAGTAAGGATCCCATACAATTGATCCATATTCCAGAATAGGGCGAACCAGAGACGTATATAGATGTTTAGTGATATAAGGGTCAGAAAATTCTTTCGACCAACGTTTCATAAAGCCAAGTACTCCATTAGCTTTATTTACCATCATTGAAATGTGATCACAGAATTTTAGTTTATGATCTAATAGAATACCGAGATCATTAATATTGTAAACTTTATCCAGTAATGTTCCATTTAGATAATAACTAGTATCAAGTTTTAATAAGCGGAAAAATGACATGTGCTTACATTTTTTCAAGTTTAGATCCAATAAGTTGTAATAACGGATGGCAGATCATTAATAAATAATGTGAATAAAACGGGACCAAGATGACTTCCTTGTGGCACACCAGAGGAAACATTGATACATTTTGAGGTAGCATTCTTAAATTTTACTTGTTGGGTTCTATCTAAAAGAGAAGATTTAAGCCAGCGTATTGCGTTGTTGCTAAATCCCATACATGATAACTTGTAAAGTAAAATATCGTGGTTTACTTTATCAAAAGCTTTACTAAAATCCGTGTAAATAACGTCGGTTTGTTTATTATTAATAAAACCTTCATTTACAATAGTTGTTAATTGTAAAATATTAGTAACAGTGGAACGTGATTTCCTGAAACCATGTTGACAAGGTGATAAAAGGGAAGATATTTGATGATATAAACTATCAGTCAATATCTTTTCTAAAAGTTTGGGAATCGCATTCAGCTTTGCAATTCCTCTATAATTCGATATTTCCAGTTTACTTCCGCTTTTAAACAACGGAGTAATATATGATTTTTTCCATTCAGGCGGTAAGTGGCCGAGTTCAATAGATTTATTAAAGATAGTCGTAAGAGGAATACATAAGTATTCTGCACAATTTTTTAAAATACAGTTAGGTATACCATCCGGACCGGGACTAATAGAGCACTGCAGAGACTTCAAATTGGATAGTACCGTTTCAGTGTCAATAAATGTATCTTTTGAATCTGTATGCAAAATGTACTAAAACGTAATAAGACTGATCATCGTTACCGACTCAATACTTCCCTGCAAATAATAGAACCAGTCCAAACACGCCTGTAAAGAGTAGCCCACAAGGGACTAGGACTAGTCCAAAAGTAACCCAAACGTATGGAAAAACATGGCCTATTTAACATTACGATGTCCTAGGGCAGGACCATATAACCCAACTTTGGACTACAAATAAGGATATTATTTGCAGGGTTATACAATATCAGCTTTCATAATGGTGAAAGAAAACTTTAAGGAAGTTTCAACATACGATTCGCCTAAATCGAGGATTACAAGTACACAGAAAAAATTATTTTTCCAATTCAAACAAAAAATTTGTAGAATCAAACAATTTTTTGTCTGAAATCGGTCCTATACACAAATTCGCATATTCAAACAATTTATTTGCATTTTGTTTATTGAAAAAAACACTGATTTTTTCAAACAAATAATTTAACTGAATCGAACAAAAAGTTTACTGAAATTCATATACTAAATTTCAAAATCAAAAAAAAAAAAGGTTTTTGCACAAGCAATGATGCGCACACAAGCAGGCACTGTATTAGAAGATGATGGCAGAGAGAGAGCAGAGCGGCCGGCTGGCTTTGAGACACATTTTTTTGTTGGAATAATTTTTGAACGAAGTCTTTTTTTAAAACACACAATGTTTTTCGTCATCACTCACTGTTGCTGTATCCTTTCCTTTGCTAATGAAGAAGAAATGTAACCCAAAAACGGCGACAGACCGACTCGATATGTTTTTCGTCATCATTATATTTTTGTATTTGATGTATTTAAGCAAACAGTTTGCAAAAATTGAATACGGGATTTTGGTTTTTTTTAACCAACTTTGAAACCAACCAAAAATTCATTTTGTTTCTTATAATGTTGTTGTTGTTTCTGTTGTTTAAAAAGAGTGAAACGTTTTTTACCTGCTATTTTTTTGTTTTTTTTTTACTTCAAACCTCTTCATCTCTCTTACTGTTGTACTTTTTTAAAGTGGCCAAAAATAGACTGTATGTGCTTTTTGTTGTAGTTCTTATATTTCACATTAGGAAGTGTTGCTTATGATCAAATAAAAAAATGCAAAAAGACGACAACATTAAAGAGCGTTAAATATTTCATACAAAATTATGAAAACTTGAAACCAATAATGCGTGTATTATATTTTTGAATGGTTGTCAACATTTTTAATGGTTAAATAAAAATCAAACAAAAATTTTAATTGAATCAGTAAAAAATTTTGTAGAAATGAAAAAAAATTTCAAACAAGCGTTTGTTTGAAAATAATTCGGCAATAATTTTTTCTGTGTAGTGCGAAGTTGTTGGAAGTAAATATGAACTTTCTTTTATTTTGAGGAAATTTATATGAATTTTTGATATAATCGCCTTGGTATAAACGCCTTAACTCGTATATTCATTTTTACAAAAATTAATTTGTTTCGATAACATCCAAAGATTGTTACATATAATTAGTTTTAATGTTTGCTTATTGTATTTTTAAAAAGGGGGAAAGGAATGGCATTCTCTTTTCCCTTCTCTCCTAAAAGCTCAAGACTTGACAAGTCAAACTTGACTTTTGTAAACCAGCAATTAATATCGTCGTATGAACAAAGCATAAATTGCCGGATCGCACAAGTCAGAACCTAGTATAGGAGCTATGGTAAAATATGGACCGATTCCAATCAAATTTGGTAAGATGATTTTGACTGCAATAAAATAAGTCTGGACCAAACTTAATCTAAATACCAACATAATAAGAAGGGTATGAGCACGAAGACCCTATTCGGGAAAGAAATTGGTATGGGGGGTATGTGAAATTATGGACCGATTCGCCCCATTTTCAATAGTATTGTGTCAATTATGACCAATGTATCAAATTTAGTCAAATTATCTCCAAAATTGCGACCTGTTCTTTGCGCACAATGTTTACGTGGACAGCCAGCCTGACAGGCATAGTTAGATCTATTTAGAAAGTGATTCTGAGTCGATCGGCGTACTTTAGGTGCTACAAACATCAGCACAAATGCCCTATCCAAGACTGTGGTGTTGGTATAAAAAATATATTGAACGGTTTTGTTAGTTGAATTTTGACCTGAAAGGGCCTAACTAGATTAAAAATTATCACAAGGCCAACAAACATTTAAAAGTGCCACAAATGGCTAAATTGTGCCATATTTTGCATCATTGGTAAAAAATGTGTTTACTTTGTTGCTGTAACTTCACACGTATGGAATTAGGTTTGAGAGAATTTCCATTCTTGTCAAACTTCTTTTTGGTAAACATTCATTGGAATAATCGTTTGGTTTAATTTAAAATAAGTTAGTTCTTTAATTTAAAAAAACATTTATAGTTTTTTTACTTTTCTTAATAGATTTATTTAATTACTATAATAGTTAGGAACCTTTCTATAACAAGCCAAATCTGCTTCTTAGAAACGGCGACGGTGGACGATGCGACGGACAGTCTTGTAACGGTAACCACCTTCAGCAGGGGAAATGTAATTGTTTTGGGGAGCAACTGGAAGAGAAGCTTGTACATGAACTGGACCAGGAGCGGCTTCATGGTAATGAACTGGTGCTGGGGCATAGTGCTGTACAGGGGCGGGGTTGTATACAGGAGCAGGATGATAAACTGAAGCGGGAGCTGAGCCATGAATTTGAGGAACGTCGGCAATAATATCGGGCCATTCATGATGTTCATAATGATGGGGATGTTCTACGGGAGCGGAAGCAGAATAAACATAACCCAATTCAGATACATTAGCCATAGCACATGCTACCAAAACCAAGCTAAGAACAATGGATTTCTAAAATATGAAAAAGAAAGAAAGTTTGATAAATGTGATCATCTTTACCAATAAACTTACGCAAATTATATTATTAATGTATATTGGAATGTTAAGGAATATTAGAAAACTTACCATTTTGACTAGTTATTGATTGTTTGGTTGTTAAACAAAATGTGTTATAGATTGGAGATCGAGATATCGTTATTTATACTAAAAATTCTTTGAATATTTAAATTTCAAAATCAAATTAACTGAAGTTCTTCATCTATATTGCCTCAACTCTTTTCTCCCATTTCCTCTTAAATTTAATTTCTATTAATTTGTTTTTTTTAAATAAAGTTTTTTATTGCCACTATCAGGTTTTCGAAAACAACTTCGAATGTACCACTAAAAACAGATTTATAAAAATGTTTGCGGAATATTTTGCAACTATTGTGACTGTCATAACAAAACGAAGCAATTTCTCTAAGAGATATTTATCGTCCTAAAATTCAACATTAAAACAAAATTAAAAAACGACATATTTCATGTGAAAAGGTAGCAAAATGTGTATGGGTGTGTTTTTTTAAAGCTCAAAGCATATATTAACTAAAATATTTGTTTTTTTTTTTTTTTTAGAAAAAAATATAGACAATTTTTTATATTACAAAATTCGAAAAACAGAAGTTTTTGTAACTTGACGTATACACGTTATATGTGTGCCTTTCAAGTTTAATTAAGGGCAAAATAAACCACACAAATGGTAACACAAACATAGGTTTAATAAGGGTTTACTAAAATGCCCACACATTTGCAATATTATTGATCAATACTGGATACTTTAAAATAAAATTGGATGGGTTTATATCGAATTAGTAGACGGCACAATATATTGGATACAATCAAAAGTCATTTGATTTATATTGCGCAAAACGAAATGTTTTTTAATGTGTTGACAACTTTGTACAAAACGCATATGTGGGTGTCGCTTTTTTGACTCCCAACAAACCAAAACGATATAAAAAGAACTTGAAGCAAGCTTACTAACATAAGCCTTAAGCCTAGAAAATGCAATTGCATGTTTTCCTTGTGCGACTAATGAAGGCAGAAACAATATATTTATCCGTTTTAGAGCTTTTTATCAATTTTGGCATCGATTTGTTAGTGCATATTTTAGCATATTTTACCGTTTGAAGCATTTTTTTTTTTGCAAATTTTAGTTAAAAGAACCTTTTTGCAGCATTTTTTTTAGGCTTATAGCGCATATCTTGCCTTTTTAATGCATATATTGATAGATATTCAATTTTTTAGATGCATACAATAGCTTTGCAGAAAATAAAATTTTTTTTTTCGAAAATCTGTTACTTCAATTTCGACATCTACAATTAATTTTTACTCTTAAATTGTAAGACAAAGCAGGTTGGCATTAAGGATAAATGTTATGCGATTTGTATCTAGACCAATCTTTTAGAATTCCGATCAACTCAGAATCACTTTTTAAAGTGATCTAACGATGTCCATTGATCCGCTTGGCTGGTTGTCTGTCCATGTAAGCCTTGTGCGCAGAGTACAAGTTCCAATTTTGTAGATTATTTAATCAAATATGGACGAAGTCTATGCAAATGGTGAGAATCGGTCCATAATTTCACATCCAAATTAGACTCTTTGTGTCCGCAAGCTATCTAATTACGATGGTATTTAAATTAAATTCGTGCCAAAAATATTTTACTTCAAATTAAATTATTTTCGAATCGGTTCACATTTGCTCAAAGCTCCCATCCTTATTATTATTATTAATTTCCCGTAGTTCCTAGGTGGAACATAGGGCCTCAACAAACAAGTTAAAATTCGGTTTGTCTAATGCCATAGCCTTAATTTCACGCCATGTACGCCCTGCTGCTAGTACCTCAGATTCAACCAGTCTTCTCCATGTATTAGCAGGTCTTCCCTTTCTTCGGCTACCCTGTGGATTCGAGTCAAGCGCAGTTCGAGTTATGTTGTTTGGGGGCTTTCTCAACGTATGTCCGATCCAATTCCATTTACGTCGTCGAATTTCGATCTTTATTGGTAATTGGTCTGTTGCTGCCCACAATGTGGCGTTTGATATGGTGTTTGGCCAGTATACGCGTAAGATTTGCCATAGGCACCGGTTTATAAATACTTGGAGAGCATTTATTTCCCTAGTGGCGGCGTGCCATGTTTCGCACCCGTATAAAACAACGGATTTAACACAGGCGTCAAAGATTCTGAGTTTGGTGCGCTTAGATATGAATGCTGATCGCCAGACTTTATTCAACATTCCAAACGATGTCACTTGCTCCAACATTACTAGAAATGATACTTCCCAGGTAGCAGAGAGAGTCGACAACTTCGATCGTTTTCCCGTCCAAAAATAGAGGTTGAGTATAGTCGGTATTAATGCACATTAGCTTGGTTTTCGCAATATTAATTCTAAGGCCTGATTTAGCTGCACACTCGCTCAAGTGCTGAAGTTTTGTCGCGATATGGGAGTGTTTGTGTGCCAGAATACATATATCATCTGCATAATCTAGGTCTCCAAGTGTACCTTGGAGGCCCCATGCAATACCGGTGTTGTTGTTTGTCACCCGGTTCATTATTATGTCAAGCGTTAGGTTAAACAGTAAAGGCGAGAGAACACAGCCCTGACGGACACCAGTCCGGATATTTATATCGGTGCTTAATTGGTTCTCGTGAGAGATCCGAAAACTAGCTCCATTGTACAGCCCTTTGACCAGATTTATCACTTTTGTCGGCACTCATTTACATTCTAGTGCACCCCAGATCGCTTCATGGATTAATGTATCGAAGGCCCTTTCAAAGTCAATGAAGCACATGTACAAAGGAGTGCGCCACTCCACTGACTGCTCAACTATAATGCGTAAGGTGTTCACGTGGTCGATGCACGAGCTTCTGGCTCTAAATCCTGCTTGTTCTTGCCTTAAGTCAGGTGCGAGCGAGTCTGACAGCCTATTGTTAATAATATGGGCTAATACTTTGTTGACCATGTTGAGCAGAGTTATTCCCCTCCAGTTCTTGCAATGCGATAGGTTACCCTTTTTGGGAAGGAGAGTAATGGTACCTTCTTTCAACTCATGTGGCAGAGTTTCAGTTGCCCAAAATTCGCGTATTAGTGGGAGGAGAATATGTGCGCTAGCCAGGGGATCTGGCTTTAGTAATTCCGGAGCTATGTTGTCAGGGCCCGGGGCTTTGTTGGACCTAAGTGCTCTAATAGCGGTCACAATTTCTGGTATGGCAGGGCAAGCTGTACTGATGTCTTGCCGTTCTTGGTGGTGCGTGCAGTCACATATTATGCCCTGTCCTGTTGGTGTCTTTGACAGCAGCTCGGTGTAGTAGCCTTCCCATATACGGACCAGTTCCTCTTTTGATGTTATTAATTCCCCGTTACTGTCCTCAAGAGGTTTAGATTTTGCGAATTTCACCTTGGTTAGCCTACGCACAGAGTTGAACAGGTCTCTGCTATGATAGGTAGCTGCCGCTGCCTGTGCCTGTACGGCAATTCTGTCACTCCATGCTCTCTTGTCTTTCCTGGCGCTCTTCTTCACCATCCTATCGACTGAGGAGTACAAAGTCTGAAGATGCGCTTTGTGGGACCTAGTCCTGGCAAAGTTAAGTTCATTCTTTAGCTGTTTCCTATCGTTAACGAGTTGCCAGGTAGCATTAGAGATCCATTCTTTTCGCGCTGCTCTCTGTACCCAATCGTTTCTTCAGCTGCTTTTATGTATCTATCTCGAATTGGTTGCCAACCTGCATCATATGGCCTCGTTGCCTGAGTTAAGGCTCCGATGGAGTCCACAAATTTGCGTGAAATTGTTGGCTCTTTTAATTTCTCGACACAGAGACGTCTCGGTGGTTTTCTTGTTTGCACCAAATTCGGCGCTGCCACTTTAAGACGGATTGATGCGATTCCGAGATGATGGTCGCTTGCTATATCTGCGCCTCTTTTGTTACGTACGTCGAGTAGCGATCCCCGCCATTTCTTGCTGATCGCTATATGGTCAATTTGGTTTTCTGTGCATCTGTTAGCCGATACCCAAGTAACTTTGTTTATGTTATTGTGTTTGAAAAGTGTTCCTCCTTACCAAGTTATTGCTAGCACATATTTCCGTGAACAGCTCACCATTTTCGGTCATACGCCCCATCCCATGATATCCCATTACCTTCTCAAGACCCGAGCTTGTGTTGCCAACTTGCGCATTGAAATCCCCCATAAGAAGTACGATATCACCTTTATTGATTCTGGCCATGACGTTGGAAAGGCTGCTATAAAATTCTTCTTTGTTCTTGTACTCACTGACGTCCGTAGGAGCATAGCATTGAACTATGGTAATATTTCTTGCGCGTGTGCGGAGTCTAATAGCTATTATTAGGTCTGTATACGCTTTCCACTCTATCATTGCGTTATAGGCAGACTTCGATAAGAGAAACCCAACACCACTTTCCCTTTTTTCTCCAGTTGGTTTGCCGGAAAAGATAAGCCTCAATCCATTAGGGGCGGAAGTTTCTCCCGAGTCCGGCCATCTTACTTCACTTAAGCCAAGCAATAGTAGATCATATTTCATGAACTACTTGCTAAGTTGGGCTAGTTTTGATGTTTCCAGTAGCGTGCGTACATTCCATGTTCCGATTCGTGATCCATGCTGAGTGTCGTCATCAGTTTATCCAATCGTTTTTCTTGTTAGTTTCGGTTTCTTTAATCAGTTGTGCTTAAGATGAGCAGGGGATTAGCCTTCAGCATCCGATCCTGGTACCGGGGTTGCCGATTACGCCCCCAGGCTGGCTTTGTCCCATCCTTAACTATCCTTAAATTCCTTTTAAATGTTAACATTTGTTAACAATTTAGCGACCGTTACTAAAATCCCTTTAAAACAAAAACCCATATGGATGTTAATATCTAGATAATATTCGGCGCAAACATCTCTTATATGAATTTTATATTTTTTTTAGGTTTTTTTTTAGATTTTGTTATTAAATTGTTGAATATTGTGTCTTCAAATGAGCAATTTTAAATTTTTAGGGCATATTTTTAGTTTTTACTGCATATTTAATCCGCATAAAACGTGTTTTTTAGAGCATATTTCTGGTTTCACTGCTTATAAATAATTGTTTAATAATGAAAACTGATCTCTTGCTATAATATTACTTGTGTATGCACTATGCGCCCACGATATACCGTAAAAGCAACAAATAATAATAATAAGAAAATGTAAGCTTAGAAGTCTAATAATAGAATAACATAACAGAAAAATACTTTTATATTCTATAATAAGACTACCTATAAATTCTTTTCGAACTCTGTTTTAATTTATATGGCATATTTACCATAGATGGGCATTTTTCAGTACCAGTACTTTTTCAGTATTTTCTTTTTTTTTTACTGATAACTGAAAAAAAATCAGTATTGGGATAAGCTATTCCCATGCGCATTTCACTGGTGGGGAATGTAAGATGAGATAAACACACAGTTTATTGTTAATGTGTTTTGTTTAAACTTTGATATTATTACAAGTAGAACTGTTGCTATACATAAGTCTTATACGTTTAACAGTTTTATTTGGTTTAATATCTTTAGTTTTTCTAAAATCTTTATGGATGAAGTTTCCTGATGATCTGGCCTAAGCTACCAGTGAAATGCGCATAGGAATAGCCTATCCCATCAACAATAAATTTCAAGTGTTTTCATCAATAATAAAAACTGGGAATTAAGCACGAGTAACAAAATCTTTTGAAATTAAAATTTTGTATTCCCAAAAATTGAAATTAATATATTTTGATATATATTAATATATATTTATATATTTACTGAATACTGATTTTTTTTTCAGTAATCAGTAAAAAATTAAAATACTGAAAAAGTACTGGTACTGAAAAATGCCCATCTACGATATTTACAAAAAGTTGTTTGCTTATAAAATACTAGCTGTTTGGTCCCAGCACTGCTCGGGATTTTCTTAATAAAAATAAAAAAGGAAATACTAGAGAATTTTGTTAATAACTTGACCCCAGCGCTATCTACCACCAATTATAAATAAAATTTAAATATCACGACAACAGCGCCACCTATCGGGAGATTTTTTTTATAAACCATCAGTGAAAGTAGACCTTTTCAACGCATGTACTCGTTTGAAAATCGGTTGAGTGGTTCTCGAGTTATAAAATGACGAACATAGGACAACTTATATTTTTTTTCTTAATTACTTTTTTTAAATTGTGCACTGTTTAAAACTCTTTAAAACACTTCACTCTTTTAAGAAAACACAAATACTGAAACTAATAATACAAAATTTAAATAACGTTCTCAAAAACACTTACAAAACTATTGCGAGATTAAATCATTTGCAATCATATTGATTGTCATGTTGTAGGAAATCTCTTATAATAAGCTTATTCTACAACTCATTTACATTTTGCTCTGTTTTCGTCTGTTGGGCTTTTACGTGTATTCAATAACAAATTGCGTAATACGTATGTTTTTCATATTACCCGACTAATTGTATAATGTGGAGCAAATTGACAATAACAACAGCGATAAAGTACTCAATGATATTGCAAATATATGGGTACCTTAAGATTCATTAATCCAAAAGGGGACCAACCATCCTAAAGATTGACATTTCTGTAAAAAAAAAACTAAATAAGGACTTTTACTATTACCCAGCAAATAAAATTGGACCGCCTGATCCATTTTGATAAAATGGACTACTTGATGGACTGGTCCGATGTAATGCAAGCATGGACCTTGCCATTGTTAAAAAGTGTTTGTAGTAAGACGAGATGTCTTCGTTTTTTAACGACATGTCTTCGTTTTTTAACGACATGCTTTCGTTTTTAAACGACTTCAAAACTAATCCTCTTGTGTATACCATGTAGTAGTTTTAAAACTACTCCTTAGTAGTCCAAAGGTGGGCTATATGGTCCTCCCCTAGGACATCGTAATGTTAAAAAGACCATGTTTTTTCCATACGTTTGGGTTACTTTTGGGCTACTCTTTACACGCGTGTTTGGTCTGGTCCTATTATTGGCAGGGTAATTATACACTCATACTTTTGTAAATTGATGCGAGCTTGCTTTTTAATTTTCTTTTCAATCGTGTGTTTGAATTTTCATTTCAAAAGACAGTAGATGAAATTCATAAAACTAGGGCGTGGAGTTTCATACATTTATGGTTTGGAATTTATCTTATTAAAAAGTACAACAAAAGTTCAACGCATTCACAGATAAAAATTTCTCAAAAATTTTTTCATTTAATTCAATAATGCTTTTCAAAAAAATGTTTTTAATTGTTCCAATTAATTTTCCTTAATTAAAAATTTAAATTATAATGTTTGTGTGGATGTTTTCATATTTGCAATAATATGACTTCAAAATATTTTAAAGTTTCACACAACTTTTAATTGTTTCAATTAACTGTGTTGATTGAAAAAAATATTATGATTTTTGTTTACGTTTTATACAGCCTCTTTTGCTGGTGTTCAATTAACCTATTCATTGAAACTGTATAGAATGAAAAGCTCAAACTTACAAATATATTAATTGATATGATTATGTAATTTGTTTGCAGGCGGAAAACCAGTACGGAATTTAATTAATAGTACAAATTTCCAACAAATTCATTAATTGAAGTTGGCTTTTAATTTTCTCTGTGTTCTTGACGAATTTCATGGCATACCTTTACTCTTTCTGGAATCAATTGACACCAATTTTGTTTTTTTTTTGGCAACCACAAAAACAGCTTGCAAAATCATTAAAAATAACACATCAGTTAAACGTTGAATACTGATTTTGCACATCGGAAATCCTGCTTTAAGCATACAAATCATTGTGGCGCAGAATGGGCTAAATGGTTCGAATTCTTTATAACCTTTTTAGTCATTATTTTTTCTTTGTTTTTTTTTTTTTTGGCATTTTGTGAAGAAGACTTCGGGCATTAATTTTGAATAATTATAAAATCGAACAACGAACCAAAATAATTGAACCCGTTTAATATTATAAAAATAACTTGTTTTGGGCGTGTGAAATACAGGGTGGCGCAGAATGAGCTATATTGTTTAACCTAGCATTTACACATGCCACTGCCAGTTCGAACAACTCAATACACTCACACTTTTTTACTAATACACTCACATTTTTCGCAATGGCAGCTCCAGTGGCAGCAAAAATTGCATGCGAGTGGAAATTTGGCACTTGCATGCCACTAAATGTCAAAACGATAACCAATGTTGCCCTGTTAAAAATTTAATGCAAATTTACTGGATTGTTGTAAAGTTATAAATTATGTTTTAACTTGTTAAATGTATTATTATGATAAATTTTTTGAAACGCGCATTAATAAAAGCAAGTTTGTTTATTATAGAGCAATAATGGATAAATTGCTTATATAAATAAATTAAAAAAAATTCCCCAAAAATGTGCCAATATTATTAAATCGATAACATTCAGCCATGTCACAGAGTACAATTCCGTTCGGAAACGCAATTCATTCCGTATTTTGGTGCTTCAGAAAATGACGAAAAAATGTTTCGGAATGAAACCATTTTTGTTTTCATGAACGGTATGGGATTTCTCTGTATCTGAAAGGCCATAAAACTATCAAAATACACTTTCCATCAACAAACAAATATGTTTTTTTCAATTCCGAACGGAATCATTCCGAACGGAATTGTACTCTGTGACATGGCCCTCTATTCTGTTTTCTGGTACTTTTTATACCCTCCACCACAATTAGTTGTGAAGAGGGTATACTAAGGTTGTCATTCCGTGTGAAACTTTTTTATAATTCATCTCAGATCCCATAAAGTATATATATTCTGGATCCTTGAGTAATTCTAAGGCCCGTTTTCACGACTTAACGATAGCTAAATGTAGGAAGTTATCGAACAGATAATGAGTTTTTAATTATCACAAGTTTCCTTTAATCTAAAAGTGAAGGATAAGGTAAAGAGAGGAACGTTCTATCTTTAACTTTTGTCGTAAGGATTAGATTTGAGATTGCCATATTATTTTCACATATTTTTTATATATGGCAACTCCAAGTATACGTATATGTTGTAAATTAATAACAAAATCGTATTTTGACAAATAAAATTTACAAAATGTTAAATTCGCGTTTACGCGGTATTTCATTAATATTTTCCATTGTTAAAAAATATTTGTGCACACAAAAATTTAAAATGAGAATAGAAAAAGAAATTGCGTAGTTGACAGTTCGTATTTTTATTTTAACAAAAATAATCGGTTTTTAATTAATTATTGCCACATTGTTAAAAATGTTAAGTTTATTTTATACAGAAACTGTGAAAACGAAAAATAGTTGAAGGTAACTTTATTCCTCACTAGTGCTAAAGATACCATTAACTATTTCGATCTTTAAAGGTAAGTCGTGAAAACGGGCCTAAGTCGATTTAGCCATGTCCGTCTGTCTGTCCGTCTGTTGAAAACACGCTCACTTTCGAAAAACTCAAAAGAAATAAACAAACTTAGTGTCAAATTGCTTGTAGTTATCCTAAGCAGTTTGGGATTGAAATCCAGCTAAATCGGTTCAGTAGGATCAGAGCTATGAATCAAAATGTGGAACCACCACCTAAAAAAAATTGATAATTTTGTTACAAGAACTAACACAAATGGTTGAAAAATTAACAGAATGATATGAGAATTTGCAAAAATTCGTTTTATTCGCCTGGAAATCACGCTGTAAAATTTCGTGAAGATCCGTTTATAATTTACCCTAGGCCCCATATAAGCCCTACTCCCGGAAAACAGTATAGTACGCCTAAGACCCTAATTAACAATGCTATCATGACAAATTTTGACACGTCGCAGTTTAATAGGACTAGAAATAACACTGTGAAATTTCGTGGAGATTGGTCCAAAATTTACTCTAGGCCCCATATAAAACCTACTTCCGGGAAACAGTTTAGTACGCCTAAACCGTAAAAAATAATGCTATCATAACAAAATTTGGTGCATCACAGTTTTATAGGACTAGATATAAGACTGTAAAATTTCGTGAAGATCGGTGCATAATTTACCCTAGGCCCCATTTAAAACATACTTCCGGAAAACAGTAAAACCGAAAAAGTTATGCTATCATAACAAATTTTGGCTCGTCACAGTTTAATAGGACTAGACATAACATTGTGAAATTTCGTGAAGATCGGTTCATAATTTACCTCATATAAACCCTACTCCCGGAGAACAGTTTAGTCCGCCTTAATTAACTATGCTATCATACTAGAAATTGGTACGTCACAGTTTTGTAGGACTAGAAATGACACTATGATATATCGTAAAGATCGGTCCATGATTTACCATAGGCCCCATATAATGCCCACTCTGGTAAAATAATTAAATACACCTAAAACCTTAGTAGATATAGATTTTATAGTAAACTTTCTTCCAGCTTAGCTTCATATGGCCAACAAAAAATGTTATGCAATTTTGTGATATACGGTCCACAATTTACCTTAGTTCCCACTTTGGCAGCCTTCTGAAATTCACTGCAAACGCTAAAACTAATTGCTCCGCTGTATTGAAATTTATGTTTTTTAATATTATTTTGTTAATTATGAGCTTTAAGAAGTGCGGTTAAGGTAAAATAAAGAATGTATAATGTAATATAAGACCTAAGTAATCTATTTTAAGGTGTAATTTTTTTACTCGAAATTTAAAAATGTAATCGCTTTTGACCTATTTTGGCTTTTTGATTATCAATGATAAAGAAAAATAAAATAAATAAATAAAATAATACCAGAAAACACTTTACAGAATTTGGAATGATTGGTTCATTGCTTACCATGGTTTCAATATAAATTCCCCTCCCTAAAAATCATTTAAGTTCAGCTTAAACTGTTACGTATCATGATATATTACTCAAGTTAGTTAAAATTGCTCAAAAAAAGCATTAAACTTTCTGATTGTCGGTCAATAATTTTATATAGGTCTAAACCGCAACCTATTTTAATGCAGATTTCTGTTTTTATAAATATAATAATAATAAATAGACATCATACAGATATTACTCCTAAAACATTCGAACTGTCGGTGGAGGGTATCAAAGATTCGGCACAGCCGAATAAAGCACTCTAACTTGTTTTTTTTTTTAATTTGAGAAGTAAACAAATTTGCTCAAGTTGACGCTTCAACGACATTTTGAAAATGAACTCGCAGTGGCATATGTAAACACAAAAGCCAATGGCATGAGAATCGACTATTTCGAACAAATTTTCTTTTATAATATGTATGTATACAGTAGTGGCATGCTACTACTTGCATGTGTAAAGGCAGGGTAAATTCTTTATAAATTTTTATATATTATTTTTTGATTTTTTTTCGGCATTTTGTGTGAAGAATACTTGGGGAATTAAATATAAATAACTATGAAATCGAACAAAAATAATAACACCAGAAATTTTGCGAAAAGTTATGGAAATATGGAAGCATAAAATAGAGGTCACCTACAGGATATCATATTTCAAAGCTAATTGCAAAAGGGCGGCATGAAATAACCCCCCAAAATATAACCACCCAAAAAAATAATGAAATAACCCCCCCAAAGTTTATACAGAGAACAACAAAAACGATTTTTGGGGGGTTATTGCATTTTGTTTGGGGTGTTATTTCATTTTTTTAATTGGGGGATTATTTCATATGAAATTATCCCCCAAAAAATCATTATGAAATAAAGCCCCAATACATTTTTTGGGGGATTATTTCATTTTCAAATTTATAATGAAATCGTTTTTGGGCGCAAGGATTTTCTCCACTTTGGTATACAGAACACCTGCTTCGATAAATAAAGCTGCCCTGCATAGCCGGCCTTCGGCTGGGCGCAATGGTTTTCTTCTCTATGGTATACCAAACACCGGCTTCGCAAACTAGCGCTTCTCTGCGTATCCGGGTCCAGTCGGTATTTTTATACTATATAGGAGAAAATCCTGGCGATATGCAGAGAAGCTTTAGTTAGCGAAGCCGGTTTATTATACCATAGAGAAAAAAGTCATTGCGCCTATGCAGAAAAGCTATGCAGAAAAGCCTTAGTTGGCGAAGCTTGTGGTTGGTATATCATACCATGATATCTTTTGCGTGATTCTTTAAAGCAAAAGTGTATAATTGATTGTATTACATATACTGGGCTCTTATTTAATCTCAGAAATTGGGGTTTTATTTCATATGAAATAAGCCCCCAAAAATTAGGGAATAATTTCATTTATGTTTGGGGCGTTATTTCATTTCGTTGAGGGCTAATTTCATTTTCAAAATTGGGGTTTTATTACATATGGAATAAGGCCCCACGCTTTGCGGAGTTATTCCATTATTTTTTTGGGGGGTTATATTTTGGGAGGTTATTTCATGCCGCCTTGCAAAAGATTCCACAATAATATACTGTATTTAAAAAAAAATTATAATAATCGCATAAATAAAAAAGTTATAAACCATATAGCTCATTCTGCGCCACTATGTTGATACACGTTTAAGCAACTCGAACGTGATTAAGCTCTTATCACATTAAAGTCGAGATGATTAACCCTTTTAATCTCTTCAAATTTACATAATTACAACTAAATCACTTCATAAATCAATATTTTGCTTAAACGCGTTTACGCCGCGCAAGTGTGAACATAGCACTAGTTGTAATCTTGTCAATTTGAAGTGGTTAACAAATCAAACAAACATCTAAACATACAAACTTTCAAATTTATAATATTAGTAGATTACATACATGAGGCTATCAGCGCAGAATTGGTGTATCCCCAGACTACTTATTATGAGTTAATGAGGAGATAACACTACTCTTGCGCTATAGTACTTGGTTGTAACGGCCGGTGCAAAAACTATGTTTCTAGCGCCATCTGTTTTGGATACAAACAGTTGGCTTACTCGACTATTGCACTGTAAAGAACAGTGCAAAGAACATATTTTTCACCAGAACCGTAACCAAATTAAATGTCGGTTACACTACTTCTGCGCGGATAGCCTTACATATAAGTTTGTCATTACGTTTTAACCTTCGGTGAAGGGTATAAAAATGTGAACAAATTGCTTCTATTACGAATGAAAACCGATCAAAAGTAGTTTGAAATATTTTTATCTCCAAAGTTAAATAACTTATTTGTTTTTATAACCTGACCGGTAAGAAGACCTTTTAATTTGGATAAAAAATAGAAGAGTTATCTCGTGTTAAATGTTTCATATAAACAAAGTGGTCACTTAAGGGCCATTGAAGCCGCAGTTGACTTTAATTTTTCCCAGTCCAAGTTACGTGCACTTAAATATTTTAGTAGACTTTGTTTTTACTTTTAACCACCTTTGAGAGAGATTTGTAAAGTACGGACAAAAAATAAGAGAAACTTTAGGTTTACCTTGCAAATTTTGAAACTTCATCAGAATCAAACAAGAGTTTGATACTTAAATAATATTACACATACTTAGTTTTTTAGTTTTGTTATTAGTTTTATTAAAATACTTTATTTTGTCATTATAATCTTCAGTTGGAAAATTATAACGATTCAAATTTATCAGTTCTTTTTATGTGACCAGCTTAGAAACGGTGACGGTAGGCAACGCGACGGACTGTCTTGTAGCGGTAGCCATCATTACCGAGCTCAACAGTTGGTTGAATAATGGCTGGTGCGGATGGAGGAATGTAGGTGTTTTGGGGAGCAACTGGGGATGAAATATGAACAGGAGCAGGTTGATGGTGGTGAACTGGCGCGGGAGCTGGTATATGAACTGGAGCTGGAGCAAGTTGATGGTGGTGAACTGGAGCAGGAGCTGGTATATGAACTTGAGCTGGGGCAGATTGATGGTGGTGAACTGGAGCTGGAGCAGGTTGATGATGGTGAACTGGAGCAGGAGCTGGGGCATGTACAGCGGGGGGAATGTAAGTGTTCTGAGGAGCTACTGGAGCGGGAGCAGGGGCAGGATGATGGATTGGAGCAGGAGCAGAATGGTGGACTGGGGCAGGGGCTTGGTGATGCACTTGAGCAGGTTGATGGTGGTGAACTGGAGCTGGTATATGAACTGGAGCTGGAGCAGGTTGATGATGGTGAACTGGAGCAGGAGCTGGGGCATGTACAGCGGGGGGTATGTAAGTGTTCTGAGGAGCTACTGGAGCGGGAGCAGGGGCAGGGTGATAGATTGGAGCAGGAGCAGGATGGTGGACTGGGGCATGGGCTTGGATATGCACTTGAGCAGGTTGATGGTGGTGAACTGGAGCTGGTATATGAACTGGTGCTGGAGCAGGTTGATGGTGGTGAACTGGAGCTGGAGCAGGTTGATGGTGGTGAACTGGAGCTGGAGCAGGGGCATGGTGAATTGGTGCAGGTGCAGAGACAGGGTGGTGAACTGGAGCGGGAGGAATGTAAGTGCTTTGGGGTGCTTCATGAATAATTTCGTGATGTTCTACAGGAGCGGGAGCATGATAGTCATAACCCAACTCAGATACATCAGCCATTACACAGGCTACCAAAGCCAAACCAAAAACGATGAATTTCTAAAAGATATAAAAAAGTGATTTGTTTAATTTATGACGACGTTATCATCTTAAGTATTTTTACATTGTTTAGGATTGTTTAGATTTTAAAGAATATTATAAAACTTACCATTTTGATAAGATGTTTATCGTTTGATTGCTAAACGAAATATGATATCGATTGGAGTATTCAATATTGTTATTTATAGTAAAATTCTTTTGCCAATATTTTGAAACCTAAATTTTAAAATTAAATTATCGGAAGTTCTTTAACGACGCATCTCTTATCTCTCACTCGCTCTCTTTCGTTGGCTTATATTTAATAAATTTTTGTTAATATTGGTAGCGAATTTATTTCAAATCTTATGAAAAGCAGCAAACATATGTTTAATTTTTTTTTCCACTATCCGGTTTTTGCGAAGAAGACAAAATATATAAGAAATAATAAACAAAAAATTTTACATAATTTTGCTTTTAAACGCCTAAATGCTAAAAAACAATAGATTTCCATTTATTTATAAATTTTTTTTTTTAAAGTGATTCGTCTAATTTTTATATGTGTTTAATATTTAAGGCATCATTAATTATCTGTTATCATTAATTTTTTTATTTTATTATGCGTTGGGTTTCTTAATTTTGTTTTTTAAATAACTTTTTAGTTAGAATCATTCCAAGTTGTGCCTACGATGCACACACTATATCCATAATTCATAAGTCTTAATAAAATTCGGGTTTTTTGAGAATTTTTTTTTTTTAGAACTTTTGCATAATTGATTTTGTTAATAAAAAGCTTAAATACAATACAAAATTAGATATTGATAGAAAATTAACAACATGATTTTGCCAAACGAGTTATGTAAAAGATTTACCAGAACAACATAGAACGAATTTTGTTAAGCCTGTAAATTTAAGAATAAATTTTTCTTAATTTTTATATAAAATTAATAAAAATATATTTGATAATTTGGACTAGTTTTCATCGATATTTTTGCGGCTGTAGTATCCATTGTTCGCAATATTCAAATATAGCGTGATAGTTAAATATGGGTAATTCCATGTCAAAACGACCAAGAGTGGGACACGACCCCTACCGATTTTAATGAAATTTGGTGAGAAGGTTCCTTTTATCCCATAAGGAACATATATGAACGAAAAAAATTAAAAAAATGTTTTTTTCAAAAGTTATGTCATATTCAAAATGTCATAATTTCGCTTAATTAGCCAAATGTGTTGAGCTTATTTCTTCAATATCTCGAAAACTACTTCACATACGAAGATGATTTTGATGTCATTTTAAAGAGAATACTTGGGGCTACAAACCATAAATTGGAAAAAATTCTTTTTTTTTGAAAAATGTGATATCTGCAAAATGTTAAATTTTAAAAACGGACTAAGTCAAAAACCTATTTTTTTATTTGGCTGATTTTTTTTGGTATAATACTTCAAACTGTTCTTTAAAAATCCTGAAACTTTGAAGGAGGTGTTTTTTTTTTCTTTTTTAAGATATGATTTTTTCCCTTTCGCAACCCTTAAAAAAATAATATTAAAATAGAATTTTAATATTGTAATTTTGAGCAATAAGTACACTGTGCTAGTTGCAAACAACAGACCAGCCGCGCACCTGGCATTTTACCCTAATTGGGGACGCTGAATCCAGTGGTGCTAACCGTTTTTTTAGGTAAGCTCTTGTTTTCTAGATATACCGTTAATTCGAAAATGTAAGAGGCTGCACAGTATATATTCGCGTAACTCAAAAACGGTTTAGTTTATTGAAATAACTAAAAAAAACGAAATTCGGCAATAAATAATAAAGTGGGGTTGGGCATACATTTGACCCATCTAGGAGCATCCTACTCGCTGTACCATACAAATATTGCGGCTTAATAAAATTCTTTCATTTGGCCCCTGCAGCGCGTAGGATGCTCCTAGATGGGTCAAATGTATGCCCAACCCCACTTTATTATTTATTGCCGAATTTCGGTTTTCTTAGTTATTTCAATAAACTAAACCGTTTTTGAGTTACGCGAATATATGCTGTGCAACCTCTTACATTTTCAAAATAACGGTTTATCTTAAAAACAAGAGCTAACATAAAAAAACTGTTAGCACCACTGGATTCAGCGTCCCCAATTAGGGTAAAATGCCATGTGCGCGGCTGGTCTGTTTTCTACAACTTTCACAGTGTACTTCTTGCTCAAAATTACAATATTAAAATTCTATTTTAATATTATTTTTTTAAGGGTTGCGAAAGGAAAAAAATCATATCTTAAAAAAGAAAAAAAACACCTCCTTCAAAGTTTCAGGATTTTTAAAGAACAGTTTGAAGTATTATACCAAAAAAAATCAGCCAAATAAAAAAATAGGTTTTTGACTTAGTCCGTTTTTAAAATTTAACATTTTGCAGATATTAAATTTTTCAAAAAAAAAAGAATTTTTTTCAATTTATGGTTTGTAGCCCTAAGTATTCTCTTTAAAATGACATCAAAATCATCTTCGTATGTGAAGTAGTTTTCGAGATATTGAAGAAATAAGCTCAACACATTTGGCTAATTTAGCGAAATTATGACATTTTGAATATGACATAACTTTTGAAAAAAACATTTTTTTAATTTTTTTCGTTCATATATGTTCCTTATGGGATAAAAGGAACCTTCTCACCAAATTTCATTAAAATCGGAAGGGGTCGTGTCCCACTCTTGGTCGTTTTGACATGGAATTACCCATATAGAATTTCAAGGTAAAGATTACAGGGTTAAAAGTTTAAAGGTCACACGCTGCTTATTACGGGTTAGAAAAGACAGGGTACAGGGTAGGGTTAGAATATATAACTAAGGGTAAACAAACCTATTTATGGGAATCGTATTCACTTAGTTAGTGTTTGGTAAATAAAAATCCCGTCTAGTATATTCTAAAAAACGTATGTAAGTATATATCGTCACCTAAAGTCCAAAAGGCCGTAACTGCAAAAAAACTTTATAAATTTAAAATATTTATTTTTATAAAGCAAATTTTGGAATCAATGTTGGAAGACCAATGCGGATGTGATTACATAAAACGCGATCTTAGGACAACAATGTTTTATCTTACATGTAGTTTGGGTGCAAATAGAACCCTGTTGTCCTAGGGCCGCGAAAAAAATGTATAATCATTAGTAATTTCTTTCCTTATGTTAGTTAGGACCATTTTCTGAAACCAAAAAGCCGTAAGAGCACTGTTTTTTTCTTCAAATAAAAGTAATAAGATACTTATTTATTTAGTCAAACTATTAGGGGATTCACATGGTGTGCTATCAAGTCATATTGTCATCATATTCTAATATTTTACAATAGTTTAAGAAATTATTGTTGTGTTTTTACAGAAAAATTCTAAAATAATAAGGCCTTTAATGATGTGTTATTATTTTGTAATAAGTACTTAGTAGAAATTTTAATTATGAGGATTGCTCACAACACTCATACATAAATTTTTCTTGTTATTATTTTATGAATTTATGACTACCTTGTGAATCCCCATATGTTTCTAATTCCTTTTCTATTTGTTTTGAATACATTTAATAGAAAAATTGATTATATTAAAGAAAACAAACAACAAGCATTATGAATAAATATGCTTTTCGTTCGAGTAGGGTACCAAATACGAAGAAGCAGGTTTGTAAGGAAGAAACGTAAAAGTTTCGCTTACCATATCGATTAGTCCCCATTTACAATGTGGATATTAAAAGGCAGAGGTAGAGTGTGTAGTTCACTGCTATCTGTATTATACATTATAGGGTATCACACAATTTCCTTCGTACAGGAAGTCGAGAGCTTCCAGAATCCGCTCCAGAGAATTTTGGTCTCCACCAATTAACTTCAGAGTTATTTCCTTGGTACTCCACCAGTAAAACGTCTCAGTGTATATATGGTTCTCCACAAGTCACATTAAGAAATTGAGGTTAAAAACGATTGCATATAGTTAATGTTGAAACCGCAAAAACTGTAATACCCTTTGTACACTTGCATACATTTCGGAGCAACGCATGGAAGATGTTCAAAATGTGAAATACGCCTTCACACTTGAAACATCTAACATCTACTATCAAAAAAAATGTTACCATTTCTGAAAAAAAACTTTTATTTTTTTAAATACTTTTTTTCTACAAAAAGGCCAACATTTCAAAAGATAACACCAAAATGTGGCGCTATGGCAGAACGCCCAAGGGCGTAACGCCCAAAACCAAAAATGTCATAACGCCCAAATCTTGTTGTATTGCCCAAAACCCAAAAAAAAAATAATGACAAAGTGCCCAAATACTATGTCATATCGCCCAAATAACAAAGTTTGGGCGTTGTGACATTTTTTTGAAAAGTAAGCAGATTTATTTGGGCGTTGTGACATTTTCTTAAATATACCATAGAGGAGGTACTCCTTGTACAAGGCGTGCTTAAACTTGTGAAATTTTCTTAAATATACCATAGAGGAGGTACTACTTGTAGAAGGCGTGATTAAACTTGTGACATTTTCTTAAATATACCATAGAGGAGGTACTCCTTGTACAAGGCGTGCTTAAACTTGTGACATTTTCTTAAATATACCATAGAGGAGGTACTCCTTGTACAAGGCGTGCTTAAACTTGTGACATTTTCTTAAATATACCATAGAGGAGGTACTCCTTGTACAAGGCGTGCTTAAACTGCAGGCAGTTGCCATTGCAGGAGGTCAGGATATAATAAAATGCCCCATTTGTTGTCAAAATGTCGAGGACTCAATGTTAGTTTTTTTTTTACTTTTTGGGCCTTACGACAGTTTTTCTTTTGGGCGTTATGACCTAGACTATAATTTGAAAAGACATATCGCCCAAATTCAATGTCATATAGCCCAAACGGCAAAACGGTAAAACTTTTGGGTGTTATGACATTTTTGGTTTTGGGCGTTACGCCCTTGGGCGTTCTGCCATAGCGCCCCAAAATGTATTTCTAGTTCATTTCGTTTAATAATCTTAGCAAAATTAAGCAAAATAAGGCTTGCAAAAAAGGAAAAACTTGAGAAATGGTAACGCTGCTTTCAAAGCAACTTCCATTTTGTCAGTGATGCCACAATAATAACAGAATTTATTGCCACTTTTCTAGTGATGACACTAAAAGAATCGAAAAATGTAAAAGGGAACAAAATGAGATAGTAACATTCTGTAGAAATGTTGAAAAATTTTGATTTTTTGCCCTATGTATTTCTTATGGGAAAATTCCAACATCTTCGCAAATTGATGTTAAATGTTGACAAGTGTGAAAAGGCTATAACTCGGTACAATTATACGAAGTCGAACCATTAACCAATGCGGCGTGACAACGCAAAACGCACGAAAAGTAGCTATTACAGATAAAGAAAAATTGTGTATGATGATATTGTTTTTATTCAGTGCTGCCCATTTAGCATTTTTCATGCTTTTTGACATGATTTAGCATGTAGCAATTTTTCTACCATTATTTAAAAATTCCTAGTATTTTTTATATCTTGTGATATTTTTAATATTTTCTGTTTCTATAGTGTTTAGAACAAATATAAAATAAAAAAAAACGGAAGATTCTAACATTGAATTAGATCTAAAAATGCAACGTTGTAAATGCTCATTAATGTTTTTTTGAATTAAAAATCAAAAAAGGAGAACATTGAAAAAAAATTAGTAAAAATCAGCTGACTTAGAAAAAACCTTTTGCAATTACTGCAAATGCGATATTGTCTTAAATTAGTGGCCTGAAACAATACGCAGAAAAAAGAAAGCACAAAAGTGTAACGGGCATAACTCAAAACAATCCTATCCCTTTCTCAAGAATTTGTTACAAAGTTCAGCAGAAGCAACACTAAGTTTATATGCTGTGCATAGTTCGATTGCACCTGTCGAGAATCTGACAAACATTTATTAAAGGCAATTTGACGGATTGTTGTTGAACCTGAAGGACAATATGCAGCATGTTATAACAAATTTTTTGGCCCTTACTTTAATGAAGATCTGTCAATATTTTTTATATAAATTTATTTAGCATTTATTCTAGAATTTATTTAGTATTTTTTTACAAGAACTAGAATTTTGGCTGTCTGTGTTGCCAGTAAAAAAATCCGATTTTTCTTTACACGTTGAAAAAATTTGCCCTTGAAAAATCCCTACGCGTTTCACTCAAACAAGAATTGATTTTATTCGCATGTTGCACTCGATCAGCAAGAGGGTATAAGCTCCAATTTTTTATTTTTTTACTTTTTGGACAAAATCGTCTCACAATATTCATATTTACCCGCTGTAAAAATATCGTTCAATTTTCTCAACTTTTTGTCTTTTTCATGTGCCTTTAAAGTAAATTTGAAATTATTTCTGCTTCTACAGAAAATATTGATTTAATACCCTCTTGTTGATTAAGTGCGATATTTGAATTATAGCTGTAGTAACACAAATTAGTTACAAAATTAAAATCAATTGTACATACTTTTGATAAAATGCAATTAAAAGAACAAGAGGTTTTTTAACTAGCAAGAGTACTATGCCGAATCTTATATAAAGTTATATAAATACCGTTCTTAAGCTATAAATAAATATATTTTGTGCCACATCCACTTCTCCCATCACTCTCACAATTTTTGGGATGTTGTCTATCGGTACCTTATTCGCAAACTTTTGCTTTTTTCGTTCTTCACAATCAAATTCAAAAATTAATTATTGAATTTACATACACTTAAAAGAAAAAACAATCCATCGCTTAAATCAATCCGAGGTGGTATTAATAGTTCGGTGAGTAAGGATTTTCTTGAATCAAGTACAGAAAGATTGATTCAAGTACGGATTTTCAATCGCGAAATACTTAAATTATCCATATTCAATCCCGAATTCATACTTGAAATAATCCGAAAATGAGATTGATTTAAGTAAAACAAAGAATGAATCAATCTCAAAATGCGCTTGATTCAAGTATTATAAAGCTGATTCAATCCCGAACTCGTACTTGAAATAAACCAAAAGTGAAATAAGAAGGAGCATTTTTTTATGATTGATTTACTCAACCGTTTTAAAACATACAGAATTTCAATTAAAAAACACCAGCATCATTCCCGATATGGTTTTTACTTTAAAAACTCAATGTACATATATAACTGAAAATATAAACTTAATGAGAAGCAAGAATTCTCAATTTTACTTTTTAAACATGAAAATAATGTGTTTTCGTCTTGTTCTGTTGTTTTTGTTTCTACACACAACACGCAAATCGGACAGCAATATTAATAAAAGTATTAAATAATATATCTTTATGCCTTTATTCACAAAAATTTTTTAAATTTAATAAAGGTGTAAAGAACAAATTTATTCTTAAAATTATACCAAATAAATGTTTGTTAAATTTAATAATAATTTATGAAAAAGGGCGTTAATTTTTACATAAATTTTAAAGTGTTTTAAATAAAATCACACTAACAACACAAAAAAAATGTCCAAATGGAACAAGAATGAATCGTATGAAAAAGCATGTTGGGCAATCTAGTTTCAGAGAGCGAAACAAGTGGTTAATATCGTCGTATGAACATAGCGTTACTTTTTACGGCCAGTGTGACCCAATTCATTCGTCGACGTAAGAAAGGCGTGTAATTTTGCTTCAAATTGTTATTTGGGCCACAGTAATGTGTTATTTTCGAATTTCTTTTTTGCATAATGGTGAACCCCTTGAATTATTTTACAGATCTCAAAGACTCCTTGACCCCGTTCACACTCGGCAAGTTACTTGCGCAACTCTTGGTTTGTAGACGTCAGCGGTAAGGTCGGGGTAAGGAAAAAAAATTTGTATCCGTGTTCGAAAATAAACAGTACATTATTTAACGTTAGGCTCACACACCCAGGAACGATATTTATTTTTTTAGTGATTATGTAGACATACACAACCCTTAATACCGTTCGTAACTATTTTCAAGAAAGATCCGAACATTATATAATGTTCGGTTCTTCCTTAAAAAACAGAATAATTGTGGTGATACTGTAGAAAAACATTGTATTTTAATTTTCTATAATGTTTTTTTCGTGTGTGTATTTTGTTTTTGTAAAAATGTTTTTTTACCAGCCAAAAGAGACGAACATTAACGAGCCGAACCGAACACATTGAAGTTTGTGGATTTTCAAAAAAAAAAAACCGAACGGAATTAAATGTTCACATCTTTCGTTGAGTTTGATAAAAACAGTAACTTGCCGAGTGTGAAAGGGGTCCATGCTGAATAAAAAACGTTACAATCTGTATAATCTTCTTCATTCTTTCCGTATAAAACTCTTACTTCTAATCATGAAAATTCTTATTTCTTATCAAGAATTTGTTACAAATGTTTTGACAACACTTCCGTAACCCTTTTTTAAATTGAAGGGCACACAAAAAGTTCCGTATTACAAAAAAACTCGTTCAAATTAAATTTGCATAAAATATTTGTTATTAAAAAAAACCCCAAAACTTCTTTGGAGAAGAGTCTATTGAACCCATAAATTTTTTGGTACGATTGTTCTTGTTAGTTAAAGATAATAAAAAAGAGCTTGGCTTTATGGTTAAACAAAATATAAGAAATTAATTAAAAAGAAAAAAAAAAAATTAAATATTTAAAATAGAGAACAATTTTAAAAGAAACATAATTTTCGAAAACTGTTTTTAGAAAAAGTTAGTCATCGTCCAGACTTGCAATTTAAGTAGGAATAATTCTTGAGTTTATTGGTGAGCGAGTTGAGAAGATTAGGGAGAGATACTTAGTTTGATGTACTGTGCACTTCTGTTTTGTTTTGTTATTCTGACAATATCCAACTTGAAGTTGAAAAACTTTTCGATTGAAATGTGAGAAATGAGACAAAAATGCAAAAATGTACTATGCACTTCTGTTTTGTTATTCTGACAATATCCAACTTGAAGTTGAAAAACTTTTCGATTGAAATGTGAGAAATGAGACAAAAATGCCATGAAATGAAACAAACAACTGGTTTTTCTCACTAAACTTTTTTGGCGAGTAATAGCTGTCACGTAAGGAAATTACTTGCCAATTTAGAGAAGAATGTTACAGCATTTTTGAGAGAAAAGTTCCCGCTTTGAACTGTCAAAAAAACTCACGAATAAAAATGGGGCGGGAAAAAATTTTAACTGTAAAAAACTATTAAAAATGCAAAATGCTAAGAATAATAATAATAACATTTTGTTCTTGGCACATTTTTCCATTGTTTAATTATTTTGCTTTTAACATTTTTATAAAATATACGAATTTTTCAAAGCTCGTTTGCAAACAACAAACATTAAAGTCGCACTTTACATTATTTGGTTTAGCCGACGTTTGTATTTTCGCCGCCGTCGTTGAAAAATTTTAAATTTTAGTAAATTTTGGTCGCCGTCAACGATATGTGTTACTGACGTTCTTAATGTCTGCAATATCACATCAGCTTCGGGTGCAATGTTATGACATTTTTACAACAGTTACAAACACAGTTTTTTCTCACTTTTTGAGACGATACGAGTAAATACAAGTACACATTCGATACTTTTATATAAGTACAAAGTATTTTTGTAATCGATACTTAGCAACCGAGTACCAAGTAGTATCGGTAAAAAAAATACTCGGTATCGGTCAAAAGTAATCGTTTAACTTTGGTATTGAAATTAATCTTAAATTTTCGAATTTTTTCCAAAGCTGGAGCAGCAGTAACGGTATCAAGAAACCGTTTGACCAGTAAACACTAGGGATGCCAATCCCGAATACCGAAAACCCGGGATTATTCTAAAAATTTAAGTCCCGAATCCCGGGGTTTGATATAAAAATCCCGAGATTTTGGGCTTAGTAAAAATTCAATATTAAAACATACTGGCCATGAATCTAATTTTTAACTGGTTACAAAAAAGTCATAAGTGAATAAATGTTACATGCAATGCATTATGTACCACGAAAACAAAATCAGATTGTGGGTCTTTTTTCTAAGTGGATGATAATAGAACTGCGCACGCAAAATGCAAGTTGGGTTCTACCAAAAGTCTTTTGACACATATAAGTTTATTTTATTAGATATATACTTCTTATATATAATTGAGATAAAATAAATTAAATATTGTCATATAACATATATGTAGTTATTTATTTACGATACCACCCAGAAGTGTTGAATGCGAATATTGGTTTCGTCGGCAGCATATGTTTGCGATAAAATAAGATATCAATTATCTGACGTCATTGATTTGTTTAAGAATCTTTTTAAAATATAAGTTTTTATACGTAATACTTCCATATTACTTTAAAAGAATACATTAAACAGTTTTATTTTGTAATGAGTTCAATTCTTCATGAATTAATTTGTTTTAATACTTATACATAAACATTAAATTATAATTATATGAATTTTAAAATTGGCTTTTATATATGAAATCCCGATCTGGTCCCGTTTGGCATCTCTAGACCACACCTATAAACCACATATCGTCTAGGTCCATTTCCTCAATTTCTGGCTATAGGAAGTCCGTTATCATCCCGCGATAGCGAACACCATTCACGATAATTGCTTGGCCGACCTCATTTTCGAAGACGCCGCTAGACGCAGAACTAACTGGGGAGCATGCACATATATTATCCCATTTCCTACAGACCCGGTTTGCTGAAATTTACGCGCAATTCTCCCGATTGTGGAAACATTTGGTCGATTATACTGACCAAAAAAATCACGATGTGCATTAAATGCATTTTGATTGAACGCCCATTTTCGTAAAAGGCTTTATTAATCTTAACGCGCTGCTCAATTGTGTACCTTTCAATAATCGAAGTTGTCAAATATTGAAAAAAAAACTTGACGTTAAGGTGTGACTCACAATTAACATAATGGATTATGGTGTTACCACCCTTAATTATATATTTATCAATTTAAAAATAAAATACCTAAATTATTTAGCTTAATTTCTTCGACCTTCTTAATATTATTTGCTTTTTTTAAAACATTTGTTTGAAATATAAAAAAACCAAAAAATCCCTGAAGCTATCAATTAAGATAGCGAAATATTGGATACATTTTAAATAAATATTCTTTATATAAAACGGACCTTGAGCTTGAGAAATTATTGAAAGGAAATAAAATACATCTTTACATATAAGATAAATTCATAGTGACATTGTTGATTTCTGGAGTAAAAGGTGAATGAAGGATGTTTTCCTGAACGTTCTATAAAACTTGTTTCCTAAGATAAAAAGATTTTTCGAAAGGAAATTGGTACTAGGTGGTAACTAAAAGTGGTCTCAATCTTTACACTTATCGTTTTGCACAAAAAATTCGAATAGGTCGAAGTTCTTATTTTATTGTATAGTAATAAAACACTAATAAGAATGTTTTTAAATGCTGCTTTCTATTCTTTTATCATACAAACCGATACAAGTACCCATACAAGTAACTAAGAATCGATACTTTTTTTACGATTCTAAGTAGGTATCGATACTTTACGAGCGATACCACATCGAGTAAAAGTATCGATACCTTAGATGTATCGTTTCATCCCTTGAATTGACTAGAAGGTGGGGTCAAGTCAACATATGATGTTTTTTTCGGTGGTCGACTTATCAAAGTTTGTACACACAGAAAAGAATCAAGTTAAAAACGTCGAAAACAAGGTTGATTTAAATTTTTTCGGTGGTGATTTTGCTTCATACGGGTTTCATGTTAATTCAACCTGATTTTACAATAACTGCGAACAACATTTTTTTCTTTTGATATAACTATAATTCATGTTAATTTAACATTGCAGTAAAGTTAGAGCAAAATGTAATTTATATTGAAATAACAATCGGAATCACGTTGAATGAAAGTTATTTCCAGCTGAAACAACGTGAATTTCATGTAGAATCAAATGGGTTTGAGTGTATTTTAACAGTGTGAAGAAGCTTCAGACAACATTTGCATTTATGTAAGAATAATTCAAAACCCTGTAACACATGTTTCACTTATTTTGTATTCTCCTTTGTTAACAGAAGCATCAGCAGAATCGCCCGATATGGTCATCATTCTACTTTGAAAACTTGATGTACTATTTAAATATATATACAAACTATTTTTTTATGTAAACAAACCAATTTTTTTTACTAGCAATTTTGTGATAACCCGACCACAGAAGCAGTGTTGTTGTAGAGTTGACCTCAACTTCTAGTCAATTCGCCTTGGATGGAATTTTTTGCTTTACATATTTTCGATGCAAAAAGTTCTCACTTAAGTTACAGAGCTTGGGTACTGGAAAGTAATGCAATTTCAAAGCAGAATTTAAAAAAAACTGTTGCAATGGACGGTGAAAAATGAATGACAAAAAAAAAAGAAAAAACAAATTTGGTAAAATGAAGAGTTCTAGAAATGAAACAAAAAGGAATAGAGAAATCCACGTTGTTAGGTTGCCATATTTTCATTAACTACAAAAGAAAACATTGAAAAGAAGTAAGAAAGTATAGCCGGTCAAGACCGACCGTCTACTCTTTTTTTAGTTTTTATCCGATTGCGTTCCATCATGACTTAAAGTTTGGACTATACAATAAGGTTATAATACTATTAATTTGGTTTTTAATAGTGGTACAAAACATCTTCCAAAATTCCAGTAATTGGTGAAAAATTTCAAGATTTTCATAAAATCTTAGCTTTGTGCTGGTTCACACAGGTCAAGTTTGACTCTTCAAGTTTTGAGCTTTTAGGAGAGAGGGGTAAAGAGAATGGAAAGGGGTACATACTTGACCGTACCAGTCAGTTTTGTATTTTTCTTTTTTCATCCGTAATATAATAAAAAGCTACAAAGTTAAAGGAAAAGAAAACAAAAATTAATTTTGTGCATGAACGTGAACGCAAGTTCAAAAGAAAATTTAAATAAAACTGTTCAAGTAAACTTGACCTGTGTGAACCAGCACTTTGATCCACTATAAAGGCGCCCGTACACGACATGTATTTGTCATCTGACATGTCAAATTTTCAAGTCACATGTAATTGTTCATGTCTGTCAAAATTGCTGTTTTACATAAGGTTTATAATATTTGGTCACAAACGTACATGTAATTTGCTTCTGACATTGTCTCTGTTTTTTTTTCGCATTGTTATTACAGAAACCAAAGTAGTTCTCGGTTTCAAAATAGCTTGCTGCCGCCACGAAAATATTTATTTGCGCCGTAAAATAATTTAGCCATCTTAACATTTTTTTCTTTTATTTTAAAGATACCAATTTAGAATTTTATAATGAAACGGTTTTTATGTATATATTTACATAAATTCTATTCAATGGTAAGATGAGCATACATATCTTAGTATTGTAAAATATTAACTTCAGCCGGCTAATGATTCCGTCAATAGTTGACGCCGCTGCCAGTTTCTTCCCGGCATAGATTTCTGATGTCAGATGGTTTGTCAGAAGAAAATAGAGCACGCTCTAATTGAAATTTTGTCAGATGACTTTGCGTCTGACTTTTACAGAAGCAAAGTTAAAAAGGTAACACACGACATGTATGTGTTTTGCAGTGGGAAATTTGACATGTCAGATGACAAAAACATGTCGTCTATACGCTCCTTAAGTTAGGCATTTTTTATCCGATCGAAGTCAATTAGTCACTTTTTAACGCATAGCCTTTCAAGATAGAATAAATTTTTATTAATCTAGATTTCGACTCTAATACTACATTTACATTAGGCCGAAATCTTGTAGATTTGATTTAAAATCTTCTTCGAAATCTTGTGCGTTTACATTATACTTTTTTGACATTAGCGATATTTTTTTTTATAACAAAACAACTGAGTAAAAGCTTTTTCGTTACACATACAAACGCAAAAAGAAATAAACATTAAAAAATTTGCATTACCTTTTATTTATAATCAGCGATATTTTTTTTTTATCAATATTATTCGTCTTTTTTGTTTTTTTTTACAATTTTTATAAAACTTTTTTAGTTTTTTTTTTTTAAATTTTGTTTTGTTTTTTTAATGTAATTTTTTCATGTGTAGGGAAGTATTTTTAGTACTATATTGGAAAAACCATAGTTGCATCATGAAGTACTACTAGATTTAGAGTAGATTTCGTCGAAATCTAGTCACGAAGTAGATTTTGTTTTACATTGGAAATCTAGTCAAAAACAACTAGATTTGGCTTGAAATCTCGTAAGTACTAGATTTTGCGTAGGTGTAAATGTAGTAAAAAAGACAAGTATACAGAAAAAACACACAAATGTACCGTTAACGGATGAATGTGACGTAATGGGAACAAACTGGGCTCATACTCGGTTTTAGCACGCCAAAAAACAAAAGAGTGAGGTGGAATAGTTAAAACAACAGCCTGTGTTATATTCGCAAATTTAAAAAATAAATATTGTTTGATTAATTGTTTAATTCAAACAAATTAATCTCAGTAACATAATTAGAAAAGCTTTTTTAAATGTTGTCCATCATACTTAATACTGAAAATAATCCATTATAATATTTTAAACAAAACACGTGTTTTAAAGTTTCTGCATATCAAACGAATTGCTCCACTAACCAATTGAATTAACTTTAAACTATTGTTTAATTTTTAAAACAAAACTCAAAATTTTGCTCAGTTTTATATGTTTCAAAACCTCTGGTAGAAATAAATAAAAATAAAAACTTTAGTTTTTATAATCTACTCTAAAATTTTTGCAATTTTAAATCATTAGCTGTATTCGATATTTGGTGCAAACGGCAAAATGTTAATGCAAAATATGGCAGCTTATTTTTTGCAATAAAAGTGTATTTTCATACACGTCAAGTCTGGAGTTTTTAGGAGAGAGGGGAAAATAAATGGCATTCTCTTTACTCTTTTTCCTAAAAGCTCAAGACTTGACGAGTCAAACTTGACGTGTGTGAACCGGCACAAAGATCATAAAATATTTTTTTGCATTGCCAATTTTACTATACTCAAATTGGTAACGCTATTTTGCAAAATTATTAACAGCTGATATTTGTAAACAAGACAAATTGAAATTTGAAAGCAATTTCTCCATTAACGGAATATGGTATTTGGTGCAAATGGTTTTGCAAAAGAGCAAATAAAAAATATCGTAGCTCAATTGTTTTATCCAACTATAAAATACACATGCAGCCTGGCCCACGATGTCGAACGCTATCGTCGTTTGCATTTCAACGACAAACAGCTGATTTGCGCCCACATATACTTTTCAGCATGATCGAAAATTTAAGCGAACGATAACGTTGCAGTTTTCATACAAATTTGCGGGCCACTAAGAAATGAGTAGGTCGTTTGCAAAACTCGTTCGTTACAAAAATAAAAATACGAGTTGACAAATTATTCTCACAGTTCTTTTGGCGCTTTATGAGAAAAAACTTGCTGATAGTATCAATGCATGTCCTTAAAAAACATTAAAGAGGACATGCATTGATACCATTAGTATGTTTCTTATCATAAGGCGCCAAAAGATCTGTTAGAATCAACTGTCATATCTTATTTTAATTTTGTAACGAACGGGTTTTGTAACTCACCTGCTCCAATATTATGCGACAACAAATGTCAAAATCAGTCCCCCATGTTGTGGTTGTCGACAAAGCCATTTTGTTAAATTATTAAACGAAATTCTTTACACACCAACACTAAATATTTTTTTATAATTATATTATTTTAAAACAACACCACTAATAAAATTATATACATATCGATACTTTCCCGTAAGAATGTATTAAGCGACACTTTTTTCGAAAATGACTTTTTGATGTGGAACTATACTAGAAGTTAAGCGCCACATTTTGGCCTGGGTTTCGCTGCCCTATCATGGATGCAAAGGAAACTAGAGTGAAAATAAAATTGTATCAACCGTCAAGTTTTCTCACTGGAATAATGTTGCACCCTGTAATTTGTATTATCCGCCAATGAAATTATGCTAAGCCACATTTTTAAATATGTTTTGTATTCTGAAAATCGCTTTCCAAATATGTTTCTTTCAATAAAATCCGAAAAATAAATAACTAAATGAGACGTTTTTTTCGTTTCCTACACAATTTCAGAAATGTCGCTTAATAAATTCTTACGGGAAGGTATCGATATGTAGTTTTATAAAATATTTTTCACAAAATTCTATTCTATATTTTTTGTTTACTGCTTTGTTTTGTATTCTGCTTTGTTTGTAGCATATAGTTGTATTGTTATGGATTAATTTTTATGTTTTGCCGATTTTTATTTTCAAACTATCGTTTTATTTATGGAATTTTTGATGTGGCAGCACTGTCTTTTGGCGATATATAAATGGATTACGTTGCAGCCTTTTCACACTTGTCAATATTTAACATTTTCCATAAGAAATACATAGAGCTAAAATCAAAAATTTTCATCATCTTTACAAAATGTTACCATCTCATTTTGTTCCCTTTTCCATCTTTTCGATTTTTCTAGTGCCATCACTAGAAAAAGGCCGACAAATTCTAATATTACGGTGGCAGCACTGACAAAACTGCATATTTTTAAACAGCGTCACCAGTTGTCAAGTGTTTACTTCTTTGCAAGTCTGTTTTTGTGTAATTTTTTTAAATTTTAAACAAATTGACGTCAAATATATTCTGGTGTTTTCTTTTAAAATTTTTTTAATTATGTAAAAAACAAATTTAAAAATTAAAAGTTTTTTTCAGAAATGGTGACATTTTTTATTGATAGTAAGTGCCGGTTCACACACGTCAAGTTTGACTCGTCAATTCTTTAGCTTTTAGGAGAGAGGGGAACAGATATGGCATTCTCTTAAAAGATCAAGACTTTAAGAGTCAAACTTAACGTGAGTGAGCCGGCACTAAATTTTAGATGTTTCAAGTGTTAACGCGTAATTCACATTTTGAACATCTTCCATGCGTTCCTCCGAAATGTATGCAAGTGTACAAAGGGTATTTTGTTCCCTTTTACATTTTTCGATATTTTTAGTATCATCACTAGAAAAGTGGCAACAAGTTCTATAATTATTGTGGCATCACTGACAAAATGGAATTTCTCTGAAAGCAGCGTTACCATTTGTCAAGTTTTCCGTTTTTTTGTTTAATATTTTTTATATTTTTGAACAAATTGAATATTAAATAAATTTTTGTGTTTTCTTTTAAAATTTAGGCACTTTTGTTGAAAAATTTTTTTTTTTTCAAAATGGTAATATGAAATATCATCTGGCGTAGTTATGCCACCTGTTTATTTCATCATGGTTGAAACAAAAAACGCAGGAATTAGCGAATACTTTTACTGTTAAATTTTTACATGTCTTTATCAGTCAAACACGTACAACAAGTGTGGGGCATATTTATTTTGATTTTTTCGTTAACATTTTAATGCAAATCTTTTGGTAAACTTTATTTTGTTATTAGTTTTGTTTATTGATTTAAAATTTTTTGTTTTTGTTAACCTGAATTAAATTGTTTACTTTGCTAACAAATATTTTATTTATCGTAAATTATGACTTTAATCTGAATTAATTCAGTGTTTTTGTTTAAATTATTAAATAATGAAGCACAATGCTAACAGTGTTTTAATATTCTTTTAAAGGCCTTGAACATATTATTAGAAATTATTCAAATTCTAGAAAGAAAAAATATGAAATTTTAAAACGCACAGCACGATTGAAAGAAAGAAAAAAATGATGTCAATAAATACTATTGTCATTTTCTTGATTAAGAGTTAATGTAAATTTTTTGGGTTTTTAGCTAATTTTAAGAAATTTCTTATTTTTCAACTGTCATGGATGTTTAAATCAGTGTTCGAAAATAAACACTAAATATCGTTCTTTAATGTTCGGTTCGGTAGATTTGTGGAAAACACAAACGCTAATAGTGTTTGTGTAGAAATTCATTAAAAAAAATAACGTTTCCCTGTTTGTCATCTTTCGAACACAAAAATAATGCTGTTTTCATCATACTCAACAAATGATGAGAACATTAAATTCCGTTCGGTTTTTTTTTTAAATCCACGAACTTCAATGTGTTCGGTTCGGCTCGTTAATGTTCGTCGCTTTTTGCTGATAAAAAAAAACCAAACATTTTTTACAAAAACAAAATACACACACGAAAAAAACATTATAGAACATTAAAATATAATGTTTTTCTACAGTATCACTACAATTGTTCTGTTTTTTAACGAATTTATATAATTATATAATTAATTATATAATGTTCGGTTCATTCTTGAAAATAGTTACGAACGGTATTAAGGTTTGTGTATGTTTACACAAACACTAAAAAAATAGATATCGTTCTTCGGCGTGTGAGCCGAACGCTAAATAATGTACTGTTTATTTTCGAACACTGGTTTAAATCAGTACTACGTAAGGAAGCCTTCGATCATGTTACGGTTATAACGTCATTAATTTGCTTACCACGGGATTAATTGTTTGACAGGTTTTTTTTTTTATCAACATTAACATTATGCTTGAAAACATTTGTACAAAATTTTTGTAGTAAATATTATAATGTGGTTTCGTTATGGTGTACTGATTTAACTATAATATAGTTGCAGGTTTTTATCACATGCAACCATATTTTTGAAAACACAAAAAAGCTTGGGTATTTTAAAAATATGAAAAAAGTGCTAAATTGTGTTATTTAATTTCTATAGCTACGGTCACACTTGTCAAATATTTGAGGAAAAAACGGGACCAACAAGCAAACTAAAAAATAATTTCATTCAATTCAAATATTTATTTTGATTATAATACCACATCTTACAAAAAAAAGTTTTTTTGCTATGGCTTGTAGTATAATTTGATTATATGAAGAAAGGAATTTTATCGATGGCTACGAGTGTAAGACGGCAAATCCATCTGAGGAGATTGAGTGGTTGCAATCGAAACATGTCATGGTAACCTGCCGGCCGGGGTTCGAGCCCCAGCCACGTCAAGAATGAAAGATTATCAATAACAATTTTAATTAATTTTCATGTTGTAAAATTCCTTTCTTCATAAAAATAATTTAATGAAAAATTAAATTTCATGAACTTAAGCCTAAATAAAAATATTAAAAATTTGGATTAAAAACCATAAATAGTTCAACAAAATAACCACAATACTAATTATAATTTGTTTATTTTGTGACATTAAGACCATGTTAAATCTCACTAACTATGGACAAAAGAAGGGGTTACGCTTATTTGGTAAAATATTTAATAAGTTTGACCGTAGCTTAAGCATAATGAATGCTATAGCGCTATATTTAGAAAATCCAGAACAGAAAATATTTTTGATTAAGAAATCGGAATATTTTTGACTGAGCCTTTTATTTTTAGAAACGCGAATATCACGTTTTCCACTCAGCATTTTTTTTCAGTTTTTTGTCTAAACTTAGGAACAATAAAAATAAGTCACAGATATGTGACATAAGTTTTGCAAAACGTTTTCTTTACAGAAACTGTGTTTCACACATTTGTGCATACTTTAAAGTCACCATGTTGAATTCGCGTTCTCAAAGTTTGTTTCGTACAAACTTTAGGAAAATGAGAAGGTTTGACATAAAAACAACGCTTGCCGCTTTTATTAGGGAGCTCAATAAGGTACTTTCAATGAATAAAAATTAAATATTCACCCCTATTCTGCGTTTCGATTCGGATCGAAATTTTCTCCGTTTTTGGCAAAATTGGTATTTTGTGACCATGTTCTGTAACTCCCGCGTTGAGAGACTTTTCGATTGAAATGTGAGAAATGAAAAAAAATACCATAAATTTAAACAAACATGTTTTGCTCACTAAACTGTTACTGTAACATTTTTGGCGAGTAATTTCCTTACGTTACAGCTATTACACACCAAAAATGTTACAGTAACAGTTTAGTGAGAAAAACATGTTTGTTTCAATTTATGGTATTTGTTTCAGTTCTCACATTTCAATCGAAAAGTTTCTCCACACGGGAGTAAGTCCGGCGAAGTTAATGTATCAAGACAATGCGAACTTTTAATTTTTAAGTAATTTGTTGTGAATAAAATTCCTACTAATGAAGCTATTTCCAAACGGTTCTTCCATGAATGGTTGATATATTTCGTTTATCAATGCAAGAAGTGGAAACAGTTCAAACATAAGTGACAATGTAGAGAAGTTTCCACCGAGCTAAAAAATCTGCATTTTTAAACCAAAATTCTTCAAATCTGCATTTTTGCAGTTTTAGGTTAAAAAAGCTGCAAAATGCAGATAAATCTGCATTTCTGGCATCACTGGTCACATATCGAGCCCTTACCGCAAAAATAGCTTAAGCCTTTTTGCAGCATTTTTAAAGTTGATAGTGTATTTTTTTCCTTTTTGAGGCATCTTTTGATACATGTTAAATTTTATTAAAAAAATTTTGAAATTTTGGTTAACAGATGATTTTTCTGTTTTAAATATCTATGTATCCGTATACCCAAAGTGTTGCTTCGAATTTGCCATCTCGTCAGCTCAGAATTGGTTTGACCTACCGACCATTTAAAAAAAAAATTTAGTTAGGTATGGGGTATATATATTTTCAATACATACCCCCTTTTTGAATCCAAAATCTGTTTCGCGAAATTTTTTGTGGTTTCTGAGAAATAAAGCATTCATTCAGGACATTGAATGTTGAATTTTATGTTTTGAGGTCAAATATTAACGATAATTAAAAAATACCAGTTGAAGAACCAAAAAGCTGAAGAAAGATATTAAATTTCCCGTATTTTTAATTTTGGTACTATTTTTTCCCCCCATTATAGTATCAAAAATTGCAAAATGTTTTGTAAAAAGTACCAAAAATAGTTACGATTTTAACCCCTTAAACGTTCGAATTAAGAAAAAGTACCAAACTTGTATTCGTATTTTTTTGATAAGTTTCGAATGTGGTATAAACTTTATTTCTAGGTTAATTGGATCAAAACATAGATGGGCTGACAAAAACGTACCAAAATTCAGGTTTTACCCGTTTTCACCCTAAAAGAGCCGAATTTCAAAAAAGTACCACACACCTGTCCACTTATTTTTCAAAAGAATAACGATATGTATTATATTGTTTTTGTATCTCGTAGTTGGGAATGTCAGATGAGATAAACTCACTGTTTATTGTTGATGTTTTTTGTTTAAACTTTGATATTGTTACAAGTAGAACTGTTGCTATAATTCCTATACGTTTAACAGTTTTATTTGGTTTAATATCTTTAATTTTTCTCAAATCTTTATGGATGAAGTTTTCTGATGATCTGGCCTAAGCAACCAGTGAAATGCGCATGGGAATAGCTTATCCCATCAACAATAAATTTCAAGTGTTTTTGTCAAGAATAAAAACTGGGAATTAAGCACGAATAACAAAATCTTTTGAAACTAAAATTTTTCGTCTTTTGTGAATACATAAAATCAAAAGTTGTTAACAGATTTTAATCATTTATAGCTTGTTTTGCTTGCAATGTTGTTTTTTATATGTCTGCATAAAATTAGAAGCATTTTATGAATTTTGAAAAACAAAAATTCCGAAATTTTAATAAAAAAATTATTTTATTTTCCAGAAAAAAAAATTATGTTTCTAAAACGACTGCGCATATAAGAAAAACGTTTTACCTTTCTTAAAGTAAATTTTATTGCGGAATTTCGGTTTAATTAGTTTTTCAATAAGGTAAAGCGTTTTTGAGTTGCGCAAACATATGTTAATCTATCTATACAATATATATGTATAGATGTTTGCATGTATGTTTGCATGTATGTCCTATTCTTTCCGCAACTTTCTGAAGCCATCTGATGACATAGGAAGCTGGAATTTGGCACACTTGAAGTACTATCACTGTGGAAGATCGTTATGAAGCCATATTTTTGATTTTCGGCTTTTCAACTAGTATAACTTTAAAGATCTGATAGAAAATATGTTTTTTTTTATAATATGGGGAACTTTGGGCCCCACCCGGCACGGCTAGGCACCGTCGGATTGAGCTGAAAAATTAGCTCATGATTTCTTACACCAAACCTCATATTTTAAGCAGCGCAAACAATTAAATTAAAAAAAAAAAAATTGCGACCAGTCTACTGTCCATGTAACCTTGTGCGCAAAGTACAGGTCGCAATTTTTGAGATAATTTGATAAAATTTGGGACATAGGCTGAAAGATAGAGGGACATTTCTTCCTCTCAGAAACTATCAAACCGATTTTAATGAAATTTAAAACATAGATAGAACCATATTTTTATGGACACAAAAGGGATGCATTTTCTAAAAATAGGACCACGAGGGGAGATAGGGGCAATATCTGCCTCTCAAATCGATTTTAATGAAATTTAAAACATAGATAGATCCATATCTATATATACACATAAGCTATACAGTTTTTCAAAAATAGGACCACAAGGGGAGGTAGGGGGCAATTTCTGCCTCTCACAAACTTTCAAACCGATTTTAATAGGAAAATCCATATTTATATGGACATATAAGCATAATGTGTTTTTTAATACTGTGGTGTAGGGTATCATATGGTCGGGCTTGACCGACTATACTTTCTTACTTGCTATTTAATGGAACTGTTATTAAATTATTGAATATTTTGTTTTTAAATTAGCAATTTTTGAATTTTTGGGGCATATATTTTTAACAATTTTCAGGGCATATTTTCCAGTTTTTACTGCATATTTTATGCATACAAAACGCGTTTTTAAGAGCACATTTCTGGTTTCCCTGCTGATAACATTGTACAATTCTACACGTTTGCATTGTAGCATGCATTTAAAAAAGCGAGTGGCTTTGCAACTGACGTTCTGGAACTCATCCATACTTTTGAATACCATTAATTTGTCAATTTTGTTTTTATTAAATAAGTTAAAAGTTTTTCTATTCATTAAAAATCTACCAAAGCTCGGGTTTGATCTAAAGAAGGGCGTTCAGTCGGACACTTTTAATTGTTCTAAAACCTTTTGCACAAATCCATTAAGCACATTTTTTTGAAAAACAAAATTAGCTGCAATTTTGTGTGTGTACATATGTTTTTTTTGTAGTTCAGTGTTAAGGTCGTCCAGAATCTACATATTTTTTAATTCATAATCAAAATTCTAAATTACAATAAATAAAAAATAAAGCGGCCAATGACATGAATAAATATTCATAACTATAAAATTGTTCAAATTGCATTTGAATACAGCATACTTTTATTTTGCAAACAAATTCCAGTTTTTTTTTTGTTGAAGATCCCAAATGTCTAGCAAATTATTTTTCAAAGTATTTCCCCATTAAAAAAAGTATTTCCCATCAAAACAAAAGCACATAAACATTTTAATATAAATTAAAATTGATTAATGAATTAAAAAAAAAAAATGCATTTATGTTTTATTATTTTTTGGCATCCATGCCATTCATGTGTGAATTTGTCGGAAGCTCTTATGATAATTATGATATGTAATTATGATAATTAAGTAATTAAATTTCTAAGCCCCATTATTTACTTATTTAATCAATAATGTTTATATGGCTTTAGTCGGTTTTAATTAAAATATACATAAATAGAGTTTTAAAAACTGTTTTGGCATTTTTTAAAATATTTTTTTAACGGAACTCAATTATTTACGGTTTTTTTTTGTATTTAACCTTTTAATCAATGTTAAATAGGTTGTTAAATTGCTAAAACTTAAATTAAAATAAAAGCCTTAAAATCAAAAACAGTCCGAACATTGATTGATTTTGATATAAACAAGTCTGTTGTTGCCGGTTTTGAAAATCGTTTGAACAGCTTTTGAATAGTTTCAGTTTTTATTGCTTTTTTTTTACTATTCAACAGTGTTCAAACACTGGTAATTAATAAATTTTTGGTTTCTTTTGATCTAAAATATGCGTGCACACACGAGACTAATTATGTTGCATAAAATGGCAGTTTGTTGGCAAGCCAGGTGAAGGAAGTGTTTTTTTTTGTGTTCAACCGGCTTTAACCCCGCACAAGCAGCACAAAACCAAAATATGCTATTTAAACAAAAATCAAAAACCATTTTAACCTGAGACTCGAAAAAACTAAACATTTACCTCTGCGAAGAATTAGCGAAGCTTAAAGGTTCGCTAAATGTTCGAAAATTTAATCAAAAGTGAACGTTCGTAATAACGCAGTTTTTACGAAGATGTGGCGAACTAAATTTTAAGTAAGCAAGTTGAAAAACGTTATTTTCACTTAATTCCCTTAGTCTGGGATCACACTATGAAAGTTTTATTTTAGAAAGTCTGATTTTGTAAGTGAGAGAGAAGAGAAAAAAGCATGTTCTCTTCCCCTCTCACCAATAAACTCAGACTTATTTAATTTCATTTATTTGGCAACAAACATCCCAGGGGCGAATTTGTCGATTAAAGAAGCGATGATGTGATAGACACGAGTAAGATAGGAATGCACACCATCTTACTCGTGTCTATCACTTACTGAGTTTATTGGTGAGAGGGGAAGAGAACATGCTTTTTTCTCTGAATTACAACTAGTAATGAATTACAACCTAGTACACTTTTTCGAATGCATTGCCGCGTTTGTGGACACAAAGTAAGCGGGATAGTGAAGTGTTCATTCAATTAAACAAAACTCAGTTCTGCTTCACACACATTGTAAGCAGGCAGTAGACAGCCTATACACAATCTCGATTACTTCGTGGGCACGTAGAAGTAAAAGATGAACGAAATTCATTTTTGTAAATTCCATTCACTTCCGTCATACACTTTGTAAGCTAGAATTCATTGAACACGAAGTGATAGACAACTTCATTGAAGAGATGTGATGTGGTATGCAAAGTTCGCCGCTGGGATCATTGAAAGCAAAAAGGCCTCTCACATAAAAGAAGCAAACGCATTATAACGATTTTTCCAATAAAAGCAAAAATACAAAATTAAGAGAGTAGTTGCAAAAGCTTCGTTTTCAAACTATTAAAAACGAGTGTTTAGCGATTTTAAAATCGAATAGTTAGAACTTTTTTTTAACAATGTTGTAATAGTAAATGTAGTGTAAAGTTGTTCGTTATCGATATGGCTTCAGATTCGCTATAAAATTTGCTGCCTCAAGCTGCTCTCGAGTGTTCTATCAGAGAAACGTTTGTCAATTGTTCGATAGCGATATTATTTTGTATACCGTAATAATACCGTGTTCAGATATGCACCTTAATTGAGTTTTACGCAATAAATGCCATTATTGAGCTCAATTATCCATATAAAATTGCAATTTAGTTATTGCTCAATTAAAACGAAATTGTTATAAATATTGAGTAAAATTAAAATACGACACTGTAACAAGTGTGTTTATAAAGCAAAACACAACTTACTTAAGGCCATTTTAGACTATAATACTTTGTGTTAAGACATGTCAAAAACTTACAAATAATTCATAATGTATAATAGTGTAAAAACATTTTGTAATGAAATGTCAAAAAATACGTAAAGAAATTTGGCAGTCGTATGGTTCTCTCTATTTTTTGAAATTTTTCTAAACGATTAGATTTTTCATTTTATCAGAATTGTGTTTTTACAAAAGCACAAGAAGAAAATCAGGGATGGAAAATTAAAATTTTGTGCACAAATATTCACTATTATTTTTTCTAATAAAAAATTGCAAAACGATAAAAAAAAATATAAAATTTCAAGTGAATTCTTTTAAAATTTAAATAAATCACAAATTATTGTTGTAAAAAATCGTTAAATACGGTACACAGACGGAAAAAAAAATAAAAAAATATGATTGTATCAACTTTTCCACCCTAGAAGAAAATAAAAAAACAGCTGTTGAATAATTTGCCGGCCACATCAAAATAAAAATTATTAAATATTAAAGAAATATTAAAAATAAAGTAAAAATATATCTGAGGACCAAGGTGCAAGTTTAAATGTGCAAGTTAGTGCATAATACGCCAGCTAACAATGTTCCAATGCTTAATAAAATGTTTTTTCGTCTTTATTTTGTAATCTAAAGTGGATCTCATAAATCACAAAGATTTTACTTTTAATTTGAAATGTGATAGTGTAGAAGCAAAATGTAATGAAAAAAAATTTCTCTTTGATTTTTTGACAATCAGACCAAAAATCATTTTATTTTGTAAGACCAAAAGTCTTAAGACTTGTGTGATAGTGTAAAACAGCCTTTATTAACAGTGTTTTGACATTTGGCAATTGAAATTACAAAAAAAAGCCCATCCATTTGGTCTGCGCAAAAACCAGATGTTTATTCCTTAAAGATGGCAAAAGTTGTTTACATTTTCTTATACATGTACATTTTTGTTAACGTTGAATGTTGTATGTAGTAGTAATATAAATTGAATTAGCTAAATTGTGTATATGTGAACAGAAAGATAATTATGTCAATTAACCGAATATTGACTCAATAAAAAAGGTATATCTGAACAGGGTATTAGGCAAGAAACGTCTTATGACTACGAAAAAGACGTATAATTTTTATTCCAGATAATTTTGCCACCGTGTGTGATTGATAGAACAAACATATTTCGCTTACAAATATATGCACAGCGTTTGTGCAAGACCAGCAGCCGTATTCTGTAATTCGCTTAAAGCTAGTTTACACTATCTCACAAGTATTACGTATTCCATAATACTTTGTGAGATAGAAATCGTATGAGTTTTGTTGCGACTGTCAAAAAATCTAATTCAACATGACAGTTTGTGTTGACACCATCACACAAAGTATAAACACTTACACATGAAATAAAATGCAACCCTGATCCAATAAAAAGTATTATTGTTTAGAAATTTTTCAAAAAAACGAGGAAGTCGTATGGGATGTCAAACTTTTTTCATAACACTTGTCATTTTCGTGACACATTGCATTTACACTATCACACTTTGTCATATTACTTGAGTTTTTGACATGTATTAATACAAAGTATAATAGTGTAATCTAGCCTTTAGCTAAAGCTAAATATCGAGCGCTAAAATGCCTTAGAGAATACAAAATTTATAAATTTTAGCGATGACATTAAAAGCCAAAATTGCGGCGAATTAAATTTTTATGGCATTTCTAAATTTAGCAATGCACGTTACGGCTTTGCATTCGTAGACAAAAATCGCTAAGTCAACTTTATAGATTTTTAGCGATAGAGATTTAGCTTTAGCGAATTACGGAATATGGCTTTAGTATTAATAAAAAATTTTGTTCAATAATTTGTGACTCTTTAAATGAAACACAGGTTTTTTTGACAAAAACTCATTTAAGTTTTCAAGCTTTAAACTCTACAATTTTTGTCCAACGTTTCTATAATTTTGTTATCCCATCCAAAAAAGTCATCAAAATTGGTACAAATTTGTGGGATGAGTTCATCGTTGTATTGAAATTTTTTTCCGCCGAGTCATTTGTTCTGGTTTCGAAATAGTCCCTGTGTACTAAATCAGAAGAATAGGTCGCATAAGGGAGCAACTTGTAGGCTCATTCTTGGATTTTTGCCATGGAATGCTTAATGACCATACGAAATTTCTTTTTTCCCACAATTTTCTTCTCAAATCACGTGGTAGTCGGCTATCAATGGCTGTCAAACATAAGCTAAATGACGCAGCTTAGTCTGTGTTCATACGGCTCATATCTTATTGACAATATTGCTACTTTATAGGCGAGAGGGACGAGGGGAAAAGAGACGAGTACACAGATGCATGTACTGTCTGTACGTTTTGCTTTTTCATTCGTTGCTTAATTTTGTTATTGTTTTCAATATCAAAAAAGCACATGTCGTCAACATGACATGAATCATTTGAACGCCAATTCATGTTCAAAGAAGAAAAAGGAAGAATCTTGTCAATAAGACATCAGCCGTATGAACTCAGACTTAATCTAATTTTGACAAGAGTCAACTGATAGATGCTTGTTGACAGGAACAGTGTTGCTTTTTAAGTGCCGGTTCACACACGTCAAGTTTGACTCGTCAAGTCTTGATTTTTTAGGAGAGAAGGGAAAAGAGAAGGCCATTTCTTTTCCTCTCTCTCCTAAAAACTCAAGACTTGACGAGTCAAACTTGACGTGTGTGAACCAGCACTAAGTAAAAAGGCGGCAAATTAAAAAAGTCACATACTAGTTGAGCCGCCCTCATATTATTTGAAACTTATTAGAAACAAAAGCAATTCATTATTATTATGATTTAAGGAAAGTGTGCAAACAATGTTTATACCCTTCACCACAGATACTAAGGATATGTAATATATTAGATTGTTATTCCGTTAGTGATTTCAAAAATGTTAATCTAAGACCCTATAATGTATTTACATTTGAATATTGATGTCTGTCTGTCGGTTGAAATGGGGTATCCAAGACCCCAAAAATGATGGGGACTAGGCTGAAAGTCGAAAAAATTTGCCTAGAGAAATTCTGTCCAGGTGTGACTGAAATATTAGCCAAAAAAAGCGACTACCACTAATTTTTAAGCTGGTTGCAAAGATAAGAGAAACCGCCTCATAATGAACGAACAACTATCTTTTTTTCTTTTCTATCCAAATTCTGATATTTTAATCAGGCTAAAGTTCATAGAATTAAATTTTCATTAAATTATATCTTATGAAGGAAGGAATTTTTACAACATGTTGAAATGAATTAAAATTTATTGATATTCTTCATTCTTGGCTGCCGCGGGATTCTTCTATCTGTTTTTTCTTCCCGAAATAATGATTTTGGCCCAATTGAGCTTATTTCAAATTAGTTAGGAGGAGCAAATAGAATATTGTCTTTTTATGAGATTTGTTTGGTTTTGCAAATCAAATTTGAGGTTTGACCTTTGATGACCACTATTTTTTTTTTTTTTTTGATTTTGATTAATTTTTACAAAATTGCACAAACCTGTCTCAAGTTATAAAAAAAATCTATGGAGCACTCTCTTCAAAACTCAATTTTTATTAAAATCTGAAAATGTCACTAATAATCCGCATATCGTTGGCTTAATATGCAAACCTGCTAACCCCCTCTCAGTAAATTTTACAAGAGAGTCAAAAAATATTTATATTTCATATGTGCAGCTTGCGAGAAAAACCAAAAATATAGTTGGTTTTACGCACTTCATGACTCAAATTGAAGAAAATCTACGTGCAAGTCGACGAGGCGTATCATTCTCTACCACACGGCATCAAAATCTCAATTTACTTAAAAAGTGGATTTAGCAGGTTTGCATATTAAGCCGACGATATATCAATCGATTTTCATGAAATAAAGCTTCTTTTATTTGAAATATTCGTAGTTTAAGGAAAATGTTAGGAAAATAAGTTTTTAAAAAATAAAAATTTTCCAATTTTGAAAAAAAAAAATATTTATCATTATTGCGCTCTGAATTATTCCAAAACCGTTGAGTATGTAAAAAAAATAATATAAGCATGACTTAAAAAAGACAATCTTATTTCGAGTTATTTAGCGTTTCTTGTAATAAAATTGGCTTACCCCTTCCTAAGCTATGATAAAATCTGTGGAACAGCCCCTTCAAAAAACCCAAATTTTAGAATTTAAAAAAAAAAAACTTTATCCATAGAACTTTTAATTTCTCCGATTTTTGTAGTTAGGGACCAAAAAACATCAAAAAATATAGTTTTAATCCTTTAAATATTTTTTGTTGCATAGTGTTATTTCATCTAGCGCCCATTGAAATGGGGTCCCGGAATAGCGCTTGAAAAACGATAGCAAGGACAAAAGAAGAATTTACCCTTAACATTTTTCATTAACATAATAACTGTAAATTTTAAGCACCGAAAATAAGCTTTGTCCTTTCAGAATAAGAGTTTTTAAAAGAATACGGTAACAAAATCAGAGCTAGGATTTAAAGTCTGATATGTATTCTCTAGATATACGGCTTATTTGAAAATTACAATAAGTCCAATAGGCCCATTATTTCAACTCGTCTCAATACAAATATACCCCAAAGTAACGATTTTTTTTTTAATAATAAAAAGACTTTCAGGAGTTTCACTGACGATATAGAAGTTTGTCGATGTATTCTAATTTTAGCCTTTTATGATGTTTTCATTTACTGTATTTTTTAGACAACATCGATTTTAATTTTCAAAATTTTTACAATATCGTTTTTTTCTCTCTTAAAATAAAGCGGGGTTTCTAATTTTTATGGAAAATTTTTCTTATTATTTTGTGGAATAACGATAATTTTGTTAGATTCAACAATTTCTTTTAGATATACATATATATCTATAGGCGATTCCTATGAGAAAGCGATTTTTTTTTATTAGACTGATTTCTGACACAACTTTTATTGTTATTTTATTTTTTTTTGTGTTTGCAAACGACACGTTCGTTTAGTGTCTGAATACTGGCAACAAATAAATTTTTGGTAACTTTTAATTAATTAAAAAAAAAAAAAATTGTGAATAAATCTTTATTAATGAAGTTTTTTTGAGAAACTTATGGAAAACAAAAGCCAGTTTTTTATTATAATTCTGATTTTGTGAACTTGAACTAATTTCTATTTAATATTGAATTTTTTAAGAAATTAGAAATTATTTGAATTTTTGCGTTTTATGATGATATCAATTTGTTTGGTTTTTTGAGATATTGGCAAATATTTTCTTTTAATAATTTGATCTATGGTTTTTTATTTTTACGATTAATTTGTTTTTCAAGTTTAAACAATTATTGAGTAGATTTTTGATATTTTCTTTTTTGTAATTTATGTAGTTTTTTAAACTTTTGTTTCCTTTTATTTGAAAATTATTGTAAAATCATAAAATTTATTTATTAAATAAAAACTTTTTATAACTTTTTTAACAGCTAACTTGCTTTGTTTCCTAATTTTTTTTCTGTCTATAACTTTTAATTCGTAAGAAGTCTTAAACGCTATTAATTTATTTTGTGTTGAAATATTACCTGCCTATTTTAAGAATGCGATCGTGAAACTCGTTCGTTTTCTAAAAAAGGGAGTAAATGTTTCACTTATCAAAATTAAACGATTTCTTTATTAAGAACATACAGTTTTATGATTTTTATATCCTTCACCACAGGTGGTGAAAAGGGTATATATAAGTTTGTCATTCCGTTTGAAATTTCTATAATATTGATGTTAGACCCTATAAAGTACATATATTCTGGGTCCTTATGAGGAGCGAAGTTGATTTAACGATGGACGTCTCTCCGTTGAAATGGATTTTCCGAAGACCCCATATATGATGGGGGCCAGGTTATTATACATTTATATCACACATGGTCCGGAATTGTTTGCTAGATCGGTCCACAAATGGCTGAGATATGAGAAAAAAACCACGACTTCCTCAAATTTTTTCCTTTAAAGGTCCAATTAGACGTGACATTACCATACCAACTCTGTATTACCAAAACGACATACACATACCATACAAACCAATTCAATTTTGGTTTCTACGATCATACAGTGGCTATGGTAATACGGTGTTGGTACTGTGGTTTTTTGTTGTTTTTTTATACCCTTCACTACCCAGCGGGAAAACTCAGAAGACCTTCTTACTTCAGGCCTTTTTAAAGGCCTGCTTAAAAAAGTTTTTGATTTAATTACTATTCTTACGTAACTGCTAAAGAATGCCTCATAGAAGGCCTCAGCTCTTTGGTATAAAAGATAAGATACACCTTCCACACTCGCTTCTATGAGAAGCGAGAAAAGAAGGAGTAAGCCTCCTTTCACAATCGGCAAGTTACTTGCCGACAACAACAAAGTCTGTACAAATTTTTTTGAAATTTGTTTTTTCCTTACAGACTTTGTTGTTGTCGGCAAGTAACTTGCGCAAGTAACTTGCCCAGTGTGAAAGGGGGCTAACATTTTTTGTTTTTTTGCACAAGCAAAAGAATTCAGATCCCTTTACAAAAACAAAGTAACAAAGTAGGTGCATATTACAATACAAAATAAAAACAATAATGTAAATCATTTTAATTGAGTTTTGTTCATTAAGGAAGATAGGTCCTTGTGCTTAAAAGTTTTTTTTTTTTTATTATATACTTTTATTTACAATCTATTTTACAATATTTAGCAAATTTGATTATTTCAATAAAAAAATAGGTATCACATCATCAAGCTGAATAAAATATGTATATAAACATTCGGTTGTAAAACAGGTATACATATATAAAAAGTTAAGTGTTGTTTCATTTTCTATATTGGAGATCTAATATGTACATGAAACCTATTCAGTTTTCTAATTTCATTTGTAAGGAAATATTCCTTAATGTTTTAGACTGATAGCCCTTCAATATGACCTTTAATCAAAGGCATTTGTAGAAGGATGGTCTGAAAGGCCTTTTAAGGGCCATTAATTGAAAGGCCTTTTAACACACCTTTCTTAAAAACCCTTCAAGATAACCTTTTTTCTAAGGCCTTTTGACAGTCATTCTCTGGAAAGCCTTCTTAGAGCCATTTATTTGAATGCCTTTAAGAAGCTCTGGCGAAAGAAAGGAAAGTGGAAGGCCTTCTCTGCAATGACAACGCGTGTAAAAAAGATATGAGTATAGAATGGAGCGAGCAGGCCTTGTTTATCCAAAAGAAGGGGTACAGAGGCCTTCTAGAAGGCCTCCGTACTCCTTCATTTTCCCGCTGGTTACAAGTAGTGGATTTTTTTTGTAATGTGTTTTATTTTACGCATACACATACACATTAATGCATGTACATATATGATATGCCGCTCAAATAAAGAAACAAACTCATGTACTCAATATATTTTAATTTAACGCTTCTTCAGTAAAAGCATTCGTAGCCGAGTTGTTAAGTTCTCTCCTGAGACTGATGATATTGCCAGTTAGAATCCCAAAAAGATATTTTTTTTTCCTTTTTTTATTTAATTTTTTATGTTCTTAAACACGATTTTAAGATTATAAAACGAATTTCAAACATCAACTTTGGCAAAAGAGGAAACGGTAATTTTAGTCACCAGTCGGCGGAAAATGGGTTAAAATGAAGATCACTGAACGCCTTATTTTTTTTATGAAAAAATATTTTCCAAACACATTCATTTTGTATATGAGAAGAAACAAATAATTAAAATCACAAAAAAATATGTTATAATACCACAAAATATTGAAATTTTTATCACATCGGTTAATCGGTTAATCGACTGAAATTAATCGGTTTAATTGTTAATCGAAAAAAGCCAATTTGAAATTAACCGATCAGTTAATCGGGAAGTAATTAATCGGCTAACCGATTGACGATTAACCGAATGAATACCCTAGTGCTGCCACAATAATAATTGAATTATTTTGCCACTTTTCTAGTGATGACAAAAAAAAAAACCGAAAGATTTAAGCGGGAACACAATGAGATTGAAAATTTTTGCAAAGATCTTCAAAAATTTTGATTTTTAGCTCTATGTATTTCTTAGGGGAAAATTTCAACATCTTCTCAAATTGATGGTAGATGTCAGAGCTGTAAGTTTTTGAATTAATTCGCGAATGATTCATGCAGTGAGTGAATCTACAAATTTGGAATTAATTATTTTCATACAAAAAAATTAATTGAATGAAATTTTAGTCAATTCAAATGAATTTGGTAAAAATGAATTGCAATTCCCGGTTTGCGTTGCTAATTGGGACCGGAAAAACTCGACGCAAACCGAAGCAGGATTTTCCATAGATTGGTATTGATTTTCGTTTGATTGGTGCCGAGATTCATAATTTGTGCTGAAAAAATAAATTTTGATTTGATAGACTTTATAACGGATAATTTTATTTTAGATCTTCAAATAAAGTTAAAGCTTTCTTTTGAATAATCTTTTGTTTTAAGGGCATTCATTGCTGATTTTGATCTTCAAGAAATCATTTACGGATTCGAACAATTTGTACTGTGTATTACGATTTTCGTAATATTTGTTTCGAATAACCGGACGTTTTTCATACTTTATTGAAAACAAAATATCACTTTCTTAAAAGCCACTCTCTATTACGAACAAAAATGGTTCACCAAATTTGCCATTTTTTAAAAAATACAACCTCTGTCATCGTTTCGAACGATTAAGAAAATCGTTATACACAGTACAAATTTTTCGAATCCGTAAATGATTTCTTTCGAATCGAAATACGCGGTAACCCCCCTGTTTATGTTGTAACAATGTTCTTGTTTCAACAAATTTCTTAATTTTATGAGCGCCACTAGAACAGCAATGGATTTTATCGTAGAAGGGGATAGTTTCATTCAATATCAACAGCCTATTCCCCTGATTTAGAACGTGTCAAAATGCCCAGTTTTTGTTCTAAGCTTATTTGCTTTTTATGCATCGTTGCTGAAAAATATTTAAATTTAACTTTACTCCAGCAAATGTAATTTGAAACCAGTTGTAATCAGCAGACAACCTTCACATACTTACATATTTGCATTAGACTTCAACGGGAAATCCCCTTTTTCTAATTAAACTTTGTACAAACATTTATATATGAACGACGCAAATCGAAGCACTAGCGACGTAACTTTAAAGCCATGCGACGCAAAGTGAAACAAAACGCAACTTCGAAATCAGAGAAATTTTAAAAGACGCAACTTCGAAAACGACGCAAACCGGGGTATTGGTGTATAATTTTTACACTGTTGTAGGGTTTCTAATTTACCGGACTTTTTCTATTCCCGGGAAACGAACAAAAAAAATCTTATACCCGGGAATACCGGGATTCTTTGAATAAAACAACGATTTTATGAAATGAGTTCAAGACAAAAGTTCTTACTTTATTAAAAGAATATACACATACTTATACAGCAGTCTTAAACGATTAGCTGCATTAATTCCACAGAAAACCAAAACAAAACTAAATAAATCGTTGCATTCATATCAGTGTTGCAAAATTGGAATTTCAAAATGGTACTGAACTTCAACTAAAAAAGTATTTTTCCCACCAAATGGTACTTTTTGTTAAAAAAAATATAACAATAATTTATAAAAATAAAAGGAACAAAAAATATTTTACTGGAATTCATTTATCTAAGTATTTAATAGCAATATAGTATTAATATTGGAGGTACACATGTAAATAATATTTCTGTTATACATACATACATAAGCGTCAAGCGGCCCATCCATTTACATGGTATATTTTATTTGCCATATTATTTCTATATTGCACTATATTATTCAATAAGTGTAACAATGATTTCAATTAAAATATGGCGTAACTCTCATTAAAAAAAAACATAGGCGCATATTCAAAAATCATAACGAAAGTTGTAACTAACTAAACAGAAACTAAAAAATAGTTCATAGATAGTTATAGATCTTATGCACAATTCATAACTAACGTAGTAACAGCTATCAGCTGATAGAAGAAATGCAACCATGCATATTTGCATGTAGAGAAAACAAAATTTGGATAACATTTTAAACGATATATTCTGTAATTAATTAAAAAGCTTATCAAACTATTAAAAACCCATTTTTTATTCTTTAAAGAATTAACACAAATTCTAAAAAGGTTATTTTTTGGTTATAATATTATATAAGTCAATTTAAATAAGGACTTGTAAAAATAAAAGTATTCAATAGAATTTTATCGACTAAGAACACATCTCTAGATTATTAATTTTTTTTTTTTTTAAGGATGTTTTTTGGATGCAGTAGAAATGAATTTGAAATGGATTCCATTGCGTTTTTTAAGTCTAAACGGTTTTTTTGCCATGTTTTTATCTCATATTATTTGAATATCTCTTAAAATTTTTTCCATTTATTTTGTTATAACCATTTATTTTGTTATAAATGTTGTACTTTTGATATAAATTATAAAATGATATCCATCAGCTGTTCTTTTAATGTATTAGTTAGTTGGTATTTAGTTACAGCTTTACCTATAATTAAGTGTAAGCTTTTTATGCTGAAGGTAATCATCAGTGAATTACTTAAATAGCTACTTAAAAAAGTTAACACAGGTTATTGAATATGCGCCATAACCTTTAAATCAAAGCAACATGGTACATTATTGCTAACACATTTCACAGTATATTGCACTTCTTTTCTCATTTCGATATTTGTCAATATATTGTGTCACCTTCGAATATTATAAACCCATTGGCGATAAAATTGAACAGTTATATTACAAGTGTATGAGCCGATTAAGGTACGTTTTTTCAGTATTTTCTAAAAAAAATATTTGAAATAGTTCATACATTTATGAATAAGAATATAAATTAAAAACTTAATTTTTTCAACATAAATTTATACTGGTATTTATACTTATATTTTAACTTTTGCAAAGTTACATTATTCAGACCTTGACATATTTTACATACTTAGAACTTAGTTCTAAAAAAAAGTTTAAAACATGAATGCTTAAAAATAAAGCTTTTAATTCAGTGTTTTAACATTAAGCAAATTTACTTTAAGAGACCATCAGAAATATTATAACTACAACAGCAACTACAAGTTAATTTTAATAGATCTTTAGTTTTTATCAAACTTGAAACAGTTGCTACGTGTTAATTTCTATCGTTGCTTTTTACATCATTTTGCATTTGAAAATGTGGTATCGATCAAATACCAAATTATTAGTTTCGTTCTTAATATTGGTTATATTTTTCCAAGAAATGTGAAAATATTCAGTTCTGAAATGCTTTATTTCTGAAAGATTCGCTGGAATACGGAATTGAGAATTGACATTATTATAGTTTTCTTTCTCGTTTGTAAATAGCAATAATAACATCAGTATAATGCTATTGGTTTTCCAGAAACAATATTTTCTGAGGTGAAGCTGATTTTCACTTTCAAGGTTTTATTTTCAAAAAAAAAGTTAGGCAAATTGTCGAATAAAATGATTTTACAGTTTTAACATTGCATGTTAATATAAATATGGTTTTCATTTAAATTATCCAATGCACCCCTTCTTATAAATATTTTTATCCAGTCGCCCACGCTTTCTTTGCATTTTAATGTTAACGACGTTAATTATTTTTTAAATACAACAACATAAATTTTGCAACAAACACATGATGACCAAAACCAAAAGTTAAGATTTAAAAAGCTCAATGGATAAAAAAGTACTGAAAACAACGAGTACTTTTTCATATTTTTAATATGAAAAAGTACTGAAAAAGTACCAAAGTACTGAATTTTTCAACACTGATTCATATGTACATTAGAGCTACTAAAAAAAGTGATTTTGTTACCCCTCTGAAAATAAAGTTTGATATGTCAAGCAAAGTACAAAAAAAATTCGCAAAACTGAAAAAAATACCTTTTTTAAAATGGTCCAGCTCACGGATGGTCAACGCTAGAACCAAAATATTTTGGGAATCATCATAAAACATATCAAGCTTTATTTTCAGAGGGGTAACAAAATCACATTTTTCAGCTCCCTACAAGGTGAGTCGGTCTAATGTGGATGTACATATATAGGGCTGCCAGATGTTTGAACCTATCAACCAGGACACATGGAAGAAATGGATAAAAAATTATACCAACAGAAAAGTTTTTTTTTAATACATATGTATATGTAGTATATCGCACCCTAAATACTAAAGAGTCACAACTCAAAATTTTTCAATAATGACTTTTTTTCATAAATTAATTCTCATAAGGCATAGCAAAACTTTCTTCAAATTGGACTTTTTTCATTAGGGAACTAATATTTATTTTTAAATATTAGCACCATTTTTACATAAACTGTTTTTTGGCTCTCCTGAAAATTCAAGAATTTTGAGTTGTTACAGTTTAGTATTAAGGGTGCGGTGCGATGATATGTAAAAACCATCCAGTTTTTATTTTTTAATCCAACAGTATATAAAATAAATGAACATAAAACCGATGAAAAATAATAAAAAGTTAAGCTTAAAATTTTCTAAACTAAAATAATTTTCAGAAGATTGCACTTTTTCTAGAACTTCATTTCGGTCTTTGATATATGTATGTAGTTATAAAACAGGTAGCATGTCATATTAAAATCAAACTTACTCTCCAGAGTTTCAGACTTTTACGAGTTTCTTTCCTTTGTCCATTGAGCAGACTAAGTACTAAACTTGAAAAAAATCAAACTCTTTTGATTTTTCTTCAACCAACTGGACAACTGTCAAACTAATCAATTGAAAAAGCCATACACGCTTTGATTTGGACAACAACAAACTCAGTTGACAATTGAATTGAAACGTGCATGGGCTGCCTTAGAGAAAGCAATTTGTTATCGGTTTTCGATTTCTTACAGAAAACCCAGATAACAGTTGAATTTAATTAAAGTTCTTTATACAATTACCTTACGTTAGCAGTGTTATAACCGAAATCTTAACCTTTGTTAATAATTTAAACCAGCAAAAAAACAAATTTGTTTGTCTTGACCTGTACAAAAAACCAGGATAATTTAAGTGTGGACCAGGACAAGTAGTCTACAACCAGGACGTATGGCAGGCCTAATGTAAATGTGATATATGTATGTATATGTATATATTTTTTTTCTGGAGATTACGAATTATTAAAAAATTATTATTTAGTCGTTATTATAAATAGCAACTTGGTACAAATAATTTTCTTTTAAGAAAAATTTTGTTTGTATTATTAAAGCACTTAAAAGCTCATCAGAGATTATATTTCTAATCCTTCTTGATATGTATATTGCCTGCTACCGAAAACGAGCTCTCGATATCTACAGTCGTTGGTTTTATAGTAAGAAGCGCATCATACAAAGATTATAAATTTGTTGGCCTATTACCCGTGACTTCGTGGACGCCAAATTCTGTTTTAAAGATTTTTTCAGGCTTTTGTATTTTCTTAACATTTATGTTTTTTAGAATTTGTAGATGGTTCTGGTGTTGGTGTATCGTGGACATTTTCAACTTCAAGAAGCTTTTTAGACATTTCATCAGCAATTAAAAAGACCGTTGATTTATTGTCGTAGAAATAAAAGTTCGATTTGTAGGTACCCTGCGGGAAATTTGTGTCAATTGGTCCAACAGACTGGTCCTGAGAGTTGTAAAAATAGAACAGATACAAAAAGAAAGAACTTATGACCAGTGAAAGGAGAACCAATAATGTAACTGGTTTATGAAGAACAAAAAGGTAGAACAAGTTATGAATTGCAATACAGTCTTCACCGGTGGTATGACACTTTTTTAGTTCTTTCAAAAATTTCGTTCTTGAATTTAATTCTAGGACTTGTTTTATTGAAAAAATACTTCATTGTATTGAAATAATACTACATTGTAATAACTGTCACTAAACACATCCATTGAGAATAGATGTGTGACTGGTCAAATGGTGTCAATTGACCTCCCCCAATGACAACCCCATGTAAAAGTGATAGGTCTTATTCATAGAAAGTGTTAAAACTAGAACGGGTCTCTACCACCAAAGACCTATCACGGGACTACTTTGGTGTCAGTTCGCTTCCCTCTAGGGTAGTTTTTAGTAAGGAATATATTTTTATTGCTCGTTTTTTATTTTAACGATGTTAGTCTGTGTTCATACGGCTCATCTCTTATTGACATGATTTCTACTTTATAGGCGAGAGGGACGAGGGGAAAAGAAACGAGTACACAGATGCATGTACTGTCTTTTCGTTTTGCTTTTTCATTCGTTGTTTAATTTTGTTATTGTTTTCAATATCAAAAAAGCACATGTCGTCAACATGACATGAATCATTTGAACGCCAATTTATGTTCAAAGAAGAAAAAGGAAGAATCTTGTCAATAAGACATGAGCCGTATGTACTCAGACTTAATAAATTAAAATTTCAAAAATTTAATTTGAAATTCCTGAAAATTCCCGCAAAAAATTTCCCGGGATTAATATTAAAAAAAGTCCCAGGATTCTCGGGAATTCTTTCCCGCGTAGAAACTCCAAACCGTTGCCTTATTTTGTTAAAAAAAAAATAAAAAAAGGGATCCAGGTTAGAAAAATTTTAATCAAAGTTATTTACGTGAATACAATATTTATTATCAAGATTTTTGTATGACGTGCTAAATTCCCAATTTTTCATATTTGATAAATACACTGAAATTTATTGTTGAGGGAAAGCTAGCTTCTATGCGCATTTCACCGGTTGCTTAGGCCAGATCATCAGGAAACCTTTTCCAAAGATTTTAGAAAAGCTAAAAATATTATACAAATAAAACCCTAAAGCGAATAAGAATTTTAATTTTAATTGGTCACTTCCGGTTTCGCAGTGCACCAATTGTAGATAGTTATTTACGGATCTTTTAAGCTAATGATATCCCACTTCAAAAATTTAACTACCCGCTATCTTGCATTTTCACTTAAATGAATTCGAGTGCATTTAATTTAAAAAATTTTTACGCAACATATTAAAGAGACTCGTTCAGACCTAACAAATATTTGACGAAAAAAATTAAAAAAAAAAAACAAAAACGTGACCAGTAAATTTATCAAACTTTAGCTGTATTTGTTAAGCAATTTATATTGATTTACTAAACTTTATTTGTAGAAAGATAATTGTAAAATGTTAAATGATGTTTGATCCAGCCACACGTTTTGCAAAAGCAAATATTTTTTAAATAACTTTAAATAATCACTAGTTGTGGTTGCGTGTAGGCCGTCAAATATTTGATAGGTGTGAACAAAGCTTAAGTATTTTATTTCATGCGACATTGTTAACCCCGCAAGCGTTTCTACACCCTGCGTCGGCAATATTCTGTTTCATAAAATTTAACTCTGCGATATGTCGCATAGTGTGAACCAGGTATTAGTTAATAATTAAAAAAAATATATCATAAATTTATTCGCTTGTCATCTTAATTGTGTTCGTTTTTAAAAATAAACTTATACCAATCGAAATTATTTTGAATTTATTAAAATAAATGTTTTATTTATAGAACAAAACAGTTAATAAAATTAATAATTTTCTGTGCCATCTACATAAACTATTGTTGAGTATTTTATGGTAGAAAAGGCACGTTTTGAATTTTTATTAGTTTTCTAATTTTTTTTACTAGATATTTAATTAAAAATAAATTAGTATTAATTTAAACGTGAATACAAACTAAAATAAATATTTCATATTTTCTTAATTCCAGCTTTCGCGTAATGGGGCCTACAACACATCGCAAATCAAATTTAGATCAGTATCCTCCAGGGCCAAAAGGTAGTCCAGATGATCCTTTGGCCGATCCTTATGATGATCCATCGTATAGTTTTAGCTATAGAACAGCAGATCAGTCACGGTCGGAGGAAAATGATGCTACAGGAAGAGTAAGAGGTAAGCATGTATATGGGCATTTCCACAGAAAAATCTACATTTGTCACCTTACGCTAACAATGATTTTAGTTTCTCAGAGAAATAATACATAAATATTCACGGTTATGTAAAGCGCAACTACCTTTTAATTTACTGAAAGAGAGGACAAATTAAAACAACATGGATCTTAAATTTATTTGCTTACACAGAAAAAATTATTTTTCCAATTCAAACAAAAAATTTGTAGAATTAAACAATTTTTTGTCTGAAATCGGTCCTATAAACAAATTCGCATATTCAAACAATTTATTTGCATTTTGTTTATTGAAAAAAACCGATTTTTCCAAACAAGTAATTTAACTGAATCAAACAAAAAGTTTACTGAAATTCATATAAATTTCAAACAAATAATTTTGCTGAATCAAACAAAAAAGTTTTTGCACAAGCAATGACGCGAACACAAGCAAGCACTGTTGGAGAAGATGAAGCAGAGCAGAGCGGCCTGCTGGCTTTGAGACACATTTTTTTGTTGGAACAGTTTTTGAACGAAGCCTTATTTATACGGTGGCATGTCATAACGTCCAGTATCATAGTGTCCATGGACGTTATGACACACCAAAAAGTGTCGTAGTGTCCATGGACACTATGACACTTTTGAAATTTAAATTGATATTTAAGGTAAAACGTTTTTCTTATTTGCGCAGTCGTTTTAGAAACAAAATTATTTTTTTCTGGAAAAAAAAATAATTTTTTTTATTAAAATTTCGGAATTTTTGTTTTTAAAAATTAATAAAAAATTGAAAACTGATTAAAATCTATCAACAACTTTTGATTTTATGTATTCACAAAAGACGAAAAATTTAAATTAATTTAAGAATTTTATTAAACCGCCATATAAATTTTTCGTCTTTTGTGAATACATAAAATCAAAAGTGGTTAACAGATTTTAATCATTTATAGCTTGTTTTGTTTGCAATTTTGTTTTTTATATGACTGTATAAAATTAGAAGCATGCTGCATTTTTCAATTTTTTATAAATTTTTAAAAACAAAAATTCCGAAATTTTAATAAAAAAATTATTTTTTTTTTCCAGAAAAAAAAAATTATGTTTCTAAAACGACTGCGCAAATAAGAAAAACGTATTACCTTTCTTAAAGTAAATTTTATTGCGGAATTTCGGATTTTTTAGTTTTGCAATAAACTAAAGCGTTTTTGAGTTACGCGAACATATGTTGTGCAACCTCCTTAATTTTCGAAATAACGGTATATCTCGAAAACCAAAGCCAACATAAAGAAAAAAGTTTTAACTTTCTTAAAGTAAATTTTATTGCGGAATTTCGGTTTTTTTAGTTTTTCAATAAGCTAAAGCGTTTTTGAGTTGCGCGAACATATGTTAATCTATCTATAAAATATATAATTTCTTAGTATGTCAGGATGTTTGCATGTATATCCTATTCTTTCCGCAACTTTCTGAAGCCATCTGATGACATAGGAAGCTGAAATTTGGCATACATGAAGTAATTTCTCTGCGGAAGATCGTAACGAAGCCATATTTTTGATTTTCGGCTTTTCAACTAGTATAACTGTAAAGATCTGATATAAAAGATGTTTTTTTTATAATATGGGGAACTTTGGGCCCCACCCGGCACGGCTAGGCACCGTCGGATTGACCTGAAAAATTAGATCATGATTTCTTACACCAAACCTCATATTTTAAGCAGCGCAAACAATTAAATTAAAAAAAAAAAAAATTGCGACCAGTCTAGTGTATATATTAAATATATGTATAACGAAAACACTTTTGGGCGCAAGGATCTTCTCCTCTATGGTAATACAAATACCGGCTTCGCTTACTAAAGCTTCTCTGCACAGCCGGCCTTCGGCCGGGCGCCAGGCTTTTCTCCTCTATGGTATAACAAACACCGGCTTCGCTAACTAAAGCTTCTCTGCACAGCCGGCCTTTGGCCGGGCGCAAGTATTTCCTCCTCTATGGTATAACAAACACCGGCTTCGCTAACTAAAGCTTCTCTGCATAGTCGGCTTTCGTTCGGAAACAATGAAGATTTTAGAAACTTTACTTAGCGAAGCAGGTGTTTGTTATATCATAGAGGAGAAAATCCTTGCGCCCGGCCGAAGACCGGCTGTGCAGAGAAGCTTTAGTTAGCGAAGCCGGTGTTTGTTATACCACAGAGGAGAAAATCCTTGCGCCCGGCCCAAGGCCGGCTATGATCCCAAATTTGTTTACATTTTAATATTTTTCATTATAAGTTAAGTGTCAGAACGTCCGCGGACGCTATGCCATTTCTTTGATGGACACTATGACACTGGACGTTATGACATGCCACCTTTTATACCTACACACAATGTTTTTCTTCATCACTCATGTAACCAAAAACGGTGGCAGACCAACTCGATATGTTTTTCGTCTTCATTCTATTTTTGTATTTGATGTATTTAAGTAAACAGTTTGAAAAAATTGAATACGGGATTTCGTTTTTTTTGCTAACTTTGAAACCAACCAAAAATTTATTTTGTTTCTTATAATGTTGTTGTTGTTTCTGTTGTTTAAAAAGAGTGAAACATTTTTTTTTACCTGCTATTGTTTTTGTTGTTTTTTTACTACAAACTTCATCACGCTATTTAATAATTTTTCTTACCCTACAGATAATATTGGACTACTTGGTCCATTGTGGCTTAAATGGACTACTTACAACATGGTCCAATGTACTGTAGAATGGACCATGTTATAAGAAATTAAGTACTGCCAACAACTGCATGATGTATGTAAAAACCCGTCAATAATAAACAAATCACCTTATTGAACATTTATAAGAAACTTAGATTTTATTTCATTTTATTATTTTACACTTGTTTTTGGTAGAGAGTAGACTAGAACTAGAATAGAGATGAGTAAAGATGATATCGATAAAGATCAGTGTTGCCACAATGTATACTTTTCTATAGTTTACAGTATAACACATTGGTAGCCCTGATGGTGCCCATTTTAAATTGTTTATTAAAAAGTGAAAGCTTGTGAAATTTGTGGGAAAAGGTAAAAAAATTAAAAATACCAAGTAAATATATTTATTAATAGCAATAGTAGACTACAGAACATACCATAAAAGGCGATTAGTAAAAAATGAAAAAGAAAAACGCTTAAACTACCCCTCAAGTGTACTCCATACTGTAGTAACATGGAGTACTTTTAAAACTAACCCACTTTAGTATTCAATGGAGTAGTTTAGGGACTTCTTCGGTGGGTTATATGGTCCCCTCATAGGTCATCGTAATGTTAAATGGACCACCTTTTTCCCATATATTTGTAGTAGTTTTGGAGTACTCCTACTCCTTTATGGACTACTCTTTACATGCATGTATGGACTAGTCTCATTATCTGCAGGGTATTGCTGTACTTTTGTAAAGCGTCCAAAAATAGACTGCATGTGTTTTTGTAGTAGTTCTTATATTTCTCATAAAGAAGTGTTGCTTACGATCAAATAAAAAAATTCAAAAAAACGACAACATTAAGAGCGTTAAATATTTCATACAAAATTATGTATGAAAACTTGAAACTAATAACGCGTATATTATATTTTTGAATAGTTGTCAACATTTTTGTTGGTTAAATAAAAATTAATTAATTGAATCAGTAAAAAAATTTGTAGAAATCAAAAAAATTTTCAAACATTCGTTTGTTTGAAAATAATTCGGCAATCATTTTTTCTGTGTAATGCAACTTAACACTATCACGCACGTCTCACGTATTTTGAGGAATATACAACCCTGTCATGATAAGTTGCTATGGTTTTTTGAAAATTTCAAACAATAATTAGATCAGGGAAGTATTTTTGTCACAATGCGTAAGACTTTTGTGCTAGTGTAAATTAACATTTAGTGGCGTAACGTGACGAAAGGAGCATTTTTTAGGAGTGCCCATATTGATTATTAAAAATGTTTGTATGCTAACATTTTATTTCCCTCTAGGTCTGTACTCATTTTTGGATGATGAAGGAGTACGCCATAGTGTACGCTATGCTGCTGGAGCTGGCACCGGTTTTGAGGTTACTAATTCAGTACCCGACAACCCTATAGATGTGGGCTATACTGGTCCTTTATATAAGGCGCCGCCAGAAACTCGTGGCAAAATGACCGTACAAAGAGGTCCAGATGGTACTTATAAACTTTTAGCTGCCGGTCCCGATCATCGAAGAGCAGAAAGTCGTTCTCCGGACGGCTTGGTACGTGGTACTTATTCGTTTTTGGACGATAAGGGAGTACAACGTACAGTGGAGTATATAGCTGGAGCTGGTATAGGCTATAGGGTACTCAAAAATAGAGTTGGACCCGGGACCCATGTCAATAATCAGGTTTTAGATTTTCGTTTAAATGATGCATCATTTAAATTGGCCAATGATTTTGGTACAGGTGCAGGTTCAGGTGCCGAATTAAGTGGCAGTGGAAATGCTAATGGCGTTGGTGGAGGTGGGAGAAGAGGCAATAAAGGCCGTGGAAATGGATCTAGTGCTAATAGAGATTATGCTCAATCTTCTGCGGGAAGAGTAGGCGCTATAGAGGAAAATGATAATCAAATAGAAGGAAAAGAAAATGAGCTTGCAAGCGATAATGGAAATAGTGGCAGAAACTCAATGGCCAATTCAAAAACTAAAGGTAAAGAAAATCGCATGGGTATACCCAAAAATGGAGTACGTGGTTCTATTAAGGGCAGTTTAAATAGAGGTGGTTCAATGGGCTCTAAAGATCGCGATTATATGCTTGAAAGAGGCTATACCAGAAATGAGGCTAAAGTCAGATATCCTGCCGTTGATAGTAACGCTGTTAATAGCAATAAAAGAAAACCAAATCGCGGACAATCGACCAATCGCAACAGACCCATTAGTCCGGAAAGTCCAGATTCAGGCGGCTATCTCTATGATCCTCCTTCATCCAATAGTAACAATTACGATGTAAACGACGATGATTTTGCCGGTGCTTTACCCCCCTTAGTAACGGCCAACCACAAAATACTCGAAATTGATCGTGATCGTGATTGGGTTGACCGTCATCGTGACTCAACTATTATTAAAAATGTTGGTAAATGGTATTTAGGTCTGCCACCAGGTCAAAGTGTACGAGCTCATGTACAAAATATTGATCTTTTACCATTGCATGGTCGTCGGGTGCCATCGCCGTCTGAAGCTTTACGCCAGGATGAACTGGCAGACATGGCAGCATCACTGGAGAGTGAAATTGAACCATATAGAAGTTAGTTATTGTCGTTTAACTTTTAAGAGATTTCACTTAATATTTAAGTTCGAGTTAAAAAAAAAAATTAACAGATTCAAAAATATAATTTATAAAAGAATTTAGCATATTTTAAGGGTTCTATACGTAGTTTTTTGGATGAATAAAATAATCTGTATTGTAAAATATCGAAATATTTATTAAACATTTTGATATACTTTTGTGCGATAAAATATCAATTGGTTTGTATGATGAATTGGATTAAACTCCAATTTCATCAAGTTCAGTTATAATTAACTATCAGTTAAAACTGTCAGAAATAAATTGGTAACTGGAAGTTAAAGTAATAGTTAGTTTTAACTGAATTTGTTAAAATTGGCCGTAAGTAATTTAAAATAACAGTTTGTTTAATTTTTATTTTTATATACATAACTTAAAGAAAATATTTAAGATTCTACTATTTTCAAAATGTAAAGACCTGTGGAAATTAATTCATCAAGCATTACATATGTATGTGTATTACACATTGTGTAAGTGCCGGTTCTCACACGTCAAGTTTGGATCTTCAAGTCTTGAGTTTTTAGGAGAGAGTTGAAAAGAAATGGCATTCTCCTTTCCCTTCTCTCCTAAAAGCTCAAGATTTGACGAGTCAAACTTGAAGTGTGTGAGCGGGCACTAAGTGTCGTTTATTTGACGCTTATTAGGAGACGTGCAAATAAACTCGTCAATAAGCAGTTGAATTTTGAATGCCGATGATTTATTATTATTGCCACTTTCTTATTAATTATTCAAAAACTTTACAGTTTATAAATTTTTTGAAAAGTTTTTTGTTTCGTTTTGCTTATTGCAGAAAATAATCCCGTATAAAAACTATTTTTTAAAATGTTCCTCAATTTTTTTCTTTATCAAATTTAGGGGTCTTCACGTATGTTTCTATCGCTCTGCATATAAGCGAGTTGTTATATCTAAATTCATATCTAGTTTAGAAGTATCGGAAGACAAATTTAAATGCATGAAAGTGATAAATCGATTTACTGCGCTCCATAAATAAGATCGTCAAGCGTTTTTTAAACATGAAAATTCTATTGGCAATAAAACAAATCGACCAAGCGATCTGTCAAATAAGATTTTCCAGCCGGTTCGTGTTTCGTATATTTCGCATAAATTATATGAAAATAAGCACACAGAAAAAAATACCAATGTTAAAACAACATGGCGAAATGTTGATTGAGAATCATGGTAAATTTCTGCAAAAGTATGCTCTTTATTTAAATTTATCATTATTTCATATTAATTTTAAATGAAAAATATTAAAATAACCTTAAATCACGTTTATTTAATATTATTCACTGTTAAAATAACATTGTTCAATATTGAATCCATAAAAACCTGTTTTATATTAAAATCAAAGGCTTATCTTGTTAAATTAACATGCATACACACTTAAGTATGTACATTTTTGTATTTTCATGTTTAAATTATGTTATAAAAAGAAGACAATTCCCGTATTCTTTTAATTAAAATTATTTAGTTAAATAGTACATCAAGTTTTCAAAGTAGAATGATGACGAAAACCATATCGGGCCATTTTGCTGATGCTTCTGTTAACAAAGGAGATACAAAATAAGTAAAACATGTGTTACAGGGGTAAGTGTTTTAAATTATTCTTTAATAAATGCATATGCTGTCTTCACACTGTTATATCACACTCCAACCAATTTGATTCTACATGAAATTCACGTTGTTTCAACTTGAAATAACTTTCATTCAACGTGATTCGGATAGTTATTTCAATATACATCACATTTTGTTATAACTTTACTGCAATGTTAAATTAACATGAATTATAGTTATTTTAAAAGGAATAAATGTTGTTTGCAAGTTATTGTAAAATCATGTTAAATTAACATGAAACAACAATGAAGCAAAATCACTACTGAAAAATTTAAAATCAACCTTGTTTTGAACGAATTTACATTGATTTTTTTCTGTGTGAGTAGTTTTTTAATAAAAAAAAAAAATGACCTTATCTTGCTGCGTAAGCAACAGCCAGCGTTGCAATTTGTCAAGAATTCCCTTTTTTGAAAGTTTTTTGCGATGCCAAAAAGTTTTTAATTTACATAAAGTTTTTTCGAGTTTTTTATAAATATATAAAGTTTCTCAAGATTTTAGCATGTAAGTTTTAAAAAAACTGATGTAAACAATAATACTTACTTTAAAAATCCTAAAGATATTTACTTAGGTGCTGAAGCAATTTCAGCACTAGCTTCATATCGAGCCCTTACGGCGGAAATTTTGTAAGCGACAAAAACAAAATTTTACAGGAGAAGGTTTTTTCTAATTATCTCTGCATTTGGTCTAAGTATTACCGTGAAATTTGATATGTAAGCAATTTTTTTTCCAATATTTATGATAAAATTAGTTTTACTTACATATCCACAACATAACGGGTATTTTTGTCGCTTACGTTATTTTCGCTGTCATGCTGGCAAGCTACGGACTAATGTTGTGTCGGTTACGTTGAAACAATTAATAAAAAAACTAGTTTTCTGTCTTCATATTTTTTATTTTCAAAATTTGTTTGTGTATACAAATAAAAATTAAAGTTTTTAACCTTAAATTCAATGGTTGTTATAAAAAGAAAATTGGAAAAATTACTTAAGGTGCATGTAGACGACATGTTTTTGACATCTGACATGTCAACTTTTCAAGTCACATGTAATTGTGCATGTCTGCCAAAATGGCTGTTTTACAGAAGGTTTATAATATTCGGTCACAAACGTACATGTAATTTGCTTCTGACATTGACTCTGTTTTTTCCCGATAGTTGTTGCAAAATCCAAAATCAAAATGCCGCCTCGAAAATTTTTATTTACGCCGTAAAATAATGTAGCCATCTTAACATATTTTTCTTTTAATTCAACGATACCAATTTAGGATATTATAATGAAACGGTTTTTATATAAATATTTACATAAATCCCAATAAATGGTGGGATGAGATATGTGTGCTCAGTATTGGAAAATATTAACTTCAGCCGGCTAATGATTCCGTCAATAGTGGACGCCGCTGCCGGTTTCTTTTCGGCATAGATTTCTGATGTCAGATGGTTTGTCAGAAGAAAATAGAGCACGCAATAATTGAAATTTTGTCAGATGACTTTTACAGAAGCAAAGTTTATAAGGTAACACACGACATGTATGTATTTTGCAGTGGGAAATTTGACATGTCAGATGACAAAAACATGTCGTGTACGATCGCCTTTAGAACTAAACTTTTAATTTCAGTACGAATTATTCTTATATACATATATAAATAAAAATTAAAGTATTAAACCTTAAATTCAATGGTTAAGATAAAAATGTAAAATAAACTGACTTCGATTAAATTTCGTCTTCTTGGTCTGTTTCAGGTAGTGAATCTTTAATAGACTCGTCGTGTTTTAAATTTAAAAATTCGTTATGAAACTTTTTAGGTATTGTATTTTTAACGCAAAGTGTTTTTAAATGCTTGTATTTTCTTAAAGAAATTCTTAAAAAATCGTCATATAAAGACAGAGGTCCATTGGTTATGATGGCAGAATTGCGTCTTGATCGCGCAATTGAGTTGAGATTAATTTCTTTAATTTCTGAGTGATCAAAATATCCATATTTACGTTCTATAATAGGACTATTTTTTTCAAATGATGCAGAACGTAAAGTTGGAAAAGAAATATCTGTTGAATTGGGAAGCATTGCTTGAGAACATGTTTTCCAATCTTTAAAATCGAGATGATTCATTACAATGCATTTATAAGCATTTGGATTAGTTCTCGCAATAGAAATCATAGTAAACCATTCACTTGGAGCCCAAACTGTTCTATCCCGAATAAATGTTTCAATTGTACTATGAATAGAGTCAACAGGCATCATGGTATGTCCATATGACGTGATTTTAATATTATTAATATAGCTTGAATTTTTAATAAAAAATATTAATGTGGCAAGCATAACGTTCCGATTTTGACCAGGACAGCTGTCACAGTAAAGAGTTATTGAAGAGTGAGTTCTCTTTTTATCCACAAGCTTTAAATATTGAAAAACAACTGTGGAAATTTCATTACAACCTCGTTTTCTGTCAATTTCTCCCCACAAAAAGCAGTAACCATTACTTGTGCCATTTTCATATACGCTTTCATTATAGTATGCATATTTTCTTGAATAAAATAATGTTACGCTTTTACTGTGTGGTGTATTTAAAACTTTTTGAAAGTCAAAACTAGCACATAAGAATGAGGAATTTTCTTTGCTTTGTCTTTGTTCCTCCAAAAATATTTCTTTAGACTTGTCCTTGTCTCTTATGTGTGTTTGGTATACTTCTGTTTGCTCCAAAATCTTCTGGGGTTCGCTGTCTAAGTTATTATAATTTTCACACGTGACGCATTTGTCTTTTGTAGGCAAGTGAAAACCGATATGAAAATAATTTTTAAAAATATCTCGAAAAACTCTCAAGAATAACAGATCCGATTCCTTATTGATACTTTTCAAATGTTGAGTGTACCGATAATATACTCCTTTAATGTTGCGAAATTCTTGCGGTAGATACAGATTGCTACTCTAATGCGATGGACACACTTTGTGACTGACATTATTATAATTAATAACATAATTGTAGCTAAACTGCCTCCTCTTCGCCTGCGAATGCTTTTACGCATCATACAGGAAACCAAAAAATCTTTTTGTCGAATTTTATTCCCAATACCCCAAAAATTTGTATTTGTTGCTAAACGATCGGATTCTGCAAACTTAACACACTTTTTATTTGCACATCGATTCGGCTGAACACTTGTATTCGGTTTTTTATGTTTTGTAGCCTTTAGGTAATTATTTTGGCTTTTTGTTTCTTCTTCAATATCTTCTGATGGATCTTCAGATTCTAATTCCACAGAATCAGAATTGCTATCGCTGTATGGAACAAGCGATTTTTTTGTTGGAAACTAAAACAGAAATTTCTTTATAACAACCAAAAAAATTTATTACAAATATTGTATTTATTTAAATTAAAAAACACACATACCTCAAGTTAATTTAAAGACATAACAAAAAAAATAGTAAAATCGTGAATTAATTGTAATTTATCACTTAATTTGTTATAGAAAATTTTAATGTAAACGACACTTCGCAGTCACAAAAAATGTAAACAAACAAAGAATGTTCACTTACCTTAAAATTGCTTTTGCTGTAAATTCGTAACGGAACTTTTTACAGTTAGGACATTTTTAGAAGTGATGCGAATAATAGTAAATAATCGATTTTTATCAAAAAACGAAAATCGATAAAAGTGTAGCCTACACTATTTTGGCTGTAAGGGCTCGATATAAATTATCTGAAGAGGATGAAATAGACTAAAGAGTTCATTGTTTAAAGTTTAATGCTGAACTTTGCAATGGATTGTTAAAAAGGTTCGATTTTGATAACGACTTCCTTAAACAAGTTGAAGTTTTAGAACCTTTTAATGTAATAAACGGTTACCAAAAAAGTATTGCTCAATTATGTGCTATTTTCCCAAATGTTGTAGATATAAGTGATATTCATTTTGATTTTTCAGAACATAATTTACAAAAGAGCAAAATATTGAGAGTTTTTGGGAGGATGTATTTAAAGTAAGACGTTGTGATAAGTCCGAAGTTTTTCGATATTTAAAAAAATTAGTTTTTTCAATTTTGTCGTTACCAATATCTATAGCAAATGTAGATCGTATTTCCTCAAAAATTAATTTTAACAAAAATAGTGTTAGAAACAAATTAGAAATACCAACTTTATGTGGTATTTTGCGAACAAAAAACTTTTTGAAACAAATAACAGTGACTGATTGTAAGAACTTTAAGCAATCAAAAGAAATGGCTAATTTATATTTAATTTTTTTATATCTGTAAATAAAATGAATTCCTAATACATTTTGGTTTTTTCTTTTAAAAGTTTGGCACTTTTGAAAACAAAAGTTTTTTCTTGCAAAAACAAGTTTTTTTTACTAAGATAATAAGATTTTTTTTTAAATATATGGTAACGCTGGCAACAGCTGATAACTAACCTTGTGTCAAAATGGTTCTGAAAGTTCTGGGGGAATCTTTACTAAATTCTATAATTTTGGCTTAAAATTATGAAATTTAAAATTTTTGCAAGTTATTACATTTCAAAACACACAATTTAAAATTAAAAACAAAATAAAATATTTGTTTGAATTTTTGACACAACGCGTTGCAACGTTAAAATCGTTTGCAGTGCTGTAAACGTTTTTAAAATAAGACCACCTTGTATGAATTCGCCTTGATGTGCTACTACTTGGCATGGTTTATAAGTTAAAAAAATCTTTCGTTCTTTAATATTATGATTAGACTTATATGTCACAAAATTTAATAAAAATGCTTAACAAAATAATTTTCGAACATTTTTGCGAAGTACCAACAAATGGTTAAAAATTTCCTGAAAAACTTCGTTTGTCTAATTTAATTGATTTTAAACCAGTGTTCAAAAATAAACACTAAATATCGTTTCTTAATGTTCGGTTCGGTAGATTTGTGGAAAACACAAACGCTAATAGTGTTTTTGTAGAAAATCATTAAAAAATAACGTTTCCCTGTTAGTCATCTTTCGTACACAAAAATATTACTGTTTTTTTTTTTATCAAACTCAACAAAAGATGTGAACATTTAATTCCGTTCGGGGGTTTTTTTTTTGAAAATCCACAAACTTCAATGTGTTCGGTTCGACTCATTAATGTTCGTCCCTTTTGGCTGGTAAAAAAAACCAAACTTTGTTTACAAAAACAAAATACACACAGGAAAAAAAAATTATAGAACATTAAAAATTGTTCTGTTTTTTAACGAAGAACCGAACATTATATCATGTTCGGTTCTTTCTTGAAAATCTATCTATCACTAAAAAAATAGATATCGACCTAGGTGTGTAAGCCGAACGTTAAATAATGCACTGTTTATTTTCGAACACTGTTTTGAACAACTAAAACCTAAGAGGCGCTAACTACATATTTTATTCATGAATTAATCAACAGTCTAATAAAAAAAATCAAAATGCTCGTCTCTGATTTTCATCAATTATCGCCGAAAATGCGTACGTGTAGCCGAAAATAAACAACTAAACGCACCCAATTATCAGCCATAAACAGCGCGGCGTTAACGCTTTGCAATTGAAAAAAATTCGATTTTGTCAGCGCGTTCAATAGTGAAGTTGGCCGCTCATATGAATAAATAAAGGTTTCTTCTCCATTTTTTATTTATATTATTTGGGTTATAAAACAATAAAGTTAACTCTACTGTTCGTGGCATAACGTTGGCGCTCTTTAACGGCATATCAAAGTTAAAGCTAAGCGGAAAAAAACGTTCCATCTTCCGTTTTTGTGAGGTACGGCGCACATTGGTTCAAGAGCGGCTTTAATTCACTTTTTTTCATGTTCGCCGATTTGGATAATTTTTTGGTATTTTGCAGTCAGATATCTGAATATTACAGGCGCCGATTCAGGGGGGGGGGAAATAAGGAAATTTCCCCCCCGTAAATTATACAAATATGTTTTGTTAATTTCGATAATACAAGAATTCCCAAAAATAATATTTTTTTTAATGTACAAAATTTTTGGAAATCCCAGCAAGGTTTTTTTTTTTGTTTTTCTTTTATGGAATCTCTAACGAAATTTCCAATAAGTATTTTTTTATTTTTTTTATTGAATCTCTAACGATTTTCAATAAGTCTCCATATCATAATCCTAATAGTTATTTATTAGATATTTCCAATGAAACATAGTTTACCGTATTCAATTACTCATTATTCTACATTCAATTCCAGCAGGTGCCATCTATATCCAAAGACTAAACGTTTGACTTGATAATGCGTGCGTTTTAATTATTAAAAAGCCTTAGTATTTGCAATATTTATGTATATATGTGTTATATCAATCAAAATTCTATTTGATAGTTTTTGACGAAAGCAGTGATTTGTCGGGGAAAAGCCAGATTTTCTTATCTTTAAGATATTTCAACATACAACATAAAGTTTTTAGGGAAGAATTTATTGGCTTTGTTGTAAACGCATTTGAAGAGGCTTCAAAAGATATTGATGACGTTGATGTGTCAATTGATGCGAACTATCATCAATAGTTCTTAAAGCTTTGACAAATTTTGGTCCTGACCTAAAAAATTCTGTAGGAGATGGAACAGATGGGTGTCCTCTGATGTCAGCTGAAAATGGAGCTGTTCAAAATTTCTGGAAAAGCGACAAATGCAAAAAAACGCCTTGCTATTCCCATAAATCGAACAACTCAATTTTTAAAAGCAATAAAGTGCCATTAATACAAAAAGTTGTATCATTTGTTAAAGAAACGACCAAATTTTTTTAAATATAATCATCCCAAGCGAAAAACAGTTTTAGCAAAGTTTTTGGGAGCCAAACTCTCTACATTATGCGAGACAAGATGGGTGGACCGTCACGACTCAATTTTACACTTTGCAACAAGTATCCATCATATAGCTTTGGAAAAAATATCTGAGTGGAAAGCTAATATCTCTACCTTTATATTAAGGAACTCACTTAGTACTTTTGAATTTATTTGCGGAATATACATATTAAGTGTGATACCTATCGTAACACAGCCACTTATGGTGTTATCTTTCCTACAAAAAAATGTGACATTTTATTTAAAAAAAATGCAATTTGGTGTCTGTTTTTACTCCCGAAAAGGGTGAGTTTTTTAGAATAAAGCAAGCCACCCTTTACGGGAGCAAAATTTTTAAGAAACATAAACCAAATTGCATTTTTTTTTAAATAAAAGGTCACATTTTTTGTAGAAAAGAAAACACCATTATTATCATTTTACAAAAGAAAGAAAAAGATCTTCAAAAAAGATCAAGCCTTATCAAAATTTTAATAATGTGCCTTGAAGAAAAAATAAATAAAGCCGAAGGAAGAACAATTCAAAGCGATTTTTTAAAAAGTTAAAGTTATTTGCGTTCAAATCGGGGTTCCTATCGAAAAGACAAGATTTGAACGAAATAATCACATTCAAAATGTTGAAGATTACTACCGAGTTGTAGGTTACATTCCTCTTATTGAATTTGTTTTAGAAGATCTCATAACAACTTTCCCAATAGATATCCCAAATGTATTGAACATACCAAAACTTCTACCTCAAAGAGTAATCAACTCATATACAGATACAAAACTGTTAAAACCACAACTAGCTGATGAGCTGATTATATTTGATAAAAGAGATAAACACCAACTTACATTTAAACTTGAGCCTGATCTATCAGATAACGTTGTAGATGCTTTAATAAACTGTAATGAAGATATCTACCCAAATCTTAGAAAAAAATTTCAAATTTTCGTTTCAATGCTCGTCAGTAAAGCTACGAGCGGGAGGTCAGTTCCTTCCCTTCGTCGAATAAAAACATGGCTCGGATCAACAATGACAGAAGATAGACTGTACTGTCTAAATTTGCCTCACAAGGCAATCATAAATTGCTTATTTAAAAAGATTAATGTATATTAAACTGATCTTATATATTATTTAACCTTTTTGTTGCGTTTTTTTAATTAGGGTGATGACTTTTTTTGGACAAAATTTCTTCATCATACCACGCGATGGGCAATTTAGTATCGATAATGAAAATAATTTTTTAGGCCATTTTGGCGTTCCGCGCATATATTACTACGCTGCTGAAAATTATCACTGTTTCATATATCCGCCAAACAACTCATCTATCACAACATCTATCATTTGCCATTAAAATTTAGTTTATTAAAAAACCGCGAAATAGAGTCGCGATTTTTTTGGCGCCCTTCTTCCTTACAAATGGTAATTTCTTGTTATATTCATGAAATTATTAGAAAATACTTAAAATTTTGTAATGAAATGTTAATTTTGTATAGTAAGGAGAAAAATTGAAATTCAAAACTTTATCGCGTTTGGTGCGGAAACTTTCTTCACGATCGCGAAAAAGTAATACATAATTTCTTAATATTTTTTCACGGTCTATACGGCTATGCGATGAAGAATTTGATATTCTCGGTATTGTAAAATATTAACTGCAGCCGGCTAATGATTCCGCCAATAGTGGACGCCACCGCCGGTTTCTTCTCGGAATAGATCTCTGATCAGGGTTACCGTTGGAAATTTTCGAAAAGGGTCACAAAAAGGGGATTTTCCAGAAAAAGGGGTAAAAAAAGGGTATTTCAATAAAAAAAAGGGTCAAGTTTTTTATGAGCAGTATTTCCCATTTTAATGTAAATAATAAGACCAAGTTTTTTTTATAAGCAAACAAAAAATAATATTACAGGTAGGAAGAGCTCAAAAAACTTAATTTTTTATGGAATGCTCTGTCCTGTTTTAAACACCTGACAAAAAGTTTATTCTTTATCAATATAGCTAATTTTTTCATACTTTTTATGTAATTTTCCGATTAAGCGATGTCAAATAAATTGTAATGTTTGTTTTAAATTTGGCTATCGTTCGCGAATTGTAAACATTTTCTCGATTAAAGCGATTTTTTCCTGTAAGTGTCAGATTTTTTAAAGCTTTTACGATTTTAAATAAATATACGACTTTGCTATCATACCGCTTTTACCAAATATTTGGGAATTTCCGCTAATTGAGCAATTTTTACCTTTTGTTTTCATTCCTGTTAGGGCACTCTCAACACTGTCGATTCAAAAGGGGGCGAAAAGTTTAATACCTTCGGACATTATTGAGACCGAACTTTTTTTGAATAAAACATGCTACTGTTTAAGAGAGCAAAACACCAAATTGCATTTTTTAATAAAATGTCAAATTTTTGTTTTAAAAAGAAACCACCGCAAAAAATAACAAAGATTTATATGAGTTATGTTTGCTTTTAGGGAAATTGTACTTTACTATCAAAAATCAAGGAGAAGAAAGCATGGAATTGTAAGTTTATACTTTGAGTCTGTTCCATATCAAACAATGCTTATTTCGAAAACATTTGTTTAGCACTTCTGTTTTGAAGTGTTGACAAAAAAACAAAATGTGAGAGCTTTTTCCAAAAAAGGGTCAAAAAGTGTCACAAAATAGGTGATAATGATACAAAAGTATAATTTAAAAAAAGGGTCATAAAAGGTATCAACACCGTCAAAAAAGGGTCAAATTGATACTTTAGTATCACAACGGTAACGCTGTTTCTGATGTCAGATGGTTTGTCAGAAGAAAATAGAGCATGCTCTAATTGAAATTTTGTCAGATGACTTTGCATCCGACTTTTACAGAAGCAAAGTTTAAAAGGTAACACACGACACACAGTGCTTTGTCCCCATATAACGAAGGGACATAAATAGAAGGAGTTGTCAGAAATTTTTGAAATTTGGTACACAAGCATAGAATAGCTTAGTTAAGAAAAATGTGAATTTTTGGACAAATCGGTCCAAGGACACGCCTACCTCCCATGTGTCCTGAAATGGAAAAATGTAATTTTAGCTTCAATAATGCCCACAAAACTACAAAAAATGGTCATACTAATACACACACAACTAGCAACGTATGTGCAAATTTTCACTTAAATCTGAACAAGGATTCAAGGTCCTGCCATATATCCTTTTTCTTAAAAATGTTATAACACTTCCAAAAATTATCCGATCGTAATAAAATTTGGTATGAAAATTTATATTTGTTAGATATATATGTGTGCCAAATTTTGGTAGAATCGGATTATAAATGTGAAAAATACAAAAACATCATTTAATAAAAAATGAGTGAAAAACGCTAAAAATGCTCGTGCAAAAATAACAAGTAAGAAAGTATAATCGGTCAAGCCCGACCATGTGATATCATATAGCATAGTATTTAAAAACAAAGTTCCTAGATTGTAATCTATTTGGGACCCATGGGCAATCATGGACCCACCAGAACAAAATTATGTTATGAGGTTAAGATTCGTTTCAAAGTTCTTTCTGCCGAATATTATTTAGATATCTTCATCTTCATATATGGGTTTTTTGGATGAGGGTTTATATGTAACCTATGGTTTATATTGGTATGTTACTACATATATTTTTAAGGAAGCTGGCATTAAAAGCTATTTTCGGGAGAATGATTTATATGGGAGCTATGTTTAAAAATAGAAAGATTCCAATAAAATTTGATAAGCTGATTTTGATTGCAATAAAATTGATTAGAGATGTGCACGTTCATTTTTTGAACCACGCGCCCTCACTTTTACTCGTTTGTAAAAGTAAGTATTTATTAAATATATAAATTGATTTCACATTTTAATAGAAAATTTTTATTTTCTTTTAAATTTAAAACCCTGTATGCAATATTTTCGAACACTCCACAATAGAATTGCTCTTACTACAAACAAAGGCTGTTACCAAAAAAAACTTCTGTCACGTAACCATCTTCAATTTAAATAAAAAATAACGGCACTAAGTCACATTTTGAAAATATTCTTTATACGATGAAAATCCAACGTCATCTGTGAATTTAGCGCCATCTTGTGTCGACAAAAAGAAACAGACACAACTGTTATACTAATTTTTTTTAATTTATCTTGTCAATTTTTCTAATTCAATAGTATATCTATTTGGATATTTTTCTTATTATGTTCAAGTTTATTTTTTTTTAACTAATTCAATCTATGAAAGTTTGAGCAAAAATCACGAAAATAGCATTTTTTTTAAATAAATTTTTTTTTAAGTTGTGGTAAAATTTTTTCAATTTTTTTTTTGTAGTTATTAGAAAACAGTCTAAATATTCGAAATCAGAAAAAAACCCATAGACCATATTTTTCTTTTTTTTTTAATATTCCATCAAAGTTAAGAAATTTTTAGAGCTTAACTAAATAATAAGCATTTTTCAAACCATTAAAAAATATGTATAGGAGCATAATTCCAGTAAAATTTTTTTATAGATGGTTTAGAATATAGTTAGCTGCTACAGAAAAAAATTTGAATCTCGTAATCCAAAAAATTAATTTTTAACAATTATTTTCTTGAAACAATAAAAAACCAAGGGCATTTGTGATTTCAGCGCCCTCTTATGCCGTAAAATGCAGACAAACACAAAAAATTTTTTATACATATTTTGATTTTTGTTGTTTTTTATTGAATGGTATAAGTTTGAATTAATATTTCACAGTATTTGTAGTTATTTGTCTTTTAAACTCCTGAAAACTATCAAAATTTGATCAAAAATCATGAAAATAGCCATTTAAAAAAAGTTTTTTTTTTTCAAGTTGTGGTAAAATTTTTTCAATTTTTTTTTTTGTAGTTATTAGAAAACAGTCTAAATATTCGAAATCAGAAAAAAACCCATAGACCATATTTTTCTTTTTTTTTAATATTCCATCAAAGTTAGAAAATTTTTAGAGCTTAAGTAAATAATAAGCATTTTTCAAACCAATAAAAAAACACTTATGAGAAAATAAATCAATAAAAATTTTTTACAGTTAGTTCTAAATATAGTAAACTACTACAGAAAAAAATTTCAATCTCGTGCTTTAAAAAACAACAGTTTTACAACAGTTTTCCTAAAGCATGTAAAACTCAAGTAGTTGTTTGGCCATTTTTACTATAAATTCTCAAACTTTGGCGCCCTCTAGCGCCGCCAAAAAGAGTTAAATCTTAAAAATTCTTCAAAATTCATTTTAATTATTTTGTTATCTATCGATCTGTACATTTTTATGCACAATATAAGACTTGTTTTTTTTTTTGATTTATGTCTATGGGCCAAAGCACTGTGCGACATGTATGTATTTTGCAGTGGGAAATTTGACATGTCAGATGACAAAAACATGTCGTGTACGGTTGCCTTTAATAAACTTTCAAAAACAAATTTTTAATTTTTTGCATCATAAAAAATTTCCCCCCCCTAAGGCTCAAGCTGGATCCGCGCCTGGAATATTATGATTTCGAAATATAAGCCTGATATATTTATTATTTGTTTAGACCGACGCGCTCAAAGTTCATATATATTCGCTTGTTTAAAATGGTATGCAAATTAACTGTATGTTCAATCTTTTGGTACAATCACAGTAAACTTACCATTTGACTTTTTTGTATATTTTCGTAAATAGCAATTGTTAAAGATGAGATTTGCATTAAAAAATGTCGTAGAACAAAATATAAACAACATCAAAATTTCAATGTTCATCATCTTCAGTGGAATGCATCTTAGCGCTGTGTAGCGCAGTTTAACAAGAGATGTCAAATTAGAGCTTGAAGTCTCAGCTAAAAGTTAAAAAAAATTCAGCTGCTCCCACCTGCTCCTTTCCAAAAAAAAAAACAGTAAAAACTATAAAATGATAAAGTAACAAAACATGAATTTTCGTTCATGACTGGTACTACATGCCAGTAACTGTGCATACGATTCTGGTGCATTGTAGCAAATTTATAGCAGAAGCTATTCTACCAATAGGTATGTCTCTATCTAAAGGCTGTTAGTCGCTGAATTTATTTTTTACATTTTAATTGATTATTTGTGTCAGGTTTGCTGTCCGAGGAACCTAAGGAAGCGAGGAGTAAAGAGCCTATAGATTACATAATTCGAGAAGAATTGGACGTAATGCATAATCTTTTATTGTCTTCAGACCCATTTATGAATAGATTTCGCTCAAAGCTGCAAATCAAAAAATTGGAGTACGATAATGATGTTAAAAAGTTATTATGTTTTCTATTTGTTTTTTCTATGGGAGGTGGGCGTAAAAGTGGTCGGATCAGGTATATATTTTCAGGAGTCCATTCTACAATTATAATATTTACTTTTTGTGAAAATTGAGTTTATGCATTAAAAATCAAGAGAGTTATGCCACTTCTTCAATACAAGTTGTATGGTAATTGGGCGTAAAAGTGGGCGGATATTTTCAAATTTCACACAAATGCTTAATAAGAGTGTTTTACAATGCTATATGCCAAAAAACAATGCCGTAGGTCAAAATTTAATTATTACTTTGCATGGGAGGTGGTCGTAAAAGTCGGCGGAACCAATGTGCGGCGGTATGTAATTGATGTGTTTATTTGATCCTCGTCTCCCGGTCCTTTAAGGCATGCTAAGTTAATCAGAGTTGCCAGAAGTATGAGAAGGAGTTATCTTGTTTTAATATAACAGTTTTTACAAATTTTTAAAATTGTAAGTACTTTTTTTTAAAAAAAAGAAACATCTTTTACAAGAAAATGCAATAAAATATACGTTATATAGAACATCTTTAAAGAGTTATAAATTTTATTGATCTCTTGATTTTTTGCAGTAATCGCCAGTAATTCTGATTATTTTTTGATTACTTGTAATCGTTATCAATTAGTAATCATGCAAAACCAAAAATACTAATACTAATCATTATTTAACAGCTTTGATATAAAACACAGAAAGCACCTCAGTCACCAGCATGATTAATTTCATGCCAATCAGACCAGCCTTTTGGTCATACGAAATTTATTCCCCAAAAACTGTGCTATTCTTATGTTTCTAGATTACAGCAAAAAGGCACCAAGATGAATAACGATTATATTTTTTCGATCCGCTATAGTCACCTTACTGCAAAAGTCATCATTATTACAAATTCTATGGTAAGGTTTGTGGAAAAGTGGAAAAAATTTTATTTTTTTTTGTTTAATTATAAGATTTTTAAACTCAAAAAATTCATTAAAAAATTAAAACCAACAAATACTTCCCAGTTTTCGTACCTAATCGTAAACGTTAAGCATGTTTAAAATAAAATTTTTTTCAACTTGTGAAAAAGTACCAAATTAATATTTGTAATTTTTAGATAAGCTTAGAATTTGATATAATTTTTATACCCTTCACCACAGGTGGTGAATAGGGTATAAATAAGTTTGTCATTCCGTTTGTTATTTCTATAATATTGATGCTAGACCCTATAAAGTATTTATATTCTGGGTCCTTATGAGGAGCGAAGTTGATTTAACGATGTCTGTCTGTCCGTTGAAATGGGTTTTCCGAAGACCCCATATATGATGGGGGCTAGGTTATTATACATTTATGTCACATATGGTCCGGAATTATTTGCTATTGAAATTCAGCAAGATCGGTCCACAAATGGCTGAGATATGAGTAAAAAACCACGACTGCCTCAAATTGTTTCCTTTAAAGCTCCAATTAGACGTGACATTACCATACCAACACTGTATTACCAAAACGACATAAACATGCCATACAAACCAATTCAATTTTGGTTTCTACGATCATACAGTGTCTATGGTAATACAGTGTTGTTAATGTGTTTTTTTTTTGTTGTTTTTTTATACCCTTCACTACATGTATATGATATGTCGCTCAAATAAAGAAACAAACTTATAGACTCAATATATTTTAATTTAACGCTTCTTTAGTAAAAGCATTCGTAGCCGAGTTGTTAAGTTCTCTCCTGATATTGCCAGTTCGAATCCCGATTTTTTTTTTTTTTTTTATTTAATTGTTTTATGTTCTGAAAAACGATTTTAAGATTATAAAACGAATTTCAAACATGAACTTTGGCAAAAGAGGAAACGGGTTTAGGTACATATACAAATTTTTTGTTTTTTTATATTCTTCGGCATGACGAAATGAAAAGTTGGCGTGGCTCAATTAATAGTTATTTATACCTATATAAAGAACGTTATTTATGTATATAACTTTTTGTCCTTATCTCATCATGGTGAAGGGTATATTAGATTCGGCATAGCCGAATATAGCACTCTTACTTGTTAAGTCTATAATTATTAGTTACACAGTTAAATTGGGGGACAAAGAAGTTCCAAAAATATAGGTCTTATCCGTTTACTCCACAAAAGGGACGCAGTTCAAAAAAGTACCAGACACCTGTCCGCTTATTTTTTTTAATGAATAGCAACAATTTTTTGTATCTATTTTCAATTTAGAAGACATCAGGTTATAAAATTTATAAGTTTTTACCTATTTTTACCTACTAAACATTCGAATTTCCAAAAATCCCATCTTAGTGCATTGATTTGGCGAAATGCAAACCTCCGCTACAAATATTTTAGCCTTCAGGCGTTAAGGCTGTGCGATGATGAATCAGTCAGATAGTTACGTTTCAATGCTGATGCCTTGGATAGATGCTTAAAGAGCAATTCTAGAAAAGTTGTCATCAGACTTCCTTCATAATGAAAAAGTTTTGTTTTATAGTTAATGACAGTTCAGTTACTATAACCAATCTCATATACATCATAGTTAAAAACAACCAGTCTTATAAAAATTCTAGATCACCACTACAATATTTGCCTACACAACTAAGTTTTTATTTATAGTACTTTACTTTATCTAAAAACTCATAAGACGAAAATGTCGCAATACCCAACAATATAATATTGAGTAAAATCTATAATTTCTTAATACTTAAGGTTTTATTGAATTTCACATTTAACCATAACTACGTATTAGCAAATAGATCATTAGTCTTTATGCTAAATAAATAAAACACTTGTTGACAACCTTATTTATCTCTAAAGTTTTTCAACACTTTACCAAAAGTGTCAAATAACCAACCCTCCCCCAAAAGAATTGCAAAAGTGTAAAGAAAAACTATCATAAATAAACATAATGGAAAAAAAATCTCACACGCTGATTGTAATACTCAAATCTACGAGTACTTAAGTGATCATGATCATTAGTGCATTGATTTCTATCTGATGGAGTACATGTGGCATAAACAATTAAACCAATATTGTGGTTGACATCGAATCAATGTAAAAATAAAAATTATATAAAAGCAAAGCTCTCAAAGATTTATGGAAATAGTCAAGAGAAGCTAACAAGTGTTAGGAGTTCTACAGAGTTAAATTTATTAAAATAAGAGAAAAAAATGAAAATTTTCTATATGAAAATATTTTGGTGCTTTATTATCTTGCAACAAGCAAATGGCCAGGATTTAGGCAAATCACAAGCCAACTCGTATTTTTATCTTAAACAAAATGGTGGCTATGAGTATGCCTTTAACACAGATACAGGTCTACAAAGTGCTCAGACAGCGGATCAGTCGAATGAAGTAACAGGCCATTATATGTACTATGAAAAAGGAGTACCTTTTATGGTAAAATACAGAGCTGGAGTAAATGGTTATCAACCAGAAATCATACCAGCCGAGAAACTAATGAATGGCAATTTTAATGAAAGGAAAATACAAAGTTATAGTTCTCCTGATAATTCATTGGTAGGCAGAGATTTAAGGACTTCTACCCATTCGGACTCTCATGTTAATAATTATCGCTTAACTTCAACGAGTCTTCAGTCTCCTAAAGTTTCCTCGTTTAGCGTAGGTTCCGATTCAACTTTGAATTTTGTGCAAAGTGCTTTAAAGACCATGCAAACTCAACCCATGCATATGTCTTTCACCTCGGAGTTGGGGCAAATACAACATACACCTACCCATTATACAACTACTATTAGGCCACCTCCTACAACAATTTTGCAGCCAGTTACACGTAACGATGTACAAGATATCAATAATTTAGCGCTGCTGCCTCCTGGATCCTTAGCAGAGTCTAAACATCCCTACAGTTTCAATTACAACGCTGATCAGTCAGCACGCTCGGAAACCCAGGACCCTGCTGGCAATGTTATTGGTAGCTATTCCTACTACGATGAAGCTGGCTACCATGATATCTCCTATAAAGCAAGTGATGAGACTGGTTTTGTGGTTTTAGGTGGGAATTTGGCCCACAATCAATTAGCCACACCAACAACAACCCATCATCAACCGCAACGCAGACAATTATATCGCAATAATAATTTTAATTTTAATAACTATAGAATTACACCAGATTCACGTATAAGTGCTAATGCTTTGGATGAACGTAATTTGGGTAAACGTTCGTTACGCAAATTCAGACGTTATGCCAAGTGGTGAAGAGTATTAAATGAACTGTCTGCTCTTCTTTTTTTAACGTTTTCGATATTTCTTTTTTGTGGTTTTAAATGTGTATTTTTTTTTTTTGATTTAGATAACTGTTCGTGTAATTTATTGTAAAAAATTTATAAAATAAAAAGATTTTGTATAAGTATTATTTAATTATATATATATAGTTTTAATAAAGAAAACAACCATGAATACAAGTTAAACCTTTGTTTAATTTTATTCACTAATTTTGCAGTTACAGCCACGCTTATGGCTATTTCTTTTCTGAGAAAAATATGTTACATTATATACATGTAACACTTTTTAATGTTACCTATAATCACTCGAAAAGTTACATGTTGTGCAACTTCAATAGAGCAAAATTACACATTAAAGGAGCATATAGACGACATGTTTTTGTCATCTGACATGTCAAATTTCCCACTGCAAAACACATACATGTCGTGTGTTACCTTTTTAACTTTGCTTCTGTAAAAGTCAGAAGCAAAGTCATCTGACAAAATTTCAATTAGAGCGTGCTCTATTTTCTTCTGACAAACCATCTGACATCAGAAATCTATGCCGGGAAGAAACTGGCAGCGGCGTCAACTATTGACGGAATCATTAGCCGGCTGAAGTTAATATTTTACAATACCAAGATATGTATGCTCATCTCACCATTGAATAGAATTTATGTAAATATATACATAAAAACCGTTTAATTATAAAATTCTAAATTGGTATCTTTAAAATAAAAGAAAAAATGTTAAGATGGCTAAAGTATTTTACGGCGCAAATAAATATTTTCGTGGCGGCAGCAAGCTATTTTGAAACCGAGAACTACTTTGGTTTCTGCAATAACAATGCGAAAAAAAAAACAGAGACAATGTCAGAAGCAAATTACATGTACGTTTGTGAACGAATATTATAAACCTTATGTAAAACAGCAATTTTGACAGACATGAACAATTACATGTGACTTGAAAATTTGACATGTCAGATGACAAATACATGTCCTGTACGGGCGCCTTAATCATTTATCATTAATGTACTTCATGAGCTTTTTTTTAAAGTTATTTGAGCGGTTTCTGCATGCTATTACGGTTTGGAAACAAATAATGGCTTAGAAAAATTAAGACGATTATAATATACGTTCATACATAGACTTTTTGATTTTAATATGTAAATATTTTTATATTTTGTTTTAAAACAAAAACTGAGCGGTATGAATTATGTCAAACAAAATAAAACATTGGCTGTACAAGCAAAGTAGGAAGAAACAAATTAGTTAAACAGGGCAGTATGCAATATGTTTTGCATGTTTTTCATCAACATATTCACAAAAGAACAGTTGTATTTTTGGTACAAACGAACACAAAAATGTAGAACATGTTACATTAATGCAACATATATCTTACAAAAGAAATCGCAATTAGTGATAGTGCAATATTATTGCAATCAGTTTGTTGATGTTGAGTGATGAATTTAAAACTGGAAATCGCACTAAACATGAGTGATAATGATGTTAAAAACTTTTCATTCAAAGAAAAGTATTTTGATTAAAAAAAGAAAACATGTTAGAGTTCTATATTCGGGAGTGCCGAATCTTTGATACCCTCCACTGACAGTTCGAATGTTTTGGGAGTAATATCTGTATGATGTCTATTTATTATTATAATCTTTATAAAAACAGACATCTGCATTAAAATTGGTTGCGATTTAGAGTTATATAAAATTATTGACCGACAATTAGAAAGTTTAATGTTTTTTTTTTTTTTTTTAGCAATTTTAACTAGCTTGAGTAAAATATCATGATTCGTAACAGTTTAAGCCGAACCTAAATGATTTTCAGGAGAGCAATTTATATTGGAGCCATGGTAAGCTATGAACCAATCATCCCAAAATCTGCAGAGTGATTTCTGGTATTAAAAAACATAAATTTCAATACAGCGGTGCAATAAGTTTATGCGTTTGCAGTGAATTTCAGAAGGCTGCTAAAATGGGATCTAAGGTAAATTATGGGCCGTATATCACAAAATTGCATTTCATTTTTTTCTGGCCATATGAAGCTAAGCTGGACGAAAGTTTACCGTGTATTTAATTATTTTACCAGAGTGGGCTTTATATGGGGCCTATGGTAAATAATGCACCGATCGTCACGAAATTTCACAGTGTAATTTCTAGTTCTATAAAACTGTGATGTACCAAATTTTGTAATGATAGCATTATTTTTTAGGTTTTTATGCGTACTAAGCTGTTTTCCGGGAGTAAGGTTTATATGGGGCCTAGGGTATATTATGGACCGATCTTCACGAAATTTTACAGTCTTATTTCTAGTTCTATAAAACTTTAATGTACCAAATTTTGTTATGATAGCATTATTTTTTTACGTATTTAGACGTATTAAACTGTTTTCCGGGAGTAAGGTTTGTATGGGGCCTAAGGCATATTATGGACCGATCTTCACGAAAGTTTACAGTCTTTTTTCTAGTCCTATAAAACTTTGATGTACCAAATTTTGTTATGATTGCCTTATTTTTTACATTTTTAGGCATACTAAACTGTTTTTCGGGAGTAGGGTTTATTATGTGCACAAAATTTCACAATGTCATTTCCAGTTTTATAAAACTGTGATATACAAAATTTTGTTATGATAGCATTATTTTTTACGGTTTGATGCGTACTAAACTCTTTTCCGAAAGTAGGGTTTATATGGGGCCTGGGGTAATTTCCAGTCGAATAAAACGAATTCTTGCAAATTCTTATATCATTCTGTGCATTATTCCACCATAAATGTTAGTTTTTGTAACAAAATTATCAATTTTTTTTAGGTTGTAGTTCCACATTTTGATTCATAGCTCTGATCCTACTGAACCGATTTTGCTGGATTTTAATTCCAAACTGCTTAGGATAACTTCAAGCTATTTGACACCAAGTTTCTTAAGTTTTTCGAAAGTGAGCGTGTTTTCAACAGACGGACAGACATACGTACATGGCTAAATCGACTTAGAATTACTCAAGGACCCAGAATATATGAGGGGTATAGGTGCAAAGACTGCAATGTCCACTTTTTTCACAAACTTAACTAGTAATACCTCTAAGTTGTATTTAATGAATGCTTCCAATTATTGAATATTACATTACCATAAAAAATGTTATCCCATAAAAAAGTGTATTCAAAAATTAGGAATTGATGCAAAAACGGCAATGTCCATTGGAGATTGTCGTTTTGCAATGATCACAGTTTGTTAGGCTCTTTTTTTCTCAACTATTTTCGAAAATGCATGCTATTTTTTAATTTTGTTTCTTTTTTGCAAAACAAAACTAAAAAGAAATTTAGAATTACAGTGGACTCGCGAAAACGTGAACACTCAAAAGGATGAACGACTCAGAAACGTGAACCAATTTGTTTTTACGCAGGCTATTCTAAAACGTGAACAAAACCTGGAAGCTCTAAAACGTGAACACATTTTTGTTTACTTTTTAAAATGTTTCTTGAATTGGGAAATCCACGAATTGAGTTCACTTATTGGTTGATGTTACAGCGTTCTTTTTTCTTAATTGCATCCATGTATGTAAACGCTGACATATTAGCTGCGATATTCGTGAAAGTGAAAAATGTCATTAAAAACCCCGAAAGTGTTATCTTTGAAAGATAAAGTAAATATTCTTGAATTATTGCAAAAGGGCTATAGTGTCAGTGGCTTGGTTAGAAAATATGGTGTTGCAATATCAACAGTTTATTCCATTAAGAGGCAAAAATAGGATATTTAAGCTCTTATAAGGCTTTAATATGGGCTGAAAATGAGATGGCCGACCAAATTGAAATCAGTGTGTTGAGAAAACTTAAAGAAAAAGCTTTGTTAAAGATGATCTAACAAAAAACTTATAAAAAAAGATGACCGTTTTTTTCCCCCCTTATAAACATTACTTTTATGTGTATTTTTTTATGATATTCCCCAGCGGTAACTAGAATGAGTAAAGAGGCCTAATAGAAGGCCTTATTTAGCAGACACAAGCAGTCAGAAACCCTTCTCGCCGCATTCCATACTTATTTATTTTTTACACAGGTTGTCATTGGGCGCAAGGCCTTCCACACTTCCTTTAAAAACAACTTCGATCCCTTCCCAAAGAAGGGAGTAAGGAAGGTCACGAAAAATAAAAAGTAAATAAAACTGAACACCTTCCTTTCTCCCTTCTCAAAGAAGGGAGTAGCGAATGTGTACTGAATATTTCAGAAGGTCTTTTAAAAAGAAGTTTATACCTTCTAGAAGGCATACTTCTGAAGGCAGGATATCATGCGAAGCGAATCTTTTAGAAAGGAGTATAGAGGCCTTCAAAAAGGCCTGCCACTTGCGGAAATATATTTTTTATGTATCAAATGAATTATTGCACATACATATATTTTTTGTTATTAAAAATTAATAAAATATTCGTTTATCTATTTATTTTAAAATAGGGGTATTATTTTTTTAAAATTTTGGCATTCGATAACGTGAACAAACTCGAAAACGTGAAACGCCATGGTAAAAATTAGTTCACGTTATCGCGAGTTCACTGTATAACATATTATTTTTTATATGAAACAGTTAGTTTTATTGTTCATTTAATAACTTTGTCATTAGTCGTAATTATGGAGCTAAGTTGTTATGAAGTTCCTCCAAATCAATCAAGAAAAAACTTAGCCTTTGTTGAGTGATTTTTTTAAATACTTGCCGATGCTAAAAAAGCAGCAATGTCCATTTGATAAAAGCAAACACAGCAATCTCCAATTTTATTATTATAATTGCCAGCAAACCAGCTATATCGATTTGGTTAAAACTTGCGTCATTTCTTTATCATATTCTTATTTACTGAATAGCATGATATACAATACATAAATATGAATATGTATACTTTGATTTATTACGAAAACTATAAATGTGGACATTGCAGTCTTTGCATCTATACCCCTCATATATACTTTATGGGGTCTGAGATGAATAATTAAAAAGTTTCACACGGAATAACAAACTTAGTATGCCCTCTTCACAACTTATTGTGGTGGTGGGTATAAAAACACTCACCACTCTTTATCAACTATAATTATGTCTTCGGCAGGATCATATTTATTCGACCACATCCAACCAAAAAAAGTTAAAAAAAAATGTTAATTTTAAAGTTGGATCTTTTTTGTAAAAAAAAAAGATTCTAAATGTAGATGGAGACTTTTCGATAAAAATGTAATCTCTTATTGAGTAGTGTGGGATAGTACTTTGGTATGATTTTTAATCATGTATTCGGTCGTACATATGGCTTGTGTTGATAACAATAACTGTTGGAATTAAACTGTTGTTCTCACGAGAATCAGAATGTTGAATTACAGCGAATGACCGAATAATAGCAACAAAAATAAAAAGTATCCCAAGTAGCTGCCTGAAGATATGCTTTGATAATTTTGAGAATTAACGTTAAATTTCATCTTTTGTTGCGATTTAGTGTTGCCACTATTTTCTTTTTCTTCAACGGCTTTTCTTATGACATTTACTTTTCCTTTGTTCAATTGTGCTGAGTTTTCTTCTAAAACCGATTTGATGGTTTGGAATACTTTTTATTCCATTCACCACAATTAAGGCCCAACCACAATAAGCTTAAGTTGGCTTAAGCGAATGAGCGAATACATGTAAATTATATGAGGCAAACCATATTGGACTTAAGGAAACTTTTTGCCTAGTTTTATGAAACTGTCATTTGCTTAAGCAAGGTGCGAATCTAATCGCACATTTCGTACGGAATCAAAGGTTTTTTTTTTGTTTTCTTAAATACATTTGAGAGACTTTTTGTTGATTTTTGACTGTAAGTTAAGCAAGGCTATGCATATTATGGTTGAGCCTTTAGTTGTGAAGAGGGTATACTAAGTTTGTCTTCCGTGTGAAACTTTTTTATTATTCATCTCAGACCCCATAAAGTATATATCGATGGTTTTCTTCCGCAACCTCGTAACTCAAAAACAACTACTTTTCAGGAGAGACAAAATACTTATTTTTTTTTACCAAATATTTGAAATTAAAATTTTGTATTCCCAAAGAAATTACTTTTTGATAATAAACAGGCAAGTGCACGGCCTAAAAAAACACTTAATTGACAACATGCTTTTGTAAGTTGTTGTTGTTTTCATTTTGTTTTTCAAAACCTACTTACAACTATAATTAATGTTGGGAGAATTTCAACTAATTGTAGTAGGGAATGTAAGATGAGATAAACTCACTGTTTATTGTTGATGTTTTTTGTTTAAACTTTGATATTGTTACAAGTAGAACTGTTGCTATTATTCTTATACGTTTAACAGTTTTATTTGGTTTAATATCTTTAGTTTTTCTAAAATCTTTATGGATGAAGTTTCCTGATGATCTGGCCTAAGCAACAAGTGAAATGCGCATGGGAATAGCTTATCCCATCAACAATAAATTTCAAGTGTTTTTGTCAAGAATAAAAACTGGGAATTAAGCACGAATAACAATATCTTTACCACTTATAACTATTCGGACTTTAACTACAAAATAACATTTTCCCATTTTCCAAAAGCAAAATGTTGTGTTTGAAAAAAACTTTACTTTTATAAAGGGAAAACATATTATTTTCTTATCAGTAACTATAACATTTTCGAAGGCAGCGTAATATGGTTTGCAGCATAGATGAGGGTAGTGCACTCATTGTGCAGTTTCAACTCACCCTTAAGCTGGAGGTCCACACCACGGGTTACTCGCTTTTTCGCATCATACGCAGCTGTCAAAAAAGTAGAATCTGTGCAGTTATACGTAGTAAGTTACATGAACAAAAGCGAAGATGCCTTGAGGCGAAAAGTAGGTTTACTTTCTACTTTTGTAAGCGTCACAAGCAGCGTTCGAAAAAACCAGCTGATTTTGACAAATTAAATTTTAATTTTACTTGTGCTGCTGCTGCATAAAAAGCGTTGCATGTAACTTGAAACGTAGAACGCAAGTAAGGTTATAAAAGCATGCGCTGCGTGGAGGTGAAAACGAGTGTTATGGACCTCCAGCTTTAGTGATAGTGCAAAATTATTGCAATCATTTTTTTGATGTTGAGTGATAAGTTGAAAATTTGCAGCTTCACTAAGCATGAGTGATGGGGATGTTAAAAAATTTTGCACTCAAAAAAAATTAGTTTGATTTAAAGCAAGTAAGAGTGCCATATTCGGCTGTGCCGAATCTTTGATAACCTTCACCGACAGTTCGAATGTTTTAGGAGTAATATCTGTAGGATGTCTATTTATTATCCTAATCCTTTTAAAAACAGGCATCTGCATTAAAATTGGTTGCAGTTTAGACCTTTATTAAATTATTGACCGACAATCAGAAAGTTTAAAGTTTTTTTTTAGCAATTTTAACTAGCTTGAGTAAAATATCATGATTCGTAACAGTTTAAGCCGAACCTAAATGATTTTCAGGAGGGCAATTCATATTGAAGCCATGGTAAACCATGAACCAATCATCCCAAATTCTGCAGAACGATTTCTTGTATTAAAAAACATAAATTTCTATACAGCGGTGCAATTAGTTTAAGCGTTTGCAGTGAATTTCAGAAGGCTGCTAAAATGGGAACAAAGGTAAGTTATGGACCCAGCGTTGCCAGAATTAAGATTTTATCTTTTTTTTTGAAGATTTTTTTGAAAAAAAATAAGATTTGAAGATTTTTTTTTCTCAAATTAAGATATTTTATTTTTAGAAGTAAAGATTTTTAACTTTACGTTTGTTCAACATGCATAATTCTTTTACAGTTTTTTAAACAGTAAATTTTTAAAACAATGAGGTTTTATATCAGCTTGTTGTCTTTTGGTTTTGCACACTTTTGTACTAACATGCATCATTATTTTTGGGCATACAAAACATTAGAAAAGCATCATAGATTCGCGGTTGTTCATTTTGGGAATATTGATGAAAAACAATTATTTGTGAAAAGAAAATATGTATATTTATAAAGATTAATTTATTAAAGAACAAAAAAGTTCATGTATTTACCCTAGAGGGAAGCGAACTGACACCAAAGTAGTCCTGTGATAGGTCTTTGGTGGTAGAGACCGGTTCTAGTTTTAACACTTTCTATGAATAAGACCTATCACTTTTACATGGGGTTGTCATTGGAGGGGGTCAATTGACTGCATTTGACCAGTCACACATCTATTCTAAACGGACGTGTTTATTGACAGTTACTAAAATGAAGTATTAATTTAATACAATGTAGTATTATTTCAATAAAACAAGTCCTAGAATTAAATTCAAGAACCAAATTTTAGAAAGTCCCAAAAAAATGTATCACACCACCGGTGAAGACTGTGCTGTAATTCATTACTTTTTCTACCTTTTTGTTCTTCATAAACCAGTTACATGATTGGTTCTCCTTTCACTGGTCATGAGCTCTTTCTTTTTGTACCTGTTCTATTTTCACAGCTCTCGGGACCAATTGACACAAATTTCCCGCAGGGTAGTTACTATGTCTTAGTACCAATAGGTAAAACTAATGGAACTTAACCCTAGGATTATCGTCTTGGTCTGGCCAGACCAAATTTGTGTTCTCCTTGCAATATTTTTCGAATATAAAAAAAAACAGGGGCGTATAAATGATACGTGCTGAATCGAATGAAACTAATTTGGATATTGGAGCAAACTAGTGGGGTGAAATTCTATTTTTATGTAAAACTCTATGCAAATTCTTGTTTTCTTTTTCAAATAGGACAAAATATCAAAAAAAAAGTAACGTGAATTCTATAAATGATATGTTCTGAATTGAATGAATCAAGTTTGAATCAAATGTGTGGTAGATGCGAAAAAGCAATGTGCAAAATTAAAGACTACTTATTCGATTTCATATGGTGTATGAGCTTCATAGCTCCCAAACTTTAATTTTTTTTGCCCAAAACTTATTCATCTCTATTATTAGAATTTAATTACTTGCGATGAAACTTCTTTATATAAATAGAAATTAAATGCATTTCAAATGTATTTTTTGCAAAATATAACTTAAAACACAATTTTAAACCTACAATCTAATTTTGTATATATATAATTATCCATAATAAAAAGAAGATTCTTTTAAAAAATTAATAATTTTTACTTTTTTGTCCTTGTTATAAGAAATTTGAAGATTTTTCTCTTCAAAATAAGATTTTTTTCGCCAAAAGAAGATATTCCTTCCAAATTTTCTGGCCATATGAAGCTAAGCTGGATGAAAGTTTACCGCAAAATCTATCGGTTTGAGGCGTATTTAATTATTTTACCAGAGTGGGCTTTATATGGGGCCTAGGGTAAATTATGGACCGATCTTCATCAAATTTTACAGCGTGGTTTCCAGTCCAATGAAACGAATTCTTGCAAAATCTTATGCCATTCTGTGCATTATTCCATCATTAATGTTAGTTTTTGTAACAAAATTATCAATTTTTTTTAGGTTGTGGTTCCACATTTTGATTCATAGCTCTGATCCTACTTAACGGATTTTGCTGTATTTCACTACCAAACTGCTTAGGACAACGACAAGCAATTTGTTTTTTTCTTTTGAGTTTTTCGAAAGTTAACGTGTTTTCAACAGACGGACAGACGGATAGACAGACGGGCATGGCTAAATCGACTTAGAATTACTCAAGGACCCAGAATATATATGTATATATTATTGGGTCTGAGACGAATAATAAATAAGTTTCACACGGAATGACAAACTTAGTATACCCTCTTCACAACTAATTGTGGTGGAGGGTATAAAAACACATAGAATGCATAAACTTATTTACGTATCGAACTTATCAAAACTATTTTACCGAAGAAGTCGTAAAAATCGGTCTATAAACAGAAAAGTTATGCCCAAAATATATTTTTTTTTTTGGAAAATTAAAAAATTTTTGGGAAACAGATATCTTCCCGAGTCCAAGTTTTGAAACCAAGATTATTGGAAAATTTCTACCGAAAAACATCCTTGTATAAATCTGTCGAATCGGTAAATAAAATTTGTTATAAATGCGACTAAGCACGTTGCTACTAAACTTTGTAAGGATCGTTCTAAATACAAACATTTTATAATTATTTGAGTGCTAAGATTCCACGTGTTGCAAACATTTGCTCTTCCCTGTATCCACACATAACATATGCACAACAATTTTCAAGATATGTTCAACTTAAATTATGGCACCAAAATTCTTAATGTTTCAAAAGAAGTGCTTACTTAAACAAAGTCATGAAAGTTGTCATATTAGGGGGGTAATATGAAACTATAAATAAAATTTAATGTTTACCTGATTAAAGCCTTAAACTTTAAGTCCACAAAAAAGAAATCTTAAACATGTTAAAGTTAATAAAGTTTTTAAAAAAGTGTTTTAGATTAAAAACAAAAAGTTTAAAAGGCTAACCCATGAATAATAGTTACTCTTGTAATTCATATTCCAAACATTATTTTGAATATTTACATTTGTGCATAACTTTAAGTTGTTTCTTATTTTTTGTATTTAATGTAAGTTAATTTATTATTTTGGGGGACAACTTTTATAGTTAATATTTTATTTACCTTAAAATAATTTTGTGGATATTCGTAGAGTTTTTATTTTTTGCTGAAGCCGTTTAGACATGTGCCGTTCGTTGGCTGTAAGATTTTTGTTAATTTTTTTTGGTAATTTTTCATGAAGTTTGTTTCGATTTTTTGTCGAATTAAATTGAGTTGTTGGCTAGAAACTCACTCAATAAGCGATCAATGTTATTGAAGTAATGCAATACAAAGTTTTGTAAAATAATCATATTATTATTGTTTTTATTGTTAATATGAATTTAAATTTAATAGAAGCCTTGGAAGTTTTTTTTAGGTTTTAAACTAAATGGCACTCACCAGGGAAGGTAATATTTAAGACAAAAATTTCAAATTTTTGCACGTCTCTTTAACGAATGCACATATTTCACAATTTATCTTCAGACCTATAAAATGGAAAATTTTGTTGGAATGGATTTTTTAAAGTCAATGACCTAATACTGACCATATGTAACAAATTTAAGACTAACGGCCTGTTTTTAGAACGCGAGCGCAAAAGTTAGTCGTTTAACCAACATTTATAACCAAATTTCAAAATTTTTTTTGTTTTAAATTTTAGTTAAACGAGTGTTTTTTGCGCTGCGTTCTAAAAACAGGCAGTAACTATTTGAATTTCTAAAAACAGAATTATAACTCTTTTTGAAAAATTTTTTTTAAATAAATAAAGTTAGTAAAAGTTGGATTTCCAATTTTGAAATAAAAAAAAAAAAAAACACGCAAAATTTTTTTTTTTTTAATTAATTTCGAATGCATTTATCACCGCTTTTTCTATTCAAGTAAATTTTTACTGTTCTGACGATTTTTTTTTTCGACATTTTTCATAATTAATAATTTTGAAGAGAGAACAAACAGCTAATAAGAGAACAGAAAAAAATCTTGAAGCAATTATCCAACAAACATGAAGTCAAACCTTTGATATGACACTACTTTATCATTTGATATCAAGCACAATCCTCAAACCTTTTTCAATTGTTTGAGGATTGTTTGTTTCATGTAAAATGTTGGGGCCGTTTTTCATTTTACTTTTGGGGCCATATTTCCTGGGGTCATTTTGGACACCGCCATTTCTAGCATATTAAAACACCAATAACTTAAAACAAAATTGAAGGAATCAAACAAAGACATGGAGTGTTTTAAATTGTAATCGACGACTTGACAGATATTTCATTAAAAAAGGATGTTCATAGTACTATTCGTTTCTATAATGCTGAAACAAACTAATTTGAAATAAAAAATCCTGGCTAAGAGGTTGTGTTTGCAATTTTTAAAAAATATGCCACCAACACACTAAAACTCATTTAAAAAAATGTTTTAAGAATATTTGTTAAACCAAAGTTTTCAAAAATTCTAAAGTTATGTTCACACCTATTAAATATTTAACGTCCTACACGTAACCATTAGTTTTCTTAAATAATTGTTTGCTTTTGCAAAATGTTTGGCTAGAGCACACATTATTTAACAATTTCTAAATTACATTCTACAACTATGATAAATACAAATTATAAAAAATAAAGCTTAGGATTGATCAACTTACTAGAAGTGTTTGTCGTAAGCCTGCATGGAACTGCCGTTGATACAGATCTTGGTTCTATCGTCAAATATTTGTTAGGTCTGAACACACCTTAAGTCATATCTATGTATTTTGTTGATTCCTTCTTTCAAGTTCTTCTATGCAGTTTAAGATGGAAAAAGAGGTATGGACCCAAAAGTGAAACAACCTCCCTAAAAAATTTATATTTCTGTTTCGAAAATAAGCATTAACTGTACCCATGTTCTGTAACTTTAGTGAGAACTTCTCGCATCGAAAAGATGTAAAACAACATATTGAATCGTTTCTGGAAAAGTGAGCAAAATTGTGTCTGTAACTCATGTCGAAAACTATCAAACGAGATTACGTCGTTACGTTATAAATGTCAAAAAATTCTACTCGAAGCCGATGTAACATTGCAGACGTTGAGAACGCCAGTCCACATATCGTTGACGGCGACCAAAATTTAAAAAAATTGAAAATTTTTAAACGACGGCAGCGAAAATACATCTATAATGTAAAGTGCGACTTTAATGTTTGTTGTTTGCAAGCGAGCTTTGAAAACATTCCTATATCTTATAAAAATGTTAAAAGCAAAATAATTAAACAATAAAAAAATGTGCCAAGAACAAAATATTATTATTATTCTTTGTACAATGTATATATTTTGCATTTTTAATTACGTTTAAGTGCTAAAAATTTTTCTCGCCCCATTTTAATTCGTGAGTTTATTTGACAGTTCAAAGCGGGAACTTTTCTCACAAAAATGTTACAGACACACTTTTTCTGTAAATTGGCGAGTAATTTCCATACGTGACAGTTAGGTTAGGTTAGGTTAAGAAGGGTTGTGTGCCCACAGGCACACCTCCACTCGGAGACCAAATACGATCCATTGTGAATCCCTTCAATGAAAATATGAAATATGAGATAAGAGGAAGTGAAAAGTAGAGAAAAGGCAGTATGAGTTAGACAGAAAATTAGAAAGTAGGACCAATACCCCCCTTACAGTCCCCTCAACAGAAACAGCCGCGTTATTTCCCTGACAAACCCCAGCAGATCGGCCGGATTACATCCAGCTATGCACCCCAGTTCGTCGTGAAACCTATCTCCCAGCCACTTCCGTCTGAGACCATGCATCCTAGGACAATGGCACAGTACATGCTCGATCGTCTCTAACTCCTCCGAATCCTCGCATAGCCTGCAGAAGTCTGGTATGGCGTTGTCCCATCTGCCCGCAAAAGCCCTGACAGGACAATGACCCTTCAAGAACCCTATAAGTGTTCTAAGACTACCTCTATCCAATCCCAGTAGAACCCTGATTGCCCCCGCGTCCAATCTGGGCCATAGTGCCCTAGACACCCTGCAATCCATTCTGTCCCTCCAGGATCAGTCAACGTCATCACGGAATTTCTCCCGTATCACCCCATAGTAGTAGCATAGGGGGGTTTTACCCCCCGTCCCCTACTACTAAGTCGAGACCCAAACCCCCTCTCACGAGTTCGTCCGCCACCTCATTCCCATCAACCATGCAGTGTCCTGGTACCCAATACAGCCTCACGTTGAATGCCCCCATGAGTTCCCTAAGAGCGTTCCTACACCGCGCGACCAGGCATGATCGCACCGTATGTCACCTCAGATCCACCCACGATGTGATCCAGTATCACCTTCGTCGCCCGCCAGATCACTAGGATCTCAGCCTGGAAGACACTGCACTCATCAGGGAGTCTGAATGACCTTTTTACCTCGGTGTCCGCGATATATACACCGGCACCAGTGCCGGTTTCCATCTTGGATCCATCCGTAAATACTGCCCACCCCTCAAACAGTTTATTGGATCCACTCCAGATTTCCCTATCCGGGAATTCCACCGGTGGTGTAACACCGAAGTCCAGAGTCGTAGTCCTATGTTCCGAAATTCCCTCAAGAATAGTACCCCGATCAAGCAGACCCACCTCGTACAAGATTCTCGTGTGATCATCCCGCCTAGGTCTAACTAAGGAAGACTCGTAAAGTCTAAGTAAGTTCCTAGCAGCCACACACCTCACATAATGCTCGATAGGGGATAGATTTAGTAGGATGTCAAGCGCTGCCTGTGGAGTGCTTCTCCTTGCACCCGTGATGCCCAGAGATGCACTCCTTTGAACCTTGCTAAGCATCTTCCTATAGCTATCCACACTCAACGCGCCCCACCAAACAGTGCATCCATATGTAACAGTTAGTACTCGCCAAAAAAAGTTACTGACACAGTTAAGTGAGAAAAACAGATGTTTGTTTCAATTTATGGCATTTTTGTTTAATTTCCCACATTTTAATCGAAAAGTTTCTCGACGCGAGACTTACAGAACATTGGCACTGGTAAGGGAATGGACCTATTTTTATTTAGACCATTTAATATGATCAGAAATCAGACTAGCATATATCGTGCAGATCAGTCTTTGGCTCCTTAAAACTTAAACCAATTATTATGTTTTTGTAAAATTTGACTTCGGAATACACCTTAATTAACAAAATTTTTATAGTTCGCTTTCTTTTAGAAGTTCTTCGAATGTAGTTCTTTTACTAGCTGTACCAAACGTGTACAAAAAGTCAATTATAAATTTTAAGATTTGTTTTTATTTAAACAAAGCAAGTGATCTTTTTTAGATTTGAAGAATAAAATATTTTTTATAGCAACATTTTTTAAAAGTTTACTTTTTTTTTGTATCTGTAGTTCAAATTCAATGTTTTAAAAAAAATTTCACACATACAACTTTTTTGTTTTTACTTTTATTATAATTCCTATTAATTTCCCTTAGTTACATGTTTCCATTAATATCAAGCTGACAATGAACTTGCACTTTGCCAAAATCGTTGGCCATAAACATATTTCACATGTTATACGTACCACACAAGCGGACTGATGGACAAATAAACAGATAAACAGCCTCTTGAACGTCAACAAAGTCAGTCTCACTTTTTACACAATTGTGGATGACACACAAAATGTAAACCAGCTAAAAAACAAATAACGTGTTAAGATTTTCAAAACAAAAACACAAAACAATAAAAAGAGTAAACAAATAGTGGGGGGGTTGGGGTAAATAAAAACCGTTAAAATAGTTTCTGTCTCTATACTAGATGTAAAATTTTTTTTAGTTGTATTTTGGCAAACTGTAAGAATATTTAATGTTATTTTAATTTTTCTCGTACTTGTTTAAACAAGAAAAAAAATTTCTTAAGTTTAAAAGAAAGTCTTGTAAAACATCAAAAGAAATTAAAAGTTTTTGTAAAAAACAACTGTTTTCAGAAATTTTATTATTGTTATTTACAAAGATGACCTTTAAATGTAAACTAAATTTTAATTTAAATAAAAGTGAAAATAAAAAACTATTTTGAAATGAATATGTGTATTTATGGAAAATATTGGGATCGGGGTTTTTAAATAAAATTTAATTCGTATTCAATCTAACGTTAAAATGAAAGCATTATCTTGTTTAACTCTTTCACGTGCACAAGGAAACCCTGGTTATTTTTTAATATCCAATGGATTTTTTTATTTGATTTTTATACAAAATAAACTAAAATTGCAAAGAAATAAAAATCTCGTGGTTAGATTTTGTGGAATTTTTTGGGATATATTTTTCCCAGTGGACGATAAAGAGGAAAACATACTTCAGCTAATTGATTTTTTATGAATGATTTTACATTTAAAAAAATTAAATTCTTAAAAAACAAGTTAGAGTGCTATATTCGGCTGTGCCGAATCTTTGATACCCTCCACCGACACTTCGAATGTTTTAGGAGTAAATATCTGTATGATGTCTATTTATTATTATAATCTTTGTAAAAACAGACATCTGCATTAAAATTTGTTGCGGTTTAGACCTATATAAAATTATTGATCGACAATCAGAATCAATTTTAAAAAGTTTGAGTAGAATATCAGTTTAGGATGAACTTAAATGATCTTCAAGAGAACAAATTATATAAAAGCCATGGTAAGCTATGAACCAATCATCCCAAATTCTGCAGAACGATTTCTGGTATTAAAAAACATAAATTTCAATACAGCGGTGCAATTAGTTTAAGCGTTTGCAGTAAATTTCAGAAGGTTGCTAAAATGGAATCTAAGGAAAATTATGGACCGTATATCACAAAATTGCATAACATTTTTTCTGGCCATATGAAGCTAAACTGGAAGAAAGTTTACCGCGTATTTAATTATTTTACCAGAGTGGGCTTTATATGAGACCTATGGTAAGTTATGCACCGATCTTCACCAAATTTCACAGTGTCATTTCTAGTTCTATAAAACTGTGATGTATCAAATTTTGTTATGATAGCGTTATTTTTTACGTTTTTAGGCGTACTAAGCTGTTTTCCGGGAGTAAGGTTTATATGGGGCCTATGGTAAATTATGGACCGATCTTCACGAAATTTCACAGTCTTATTTCTAGTCCTGTAAAACTTAAATGTTCCAAATTTTGTTATGATAGCATTCTTTTTTACGTTTATAGGCGTACTAAGCTTTTTTCCGGGAGTAAGGTTTATATGGGGCCTATGGTAAATTATGGACCGATCTTCACGAAATTTCACAGTCTTATTTTTAGTTCTAAAGAATTATGATGTACCAAATTTTGTTATGATACCATTATTTTTTACGGATTTAGGCGTACTAAACTGTTTTCTGGAAGTAGGTTTTATATGGGGCCTATGATAAATTATGGACCGATCTTCACGAAACTTAATAGTTTCATTTCTAGTCCTATTTAACTGTGACGTGCCAAAATTTGTTATGATAGCATTGTTAGTTAGGGTTTTAGGCTTACTATACTATTTTCCAGGAGTAGGGCTTATATGGGGCCTAGAGTAAATCATAGACGGATCTTCAAGAAATTTTACAGCGTGATTTCCAGTTAAATAAAACGAACTGTTGCGAAATCTTATATCATTATGTGCATTTTTCCACCATTTATGCTAGTTTTTGTAACAAAATTATCAATTTTTTTTAGGTGGTGGTTCCACATTTTGATTCATAGCTCAGATCCTATTGAACCGATTTTGCTGAATTTCAATCCCAAACTGCTTAGGATAACTACAAGCAATTTGACACCAAGTTTGTTTATTTCTTTTGAGTTTTTCGAAAGTGAGCGTGTTTTCAACAGACGGACAGACGGACAGACAGACGGACATGGCTAAATCGACTTAAAATTACTCAAGGACCCATAATATATATACTTTATAGGGTCTGAGATGAATAATAAAAAAGTTTCACACGGAATGACAAACTTAATATACCCCCTTCACAACTAATTGTGGTGGAGGGTATAAAAAAGGTTTTATAATTGTTGGAGAAATGCAAATTTTGAAGTATTTGCTCAAATATTGTTTTAGTCATAATGTTAGCGATGTAGGGGACACCCATATCTTCATCAGTAGATCTGTTACTTCAAAGATTTGGCAACACTTTGATACTTGTTACAAAATTTATTCCTAAATATGGGTAAATCCAAAGTGTTGAACGTGACAGTCGTACGCATCAAAAATGCAATAACATTTTAAACAGCAAATATTTTTACATTTTCTTAACCCTTAAATTATAGCACTAAGAAAGCACTGTTATCTGTGCTAAAGTTTATGGAGGGCGCGATTCTAGGCCAAAGATAATGGCAAAATAATTAGCGGTTCGAACCTGAAAAAATAGAAGTAGTTTTTGTGGCCATGTATAAAAAGGCGTAATTCAGCGAAACCTGGCACAATTTTTTAGTCAAACTACTTTGAGAATTTTACGTAGCAATGTAACATTAAAATGTCTTTGATTTGAATCCAACATTTTCTGTATTTTCTTTTTTTTAAGCCAAAATTTGGGCCGATACGTGACATTTCGAACGTGAAATTTTTTCCATAATAATTTAACTGAAAAACAAAATAAAAATTTACCGTTAATCCGAATAACATATTCCTCTTTGAACTCTTCTTTAGATTACAGACCATGTTAGAAAATTTTTTTGAATAATTTTCATCAAATATCACCTCTTTTCAGGACGATAATTTTAAAGAAATCATACAATAAAACATTCTCACATATAAGAAATCACGTTTGCACAACTTTGCAGTCTGATAGTTCATCTAAGTGGACAAATTTATGGGTAAATTTATAAAATTATTAAAATCTTAATATTTCTCTATAATAATATCGTAAAATAATCAGCTTTTAATAACTTTTAAATTTTCGGTCGCGGTGGACCTTTTGACGGATATACCCATATGCTTTCATTTCGTCTACTTCAACAGTAAAGGATCCACAGATTTGCTGCATGCGGTTTATAAGAGCCACTTGTCCACCTAAAAACAGGTTCATCTTCATTATGAAGAGATGTGCTGGCATCCAAAGTTTTGTTTTGACCAGGGGGCAAATCGAGACATTCGATATCGATCGAAATTCCCATGTTAATTGTATTGCAATTTCGATCGATATCGAATGTCGCGATTTGCCCCCAGTTTCTTGTACTGCACTTTCGATTTCAATCACATCCGCAGCCTCTTCATGTCTTCTCCTTAAAAGTCTTGGTCTTCTTTATCTAGGTGAAGTTCATGACAAATGATAATAAAAAATTAAAACTGGCCAATAGTTGTTCAATTTTGTATATTCACTCTATGGGAAACATTTTTTCCAAGGGACCAGAGTGAAAATTTACTCTTACTACTGATATTGCGTTTTTTTACATATGCACAATATTAATTTCTTCTAAAAAGTCTTGATCTTGTTCATCTAGGTGAACTTCATCTTCACTTTCACTATAATCCGCCATTGGCAGCTGTACTATTTCATTTTCGCGTAAATGGAACTCCCTACACTAGTAAGAGTAAATTTTCACTTCCGGTCCATAGGGAAAATGTTTCCCATAGAGTAAATATATACAAAATTGAACAATTGTCGACCAGTTATAAATTTTTTATTATTATTTATCATTTCTCCTTACTAATCACATAATATTTATCACTTATAAAACTTAAAAACATAATAATATCCGCGACAAAACGAGCCAAATCGAAACGTCCTTACGGTGGAGAAAAACTTGATTTTCCTTCCTTTATTATTCTTTAACCGTTTAAGTATTGCCACCTTTTTACTTTTATTTACAATAAATCATAGCTGTTGTACGACATCTAAATGTCAAAATAAATATTTAAAAAAAATTCTTTACTAAAATAAATAATCAATTTGAATTTTGGGAAAAATATTTCCCATTGCCGTGAAAGGGTTAAAATAAAATTTAAGTAAAAACAAGTTACAGTGCTATACTCGGCTTTGCCGAATATTTGATGCTCTCCACCGATGGCTAGGATATTTAATTTATCGGAGCTGTGGTAAAGTATGATTCGATCTTCATGAAATTTCACAGTGTGATTTTTAGTCATATAAAACTGTGACAGACCAAAATTTGTTACAGAAGCATTATTTGCCATGGCTTACGCGTTCTAAACGGTATTCCGAGAGTAACGTTTATATGGGGCCAATGGAGAGTTATGAACATAACTTCACGAAAATTTGCCGTGTAATGCCTGCACTGAAAAAATAAAAACCCATCTTTAATTAACATACACAGAAAATAATTGTTTCACCAATTAAAGCATTCATCAAAAATAAAATCAGTTTTAATGAAAAATGTAATCAAATGAATTTAACGTTGAATCAAATAAATTTGTAAATTTGCTCACTGGTGCAAATCAATAGCATCAATCAAACGTTTAATTCATTTGAATAATTTTTTTAATTAAAAATTATTTAATTTTGGATCAATGCTTTAATTGGTGTCAGTTTGTTTCCGTGTGTTAGTCAGCAATTTGTACTATTAATTAAATTTCGTGCTGATTTTCCGCAAGCAAATTAGTCATACAAATTTACATATTTGTAAGTTTGAGCTTTTCTTGCTGTTCAGTCAATAAATTTATTTGAAATGCGACCACCAGCAAAATAGGCTATATAAAACGTAAACACAAATCAAAATATTTTTTTCAATCAACAATCAACTTTCTTTGTGTTCTTTTTTGGGGTTCAAATTCATTATAAATTTTGAGGTGATTTTTCATAATGAAGAATAACCCCAAATTAAAGGTCATATTTCATTTTATTTTAGGGTTATTTTTCATTTTATTGGGGTAATTTTTCATTAAAAAAATAGGGCCATATTGAATTATGAAAAATACCCCCAAATTTGGGGTAAACTTTCATTTATTTTTTTGGGGCCATATTTCCTGGGGCCATATTTCGCAGCGGCTATTTTATGAATAAATGATTTAGCTTTATTTTCAAACTGTACCTGAAACAACTAAAAAATTATTTAAAACATTAAAATATTTTGAAGTTTGTGTGTATGTTTTCATGTTTGCAAACATACACAAAAACATTATAATTTTTATTTTCAATTAAGCAAATTAATTGAAACAATTAAACAAATTGTGTGAAAGTGCATTACTTGATTAAATTGAAAGAATTTTTGTGAACATTTTTTCTGTGTACTCATACAAAATTGCGACAGACCAAAATTTATTACAATAGCACATTATTGGTTGCAGTTTAAAGCGTACTTAAGGGTTTTTCGATTAGGGCTTTATATGGGGCCTATGGGAAATTATTTTATTATGGTGGTTCCAAATTTTGATTCATAGCTCTTATCGTACTCAATAACCTAGAATATACATATCCCAGTAAAAACTTCGCCCACAAAATAATGTGTTGAGTAATCAGAAAAATATGAAGGCACTACTCACAATTCTACTGAAAGAACCAATGAGTTTTACAAGGCATGTCCCAAAATGAACGCATTTAACAGTAAGTCATTATTTTTTTACTTAAATACATCGAGAAAAAAGTATTTATACACAGAAAAAAATTACGACAAATCAATTGTCATATTGAATATCATATTCGTCAATCCAATTAACTTTTTAATTGAAAAGGCACCAACAACCGAATTTGTAAATATAAAAAATAAATTTTGTTACTTAGGATTGCTAAAACTCAACAAATATTTTTAACAATGAGTTTGTTATATTGAATAAAGTATTTGTTAACATTTAAACATCAATTTTTATTTGAAGTTTGTCATTTTAACAAAATATATTACTGCTTATTGATTTGAACAACAAATGTCATTTAAGAGTTATTTTTATTATTTTTTTAGTAATATACATTAAAAGTCACATTACAAGTAACATTACAAGCTATTTCACCAATAGACTAATCCCTGGATGCACTAGGAAGTTCCGACATCACCACAAATCGAATTTTTGACCCCATTGTTGGTATATTTGAAATACTAGAATATATGTATACATAAAATACCCGTTAAAATTTCTTTATGAATCATTAAATAATATCTTCACTTACCCTGTAGATTGATGCAGCTTCTCAGCAATCGAATATCCTTTATTCCTTTTAAGATTTTGAACCAAAGATATTTTAATTTATTTTGTATTTTAATCTTTTTGACACAAAATAATTTTTTACTATGATTTACAAATTAATTTTTTTACCAAAAAAATACAAATTGTAAATATGACAATTTACAAACATATTAATTAAGAAAATTGTTAAAAATATTAGAAAAGTTTTAATAAATTTTCTTCAATTACTTATTAACTTTAGTTATTTTTTTTTGTGTAGAAGTTGTTATACATGTAGTTATAGAAAAAAGCTACTAAATAATGAGTTAAAGAAGCTATTCGTTTTGAAAAAGTAAGCGAAGTTTTAACTGGGATATACTTAATGTAGTCTTAGATGAATATCTGTTGACAAACGGAATGACAAAGAGGGAGTTTACACGGTGTCTATTCAGACATGTCTAACAAACACGTTTGTTTTGCTTGTTGGCGATCGGGGTAGAGAAGAAAGAGGTGTTGCCAAACAAACATGAAATGAGTTTTCATGTTTGTTTATATGAATTTCCATGTTTTTAATTTGTATGTATATGTATATTAGACTATTATACATGAAAACAGACATGTTTGGAAAGACATCGTGGAAATACAATAGGTTTTTGGAAGCATGTTCAAAAGAGAATGTCAAAAGCAGACATGTCTGAAAAGACTCCGTGTAAACTCCCTCAAACTAACACAGAAAAAATTATTGCTAAAATATTTTCAAATAAACGCTTGTTTGAAAAATTTTTTAATTCCTATAAATTTTCTTACTGTTTCATTAATTATTTTTGCTTGATTTTTATTGTATCAACAAACTAAATATACTTAAGTACACAGAAAAAATTAAAAACCAACTTTAATTAAGGTATTTGTAAGAAATTTGTACTATTAATTAAATTCCGTATTGATTTTCCGCCTGCAAACGAATTGATCATATCAATTAACATATTTGTAAGTTTGAGCGTTTCTTGCTATTCAGTTTCAATCAATAGGTTTAATTGAAATTTGTCCACCAGTAAAAGATGCTTTATAAAACGTAAACACTAATCAGATTATTTTTTTTCAATCAACACATTTAATTGAAACAATTAAAAAATTTTTGGAAACTTTAAAATATTTTGAAGTTTGTTGTGTATGTTTTTATATTTGCAAATATACACACAAACATTATTATTTTTATTTTCAATTAAGGCAAATTAATTGGAACAATTAAAAAAATTGTTTAAAACGGCATTATTGAATTAATTGAAAACATTTTGGTGAACATTTTTTCTATGTACACCCTCTTAACAACTAGTTGTGGTGGAAGGTATAATTATAATAAAGTTTTCCCTTGCGATTTAAGTTTAGTGATCTTTTTACAATGTTTTTTTCACAAATAAACTTCTATCCTGTGTTCGAAAATAAACATTAAATATCGCTACTAAGTGTTCGGTTCAGTAGTTTTTTAGTAAACACAAACGCTAATAGTGTTTGCGTAAAAAATTCAATAAAAAATAATGTTTCCCTGTTTGTTATCTTTCGAAAAATATATTGTTCTTATTGAACTCAACAAAAAGATGAAAACATTTAATTTTGTTCGGCTTTTTTAAAAAACCACAAGCTTCATTATGTTTGGTTCAGCTCATTAATGTTCGTTCGTTTCTATTGTGCGTTGCGCTCTTTTGGCTGGTAGAAAAAACAAACAAAATCGAAAACGCAAAACGCAAGAATTTTACAAGTCATTGTTTAACAAGATATCTTTAATAAAATAATTTTATGTTAAATATTATACAAATATTTATCTATTAAACAGAATTTTATAAAAAAAATTATAAAAATTTGATTAAAAGTGTATTAAAAACAACTTCCAAATTCTTGCGTTTTGCGTTTTCGATTTCCATCACACCCCTGATTTTTAACAAAAACAAAATACACATGCCAAAAAAACCAAACGCCAGCGAAACAATTTTACACAGTACACACAAAAGCTGTTCGTGCTGCGGTCGTTGCTAAAATTTTTTGTTTGCTCATTTCTTTATCAAAGTAAAAAAAGATACATTATAGAACATTAAAGTATTATGTTTGTCTAGAGTATCACTACACAGAAAAAAATAACTAAAGTTAATAAGTAATTGAAGAAAATTTATTAAAACTTTTCTAATATTTTTAACAATTTTCTTAATTAATATGTTTGTAAATTGTCATATTTACAATTTGTATTTTTTTTTGGTAAAAAAATGAATTTGTACAGTGAAGGAAAAAACTCTACATACCCCCACCCCCCCCCCCCCCCCCTGATTTATGGTTTTTACCCAATTGATAACATATATCATAATTTTTTTTAAATAACATTTAAGAGCTCCTAAAACTATAATATTTTAAGCAAAAAAAAAATTTTCAAAAGTATATAACGGTAAAATTATTAAACATAAATCAAATTTTATGGCGGAAAAAAGTCTACAGACACCATGGCATCTCTTAAAAAGATGTAAAAAAAATTTAAGATATGGCAGCACGTAATTTTTTCGTATTTTTTGTGTTAACGGGAGTTATAAAGTAGCCCTTGAAAAAAATTTAAATAAAATAATTTTGATTTTCTTGCACAAAATGGCTAATAGAAAAGAAATCAATGTTTCAGTGAGAAATTTGGCGGTTAAATTAAGAAAGGAAAATAAATCTTATAGAGAAATTGCAAAAACTTTAAATTTAAGTCGTCCTACGGTGCAGACAATTATTAGAAACTATAACAACACAAATACGACCGAAAATAAGCCGCGATCTGGGAGACCAAAGAAATTATCCAGAAGAGATATTAACTTTATCCTTAAAGAAGTCAACAAAAACCCACAAATAAGCGCTCCAAAATTGGCGGAACGTATAGCACAAAGCACCAGCAAGAATGTCCACCCCAAAACAATTCAAAATGTTTTGCATAATAATGGCTTCAGAAGCAGAGTTGCTCGAAAAAACCCCTTATTTCTGCCAAAAACCGTAAACTTCGCCTTGAATTTGCTAAAAGGAATATTGACAAGGGTATGGATTTTTGGAAACGTGTGCTATTTACAGATGAAAGTAAATACAACATTTTTGGAAGTGATGGCCGCGCCAGAGTTTGGAGAAAACCAAACACTGCACTTCATCCCAAGAACATCATACCCACTGTAAAACACGGTGGGGGAAACGTAATGGTTTGGGGAGCTGTTGCGTCATCTGGAGTAGGTGAGCTGGTTTTTATTGATGGTAATATGGATCGACATATGTATAAGAATATATTGGAACACAATTTGAAGCCGTCTGTCGAAAAACTGGGTCTTGGAAGTCAATGGATTTTCCAACAGGACAACGACCCTAAGCACACTGCTCACGTTGTGCGGGACTGGCTGCTATATTATGCTCCAAGGCAACTTAATTCACCTCCCCAGTCTCCCGACATAAACCCTATTGAGCACATTTGGTATGTTCTGGAAAGAAAAGTCAGAAAATACGATATAAGCGGCCGTGAAAGCCTAAAAATGCTTTAATTCGAGCATGGTCAGAAATAACCCCCGATATAACTGAAAACTTGGTGGCATCAATGCCCCGTCGGCTCCAAGCTGTTATTGATGCTCTTTCCACTTAATAATTTTCTTTATAAAAGAATTATTTCCTTTAAGAAACCGAAACTTTGCTATAAAATTTTGGCTCCAAAAATAAATTTGGAAAAATTTTAAAGTAAATACAATACCTTAACTCAACACTTCTTTGCGACACAAACTCTTTTTTACAAAAAGCTCTTTTTTTTAAACGCAATTTGTTTGGGCCAAAATGTCAATTTATAAAAAGGTTATTTATAAGAGCTGTCTTTCGATTTGGATGAAATTTGAACCAAGGTTAATCCTATTGGATAGTAGTTTCGACACAACTTTTCAACAAGATCGGTCAAGAAGTTTCTGACTGAGAGGGGGTCAAAATTTCACATTTTGGGCAAACAGGTGTTCTTTCTCATCCATGTAACTTATTACCTATTGGTGTTAGCAAAATGTGTCCCAAGTAGCTTAGATAGCTATTTTATCAATCTTTCGAAATATTTTTTTTGTTTTTTAAATAATGTTTAATATTTTTATTTTTAGATTTAAAAATTTGTGTCTAAACTACTATTAAGTAGGGCTAACTTTGGAGCAAATTTCATCCAAATTGGAAAACATCGATTTCAAAAGTTGGGTCACTGGACATGAAATCAGCCCAATTATGAATAAAAATTCCCCAGGAGTTTTCTCCCTTCTCCCATTTTTCCTATTCAAATTCAATTGCAAAAATGGGAAAAGGGAAAAAATTCCTGGGAATTTGTATTAATAATTGGGCTGTATATAATGGTTTTGGCACAATAGCACCCATACGAAATGAGCGAGGAGGACCAAAATTTAGCTCAGACATTTTTCAAGTATATAACCGCATTATTACACTTTTTTTTATGACATTATTAATACTTTTAAGATAAAAAATTCTATAATGTAGAAATATTTTATTTTGTTTTATTTGTCCCGCAAAACTTCCTACGTTTTTTAATGGTTTTTGAAATTTGTCCCGTTCTTTTGAAAAAATTAAACAGGAAGCCCTATTATTTTTATAAGAACAAAAATCTTAAAAGTGCATTTTTTCATGAAATAAAATTTGAAAAAAAGTTTTTTTTAATACCACTGTTTAATAAAAAAAAACATTTGTTTTTATTTAAATTTGTTTTTCTCACGGCCAATTTTACCAAGTTCAGTTAAAACTAACTATTACTTTAACTTCCAGTTAACAATAGTGGTATTCACACCGAGCTTGTTAGTTTGTTAGTCGTTAATCGATACTTTTTTACACGCATTTTGTTTTTGTATATTTAATGTGCTACCGGATTAACATTTAACAAATTAACGACCTGGCACCCCTGATAAAATAGTTGAAAATTGACGCAACATGCGAAATTCTGCGATGCAAAGTTCGATACTGGAAAGCTACATTTAGTAAAGCTGAAGAGTGGCGAAAGTCAACTGGTGCTGGAATTGATGTAAATGATGACTGTAGCACTACATACGAAAAATGTGCCCGTATTTTGATCACCTGGCGGAACTTTTTCACAATAAAACTAACTCAAATGTAGTTACGGAATCTTCAACATTCCATATAGATATCAATATGGCAGATATAATAGAGGAAGATGGAGATGTGATACTTCAAGATTCCTCATTTACAGATACATTTTCCCATTTAGAGGAACAGGCTCAATCGGTGTCATTTGAACTCATGCCACAGACACCAGCATCTACATCAACTCCAATTACACTATGGAAAATTTTTGGGATTATTGTCTGGGGGTTAGAAATTCCAAGTCAGGGTGATGGTACTAGGTCAGTATAGTAAAAACCTCAAAGGGTTTGGCGTTCGTATGTGTCAGTTTTTTTTTATGACATTTTAATTTTTTTCCTTATCTTGATGTTTTTTCGCTTAGTTGTAACATTTTGGCAAAAACGTAGTTTAACATAACTCGAGAACCACTTGTCCGATTTTGCTAAAACAAACTCAAAAAAATTTAGAATTACAATTTCTTTAATCCGTTCATATAATGTTTTTCATTATAATCAACAGTTTTGCCGGTAAAAATAAATTTGTTAAGAAAAAAAAAATATTTTTTTGCCTAAAAATTAAATTTTTTTTTTTTTTAAATTCATAAAAAATCCAAAACGGAAAAAAGGATCAAGTGTTATTAATTTCATGTAAAGTCACATAACCTATAAACAAAATGCGACATAGATCATAGAAATCTATGAACGCGTTCTGCTTTAATTTACAATTAAGTGAAGGTATCCCATTTTGACAAGAATATTGATATTTGTTTTTATTCAAAAAAGTGTAATTTATCGCCTTTTTTATAAATTTTCCCCAATAACTCCAGACTTCTGGCCATAAACTACTAAAAAAATTAAGTAAACATTTTTATAATTTTTTATTTTTATTTTATTTATTTATTTTTATTTATTTTAATAAATATTGCTTAGACTTTTTCGATGGTGGTTGTTCGGGACTAGTGGCATCGCATTCATCGCTATCATCAGTTTCTGAACCACACATAATGTCAATGTGTGACTCCACTGTTGGCCCTTCTGCATCTCCTGAAAATTGTTTATCATCAAGATCATCCTTGTCTTGCCACACAAGCTTACCCCACCAGCAAATTTCCGCAATTATTGCACTCGGCGACTTTTTGCCTCTATATCTGTAAGTTTTTGTTTTATTAAAATGAGTTTGAAAAAATAAAAAATCAGTATTACCTCATTTCAAATGGCATAGCAACTTGATGATAGCGTTCACCTTGTTCATCAGATTCGGTAGCCAATTGTTTGCTGAAGTAGTCCAGATGATGATGTAAATAATGGATTTTCAAGGACATGTGGACACCAATTTCCGAGAATGCTCTTAACATCCTTGCGACAGGATGTTCCAAAACATGAGCACTAATAGATGTGGGTGGAATTTCTGTAAAAAAATCATACAGGTAGCCAACGGAAAACCCCAAATAATTAAAAAAGTGCACTTTCCTTTTTTCCTTTCAATTGTCCACGCACATTTATTACCGCTTATTACTTTGCCACCGCAATCATAAAAATCAAATAACCTTTTGTTTATTACTTTTTCATGATTTATGTCTCATTTATTTCATAGGTTATGCGACTTCACGTGAAAGTAATAGGACTTGAAACTTTTTTTTACTGTTTTGGATTTTTTATGAATTAAAAGTGAAAAATTTAAATTTTTTGGGCAGTGTTGCACATATAGGAAAACGGTATAGAAACAGATTAGAGATATTGTAATTCTTAATTTTTCTAAATTTGTTTCATCAAAATCGGGCAAGTGGTTCTCGAGTTATGTTAAACTACGTTTTTGCCAAAATGTTACAACTAAGCGAAAAAACATCAAGATAAGGAAAAAATTTAAAATGTCATAAAAAAAAAACTGACACATACGAACGCCAAACCCTTTGAGGGTATTACTATACTGACCTAGTACCATCACCCTGACTTGGAATTTCTCACCCCCCAGATTGGCTGTTGTACTGTGTTATTAATCGGTCACTAGGCCAAAAATTTAAAACGCGCGTGTCGGCTTTGCATTGAGCAACAAAAAGTTTATTTGGAAAAAAGTAGAATGGAACAAGAGTTTGAAATTTGAAAATTGGAACTGGAGCAAAACGAGAGACTTGCGATAATGGAACTGAAATTTAAATGACAAACCAAAATTATTACCTTAATTATTTAAATAAGCGTTTGCGTATTTGTGATGAATTTATTAATTTTTTTTATAAAACGAAACTAAAATGTTTACCTGATCTCTTAAAATAAGTACGCAACGTATTTGTGATGAATTTATTATTTTTTTTTTTATAAAACGAAACTAAAATGTTTACCTGATCTCTTTAAATAAGTACGCAACGTATTTGTGATGAATTTATTAATTTTTTTTTTATAAAACGAAACTAAAATGTTTACCTGATCTCTTAAAATAAGTACGCAACGTATTTGTGATGAAATCATTACTTTATTTTATGAATAAATGATTTAGTTTTATTTTCAAACTGTGCCTGGAAACATAAGATGGTATAACATTTTTCTTTTCATTTCAAAGCTAGTTCTACTTGACTCTTCCAATTGCTCTTCAACTGCACTGTGGTTCTGTGGCACCTCTTCAAATTGCTCTATGGCAGTACTATCAACGAGAACATTGTGGAGGATGCAGCACACTAAAACCCAATCGTTGCAAAATGTATGGCTTTCCTCGTTATGAATTCGCATTCGTAATTCATTGAGACTAATATACCTGCCTTTTCATATTCTAAAACAATGTTCAACTCTACTCTTTATTGCATCAAGGTGTTGAGCATATGGGGTAAATTGTAAATTGTATCAGAACAGTAAGTCAGCTGTTTTACTACGAAAGTAACCAGACTAACAAAGTTTTAAAAAGGGGATCGTACACAGTTGGTTACTTTAACAAATAAACAAACTACCGAGTAACAAATTAACAAGTTCGGTGTGAATACCACTAATATGTTTTTGAATTATAACTGAAGTTGGTGAAAATGGCTGTCAATAACTCCAACTGACTAAGCAAGCGATCTGTCAAATAAGATTTTCCAGCCGGGTTAGGTTCAATTCGCCTTTAACTTCAAGTCTACAACAAACAGACATGATTTGCTTTTATAACACGATGCAATAAAATCATTGTTTAAACATTTACATTACAAACCGTCTATACTTAACACTAACATCGTGTTATTTACCAAATTAAAACATATTATCAAATTATCTCCGAAAATGCGAAAGCCAGTCAGCCAGCCGGACGGTAGCACATCGTTAGATCGGTGCAGAATACTAAACGGTGAATCTAAAGGCAATATTTTGTTGCGTTACATACATACATCTATACAAACGCTCTAAGGTATACATTTTTACTAAAAACCACTTATTTCTTTCTTCCAAAAAAATATGACAATTTTACTCAAAAATATATAAACAAAACTATTTGTGATACACAGAAAAAAATAACAAAAGTTATTAAGTAATTAAAGAAAATTTGTTAAATCTTTTTAATATTTTTAACAATTTTTTTAATTAACATGTTTGTAAATTGTCATATTAACAATTTTTTTTTTTGTAGAAAATAAATGTGTATATCATAGGAAAAATATTTTGTGTCAAAAAGTAAAAAGCATAAAATAAAAAATTCTGCATTTTCCATTTTAAATCTTTAAAAGAATGAATGATTTGGGGCTTGTTCTGAAATTTTACCAATCAATACGGTCAGTTAACTTATTATTTAATTATTCATAAAGAAATTTTAACGGGTGTTCTATAAATTTTATTCTTCTAGATTATAGTTTTGTGTTGATGTCAGAAACTTATAGTGCATTGCATAAAGGTCTATATTTGTTCCCTTATCTGTTATAATGGTTTTTGTGATGTAATGTTTAATGAATTTTACTGAAATAAAAACAACTTTTAAATGCATCCTTAATTTCAATTTTGTTAGTAACAAACTATTTTGTTAATATGACAATTAAGTAATAAAAATGTATATTTAATTGTTAACAAATATTTTATTCAATATTACAAACTCATTGTTAAAAATATTTGTTGAATTTTAACAATTTTCATTAACAAAATAGTTTTTTTGTATTTACAAATTCAGTTGTTGGTGCTTTTTCAATTAAAAAGTTAATTGTATTGACGAATATGATATTCAATATGACAACTGATTCGTCGTAATTTTTTTCTGTGTAATATAGCATTTCCGAATTCCAATCAATATTCCAAATAATCAGACTTTGGAATTAAACACTTAATTTTATAACATCTCTGTGTTAAAAATAAACTAAATAAATATTTCTAATATAAAATGTTATTAGAGTATTTTTTTTAACAATAAAATTGTATATTTAGGTCAATAGCTTCTAAAGTTTCCAAAAACAAATCAATTTTAACAAGTTTAAAGTCGCTATAAAAACAAAAGAATTAAGAAACAAACCTGCATTTTTAACAATTTTGGAAAAAAAAAATTGGCCAAAGTTAAAAACGTACATATTTGAAACAAGAAATTCAAACGTCGTAGTCAGTTTCAATAAAAAAAAAATTTTAAAAAATATAAAATAACTAATTCACCATAAAATCGAACATGGGTTTTTATGTATTCCTGGGGCATGCAAATCACTAAAACAGAACACACACATTCACAGAGACTTAAACTTAAAAAGAAATAATAAAAATAAAAATACATAAATAAATAAACGATATAAAGACGGAAACATGCAAAACAGTTATTCACTACTGATACACATTTCTAGACAAATGAACAAAACAATTTGAACAAATTGAAATACACTTAATCACAACAAACAAATTCAGGGGGTATTCAACAGTTTTTGTTTTTAATAGTATAAAAAAACCTTGCATACATAAAGCCTATTGGTTGAGGTGAACTCTTGTGCTCCTAGCTAAGCGTACACAATTTCGTATGCGTTACCCATACAAAAAAATATATCAGTTAAATAACTGCTACAAACAACTACTGCACCACTACATGACACACAGTCAGTCAGTCCAGTGCTAATAGGAGCTGCATTTAATGTTCGTTCATTTAGTTTGACTGCTAAAATGAAATCACCAAAGACAGACCAGAAACATGACCTTCATGTACGAGTATTGAAAAAAAAATCCAAACAATTTTATAAACGATGCATGTCTCTTGATAATGAATTAAAAACGAATCAACGTATGAAAAACTTCAGAGAGAATCTCCTGTAATATTAATCAAGTATAAATGTTTATAGAGTGGCAAAACAACATACAACGATGACAACAGTTTGATCGTAATGTGTTGTTGGAGGGATATTGAAACAGAACAATTAAATTCTTTACAAGAATTCTTTCAGTTTTATTTTTCTTGGTAATAAAATTTAAGTTACATTTCAAAGAAGACTGTCATATTGAATTAAGATGTAAGCTAATAATGTTTTTTCCTCTGTAGGAAATTCTGCGTAGTAATGCGATGTGCCCTTCATAAAAATAATATCCAAAGTTCTTAAAATAAACTCTTAAAGATTTTATCAACTAGACTGCCAATTTTATGGTTTTATTGAGCAAAAATATTGTTTGTTAAAATTAGGAGAAGCTTGTTAAGTTGAAGGCTCCCAGATTTTTTTGATTAAAAAGCTTTTTTAACATAAATTACTCATTGCCACAAAACACTCATATTTACAGAAAAAGAAAAGCTTTTTGCTCAAGTTTTGAAGATATGTACAAATTTGTCTATGTTTTCTCTCTTACAAAAAGTTTTAACTAAATCTTTTTTTATACATTTTTGATATTATTCGAATGTGTATTGCAAGTCAAATTACAATCCTCAAAAGCTTTTATACTTTATTAGGCTTATTCCTTCAATATTTACCAGAAATATCAGAATTTTTCGTTTGTATATTCTGATAGTGCATAGAAAATTTTCCTGGAAAATATTGAAGGAATAAGGCCCGTTTTCACAACTTAGCGATAGCTAAAGGTAAGATTTTATAGGCCGTTTAAAAAGTGTTCCATTATAACAACTTTACTTTAACCTACCAGGTAGGTTTAACCTTAATCTACTTTATCGCTCACTTTAGGTTAAAGTAAAGTTTTTATAATGAAACAGTTTTTAACGGGCCATTTAAAGTTTACTTTAAGCTATCCGTAAGTTGTGAAAACGGGCCTAAGTCTAATAAAGTATAAAAGCTTTTGAGGATTGTAATTTGACTAAGAATACACATTCAAATAATATCAAAAATCTTCTATATAATAAAAATGAACTGTTGTCTGTTGCTGATCGCATAACTTGAGAACGGCTTGACCGATTTGGACGATTTTTTCTTTAAAATTATCGCCATGGTCCAACTTAGGTTTTTACGGAAAGAAAATATTGCCCCGCCCACTTTTTTTCGATTTACATAAAATCAGCCTCCATCGATCATTAGTAATCAGCTACCGAGCGAAGCAAGGGCGGCTAGCTAGTTTATAATAAATGTTACTCACCATGAGAAATAAATTCCTAGATTCTATTTGTTTTTTAAACAAATTAAGCGAAAAGCTTTTTTAAGTTAAAAGCTTTTTCCCGAAAGCTTTTTCACAAAAAGTTTATATATAAAAATATTTATTTTTTACATAAAGCTTTTTTAATATATATACAAAAAGATTGTTTTTTTTTTGCCAAATTGATACAAAAAGCTTTATCACCAAATTTTTTTACAAATATCGGGTGGTTAAATTTCAAGGGCCGATGTTGATTTTGAATAAAACACAAACTATTTAGGAAATTATTGTAATTTTATTTTATTATGATATATTGGTATTACTCAATTATGTATGGAACAAAATATCGGCCAAATGGGCGCCGCGACCACGGCGGCACACCTCCATCCGATGGTCCAACTTTTCGATGACCCTGAGACATAATGGAGGTTCTATGCCGTTAATGTGCCGAATTATCTCATCCTTTAGCTCTTGAATTGTTGCTGGCTTATCGACGTACACCTTTTCTTTCAAATAACCCCAAAGAAAAAAGTCCAACGGTGTCAAATCACATGATCTTGGCGGCCAATTGACATCGCCATTACGTGAGATAACACGGCCATTAAATTTGTTGCGCAAAAGAGCCATTGTTTCGTTAGCTGTGTGGCAAGTGGCACCGTCCTGCTGAAACCACATATCATCCACATCCATATCTTCCAATTCGGGCCATAAAAAGTTCGTTATCATCTCACGATAGCGAACACCATTCACAGTAACTGCCTGACCGGCCTCATTTTGGAAAAAATACGGCCCGATGATGCCGCCAGCCCATAAACCGCACCAAACAGACAATCACTCTTGGATTCTCATTCGCCCAAATGCGGCAATTCTGTTTATTGACGAATCCACTGAGGTGAAAATGTGCCTCATCACTGAAGATGATTTTCTTCGAAAATTGATCATCCACTGTTGCCATTTCTTGCCACCATTCTGCCCATTCACGACGTTTGGAATGGTCAAGAGGCTTTAGTTCTTGAGCCAATTGCACCTTGTAAGCGTCTTTATGCATAATGTTCATCAACGACGAGCGTGAGAGGTGCAATTGTTGGGCACGACGACAAGTTGAGGTGGACGGCTCTTCAGCCACACTATCTCGCGAACAGCACCAATATTTTCTGCAGTACGAGCTGTACGAGCATGCACTGGTGTTCTCACATCTTCTACAGACCCGGTTTGCTCGAATTTTTCCACGATTTTTGCGATTGTACGCACATTTGGACGATCAAATTGACCAAAAAAATCACGAAGTGCACGATATGCATTTTGATTTGAACGCCCATTTTCATAATAAGTCTGGATAACTTTAACACGTTGTTGGATTGTGTATCTCTCCATTGTCAAATTGAGTAAGTCTGAAATAGAGAAATGTCAAATAAAATTCGGAAAAAAACTTGGCGTTTAGGTGTGGTTCACATTCAACATCGGCCCTTACAATTTAACCACCCTTTACATTTAAACAATTTTAAACAAAAAGTTTTTTTGCAAAGAGAGAAAGAAAGTTAGTTCATTTTATACAAAACTGTTATATTTCTTTTTTACTTTTTGCGAAAAAGCCTTTTTTTTTTAAAATTTCTTCACACAATAAGATATTTGATGCTTGTCCCTCGATTTCAAATGAAAATTTCGTTCGCTTCACTAACATTTACTTAAAATTAAAAAACAAAGAGGTTTATGTAAAACAGGATTTTTCACAAATGGAATGTTTTCACAATAAATATTTATTTTTTTTATCAAAGTGATGTTTGGGAATACAAAATTTTTCTTCAATTTTTGTTCTTGATAAAAACACTGAAATTTCTTGCTAGTTTCTATGCGCATTTTACTGGTTGCTTAAGCCAGACCATCAGGAAACATTCTCCTAAAAAAATTTAGAAAAGCCAAAGATCTTAGCAAACAAAACTGCAGAGTGAATGAGAATTGCAAACACTTAAAAAGTCGTACTTTCAACGATTCAAAGCTTAAACAAAATACCAACAATAAACAGTTTGTTTATCTTTTCGAACATTCCCCACTACAACTAGTTGGAATTCTCCCAACATTAATTGTAGGTTTAGAAAAAACAAAATAAAAACAAAACCAAATTGCTTAATTATTTTCGCAAGAAAATTAAAATAAACCAAGTTGCCAGCTTAGTTTTTTAAAGCTTGCATATTTATTGTCAAAATAATTTTTGGGAATACAAAATTTTTTGTCAATAAGAGTTTGCTTGTCGTGCTTAATTCCTTACCAGTTAAATGCTTGTTACAAACAAATCGAATAAATAAATAATTTTACCTTTTATCCCTTAAAATACTCCAATTAACAGGAATGTAAAGAGCAGATTTTATACAGATTTTTATTTGACTTTTTTTTGCAACAAAGACATGACAGGAAATACAAAAAATTTCTTTTTTTTTTTTGCTAAAAATAACTCAATTAGGATTTCAAGCTTTAACTAGCTCATGTTTCATAGTTTTGTGACTAAATTAAAAGTTCCAGTTTGGATGAAAAAAAAGAAAAGTAAAGATAATCGAAACCGAATTGATTATACACTTGCACTTAAATGCAACATGGCGCGCAGTCATGCTTGATTGAGTCAGGTTTGATTGATCTATTTTTTTTTGGTTGCTTTTCATTTGCCTTAATTTGGTTAAATTAGTAGCTTTTGAAAAATATATTCGTTTTGGTAGCTAAAAATAAATGTTTTAATATTGAGCGGGTAAAGGCAGATGAAGTGCCTTTTTGATTAACAAGAAATGTATATTCTGCCACAAGGCTAGTTTAATTATACCCTACACCACTGTGGGTAGGGGGGTGGGAGCAGTATGTGTTTGTTTTAGTGCTTGCAACTTATAAACATTTTGTGTCTAGACCAGAACCCAACAAATAGCTACGTAAAAATATTTTATCAGTATTAGCGAAAATAGAGATAGATAATTCTATTATAATACAGTGCAACAAAATTCGGGTCATCGCCGCCTGCCTCAATACTTGCAAAGCGAAATGAAACTAGACTATTAATAGAGCAAATCTGCCAAACGGTTTTTAAAATTTAGCTCGGGTTCCCGAAATATCGGCCCCTAAAGTTTTTGAATTTTTTGAAAAGGCGTTTGGTATAAGTAAAAAAAAATATACCTAATCTATTTCTAAGCTAAAATACTATTTCAGATGTCTTCAGTAGAATTGTATGGCGATTCTTTTCCTAGAATATATTAACCCCTCTAACACTAATTTTAAGGGGTCATTTTTGTCCTTTTTTTCCACATAAAAGTATACTCAAACGGCACTTTAAAGGGTTAAAGTGTTCAACGAATATTTTATGCATCATATTTCACTAGGGGTCTTTAAGAATTACGTTTCCCTGTTTGTCATCTTTCGAACACAAAAATAATACTGCTTTTATCCAACTTAACAAAAGATGGAAACATTTAATTACGTTCGGCCTTTTTTTTTAACAACAAACTTCATTGTGTTAGGTTCGGCTCATTAATGTTTGTTTGGCTGGTAAAAAAAACAAAAATTTTTTACAAAAACAAAATACACATTCGAAAAAAAAAACAAAAAGCCAACAAAATAATTTCACACAATACACGCACATTTGTTCATTTCTTTATCAATGTAAAAAAAGAAACATTATAGAACATTAAAATTTAATGTTTGTTTAGAGTATCACTACAATTGTTCTGTTTTTTAACGAAGAACAGAACACTATATATTGTTCGGCTTTTTCTTGAAAATAGGTCTGTCTGGGTACTTTTCCAGTAGCAAATACTCAGTAAATTTTTTTTGGGAGAGTAAGACCAATATTACTCTATCGGCTGAAAAAATCTCAAAAAGTACGCAGACAGTATCCAGTGAAATTTTGCAAGAAAACAGCTGATCGGTGTGTAAACAATTGAAATAACAAAGCAAAAGAGTTTTAGCATATGTGTACGCAAAATTGAATTCTCGAGGTAAATTAAAAAATTATTAATTAAAGTTAAGCTTAAAAGGTGTTGTAAAAAAACTTGTTTATTACACTGTTATTAGTTTGGTAAATTCAATTTCTTCTTAGTTTTTAGTTTTATTTGTCGGGTTTTTTATAAAACTTCTTTTGCTTACATTGCCCAACATAGTGCCGGCTTACAATGGAAAGAAAAGAATGAAATGCCCAATACAGTGCCCTCCAACAGCTTGACAACGGAGAAAACAAATTTGGATGTGAAGTTCTCGCCAGAAACACAATTCTAAATACTCGCCTCTTCAATTGCAAAGTTTGCCCCACAAAGTTCTGCTGGTTCTATAGGGTCTGCCATCTCCACTCTACTTACGCCACGGTCGCACTGTATATTTGGACGTTTCTAGCATGAAGTAAAATGTTTTGTTTATTATAATTTATTATAAACGTTAAAAATCAACACAATTCTAACTACTTACCTCTGCCATTGTTAAATTTAAATTTTTATTTTCATTTCTCAAAAACTATTTCATTCAAACAGCTGTTCAAACTATTTGCAAAATCTTTCAAGCGGAAATTTCTCCAGTAACATTTTGCAAGTTCTCTAATTTCCAACTGTCAAAAAATTCTCTTTTTGGCTCTCTCGCTGCAAGAGATTTGGAGTACGCAGACAACATTTTGCAAGATTTTGCAACATTTTGCGCAAAATATGTGTATGCAGACAGACCTAATAGTTACGACCGATGTTAAGAGTTGTGTTCGTCTACACAATCACAAAAACAAAAAATAGATACCGTTCTTAGGTGCGTGAGCCGAACGCTAAATAATGGACTGTTTATTTTCTAAAACTGGTTCATATATTTGTTAGTTTGTGGCTCCATCACGCAAAAACCGCTTAATGGATTTGGATAAAACTTGGTAAACGGATAGCATATGGCCAAGATTCAAATAAAGGGTACTTTTTAAGTGAGAAATCGTGGAAGAATTAGTAATGTTGTGCTTGTTCTCTTTTTTGATAAATTTGGTACAAAGATGGCATATGGTCAGGATCAAAATATAGGTTAGTTTTTTGGGGATAAAAGAGGTACCTTTTAAGTGATAAAATTGTTACTTCGTCTCCTTTGGATAAATTTAATATACATACATACTGATTTAAGTCTACATTAAGATATTGTGTAGATTCTGAGGGCCTAAAATAAGGAAAAGCTGATAATCTTGGTACTCTTTAGCCTTTGGTACTTTTTCTCTTTTCGAAAAATTTGTTTTAGGGATAGCATATAGGCTACTTTTTATAATGTCAAAACGAAAAATAATAATTCCTATAATTTTCTTTATTAAATTATTTAATAAGCATAAATGTAGAAAACTACATAAAATTTCTGTAAATTTTTTATGGGATAACCCTTTTCTTTAAATCTTGCTCTAATTTTTATGTAAATTTTTATTTTAAAAAATTTTAATTTTTGATATTATGATTACCAGGGAAACCAGATAATATGCTCTAAAAAACACGTTTTATGCGCATTAAATATGCAGTAAAAACTGGAAAATATGCCCTGAAAAATTTTAAAAATATGCCCTAAAAATTTAAATTGCTCATTTGAAGACACAGTATTCATTAATTTAATAACAAAATCTAAAAAAAAAACCTAAAAACGGTTAAAACTCATATAAGAGATGTTTGCGCCGAATATTATCTAGATATTAACATCCATATGGGTTTTTGTCTTAAAGGGATTTTAGTTACGGTCGCTAAATTGTTAACAAATGTTAACATTTAAAAGGAATTTAAAATAAATATCATCGTAGTTAGATAGCTTGCGGACACAAAGAGTCTAATTTGGATGTAAAATTATTGACCCATTCTTTGATCAAATTATCTACAAAATTGGAACTTGTACTTTGCTCACAAGGCTAACATGGACAGACAATCAGCCAGGCGGATGGATGGACATCGTTAGATCACTTTAAAAAGTGATTCTGAGTCGATCGGAATTCTGAAAGATTGGTCTAGATGCAATTCGCATAACATTTATTCTTAATGAAAACCTGCTTTGTCTTACAATTTAAGAGTAAAAATTAAATGTAGATGTCGAAATTAAAGTAACAGATTTTTGAAAACAATTTTTTATTTATTTGCTGCGAAAGCTATTGTAGGCATCTAAAAATATTGAATATGTATCAAAATATGCATTAAAAAGGCAAAATATGCGCTGTAAACCTAAAAAATGCTGCAAAAAGGCTCTTTTAACTAAAATATGCTGCAAATGGTAAAATATGCAAAAATATGCACTAACAAATCGATGCCAAAATTCATAAAAATCTCTAAAACGGATAAATATATTGTTTCTGCCTTCATTAGTCGCACAAGGAAAAACATGCAATTGCATATTTCTGGTTTCCCTGATGATTACATACAATTCATGAAATTATAAAACATACAATGAAACTTTTGTTTTGCAGCATTTAGGTATTTTGTATGCCTTCTCTTTATGTTTCTTTCTTTAAATAACAAACCCAAAAACACTGCTTGCTCACGTTTTCATTCCTTTTTTACTTTGCAACTCTTATGTATCGCAGCAAAGGTTTCATAGTAAATATTAGATTTTATTTCGTTGAAGAATCGAGTAAAAAAGTATTTAATACTGCGAATTATTTTCGCTATGGACACCACATTAAAAAATACGCAGATATCATTTTATAGATCCTGATATCAATGGAAATTTTTTAAAAAGTGATTTACTTTCTACATTAGGTGTATTCAATTACAGAAAATTATTGCTAATTTTCAATAACACAATGCTAATTGAAAAAAAGACAAGCAGGGCACATTACCGTGCCTATTGAGAACTGTTTTTATTTGTTATAATGTGCTTAATTCCCATTTCATAATATTAACAAACTGAAGTTAATTGTTGATGGGACAGATCGTCAGGAAACTTCATCCAAAGATTTTATAAAAACTAAAGATATCATACAAATAAAACTGTTAAGCGAATAAGAATTATAAGCCCCAGTTTTACTTGTAACAATATCAAAGCCTTTACTAAAACAACAACAATAACCAGTGAGTTTATCTTTTCTTACATTTCCGATGTGTGGATGGATTTAAAGTCCTTAAAAGTATAACATCAACTTAGTCAAATGCTATGGGCTTAGATGAAATAAGTCCAAGATTTTTAAAAATTGTGGTTCCTAAACTTCTGCCATATTTTACGCGTTTGCTTAATACAATATTAACAAAATCAATTTTACTGATATGTGGAAAGAAGCAAAAATCATTCCCGTTCCAAAAAACAACGGCGACTTCCGACCAATAGCGATATTACCGTTCTTATCAAAAGTTTTGGAAAATCTTATATATTGGGCAAATTAATGAGTATTTAAAGGATCAGTATCTAATGGATAGACAGTCTGGATTTAGACAGGGCAGAAGCTGCATGACAGTTCTGATCGATGTAGTAGAAGAAATTAGATCTAAACTGTATAAGAATATGGTATCCTTTCTTGTGCTTTTAGATCACAGCAAGGCTTTAGATACCGTTGACCACTCAATTTTACTCACTAAACTAAATAATCTTTAATTTCTCCAACTCGGCTAACAAACATATTTCCTCTTACCTTATAAATCGAAAACAAGTGGTTACTTTAAGTGGTGTGACTTCTAAACCAGTGGATGTTGAAAAAGGAGTGCCACAGGGCTCTATTCTTGGTCCATTACTTTTCTGTATGTACATTAACGATTTGCCTAAGGCTCTGAATTACTGCGGTGTTTAAATGTATGCTGATGACGTTCAGCTGTACTTAAGCAGCACGATGAAAAATGTTCAAAATTGTATTGACTGTATTAACAGTGATTTGGATAAAATACATAAATGGGCATGTATTAATGGCTTGTGTATAAACCCTGACAAATCAAAATGCATCTTCATATCAAGAAATAATAAAAAACGACTGAATGATAATATATTTCTAAATATTAACAACTCAAAAATCAATTTTATTCAATCGTCTTCGAATTTGGGAATCACATTTAACGCCGAACTTTCTTGGACTTACCATACAAATATATGTATCAGCTGGTAAAGTTCATGGGATGCTGAGAAATCTGCGAGCTGTGCAATCATCAACACCGTTTGAAATAAGAATGCTTTTGGCAAAAACCTATTTAATACCAGTTCTACTTAACGGGTGTGAAATATTTGCCCATTGCGATGCTATTGACTTTAATCGCCTCGAGGTCACATATAACAATATAGCCAGAAGTAGACGAGATAGTATATCATCATATTCATACCAGTTACATAATATAAGTTTTAAAAATTTACTAAAATATAAAAGCCTTATAATGATGCATAAGATTATTTATAACTGAATAACCCAGAATATCTTTTCAGCAAAATTATTTTTGCACAATCACCACGAGGAAAAAAACTTGAGATCACAAAAATACAAATATCTAATGTCTACAAGTTAATTTTTCAATTACACAACGTGTCTTTGGAGCGACTTACCATCATATATCCAAGTACAAAGCAACGCATTACTTTTCAAAAAGGAACTTTTAAAATTGTTTTAAAATTTTGAATCTAAATATGTATGTCTAATGTTTACTGTGTTATGTTACTTTATGTTAATTTTTATGATAAAATTTAATATGTACAGTCAAAGCCCGGTTTAACGAATGATATAATGTTCAGACCTTTCGTTATACCGAGATATTCGTTATTTCGATCAGTAATTTTTTTCCTTAATATTTTATAAAAAACGGTGGTCCACAATTTGAAAAACATCAAAATTTAATTGTATTTATAATTTAGTGTAGATATAAAAATTTAATAAGATTTTGGTATTCCATACTTTTTGGATATTACTGAAAGATTTACACCCTTCTTACACTATTCTTAAATCTTTAATTTTTTATCAAAAGACGTTCTTTGTCGATTTAATATCTCGTTTTCACAGTGAACCAAACAAAACTACTGAAACTTTAACGAAAAAGCAACGCATCGCAAGTGTTATTTCAATACAAAGCAAAGAAGCCAAAAACACACATAAAAATCTAATGGTTCTATTACGATTTTTCATATTTTGCTTTGTCATTCGTTAAATTGTGATTATTTTTTTTTCATTCGCTAAATAAGATAGTTAATGTAAAAATCGGATATTCCTTTAACTGCGTATTCGTTATACCGGGCTTTGACTGTATATCCAATTGAAATCTACTTCATGTTAATATAACAAATGTTACTTACTATCACTGTAATTTATAAGATTTATTCTTGTTGTGATAGTAATTCAATAAAGAAACAAATGAAAATGAAATGAAATGGCGTTTTAACATAATTCGCGTACGCTGAATCCAATGCTGCTAACCGTTTTTTTTTTTTAGGTTAGCTCTGGTTTTCCGTATACCGTTATTTCAAAAATGGAGGAGGTTGCACAACATATATTCGTGTCACTCAAAAACGGTTTAGTTTATTGAAATTACTAAAAAAGCAATAAAATTTCCTTTAAGAAATTTTGGGCAGTCAAAATGATCGAAATTTCGAAATTTTAGTTTTTTTGAAATTCATAAAAAATTTAAAAATGCAGCTAGGCTTCTTCTATAAAAGCTGCAAACAAAACAAGCCATTAATGATTAAAATCTGTTAGCAACTTTTGATTTTATTCACAAAAGTCGAACAATTTTAATTAATTTAAGACTTTCATAAAACGCAATATTTGTATGGGAGCACCCCTAAGAAGTGGTGATAAGGGGCATGTATGTCTCGAGAAAATGTTTAAGACAAAAAATTAACTGAGGTTGTTCATACATTATATCCCACTAGGGGCGACTCCTGGGCATTTATGGGACTTTTTCTTCTTCGGTAAAATTGTTTTGACAAATTCGATACGTACATAAGTTTATGCATTCTATGTGGTTTTATACCCTCCACCACAATTAGTTGTGAAGAGGGTATACTAAGTTTGTCATTCCGTGTGAAACTTTTTTATTATTCGTCTCAGACCCCATAATATATACATATATATTCTGGGTCCTTGAGTAATTCTAAGTCGATTTAGCCATGCCCGTCTGTCTATCCGTCTGTCCGTCTGTTGAAAACACGTTAACTTTCGAAAAACTCAAAAGAAATAAACATACTCAAATTGCTTGTCGTTGTCGTTTGGTAGTGAAATACAGCAAAATCCGTTAAGTAGGATCAGAGCTATGAATCAAAAAGTGGAACCACAACCTAAAAAAAATTGATAATTTTGTTACAAAAACTAACATTAATGATGGAATAATGCACAGAATGGCATACGATTTTGCAAGAATTCGTTTCATTGGACTGGAAACCACGCTGTAAAATTTCGTGAAGATCGGTCCATAATTTACCCTAGGCCCCATATAAAGCCCACTCCGGTAAAATAATTAAATACGCCTGAAACCGATAGATTTTGCGCTAAACTTTCTTCCAGCTTAGCTTCATATGGCCAGAAAAAATGTTATGCAATTTTGTGATATACGGTCCATACAGCGTTTCCAGAAGATTTGGAAGGAAAATCTTCTTTTGGCGAAAAAAATCTGATTTTGAAGAGAAAAATCTTAAAATTTTTTATAACAAGGACAAAAAAGTAAAAATTATTAATTTTTTAAAAGAATCTTCTTTTTATTATGGATAATTATATATATATATATATATATAAAATTAGATTGTAGGTTTAAAATTGTGTTTTTAGTTATATTTTGCAAAAATACATTTGAAATGCATTTAATTTCTATTTATATAAAGAAGTTTCATCGCAAGTAATTAAATTCTAATAATAGAGATGTATAAGTTTAGGGCAAAAAAAATTAAGTTTGGGATCTATGAAGCTCATACACCATATGAAATCGAATAAGTAGTCTTTAATTTTGCACATTCCTTTTTCGCATCTACCACACATTTGATTCAAACTTGATTCATTCAATTCAGAACATATCATTTATAGAATTCACGTTACTTTTTTTTTGATATTTTATATAGAATAGAATTGAAATTAGTTTCATTCGATTCAGCACGTATCATTTATACGCCCCTGTTTTTTGTTATATTCGAAAAATATTGCAAGGAAAACACAAATTTGGTTTGGCCAGACCAAGACGGTAATCCTAGGGTTAAGTTCCATTAGTTTTACCTTTTGGTACTAAGACATAGTAACTACCCTGCGGGAAATTTGTGTCAATTGGTCCCACAGACTGGTCCTGGGAGTTGTGAAAATAGAACAGGTACAAAAAGAAAGAGCTCATGACCAGTGAAAGGAGAACCAATCATGTAACTGGTTTATGAAGAACAAAAAGGTAGAAAACTATAGTAAGTGTATACGAAGTCGAAAAACATTACAATTTCTGAAAGTAAAATTTTTACTAGCAAGAATTATTCAACCATATGTTTAATGTTTTTCTTTTATGTTTTTGAAAAAGAAGTTTTTTAAAACATAAAATACAATATTCTTGCACAAATAGTTCAAAACAATTGAATTTATTAAGATTTTATCCAAATTGTATTGACCTATAGGTCAATATTTGAACGTTCGTCCTTCAACTTTCAAAAATAACTTTTTTTACTAAAAATTTCTTATAGTCTTGTAACCATCCGATGGAATTAAGGGTCGCAAGTATTTTTGAAATTTATTATAACAATTGTTTAGAAAACTGTTACATGATTTTGGTTTTCTTTTGTTGTCTAGTCTAACGCTTTTCTTTTGCTTCTAAAGTCGCCCAGAAGTAAGTTTGTGCCTTAAGTCTTTTGTTTAGTCTCTATTTGTAACTTTATTTTTTTCTCCTAAGTATTATTTAATTAAACATCCGATTTATAACGAGCAGCAATCATCTTTTTAATTTTATTAATCTAAAAACTAAATAGACATGTTTCTTTTTACAAAATAATTACAACACTTTTCATTCCGTAAAACAAATAAATCCATTATAAAAAAAGAAACACTATTAAAACCTAATTAGAACAAAACATAAAAAAATAAAAAAATAAAAATTCTTGGGAATTTCTCAACAAATCTAATCAATAAAGCAAGTAGCTAATACTAATTTTAAAAATGTTCACACATGCAACAGGAAATGTAATTTTAATCAATTCCCAATAGAAATTAAAAAGAAAAATATTGTAGAAAAGCAGACGTCTACGAAGAGGTCAATAACTTTTTGAAGTCTAAAGCAGACGAAGATCGCTAAAGAAATAGGAATATTGCTTTTTCACTTTCAGAAGAAGCTTAAGATATTGGCTGGTATAAACATTTATTTGTTATTAATGTTCTATAGATTCTGTGTTGAACAGCATGTTTTTGCTACCAGTTCGTGTTAATGTTTCGTGTTTATTTTTGCTGAAAAACTTCGCAAATTCAGTTAATCAATCAGCTTATAATCGATTTGAGTTGCGCGAAGACAATAACAGGTATCGTGTATATACGAATATAATCGTATCATAAGAAAAATCAGATATTGTTGTTTTATTAAAAACAATGTAATTTTTATTCATGCAATACAAGCAGGTAATTTATATTACATAAAAGTCTTAAGTCTTTTCTAGTATAATTCTTCCCATGCAAAAGCAAGATTCGAACAAAGCAGGTTTGTAAGGGAAAATGTAAAAGATTTGCTAAGAATTTCGCTTACAAAAGGCATACATTTTATAAGGCGAGTCTCCACTTGAAAGCATGACGTTTAAGACACAAAAACTGCTTTATTCAACGCATAAAAAAAACTGGCGAGTGTAATGATCAGCTTTACACACTGAATTTTTTTTACCCAGAACACCAAGGTGGGGTGGTATTATACAGTTGTTCTGATGTGTGTAACACCTTTAAATATACCGATTGACTCAGAAACACTTTTTGAATCGGTGAGAATCAGTACATAGTTTCACATAGCCCCAATGTAGGGCTGCCAGATTTTACGATTAATCGTCAGTTTGACAATTTTTTGTTTTGAAATAATAAAGTTCTGATTTGCTTATTTTGTCCTAAAAAAAGAAGATTTTCAGGCTTCAAAAAAAGACAATTGAATTTTTAAGTTTTATTTTAAGGGAAAAAGCTAAAGCTAAAGGAAAAAACTGTTCACTTTTTTTTTCTTCACGATTGGCGTGATTTTTAAATGCATGTGATCAAAACATTCAAGCTTAATCGCAGTTTTCTGCCAATGTGAGGGTATTTGAGTGTAGTCTATTTAAATAAAACAACATGGTAAAGTGCAACATACGGCTGTGTCAAATCTTATATTCCCTTCACGATTGTATTTAAAATCGTACCGAAGCTTTGCAAAGCTTTAAATTCGAGTTTTTGGACCAAGTGTAATATTGGACCGGCTTGGCGCTATTTTTACCTACAATACAATATTTAGGGCGTGAAAAAGAGCAATAGGGGTAAAAGCTTCCCCACCCTCTATCTTCTTAACTAATCAACCGGTTTTCTTAAAATTTGGCATGCTTACACTGTAACATCGAAAAGAGGCCAAGGCATTCAATAGGGCAAGAGGGGTAAAAGCTCCGCCTCCCTATATCTTCTTAACTAATCAATTAATTTTCTTGAAATTGGACAGGCAAATAGTGTAACATCTGGAAAGAACTATAGCCTATAATTTTTTCTTAAAATTTGGCTAGTAGACACTGTTACATAAGTTATGTATCAAAACAACGTTTGCCGGGCCAGGTAGTACATAATAAAAATAGCAATAAAAATACGACAACAATATATTGTTGCAACAAACATAGTAAAGTTTCCATAACAATGCCGAACCATGTGTTTTCTCTGCGTGTTAATTTTTAATAGATTTGATAATTTTTTTTTTAACCAGGTGTAGCCAATTCCTGGGATTTGCAAAAATCCAAATTTGACAGGTTTCAGAAGATCTTTGCGGTCTCCTGTGATCGCGGCTGACCAGAGATACTATCCTTAGGAAGAGGGATCGGGAAGATAAAACTTAATGGTAGATTTTTCACATTTGTGGATAAGCTAGGAATGAGCCAAGATCTTCCCTAGGTTCGAGTAGTATGTTTAAAGGGGTTCCAAATATGATTTTCCATAGAAAAGTTGGGTGCATGGTGTAAGTGTTGCCATGTTTTTATTATATTGGCCATTTTAGTGCTTTTTTTTTGAAAAATAAAAAAAACGCTTAAAATATTTATAATAGGAATTTAAAAACCGGGAAACCAAAATACCAACAAAATGGGTATTTTGACGGGATTTTAGCGTCGACTTGAATATTAATTTAGGATTTTTAGTTGTTATATATATATATATATATATATATATAATAGGCAAATGGTTTGAAGGTTATCTATTTTGATTACGCTGCATCGGCTTTCTAGCTACTTTTTCCATACAAAAGTGAGAAGAATAGTGGCAGAATTGCCAAGTTTTTATTATTGCATTTTAGCGCTTTTTTTCAGTACTATTATTATGGAAAAATAAAAAAACGCTACAAATTTTTAAAAATACTGTTTAGATGCAAATACGAATATGAGTGTAAAAGGGAAATGACGTGTAAAGAAAGTTGTTAAGGAGGTGTGATATTTTTGTTAATTGTATAATTTCTTCGTGTACGTGTCAGTCTTGAAGATTTTAAAAATTTTGTGAGGGATGATAATTTTACTTGTGCATAAGAATTTGTGGGAAAAATTTTTTTTTATTTATTTAGTAGCAGGTGTTAAATTTCTTCGTGAACGTGTCTTGAAGATTTTAAAATTTTGTGAGGGATGATAATTTTACTTGTGCGTTTTCGTATTAACGATAAAACTGATCGTTGAATAATTATTTTTAGTTTTTCAGTTATTGTGTGTGTGTTTAGAATAGTTAATGACTTTGTTGCATAGGTTTTCTAGTGACTTTTTGCTTTGAATGCCTCGGTAGGCTTGTGGGATCAACCACTTTTTTTTTTTATATCAACAGCCACCAGCTGCACATTAGCTATGTTTACATAAATAATCAGAATTATATTACAAAAAGTAGAAAGTAACTTCTTGGTTTTACTTATAGATCCTTAATAATTTTCGTTATCGTACTCTACTCCTCCTTATATATAACAGCAACAAAAACATTAGCAACTTAGAATATACATGAATAGAGCTGACGCAGCTGTAACAAGTCTAACAAACAGAAAACAAATCCAAAAAAAAAAAATGTTTTGTTTTCTGAAATTCTTTAATTATACTAAAATAAGCCCCGCCCCTTATTTATAAATTTGTTAACTAATGAAATATGACGGGACTGTACCAAAAATATGATTAATTGTGAAATTAAAACTGTTGATTGAGCATGCTTAATCATGTTTATAATTATTAAATATCACAAATACATTAATAAGACTAACCTAACAATATCAAAACCAAACATGATTGAACTTGAATATTATTTTTGTCAAGCTAATAGGGCCTAAATTTCTTCAATGTAAATAATATTCAATTTTTATTTCAATATTTTGTTTAAAAGTAAAATTTTTATCTATAATAAAGAGATATAAATATTAAATGAAATAGAAAAAATTTTGTTCTTGTACGTGTCTTGAAGATTTTAAATTTTGTGATGGATGATAATTTTACTTGTGCGTATTCATATTGATGATTTACAAGTTGTTTATTTTAGTGGAAGGTGTGAAATTTCTTCGTGTACGTGTCTTGAAGATCTTAAAATTTTGTGAGGGATGATAATTTTACTTGTGCGTTTTCGTGTTAAAGATAAAACTGATCGTAGAATAAGTATTTTTTTAGTTTTTTTTCAGTTATTGTGTATGTGTTTAGAATAGTTAATGACTTTGTTGCATAGGTTTTCTAATGACTTTTTGCATTGAATGCCTCGGTAGGCTTGTGGGATCAACCACTTTTTTATATCAACAGCAACCGACATCACTTTTAATTACATTTAACAAATAGAAGGAGTTGTAATTTTTGGGTTTTGTTAATCTTAAATAGAATTATATATATATATATTTTTTTTTGCGCAGATTTAATTATCACAAGAGACTCTGGTCTGTTTCACTACAACGGACTAAAGGTCAAAGTAACTATTAATCGGTTAATTAAGTTAGCATATAATTTTTGTTGATAACACTTAATAAGCATTTTCTAAAAACATTTGGAGATAGTTTCACTATTACTCAATGTTTATAACCTTTTATTTATTTTTTTTCTAGTTTGATACTCTATAATATAAGTTTAATGAAGAATTTTTCTATGGTTTGATACTCTACAATGACAGTATAGTTAAGAATTTAGTTCAATCCATGGATACACTGCATACAGTTAATAATTATACAGTATACATACAAATACAATAAAATTTCCATTTTATTAACCATAGTACATGATTTATTAATTGTTTTGATAATATTTAGTAAAAGTTTATATATAGTATAAACTTGAAGTCGACTATACCAATAGAATATTAAATGTTACTGAAAAAAGGAAATCATATTACAAAATCAATTAAGATGATCTAAAAAAGAGTATTACATAGGAGTTTTGAATATTTAATAAGGAAATATCTATTATATCTGCTTATAATTATCAGTTAGGAATTTAAAGATAACAAATTTGTTTTATAATTAGTACAGCTTTATATGTTTTTTTTTCTAGTTTATTAACCATACATTATCATACCATACCATTATAATCCATAGAATATAAAACAATTTAAAATAGTTAAATCCGCAAAAGAAAATCACAAACTTTATTTATTTATGTAAAACCGTACTCCATTAATCATTTATTTATACTTATATTTAGTATATATACTAATACCATGAAATGAATAGTTCAATAACCATATTATATGGTTTATTTAATGTTTTTGTATACCGTTTTGTAATTCCTATAATTTGTTTTCCTATTATTTCCCTTCTATATTTAATATTTATACACTTCCATACATCCTTAAATATACATTCTGTTTTAAGCATTTCTACTATACATATATAAAAATTTTTTTCTTATACTAACATTCTATATTTAATCTTAGTATTATGATCTTACTCTTGATTTTAATCTTAGTCTTATTGTTGATCTTAGTAGTAGTCTTTTGATCTTGGTTTTATAGTTTCGGATTTCGATCTTGTTTTTTTGTTTATAGACTTGCAACATTACTCTTGTATTACTCTTGCGTGCTGCTTTGTTTACGTTTTCTTAGACTGAATACATATATGGAAATTTAAAATTTCTTTACTGACATATAAAATATCTATCTACTGTTATACGAATGCGTTGAACTTAGTGTTTTCAATTGAAATATTAAACTTCGATTTTAAACAGACATATGCATCTTTTATTTTATATAGGAAATTAATACTCGGTACTAGCGACAACCTCGAAGCTTGCACCGACCCCAGTTTTCATAACGTGCAAGAATCGAGTTTCTACTATACTTCATTCTCATCAAACTAATCACACAAGGCGATTTTAAGAAAATTCATACTAATCCTTTCAATTTTATCAACTCTATCCATTATATTATTATTTTAATTTTAAAAAATCTTATAAATTCTATTCAGTTCTCACATAATTTTATTCATTGTATATACAACCTTAACCAGTAACTCATATTTATATATACAGTTTTTTCAAACCACTTTTAAAAACATAGTTTGATTTTTACTTGTCTACTATATTAAAAAATAATCCATAAACTTAAATGAAAATTTAGGTTTATATTAAGTAATTTGATTATACGCTGAGATACGCTGATAGTTTTTCTACCTTAAATTTATATATTGAATAGAAAGTTACATCTGAATGTAGTGTTTCGGTAAGAATGTCTCTATATTACTTTAAATCAGGTTTCTTATAATACAGAGTTTTTAAATGAAATATTAACAATCCTAATGTTAATTTCAATCTAATTTCATTTAAATCATATATATATATATATTAATTTGTTAGAATCAAACCATCAATTACCATCATGATCTTATTAATGTCATATATTTTTTTTTTATTATTTTTATTACTCGTTAAAAACTTTATATTCTTATATGTAGGAGATACATATGATTTAGGATGTCTCCTTCATTTTAAACTTGTTTGATTTGAAAATTTTCATATTAGGTATTTCAACCTTTTCATTATTGTTATACTCATTATCATAATCATCATAATTGAGATTAGTTATATTCTTTTCTCATTAAAACCAACAATTCTATTATCATAATCATCAAAATTGGGTTTAAATATATTTTGTTTTTATTTTTTCGTTGAAACCAACAAATAATAATCATTATTATCAAAATCAGGTTTATATATGTTTTTTTTTTTTTTTTTTTAGTCAAGATACTTTAACATCATCATAATCAGAAATATTATTTTTACAAATGTTGATATTGTGATTTTAATTAAACTGGTTATAATCACCTAAGGTTGAAATGATAGAGATGTTATCCGTTTAATTCTGTTGACTAATTCACATTTATTAAGACATATAGATAATAACAGAATTGATCGAGGATTCATAATTGAATAACTTTGAATAAGAATTGAGCTTATAGTTGGATGTAAGTACGATTTAAACAATAATAACCGACATCGAATGAGTGATTCATCATTTTATTTAATTGAAAGCATACCACTTTACATCAAGATACCTTATTTTTAATCTGGTAGCATAAAGCAGTTACCTATTTTTGATCTGGTAACGTATAAACAGAGAGAATTAATATCAGATTTAAATAACAAACCAAATATAAGATACATTATATAATCCAACAACAACAACAACAATATATTCAACATGAATTGATTCGAAAAAAAAACACACAATTCTTAAATACATTCAATTAGTTTGTCTTATGATTATACTTTAGCTGAGAGAGATTCATACCATATACATATTTACACGTTATGCACTTACAACATAAAATTCAAAGTTTATTAACCATAATATATGGTTTTATATAATGTTTTAACAGCAATCATTAAAAATTTATATATAATATAAACTTATAGTTGACTGTACCATCAGAATATTGACTGATAATATCACAATAGAATCATATTACACAAACAATATATAGAATATTATAAAGAGAAAGGTATAAACTCATATGTCTATAGGTAACAGTTAAGAATTTTACAATATATTGGTTTAAGATATGTTATTTCTTATTAAGAGTTTAGTTTAATGGTTCTTGGAAGTTTATTTTCAATATAAATACATACATACATATTTGCTGATTTATTCCTATTTGATAATTTTTGATTTGATTGTTTTTTTCTTTTTACCTACAACACATTAATGAAATGGATATACATTAATGATGATGTTTTTTAACACTTTTAAATATTTGTTAAATATAGCTACATCAACTTCTTAATACATCGAATCAACTTACTGAGAATTAATTTTTAAATTAATATTTTGATATCCGTATACCCAGCTGATAGGCTGGTTGTGTATAGGTTTACATGATAATCACAAATTTCTTTAAAATAATAAAATTTCATTGAATTAACTCTCAAATTGCAACCATACCCATAAAGTAAAGATAGTACATCCCATATAAATTTATACTTTTACATTAAATTATTTAGTTTCACTATGTTCTCATCATGATTAATATAGAAAATCATATTTTCATATACCCACACCACAAAAGTGAAGAGTATATTAGATATACGTTAATACTAATCATAGTTACCTTTTAATATACTAAATCAACTTATTTACTTAGAATTACTTTTTAAAACAATTTAAACATGAACCAATCCGACTGGTTGGTGGGCTGTTCATATAAAACTAAAAATAAAATTTGATTTTTAGGTTTACATGCACAGCTAGCTGTCTATTGTGTGATTTATAGAACACAAACGCAAAACTCATCAGTTCAACTTACATTTAAAACTGAAACAAATTTTGTTTTTGTGTTTTTTTCGAATCAATTCATGTTGAATATATTGTTGTTGTTGTTGTTGGATTATATAATGTATCTTATATTTGGTTTGTTATTTAAATCTGATATTAATTCTCTCTGTTTATACGTTACCAGATCAAAAATAGGTAACTGCTTTATGCTACCAGATTAAAAATAAGGTATCTTGATGTAAAGTGGTATGCTTTCAATTAAATAAAATGATGAATCACTCATTCGATGTCGGTTATTATTGTTTAAATCGTACTTACATCCAACTATAAGCTCAATTCTTATTCAAAGTTATTCAATTATGAATCCTCGATCAATTCTGTTATTATCTATATGTCTTAATAAATGTGAATTAGTCAACAGAATTAAACGGATAACATCTCTATCATTTCAACCTTAGGTGATTATAACCAGTTTAATTAAAATCACAATATCAACATTTGTAAAAATAATATTTCTGATTATGATGATGTTAAAGTATCTTGACTAAAAAAAAAAAAAAAAAAACATATATAAACCTGATTTTGATAATAATGATTATGATTTGTTGGTTTCAACGAAAAAATAAAAACAAAATATATTTAAACCCAATTTTGATGATTATGATAATAGAATTGTTGGTTTTAATGAGAAAAGAATATAACTAATCTCAATTATGATGATTATGATAATGAGTATAATAATAATGAAAAGGTTGAAATACCTAATATGAAAATTTTCAAATCAAACAAGTTTAAAATGAAGGAGAAATCCTAAATCATATGTATCTCCTACATATAAGAATATAAAGTTTTTAACGAGTAATAAAAATAATAAAAAAAAAATATATGACATTAATAAGATCATGATGGTAATTGATGGTTTGATTCTAACAAATTAATATATATATATGATTTAAATGAAATTAGATTGAAATTAACATTAGGATTGTTAATATTTTATTTAAAAACTCTGTATTATAAGAAACCTGATTTAAAGTAATATAGAGACATTCTTACCGAAACACTACATTCAGATGTAACTTTCTATTCAATATATAAATTTAAGGTAGAAAAACTATCAGCGTATCTCAGTGTTTAATCAAATTACTTAATATAAACCTAAATTTTCATTTAAGTTTATGGATTATTTTTTAATATAGTAGACAAGTAAAAATCAAACTATGTTTTTAAAAGTGAATTGAAAAACTGTATCTATAAATATGAGATAATGGTTAAGGATTGTATATACAATGAATAAAATTATGTGAGAACTGAATAGAATTTATAAGATTTGTTAAAATTAAAATAATAATATAATGGATAGAGTTGATAAAATTGAAAGGATTAGTATGGATTTTCTTGAAAAACAGAAGACAATCGTCTTGTGTGATAGGTTTGATTAGATTGAAGTTATAGGTTTGTAAATGAGATGTCTATACAAAAACTAAGATTGAGATCCGAAACTATTAAACCAAGACTAAAAGGCTACTATCAAGATTAACACTAAGATTAAGATTAATTAAAATCAAGACTAAGATCATAAGATTAAGACTAAATATAGGAATGTTAGTAAAGGAAAAAATTTATATATATGTATAGTAAAGAAATGCTCAAAACATAATGTATATTTAAGGATGTATGGAGGTATATAAATATTAAGTATAGAAGGGGAAATAAAAGGAAAACAAATTATAGCAATTACAAAACTGTATGCAAAAACATTAAATAAACCATATAATATGGTTATTAAACTATTAATTTCGTGCTATAGAAAAACTCTTTATTAAACTAATATTATAGAAAAGCAAACTAGAAAAAAAAACATAAGATAATAGAATTGTTGTTTTTAAGGAGCAAAGAATATAACTGATCTTAATTATGATGATTATGACAATGATCATAATGATAATGAAGAGGCTGAAATAACTAATATGAACATTGTAAAATCAAACAAGTTTAAAATGAAGGAGAAATCCTAAATCATATGTATCTTCTACATATAAGAATATAAAGTTTTTAACGAATAATAAAAATAATAAAAAAAAATATATGGCATTAATAAGATCATGATGGTAATTGATGGTTTGATTCTAACAAATTAATATATATATATATATATATGATTTAAATGAAATTATATTGAAATAAACATTAGGATTGTTAACATTTCATTTAAAAACTCTGTATTATAAGAAACCTGATTTAAAGTAATATAGAGACATTCTTACCGAAACACTACATTCAGATGTAACTTTCTATTCAATATATAAATTTAAGGTAGAAAAACTATCAGCGTATCTCAGTGTTTAATCAAATTACTTAATATAAACCTAAATTTTCATTTAAGTTTATGGATTATTTTTTAATATAGTAGACAAGTAAAAATCAAACTATGTTTTTAAAAGTGGTTTGAAAAAACTGTATATATAAATATGAGTTACTGGTTAAGGTTGTATATACAATGAATAAAATTATGTGAGAACTGAATAGAATTTATAAGATTTGTTAAAATTAATATAATAATATAATGGATAGAGTTGATAAAATTGAAAGGATTAGTATGGATTTTCTTAAAATCGCCTTGTGTGATTAGTTTGATGAGAATGAAGTATAGTAGAAACTCGATTCTTGCACGTTATGAAAACTGGGGTCGGTGCAAGCTTCGAGGTTGTCGCTAGTACCGAGTATTAATTTCCTATATAAAATAAAAGATGCATATGTCTGTTTAAAATCGAAGTTTAATATTTCAATTGAAAACACTAAGTTCAACGCATTCGTATAACAGTAGATAGATATTTTATATGTAAGTAAAGAAATTTTAAATTTCCATATATGTATTCAGTCTAAGAAAACGTAAACAAAGCAGCACCCAAGAGTAATACAAGAGTAATGTTGCAAGTCTATAAACAAAAAAACAAGATCGAAATCCGAAACTATAAAACCAAGATCAAAAGACTACTACTAAGATCAACACTAAGACTAAGATTAAAATCAAGAGTAAGATCATAATACTAAGATTAAATATAGAATGTTAGTATAAGAAAAAAAAATTTATATATGTATAGTAGAAATGCTTAAAACAGAATGTATATTTAAGGATGTATGGAAGTGTATAAATATTAAATATAGAAGGGAAATAATAGGAAAACAAATTATAGGAATTACAAAACGGTATACAAAAACATTAAATAAACCATATAATATGGTTATTGAACTATTCATTTCATGGTATTAGTAGATATACTAAATATAAGTATAAATAAATGATTAATGGAGTACGGTTTTACATAAATAAATAAAGTTTGTGATTTTCTTTTGCGGATTTAACTATTTTAAATTGTTTTATATTCTATGGATTATAATGGTATGGTATGATAATGTATGGTTAATAAACTAGAAAAAAAACATATAAAGCTGTACTAATTATAAAACAAATTTGTTATCTTTAAATTCCTAACTGATAATTATAAGCAGATATAATAGATATTTCCTTATTAAATATTCAAAACTCCTATGTAATACTCTTTTTTAGATCATCTTAATTGATTTTGTAATATGATTTCCTTTTTTCAGTAACATTTAATATTCTATTGGTATAGTCGACTTCAAGTTTATACTATATATAAACTTTTACTAAATATTATCAAAACAATTAATAAATCATGTACTATGGTTAATAAAATGGAAATTTTATTGTATTTGTATGTATAATGTATAATTATTAACTGTATGCAGTGTATCCATGGATTGAACTAAATTCTTAACTATACTGTCATTGTAGAGTATCAAACCATAGAAAAATTCTTCATTAAACTTATATTATAGAGTATCAAACTAGAAAAAAAATAAATAAAAGGTTATAAACATTGAGTAATAGTGAAACTATCTGCAAATGTTTTTAGAAAATGCTTATTAAGTGTTATCAACAAAAATTATATGCTAACTTAATTAACCGATTAATAGTTACTTTGACCTTTAGTCCGTTGTAGTGAAACAGACCAGAGTCTCTTGTGATAATTAAATCTGCGCAAAAAAAAATATATATATATATAATTCTATTTAAGATTAACAAAACCCAAAAATTACAACTCCTTCTATTTGTTAAATGTAATTAAAAGTGATGTCGGTTGCTGTTGATATAAAAAAGTGGTTGATCCCACAAGCCTACCGAGGCATTCAATGCAAAAAGTCATTAGAAAACCTATGCAACAAAGTCATTAACTATTCTAAACACATACACAATAACTGAAAAAAAACTAAAAAAATACTTATTCTACGATCAGTTTTATCTTTAACACGAAAACGCACAAGTAAAATTATCATCCCTCACAAAATTTTAAGATCTTCAAGACACGTACACGAAGAAATTTCACACCTTCCACTAAAATAAACAACTTGTAAATCATCAATATGAATACGCACAAGTAAAATTATCATCCATCACAAAATTTAAAATCTTCAAGACACGTACAAGAACAAAATTTTTTCTATTTCATTTAATATTTATATCTCTTTATTATAGATAAAAATTTTACTTTTAAACAAAATATTGAAATAAAAATTGAATATTATTTACATTGAAGAAATTTAGGCCCTATTAGCTTGACAAAAATAATATTCAAGTTCAATCATGTTTGGTTTTGATATTGTTAGGTTAGTCTTATTAATGTATTTGTGATATTTAATAATTATAAACATGATTAAGCATGCTCAATCAACAGTTTTAATTTCACAATTAATCATATTTTTGGTACAGTCCCGTCATATTTCATTAGTTAACAAATTTATAAATAAGGGGCGGGGCTTATTTTAGTATAATTAAAGAATTTCAGAAAACAAAACATTTTTTTTTTTTGGATTTGTTTTCTGTTTGTTAGACTTGTTACAGCTGCGTCAGCTCTATTCATGTATATTCTAAGTTGCTAATGTTTTTGTTGCTGTTATATATAAGGAGGAGTAGAGTACGATAACGAAAATTATTAAGGATCTATAAGTAAAACCAAGAAGTTACTTTCTACTTTTTGTAATATAATTCTGATTATTTATGTAAACATAGCTAATGTGCAGCTGGTGGCTGTTGATATAAAAAAAAAAAGTGGTTGATCCCACAAGCCTACCGAGGCATTCAAAGCAAAAAGTCACTAGAAAACCTATGCAACAAAGTCATTAACTATTCTAAACACACACACAATAACTGAAAAACTAAAAATAATTATTCAACGATCAGTTTTATCGTTAATACGAAAACGCACAAGTAAAATTATCATCCCTCACAAAATTTTAAAATCTTCAAGACACGTTCACGAAGAAATTTAACACCTGCTACTAAATAAATAAAAAAAAATTTTTCCCACAAATTCTTATGCACAAGTAAAATTATCATCCCTCACAAAATTTTTAAAATCTTCAAGACTGACACGTACACGAAGAAATTATACAATTAACAAAAATATCACACCTCCTAAACAACTTTCTTTACACGTCATTTCCCTTTTACACTCATATTCGTATTTGCATCTAAACAGTATTTTTAAAAATTTGTAGCGTTTTTTTATTTTTCCATAATAATAGTACTGAAAAAAAGCGCTAAAATGCAATAATAAAAACTTGGCAATTCTGCCACTATTCTTCTCACTTTTGTATGGAAAATGTAGCTAGAAAGCCGATGCAGCGTAATCAAAATAGATAACCTTCAAACCATTTGCCTATTATATATATATATATATATATATATATATATATATAACAACTAAAAATCCTAAATTAATATTCAAGTCGACGCTAAAATCCCGTCAAAATACCCATTTTGTTGGTATTTTGGTTTCCCGGTTTTTAAATTCCTATTATAAATATTTTAAGCGTTTTTTTTATTTTTCAAAAAAAAAAGCACTAAAATGGCCAATATAATAAAAACATGGCAACACTTACACCATGCACCCAACTTTTCTATGGAAAATCATATTTGGAACCCCTTTAAACATACTACTGGTTCGGTTGCTATTCAACAGAAGCTGCTAGCACATTTTCAAAATCAGCGGCGATTATAAGCCGCTACTCATTAATATTATTGCGGATAATTTCAAATTGTGCCCTGCCTGCATAGATGAACAGGCAGTTAATATAGGATTTCAGCTTATCATTTATTTAATTATGTATTTTGTTGTAGCTTTTTAATTCTGGCACTTTTTACGAGAGGTGCAAGCCAGTTATAAACAATTTTTCAAAAAAATTTATTATTTTGGTAAAGACAGAACTTAAAGTAGAGTTACAATATAAAATGGGGTTTTAAAAACGTTTAAAACAGGATCGTTTCAAAATTTATTCCATTTAAATTTCACTTTCATGTATTAGATATTAAGGACATGGCTAGTAATTTATATATTTTTGTAATTTCCTTTTTCTTAACCTCTAATCTAAAAGTTTGGTTATTTGGCGTAATACTATTTCGAACCAAAAAAAAAGGACACAAAGATTTTAAAAGACGAGTTTAAAGATATCTTTAATGTCGAAATTTAAGTTTCGAGATATGCAGAAATTAACAGTCGGTTAAAACATGTAACCCATAATTGGCGCATATATAAATACCGATAATATTGTTTTTAAACTAAATATGAAAAATAAAAATCTATTCAAAATACCAACATAAAAAATTAGCTTATGAAGGCAAAGACTCAATTGTGGAAAAAAGTGGACTCTATATAAAATTATAAACCGATTCTCAATAGGCCTTGTCCTTATGATAATTAAGATTTATGTGACAAGTTATCTTCTAAATTGCGCACAAGGCTTATGAATAGCCAGCCAGCCTGCTAGCCAGATGACCGATCATTTTTAAGCACTTATGACACTACATTATTTATTACACTGACTTACAAATTTTAAGTTTGGAAAATTACCAAGAACGCCACATGCCTAGAAAAGTTAATTGCGACCTCCTGAACACGAAAATCGCTGTAATTTTTATTTTCCTAAGTACCGTTTTTTAGATAACGGTACTTTTGTGTTTTTCGGTGTATGGTCCCACTCAAGCCCTTGTAATTAAATATACTATTTGGTTAAAAAATAAAACATTCCAAATATCTAATATAACGTAGAAAAAAAAAACGAAATAAATATGAAAAATTTTGAAAAAAAAACGTAAAAAATAGACAATTTTTGAACTTTGAGGTGCCATTACTCAGCCATTTCATATCAGACAGAAATTTTCAGCATATCGTCGGAAAAGGAATTCAATTACCTTTCCAACGATATGTATTTCGATCGGACGTTTTGCTTGCGCTCCACAAGGGTTTGAGTGGGACCATACACCGAAAAACACAAAAGTACCGTTATCTAAAAAACGGTACTTAGAAAAAAAAATTACAGCGATTTTCGTGTTCAGGAGGTCCAAATTAACTTATCTAGGCATGTGGCGTTCTTGGTATTTTTTGGTTGTAAACCAGTGTTATTGATGTAGAATTGATAAAAAGAAACAGTTAATGTTGGAAAGAGCAAAGTACTATAACAAATGTAAGCAACATTTTTTTAGTTTGTCTTTTGTTATGATTTTGTTTATTTATGGTGGTTTATAGTTTTATTGTTTTATTGCTTGTTTTATTCTAAAAAACTCACCCTTTTCGGGAGCAAAAGTTTAAAGAAAGAGACACCAAATTGCATTTTTTTAAATAAAATGTTACATTTTTTTGTAGAAAAGAAAACACCGTTATTTAGATGTTGTCAACTTTTTGTTTACTTACTTACTTTCTCAACTTTCCAGTCCGGACCATTGTTTTTTTTTTTTTTTTTATTAAAATTCATTTATTCAAAAGTGAAATTATTACAAAAAAGGTATTGCCTCAGCGTCAGTTGGCAAGGAACTAAAAATTTAACAATTTATACATATGCTACGAGGCTATTTCTATCTGCTGATCTATCAACCCAATTTAAGATATTAAGCTTTCTCAGGCCATCTATTACGACTGTCTTCCACCTTTTTCTGGGTCTCCTTCTTCTTCTAGAACATTCCGGAATCTGTTCATTTATCTTTTTCACCACTCTTTTGTCTTGCATTCTTATTACATGGCCGGCCTAACCATCGAATTCTCTGGGCCTTTATGTATCTTACAACACTTTGCTGCTCATTCAGCATATCTAATTCGCTGTTGAATCGTATTCGATAATAGTCTTCATTAATTCTGATCGGACCAACATTTTTTCGAAGTATTCTGCGTTCGATACATAGCAGATGGTTAACACCAAATGCTTTGAGTGTCCATAGTTCGCATCCGTTCGTTAAAATTGGCCTTATAAGTGATCTATAAAGCCTAACTTTATTCTGATGTGATAGGAGCTTTGATTTAAATAATTTTAAATGTAAAAACCACGCTTTATCCGCTGCTTGTATTCGGTGTTGAATTGCAGCTGTTGTGTCATTGTGAGAGATTAATGTCACACCAAGACAGTGAATTTATTTTACGGCTTCAAATTCATACGGTTCAAAAGTAATTACTTAAGATCTGCTACATTCCCGTAGTTAGGAGATCTGAACATACATTTTGTTTTGTTTATGTTAATTTCCAGACCTGTTGGGAGAGCAGCTCTTTCAATTTGGTTAAATGTATCAGGATTGGTTTCTAGATATTATTAAAATGTCATCAGCATACCCGCATATTTGAGAGGATTTGTTAAATATTGTGTGCCGCCATATTTCAATAGTTCGGATACGATAACATCTTCTCCGCTACTTTTGTGGTTCTTTGGTTTGTTCAATGATGCTACCACATCTTCAAAAGTAGATTCCCTTAGGTAGTTTTAAGCTGTGAAATACTCCTCCTCAGTCGTATTTAGAACTTCGTAAACTTTTTGTTTATGAACCACATAAAAACCAAACAAACAAGAAGCGGTGAACCGCAAAATTTGCCCCTAAGCCGCTGATTCAGCAACACTTTTAATATTTCAAACTTGAAATGTATATTTTAAGTTGAACAATTTAAAATTTTTTTTGGGCTGTAGGAAAAATCGCCCAAAAAAATAAATGAAAAATCGCCAAAAAAAATTCCATGTAAAATTGGGCCTGAATTCATAAGAAAAGTGACCCAAAATTTTGGGCTATTTTTCGTTATTATTGGGTGATTTTTCGTTTTTTAAGTTTAAAATATTATATGAAAAATAGCCCATTTTTTCGGGCCATTTTTCATTATTAAAATTTCGTCAAAATCTTACATATTTTTTGTCTAAATCATTCATTATTACTATACGTCGAACTCCTAAATGTTATTTATAAAAATAACGGGACATATTGCAAAAAGGTGGCATGTCATAACGTCCAGTGTCATAGTGTCCGTGGACTAACTCGAAAGCATAGCCGGCCTTAGGCCGGGCGCAAGGATTTTCTCCTCTATGGTATAACAAAAACCGGCTTCGCTATTAAAGCTTCTGTGCACGCCCAAAGGCTGTCTGCGCAGAGAAGCTTTAGTTAGCGAGGCCAGTCTTTGTTATACCATAGAGAAGAAAATACTTGCGCCCCGCCGAAGGCCGGCTATGCAGAGAAGCTTTAGTTAGCGAAGCCGGTTTTTGTTATACCATAGAGTAGAAAATCCTTGCGCCCGGCCGAAGGCCTGCTATGCCGAGGCGCTTTAGTAAGCGCTGCCGGTATTTGTTACATCATAGGGGAGAAAATCCTTGCGCCCAAAAATGTTTTCGTTATATGTTTAATATATGCACCCAGAGAAAAAACAACAAAACCATTTGTTAAAAATTTTAACCATATAATGTTTAATTTAACCAAATCATTGTCACCGACAACCATATTATGGTAAAATAAGTTTCTTTAAAAATAGTTTTGTTGGTTGTGGCCATAATTAAACGTGTTTTTCTCTTTCTTTTTTTGTATTTAACACCTTTAGTAATTATGGACCTTATGACATTTTTAAAAATGACATAATGTCCATTTGCAAAGTGTATTAATGCCCACGGACATTATGAAATTTTCAAAAGTGTCACAGTGTCCATGGACACTACGACACTGGACGTTATGACATGCCACCTTGCAAAAAGCTATATTCTGTTTTGAGTAATTGACTATAACTATGCAGTGATTAATTAATATTTAACTATTGAAAAGTGCACAAAGTTTGCCGGAGGGCTCAAATAAGTATTACTGTCCATTCTGCCGAGCAGCTGTTGTAGATACAATGCAATTTTATACACAAAACTTATGTAACTAAATTTATATGAATAATAAACACTTTTTTGCAAATTGGGTAATTTTTCATTTTTTTTGGGAAAAAAATTCGTTTTTTGCTTTTTGGGTAATTTTTCATTTTTTTGGGCCCTTTTTCGTTTTTTTTTGGGCAAATTTCATATATAACTTTTTGAGTAATTTTTCATGTTCTTTCGGGCGATTCTTCATTTGGGCGATTTTTTAATTTTTTTGGGCCATTTTTCTTTGGGTGATTTTTCCTACAGCCTTTTTTTTTGACATAACTACATTTTTTTTCGATAACTTTTTTAAAATTTTTGACAGTTTGCTATTTATCATAATACAGCTGAATTCCTTACACTTGGTAAATTTTTCTATTTCATTATATTTGCACTGTTTACCAAAACTTGAACAATGGAGTAAAAATGTAGAGTCATAAGGCCTTTAGATTGACTCAGAATGTGACTCTGAGATGATCTTAGTAACACACATCAGCATAAACGCATGATACTTCTTCTACTATGGTGTGGGTATAAAAACTTTACTTTCAAAGAGACTGAAAATTTATTTAAAACATTTTATTAAACGATCATAAGACAGTAATTTTCCGAACGATTTTCAAAAATCTTTTTACTTATAAAATAAGTTAAGCCTTTCAACGATTCAAATAAATAAGTAATTTGTTGTATGTATTAATGTGCTGTTTTAACAATACAAGTGATTGAACGATTAGTAAAATTTATATAAAAAACACCCAAAAAACCGAGTGCTTTTCATATAAATTTTACTACAGCACATATTTTTTTTTTTTTTAAGAAAACTGAAAGTAACAATAATCAGTATGTTTTCTTTTATAACAGCAACAATTTTAAACTTCCTTTACAAACAACAAATTCGTGAACTCTTCTACCGAAACGGATGCTGATACTCACGCTCATAACAAACTTATTTAATATTATCTTGACTAGTTCTCACTCTTATACAAATCTTTATTGTATTTACTCTGCTTTTTTTGAAGTTTCTTGATGTTTTTGTTGTCTGCCTGCTTGTCTATTTGCCTTAATGTTAAGTTTACACACACCACATTAGCTCGTAGAGACCACAGAGACCACGGCATGCATGTTAACATACATAGATGAACCAGCTACTTTTGCTATTTTAGCCATGTTAATGAAATATCTACCAGAAACAAAATACAAAAAAATATGTTATAAACCTCAACCAACGGCGCCACTCGAAGCAGTTTGTCTTAGTACATTGTCCAGTTAAGTTCTGCTTTTTCATTGTCAAAGAAAGTGGTCTGTGGTTTCACAAGACAAACAAAAAAAAAAAAACAACAAAATTAAATTGAATTGAGAAAGAAAATAACAAGTGCAGCAAAACGACCATAAATCAAAGTGTTTAATAATATTATAAAGAGAAAAGGATTTTTAATAAAAAAAATTATTAAAAATAAAGTTTTATAAATAAACAAACAAAATAGAAAAAAAATGAAAATTATTTCAGTAAGTGTTGAAAAAAAGTCTAAATATCTACATATATTAACTAATTATTAATAAATTACAAAATTTTAAGTATAAAAAACTATCAATGTTAAATTAAACAGCCAATAAAAATCAAAAATCGTTAATTTTTTAAAGTTGTGTCATACAAAATGTTTCTGTCTTAAGTCTTTTGTCTGTTTTAACCCCAACATCATGCCGCACCAAATAAAGACAAATAAAGTACATAATTGGTCTAGTTTTTTTTTTTTTTTTTTTTTTTTGTACAAAAACCAAATAAGTGAAAATATTTGAAAGGTGTTCAATATTTCTAATAATTTATGCAAATATTTCTTTTTTTAATATTAAACAGAAAAAAACACGTTAAAAAAATTTTCTAAAAAAAAAATATTTAAATATTAAGAATAAGAAAGACTGTAAATTGGAAAGAATAACTTAATACATATTGATAATGTAAATAGCATTTAATTTGAACCACTTTCACAATTTTTTAAAATACTTTTTTGGTTGTTTTTTAGTTTAAGTTTGTAAGAAAACTTCTTTATTTATTGCCGCTGGATTAAAGAATATTTAATGCTGCATTTTAATCCGCTTTGAAGAGAAGATTTTCGAGATTATTAATTATATCACCTAAAACGTTTATACATATTCATAAGTTTTAATTGGAGAAGATTTATGTCAGGAAAGTCTTAAAAGAAATTAATATGTGAGAGTCCGATTTATATAAAATTTGGTTTAGCCATGTAATAGGAAATTAAATTTAAAAAGAAAACTTAATTAACGTTTAATGGGTAAGTGAAGCGAATACAGACTGGTTTATTGGATTTTGTACACAGCCAATTATTTTTAAATGTCACTCTCACTTACTTTCCAGAAAGGACTTGTGACTCCTGCGGTTTGACCTTCTCAAAGTTTACCATGGAGGGGATTCTTCAAAAGAGGGTTCTCCAAAATCGTTTAAAACCATTCAAATCTCATAGAGATTTTGATATTAAAATATTATTCGGTACAAAAAACGCTTATATGAATCTTAATTAATTTATTTTGACGGGTCTTTGATCGGCCATGGCTCCCAAATAGAGTACAATCTCAAAAATATATCTGTATAAACTATGGCGTAGGGTATCAAATATACTTTCTTACTTGTTATATTTGATATTTTTTCTTTTTGATGTCATGTCTTTAAGACATGTTTTTTTGTAGACATATTTGGCAGAGAAGCATGAGGGTAAGAAAAAAGACATGATTTCTGTTCTTCATGTTTTTTTTCTAATTTTCACTTCAAATTCAACTATAATGTTTTATTTTTATTCGTTTTTTCGGTTTTTAAAATAAAATTTGAAAAAGAAGACATGTCTCATCATGTAATTGTAAAAAATTTTGGTAGCAGATTTGAAAAAGAAAACAAAAAGAAAGACACGTTGTTCGTTCTTCGTCCTCAAACAATCACTGATCAGTTTCCTGAAAAGCTTTAAAGACTACGAAAACGCAGAAGGCCTTGGAGTTGCAACAAATGCAAGAAAACTCATTGCATTGATAAAGGGTGCTTTTGAAAATTTCACACACAACTGGCCAATGTTTATGGCCTGAAAGATATTTTTTTAAAGTTTTTTTTTTGTATTCCTAATTTTATATAAATACAGAATTTTTTTCATTGCTTCCATTGTCGTTTGAATTTGGCTTCAAGTGGGTTTTTATGACTAGAAATTACAGCACGTTATTTTGTGAAAATAAGTTTCCATCATAAGTCATAAGTTTCCATAGATGCCATCCCTCTAACGAATTTTATGACAAAGGATCCATAACTTACAATATGTAAAATAGACTGGTTGCAATTTTTTTTTTTTTTTTAAATTTAATTGTTTGCGCTGCTTAAAAACTGAGGTTTGGTGTAAGAAATCATGATCTAATTTTTCAGGTCAATCCGACGGTGCCTAGCCGTGCCGGGTTGGGCCCAAAGTTCCCCATATTATAAAAAAAACATATTTTCTATCAGATCTTTAAAGTTATACTAGTTGAAAAGCCGAAAATCAAAAATATGGCTTCGTTACGATCTTCCGCAGTGATAGTACTTTAAGTGTGCCAAATTTCAGCTTCCTATGTCATCAGATGGCTTCAGAAATTTGCGGAAAGAATAGGACATATGTACATGCAAACATCCTGACATACTAAGAAATTATATATTGTATAGATAGATTAACATATGTTCGCGCAACTCAAAAACGCTTTAGCTTATTGAAAAACTAAAAAAAACCGAAATTCCGCAATAAAATTTACTTTAAGAAAGTTAAAACTTTTTTCTTTATGTTGGCTTTGGTTTTCGAGATATACCGTTATTTCGAAAATTAAGGAGGTTGCACAACATATGTTCGCGTAACTCAAAAACGCTTTAGTTTATTGAAAAACTAAAAAAAACCGAAATTCCGCAATAAAATTTACTTTAAGAAAGGTAAAACGTTTTTCTGGAAAAAAAAATAATTTTTTTATTAAAATTTCGCAACAACTTTTGATTTTATGTATTCACAAAAGTCGAAAAATTTTAATTAATTTAAGAATTTTATTAAACCGCCACATCTTTTGGGAATACATAAAAGTTGTTTACAGATTTTAATTATTTATAGCTTGTTTTGTTTGCAATGTTGTTTTTTATATGCCTGCATAAAATTAGAAGCATAGCTGCATTTTTAAATTTTTTATGAATTTTAAAAAACAAAAATTCCGAAATTTTAATAGAAAAATTATTTTTTTTTCCAGAAAAAAAATTATGTTTCTAAAACGACTGCGCATATAAGAAAAACGTTTTACTTTTCTTAAAGTAAATTTTATTGCGTAATTTCGGTTTTTTTTAGTTTTTCAATAAACTAAAGCGTTTTTGAGTTGCGCGAACATATGTTGTGAAACCTCCTTAATATATAATTTCTTAGTATGTCAGGATGTTTGCATGTATGTCCTTTCCTTTCCGCAACTTTCTAAAGCCATCTGATGACATAGGAAGCTGAAATTTGGCACACTTGAAGTACTTTCTCTGCGGAAGATCGTAACGAAGCCATATTTTGGATTTTCGGCTTTTCAACTAGTATAACTATAAAGATCTGATAGAAAAGATGTTTTTTTATAATATGGGGAACTTTGGGCCCCACCCGGCACGGCTAGGCACCGTCGGATTGACCTGACAAATTAGATCATGATTTCTTACACCAAACTTCATATTTTAAGCAGCGCAAACAATTAAATTTAAAAAATAAAATCACTTACAAGATGCGACCAGTCTAATGTACAATATAAAATCCGGTCCTGAAAATCACTTTATTACGCCTAACAATATTTCAGAAACATATCAAGACATTTTTCTTTAATAAAGCAATGAACTATAATACTGTGTGGTCAAGTTTTATAAAGATTGGCTTATAATTAATAGATTCCATTTGAAGCCCGCTCTTAAAATATTCGACCTCTCGTTTGAGAGTATCACATATTCAGCACAACCGGTTATAGCACTCGTACTTGTTTTTTTTTCATTTTTTTAAATATAACAACGTTTTTAAATTTTATTAAAATGTTAAACTTTTTTAAAAACTATGTGATATTAAGGCATAACCGCAAAAAAGCTTAAGCGACAAAAACACAATTTTACAGGAGAAGGTTTTTTTTATTATATTTCATAAAGATTTTGTATGAAGGTTGGCGCTTAAGCTTAAATAGGTTTTGAATATAAAATCTTTGTAAATTGATATTGTTAAATAATTTAAATTAAGATTGAAAATTTCGATATTCTATTTTGTGAAATTTTTAAATTTAATGAAAATTATTTTTATAAAGAAAGGAATTTTACAACTTTAAAATTAATTAATTTAAATTGTTACTGATAATCTTTCATTCTTGACCATGGCCAGGGGCTGGAACCTTGGCCGGCAGGTTTCTATGACATGTTTCGATCGCAACCACTCGATCTTCTCAGATGGATTTGCCGTCTTACACTCGCAGCCATCGACGACTGCTGACGTCAATAGTCAAACATCAATCCTTAAACCAAATTGTATTTTTACCTTTGGTAGATCGAAATTAGCTTTTCTTAATGATTATGCATTTTAATTGATTTTACATGTTTTTTCCTTACTTCTGTTTTCTCGTACTTTTGTCAAGAATTCTTCTTGAAGTCCAAAGTATATTTTTTTGTTTTTTTCACTTTTGTCTTTCTTTTTTAAAACCTTTTCTTTAGCTTCACTTCGGAAAATCAAATCTTGTAACGTTAATTTAGCCGCCTTTGCAGGCATACATATTCCCGATTACAATACACGAATACATGGGCGTAGCCAGGATAAAATCTAATAGGGGTGGTGGGGAAAATTTGTTTTTTTTGTAAAATGCTTTTTTGACCGTCTTTTACTCAATGCAAATGGATGAAATTTTGCAGGCATACATATACCCGATGACAGTACACGAATACATGGGCGTAGCTAGGAAAAAATCTAGGGGGGCCAAAATTTTTTAAAACCTTTTCTTTAGCTTCACTTCGGAAAATCAAATCTTGTAACGTTAATTTAACCGCCTTTTACTCAGTGCAAATCGATGAAACTTTACAGGCATACATATTCCCGATGACAATACACGAATACATGGGCGTAGCCAGGATAAAATCTAGGGGGCAACATTTTTTTTTAAATGTTCTTTTGTAAGAAAAGCGTTTCTTTGATCTTTTCAGCACAACTTGAAGGTCAAATGTACACATAGAGCTCGTGCCTTAGATTTAGCAATAATTAGTATTGTGGTTATTTTGTTGAACTATTTATGGTTTTTAATCCAAATTTTTAATATTTTTAATTAGGCTAAAGTTCATCAAATTTAATTATCATTAAATTATTTTTATAAAGAAAGGAATTTTACAACATGAAAATTAATTAAAATTGTTATTGATAATCTCTAATTCAATGGACTTTAAAAATAAAACTAGAACTATTTCTAGACTTTTCTAAGATAATATTTTAGTTAAAGGATATGATTTTTTGAATAATAATTTAAAATCTCTTACATCATAAACCATCCATGACATTTCCAATAGCACGTAATTTATAGTTTTTTTTATTATTATTAAGAAACTATTACAAAAACAAAGTTATGCTAAAAATAATTATTTAATTGTTAAGAAATTATGCGAACAAAATGTGAATATCAATAGATAGGAATTATTTTCAATTTCAGTAGCCTTAAACATTGAAGAAATGAAAAATTGAAAAGGCAATAAAAAAAATCCAACTTATTAATAATTCTAAAAGGGATTTGTAAAAACAAACAAAAACCCAGATATTTAATTTGTTTAAGACTTAACTAAAAAGGGAAGTCAGTTGTTAAAATAACTTCATGCTGAAAAAACCACATATGTATAGGGATTTAAAAAGTGTGCAAAAAAGTTTTAAGCGATTAATCATAATTTTATAGAAAATCATAATGTAGTAAATATTAATAACTTAAGCACGTTCTTTAAGATATACAATATTTTAATAACTCACAAATTCCAAAAGTTATAAAAAACAAGAGGGAGTGGTGCAAATAGAAAAAATCTACTAGATTAAAAGATTAGCTTTATTTCAAACTTTCAAAAGTTTTCTAAAACTAAAACGTATATTGGGGCAAAATTTAAAATTTTATTAGATTGACCCGTTAGGCTGATTGATAGTGAGCTGCTAGTCTTAAAGCGAGAGAGATCCAGAGACTCGTGTCTGTTGAACTTCAAAGGCAATTTAAGTAAGAATATAATTTGATACTGTTTTTGTAACATAAAATAAATATAAAAAATTAAACTAAATTTTATTAGGAAGTTTAATCTTGCAGTAACGGTTTCTTTTAAATAAATGTCGTTTTAAATTTATAACTTCTATTTTAATAGTTTTTTTTATTATCATAAGGAATGTATACATGTGCATTCAAGAGAGTAGTGTTGGATATGTATTTATAACAGCGGTCACCACAAAGAGAGACAGTTAAAAATGTGCATGTAGTGGTGAGTGCATATTGTGTGCAATGAAACACCAAAAAAAAGGAAAATAAATTTACTCGTTTAAGACATTAACTATGTGTTTTGTTTTTGTTTCGTTAACCTTCGTGTTGTGTGTGTGAAATTCACGAAAAGTGCTCGGCCGCTGGGGGCATAGCGTGATGATCGTTGATTTATAACGACAGCACTATAGGAGAGGAGTTTTTTGTAATTTATGTTAAACTAAAACATATTTTTGTTCTAAGCTCATCTTGTAGTATACCCATGGAGTCAGAATCATTTTCTGAGTCGATGTAACGATGTCCATCCGTCCGTCAAGTTTGTTGGTTGTCGGTTTATGTAAATTCTTGAGCAAAGTCAAGACAGCAATTCTGAAGATTATTTGAAATTTGGTACACACGCTAAAATTGTTAAAAGAACGACGCTTATTGAAAATGGTAAGAATCGGTCACATAGCCCCCATACAAATTTCTTTCCGGAATGTATTTGTGCCCATGAGCTCTAAAAATCGTCTTACCAAATTTTTTTCCAATTGGTCCATATTTGCAAATAGCTTCCATCCAAAAACCACTCTCGAAAATAACTTTAAGTACCATTCCATACTTTTTTATAAACGTCGGTACCGGGGTCTACCCCGGATGGCTAGCTGGTAGTGAGCTAGTCTATCAGCGCAGGGGTTGCGGGTTTCGATTCCCATCAGAGACTCTGCTTTCTTTCCTGCAGACAAAAGTAGAGCTTCGCGGAATTGGCTTAGGGAATATACTTTTTGGTGACGATAACTACAACTTATGTAATGGAAAAGTTTTGTACTGGTAGGTCCTAAATTTACAAAAAGCCCCTCTCACTAAATTCAATTTGAGACAAAAAAAACTTAATTTTGATGTATTATCTAAAGGGTGGTCCAACCATAATGCACGATGTTAATGGTGAGTCACATCTTAACGTCTAGTTTTTTGCCCAACTTAATTTGACCATTCCATACTATTTTATAAACGTCGGTACCGGGGTCTACACCGGATGGCTAGCTGGTAGTGAGCTAGTCTATCAGCGCATGGGTTGCGGGTTTCAATTCCCTTCAGAGACTCTGGTTTCTTTCCTGCAGACAAAAGTAGAGCTTCGCGGAATTGGCTTAGGGAATATACTTTTTGGTGACGATAACTACAACTTATGTAATGGAAAAGTTTTTTACTGGTAGGTCCTAAATTTACAAAAAGTCCCTCTCACTAAATTCAATTTGAGACAAAAAAAACTTCATTCTGGTGTATTATCTAAAGGGTGGCCCCACCATAATGCACGATGTTAATGGTGAGCCACATCTTAACATCTAGTTGTTTGCCCAACTTAATTTGACATTTCTTTGTTACAGTGTTTGACAAATTTTACCAGGCAAAGGTGCACAATTGAGCAGCGTGTTAAGATTGTTGAATTCTATTACAAAAATGGGCTTTCACATCAAAATGCATTTCGTGCTCTTCGTGATTTTTTTGTTCAGCATAGTCGACCAAATGTGTCCACAGTCGGAAGAATTGTGCGTAAAGTTTAACAAGTCGGGTCTCTAGGAAATGTGAAAACATCTGTGCATGCAGGCTGTCGGCGTTATCGGGCCGTTCAGCTATCGTGAATGGTGTTCGCTATCGCGAGATGATAACGGACTTCTTGTAGCCAGAAATTGAGGATATTGACCTGGACGATATGTGGCTCCAACAGAATGGTTCCACTTGCCACACAACCAACAAAACAATGGCTCTTTTGCGCGAGAAATACAATGACCGTAATGTATTGTGTCGTGGCGATGTTATTTGGCCGCCACAATCATGGGATTTGACACCGTTCGACTTCTTTCTTTGGGGATAAGTATTTAAAAGAAAAAGTTTATGTAAATAAGCCAAAAACAATTCAAGAGCTAAAGGATGAGGTAATTCGGCAGATTAACGACATTGAACCTCAATTATATCTCAGAGTCATTAAAAATATGGCCAATATGATAGAAGTATGCCAAGGAAGCCGTGGGGAGAATTTGGCCGATATTTTGTTTCACACATAATTGTCATAGATCTTTCTATGATAATAAAAAATATTAAGAAAGTTCGCTGTTTTGGTTAGATAATATTAAATACAAAGAACTCTTATAGGAATCTTAACCTCTTAACATAATTTTGTTCTGGATGGTCCATGATTGTCTATTAAACCCAAAAAGGGTTTTTCTAAATACTGGGTTTCATATGGTCGGGCTTGACCGACTATACTTTCCTACTTGCTTATATATAAACTAATGTACGGTTTCTTTAATAAAGCCGGTTGGTTGTGTAGTAAAATGTATATGAAAGTCCCGAATACTATTTAGATAAATTTATCTTTATGAGATTTGTTTGCATTGAAGTGATTTTACGAAGACGGTTTATATGGGACTTTTGGGTAATTTTAAATCAACCAGATCAATATATGTGACGCGAAAAATAGAAAGGGACCTGAGGGTTTTGTTCAGGAGAGCCATTTTATCTTTGTATCTTTGGTGTACCATCACTGAGCGTGTTGGTATTGGTCACATTTAAAAGCGACACATCTCAACCTTGTTGGTCAACCTTGAAAATGTGCGTAGGTCGTCCCTACCTCTTGTTTTGTGTAGTTGGTTTTTACTGTTCCCTTTAACTTACTGGTACCTTTCTCTATGCGCTGTCACATATGTCATTTTTGTTTAATTTCACACATTTCAGTCGAAAAGTTTTTCGAAGCGAGAGTTACAGAACATGGGCACAGATCAATATATTTTCATGATATAGGAGCTAAAGTAATAGTTATTAATGCCAATTTGTACATCAGTACCAACAATTATAAACAAGTTATGGCTTTAAAACCTAATTTCGGGAGTAGTATTTGTATTGGAGTGATGGTCCAATGTTAACCGATTCCAATCAAATTTGGTAAAATGATTTAGATTTCAATTCAATTAGCTTGGACAATATTTAATCTAAATACCAACTAAATAAAATGGTTTAAGGGCACAAAGACTTTTATCCGAAAAGAAGCTTGCATGAGGGCTATGTGAAATTCTGGACCGATTATCACCATTTTCAGTAGCATATTAACTTAATATTGTCAAATTGTTTCTAAATTTGCAACCTTTGCTCACAAAGTTTACATGAACAGCCAGCCAGCCGGACGGACAGACATCGTTAGATCCATTCAAAAAGTGATTCTAAGTCGATCCGTATTCTAAAAGTAGGGTCTAGTACTAATATTTTAATGTGCTACAAACATCAATACAAACGAACAATACCCTCTCCACTATTTTGGTGCGGGTATAAGAACGTACAGCTGGGCGGATGCTTATACATGTTAAGTGCACACTGATATGTACAAATACGAATTTCTCTTGAAAATAAATTTTCATTTTAAAGTTTTGTTGTTCTTTGATATCAATTTACACTTTTTTTAAAATGTTATTTATTTTATTTTATTTTTCCTTAATTTTATCGTAAACTTAAGATTTTTGTTAATGATTTAAAGCGGCGGGGCCCCACTTGTTTCGTTGTGTACAAAAAGGTCAACGATCTAGAGTTAATTTTTTTTTTCTAAAAAATATTTATTTTTTTAGTTCAGTGGTTTTATAATTTTTTAAAAGCCAACTTTATTTAAATTTGTATTTATTTATGGATAAATTATTTGTTTGGGTTTTAAATGCTTAAAAGGTATAATCATTATCATTACCATAATTGGGTTTTATAAGACTATTAAGATAATAAAAAAATAATAAGGCTATGTTTATAAATCTTTAATATTTCAATAAACCTTAATTTAGTAGTTGTTACATCGACTTAACTAGTAGAAACTATGGATCTACCAACACACAATTTTACAAGATTTGTTTATCTTAAAGTAACTTTCGGAAAGTTCTATGCCATAACAAATTTTCGCATTAGCATAACATTTAGAAGAGGTTTATGTCAATGAGTAGAACTTTTGGAAGAGTTCTTTCTATAGAGCTTTTGTCTGCGTCCCTTTTAAAGAAATTTTGTTACATAGCTCAGGTAATAATAAAACTTTTTTTGTGCTGAGCTTAAACTGGATATCAACATAAATAAAACGTTTCTAATCGCCAATATTCCATTTTGAGACTAAACTTGTATTGGGAGCTATTTTAAGCCAATTCTTATATTTTCAATAGGTCTTTGTTGTGGTCTTTTAAAAAGACCAGCATATTTTATACCCTTCACCACAGGTGGTGAATAGGGTATATATAAGTTTGTCATTCCGTTTGTAATTTCTATAATATTGATGTTAAACCCTATAAAGTATATATATTCTGGGTCCTTATGAAGAACGAAGTTGATTTAACGATGACGGTCTGTCCGTTGAAATGGTTTTTCGAAGACCCTATATATGATGGGGTCCAGGTTATTATACATTTATGTCACACATGATCCAGAATTGTTTGCTATTGAAATTCAGCAAGATCGGTTAACAAATGGCTGAGATATGAGTAAAAACCACGTCTGCCTCAAATTTTTTCCTTAAAAGGTCCAATTAGACGTGACATTACCATACCAACAATGTATTATCAAAACGAAATAAACATACCATACAAACCAATTCAATTTTTGTATCTACGGTCATACAGTGGCTATGGTACTACAGTGTTGGTAATTTGGTTTTTTATTGATGTTTTTTACCCTTCACTACAAGTGGTGGATTTTATTTGTAATGTGTTTAATTTTACGCATACGCATACACATTAATGCATGCATATGATATGCCGCTCAAATAAAGAAACAAACTAATAGACTCAATATATTTTAATTTAACGCTTCTTCAGTAAAAGCATTCGTAGCCGAGTTGTTAAGTTCTCTCCTGAGGCCAGTTTGAATCCCAAAAATAATTTTTTTCATTTTTTTTATTTAATTTTTTTATGTTCTAAAAAACGATTTAAAGATTATAAAACGAATTTCAAACATCAACTTTGGCAAAAGAGGAAACGGGCTTAGGTACATATATAATTTGTTTGTTTTTTTATCTTCTGCGGCATTACGAAATGAAAAGTTGGCGTGGCTCAATTAATAGTTATTTATACCTATCTAAAGAACGCTATTTATGTATATAACTTTTTGTTCTTATCTCATCATGGTGAAGGGTATATCAGAACATAGCACTCTTACTTGTTTATATTGTCTTTAATATCGCATATAATTCAAAAAGATAAGAAAGTACTGTTGCTTAAGTTAGTTTATATGATACCTTTTACGACAGTATTTACCGACAATTATCCAAGAATGTACCCTATTTGGGAGCCATGAGTAATCATGGGCTCACCAAAATAAAAATTATGTTATATAAGATTACGAGGCATACATATAAGAGATTTCCCTGTTGAAAACTAAAACAAAAATAAGGCAGGGTTTTCTGTTTCAAAAAATGTAACTACAATGACTTAACGCATCCCAGTAAAAAATGGAGCTTCCAACGAAGCAGGTTTGTAAGGGAGAAACATAAGAGTTGCGCTTACCATTGCGCATACGGAAGACATGAATTTTATATGGCGAGTTCCCACTTTGAAGCAATACATTTTTGACACAAAAAGCGCATTATTCAGCGCACATAAATATTGTTAGATGTAACGATCATCTTTACACACTGAATGTTTTGATACAGTTATTTTTTAGTATTCTCCCTTACAAACCTGCTTCGTAGTAAGGGAATGCCGTAGCACTTGAAATGCTATTTTTTTTTTATAAAATTTGTTGAGAGTTCTTTCACTTACTTTACTGCATTTCTGTATGTCTTATTGCGTAGCGCATAATTGTGCGCTTATTTTGTTAAATGTACCATTAGTGCTTCGCAAAATGATAAAATTTTTTATTGGGATCTTTTATATAATACGAATTGGCATGATCTTCTGACTATTCCTTGTTATACTTCAGCAGCTATTGATCTTATGAAACTTTATCAATTTTGTTTAACGGATGTGTTCCCAAATTAGCAATGCGCACAAGATCTGGTCCTCCGCGGTGCACAAAAGAATTATCCAGCCTTAAAAACATAAAAAATAAACGCTTTAAAAAATATAAAACAACTCGCTTGCTGTCTGATTATAGCAGATTTGCGGTTTCACGCGCTAAATGTAACTTATTAAACACAAAGCTGTACAAAAACTATATATCTTATATGAAACAAAACTTTAACTATGACCCGAAATCTTATTATAAATTTATTAATTCCAAAAAGAAAAAACATCATTATAAGATTTTTATTTTCCTTTAAAATTTTCTGTTAATGTTAATGTCATCAATTAATCAGTCTAATTTAATGGATGTCTAATTCTTTTTTTTATTTTGTATGTTATGTAAATTTTTTTTTACAATTGGTCTGTAAGGATTTATTCCGTAGACCTTAATTAATAAATAAATAAATATAAAAGGGGTTAATATGGGATATATGGTGAGTTCTAGACCTACATGCACACAATTTTGACATTACATAATATCTATTGTAGAAGTTATCGTCGACAACGAGCCAGATCGATCGATTCAGGCAGTGATTCTGAGTCGATTGGTTTACTAAATACCCTGCAAATAATAGGACCAGTCAAAACACGCGTGTAAAGAGTAGCCCACAAGGGACTAGGACTAGTCCAAAAGTAACCCAATCGTATGGGAAAAACATGGTCTATTTAACATTACGGTGCCCTAGGGCAGTACCATATAACCCACCTTTGGACTACTAAGGAGTGGTTTTAAAACTACTCCATGGAATACACCAGAGAACGGCTTTGTGCGATTGAAAACAATTCGCATTAAATCAACAACATCAAATACACTCATTTGTGTTCATGCAATCCAACTTTCTCAGCCACACACATCGGTGTTGTTGTTTTAAAATTCATTCAAGTCATGCCCAGCGTATTGGCTTTGCCATTCATACCATGTTTAGCTTCGTTCGCCAATTATTGCTTATTGCTCTCAGCAGCTGAGACAATTTCCATAGAAACAGAAGACGTTTTAATTTTTTATCATTTCTTAAAAAGTACAGTACACTCAAAATATTATGTAGTTAAATTCAAACGAAAATTCATTTGAAACAAATTAAAATTCATTTAAAAAACGGATCATTTACATTTCATTTAAAACAAATGATTTTTTCAGTAATTTCTAAGTTTTTTATTTATTGAACATCATATTCGTTAAAATTGAATAGTTTTTACTTTTAAAAAATATATTTTAACCGATAAAAATCAAACAAATTAACAAAAAAAAATACGGAAAACATTATTTTTTGGTAGTTTGTTTTTTTAATAACAAACATAAATGTTGAAAAATAAATTTATTCGTAAAATAACTATATTTTTATTCAATTTTAACAGTACCGAAAACGAATTTAATAACCTACAATCAGTTACTGTAATAATTTTATGAGTGTAGTTTTGCATGTACAATGTACAATGTATTGTTGTTAATGTTGCTTGTTACGCTTTTAAAAAAATACCCTGCAAATAATTGGACTAGTACAAACACGGGTGTAAAACGTAGCAGACAAGGACTAGTCCAAAAGTAACCAAAACGCCTGGAAAAAACATGGTATATTTAACATTACGATGTCCTAAGGCAGGACCATATAACCCAGCTTTAGATTACAAAGGATTAGTATTAAAACTACTCCATGTTATACTCAAGAGGATTAGTTTTGAAGTCATTTAAAAACGAACACATTTCGTTTAAAAACGAAGACATGTCGTCTCACTACAAACACTTTTTAACCATGACATGGTCCATGCTTGCATTACATCGGAGTAGTCCAATGAGTAGTCCATTTGATCAACATCAGGTGGATTTGCAGGGTAAACACAAAAACAAATTGGACAATACAACTAGTTTTCAAACTAATACATTCGTATTCATACTAATTTACATTCGTCGTTGTGTCATCGAGTGGACAATGACTACTTAAATGCAAAAGCAAAAGAATAAATGTCGTTTGACTTTAAGAAATTGTGTTATTGCGTGCGCAACAATATATGCAAAGAAAGCACTTTCGATAAAAAAAACTCACACATGCACAAATCAAATGTGTACAAAACGATGTCAAAATTACCAACGTTGAACTTTGTTTTGCAGGCATAGAGTTAATGTAAATTATAGCGTATGAGTAAATCAACAAAAATAGTAGATTTTGCAGTTCTCTGGTATGCACAAGAGGAATAGTTTTGAAGTCGTTTAAAAACGAAAGCATGTCGTTAAAAAACGAAGACATGTCGTCTCACTACAAACACTTTTTAACAATGACGTTATGAAAACTTCATTTTTACCCAAAGTGAGCGATAAAGTAAATTAAGGTTGAACCTATCTGGTAGGTTAAAGTAAAGTTTTAATAATGGAACACATATTACACGGCCGATAAAATACTACCTTTAGCTATCGGTAAGTTGTGAAAACGGGCCTTAATCGCATATTATTTTGGTTAAGATTTTTTAATACAAATCGGTTATTTCTCTTAATTCTTAATTCTACTTAATTCCCCACAGTGTGTATTGGTGCTGAAAACTATTCAAGTAAACAAATATAGTTTTCTAGTAAAAGAAATTGGAATTGTTCCATTTAATTTCAAAGATAATTAACATCAAGAAAACCTATCAACTAAAATGCTGTATTGCTCTTCTGCAGAAGGTTTTCTTAATTTTTTGGAATTCTTTTTAATTAAAAACTATATTAAAATATTAAAAAACATTAATGATTGCTTTTATCAAAGTTTTAATTCTTTATCGTGTCTATCAATACTTTGCCATAGAATCATATAAACTAATTCTATTTTTCCAAACTTTATTTTGCTACAAATGCAAGAAAAAATTTAACAATAAACCAAAAAACATTCTTAAAACTAATTTTTCAAAATTCTTAGAAATTTTAATCTCTATGCAAATTGTGTCAATTTCTCTTAATTTCTCTTAAAAAAAAAACATTAAAATGTTTTCTACTGTTAAAAAAGTTTAAAACAACAAATATTTGTTATAAATATACTTAGAGAATTTTCTGTGCCCAAAAAAAAAACACACACACCCATTTTGTCATTCAAAAGTAAATAAATTTTAAGCCAATGATCACAATTTGGTGTGAAATTAATAATGATTTAAGTGGTACATATCAAATATTGATCCATAAAGAGTTAAGCTACGGTCACACTTATTAAATATTTGACCAAATAAGCGTAACCCCTACTTTTGTAATAGTTTAACATGGTCTCAATATCACAAAAATAAACAAAATATACTACAAGATATAGCAAAAAACTGTTTGTTGTAAGATGTCGTATTATAATCAAAATAAATATTGGAAATAAATGAAATGATTATTAGTTTGATTGTTGGTCCCGTTTTTTCGTCAAATATTTGAAAAGTGTGACCGTAACTTTAAAAAATAAAATATATCATAAATATGTAAGCGGAATTCTATGGAAAAATTATTTATTTTATCGGCCAAAGAATGGTAACACCACTTAACTAACCATTGTACAAAATCAGATTAGGATGTGCACGCAGAGAAAAAATATGGTTGGCCATGGTTACGGCAACAACACTATGTTTAATGTAACAATATATTGTTGTCGTAAACAAATAATTGTTATTTTTATTTAATATCAACAATATTATAGTTACTGTAAACATATCAATGTTTATCGCAATTATGAATTTGAGTATTGTTGACCGAAAAATAATTATTTTTCTAACAACTTAATTATGATAAATTTCTAAACATATTATATTTCTCACAACCATATCATGATATTTAATAGCCATAACATATTATGTTAAAGATGCAATCAAACTATTTTTACTCTAATCATATTATGTAAGCGCCATTTGTAAAATAATTTTGAAGCAGTTGTGTCGTTTTTTTTATTTGTGAGCGGTTAAACAAAAGATAAAATTCCATAAAAAAAAAATAAGTTTAAAGAAATTAAAAAATTAAAATATTAGCGATGTTCATTCAAGTATTAGTGATGTAATAGTGCAAATGCAAAATATCATAGTTTTTTTTTTTTAAATTTAACAACAAAACACACAGAGATTTCGTTATATTTTATAAAAGTGCTACGATATTTCATCAACATCTTAAAATCGAAAAAATGGACACACGCGGTCGCCCATGAAAACCACAGATTTTTCAGTTGCTCTTTTGCAATCCTTATATTGAACTCCGCTATTTGATTAACATTAAGAAAAATTGTAAAAAGCCACAAAATAAAAAATTGATGCAAGAATATTTTAATTTATTTTGTATTTTTATGACAGCTATGAAAGGAGCTGTATCATAAAATGATTGCTTCTAAATTTATTATGATTAACATGATGATAATATGATTACTTCTTAGCTTATTATGATTAACATGACAATAATATGATTAATTTCTTAGCTTATTATGATTAACATGACAATAATTTGATTACTTCTTAACTAAGTATGATTAACAGAATAATAATATGATTAAGGGAAAAATATTATGATGACATATTACGAGTATATTAAGTCATAATATGATTCAATAATAATCTTAATATGGTGACTACAATCATAATTCTTATCATAATATGTTGCTCTTAGAATATGTTTACCACAACCATGTTTTTTCTTTGCGTGTGCGAGGGGAATCGAACCGGAAACCTCTAGATATACAATGTAACTACAATAAGGTATCTTTTATTTATGCAACGAAAGGATTAAATATTCTTTGTTTGTATATTATTTCAAAGTCAATTTAATATTTTTAATTACACACACGAAAAGAAAAAACATGGTTGTGGTAAACATATTCTAAGAGCAACATATTATGATAAGATTCATGATTGTAGTCACCATATTAAGATTATTATTGAATCATATTATGACTAAATATACTCGTAATATGTATAAGAAGTAATCAAATTATTGTCATGCTAATCATAATAAGTTAAGAACTAATCATATTATTGTCATGTTAATCATAATAAGCTAAGAAGTAATCATACTATCGTCATGTTAATCATAATAAATTTAGAAGCAATCATGTTATGATACAGCCCCTTTCATAACTGTCGTAAAAGTACAAAATAAATTAAAATTTGTTTGCATCGATTTTTTATTTTGTGTTTTTTTACAATTTTTCTTAAAGTAAATCAAATAGCGGAGTTCAGGCTTGCAAACGAGCAAATGCAAGATCTGTAGTTTTGCCGATTTTAAGATGTTGATGCCATATTGCCGCTCTTTACATGTTTCATAAAATTTTTGAAAAAAGATGGATCAATTCCGTTTTTTTTAACGTAATGACAAGTTTAAAAAGTACAATACCCAGCCCATTTGATCTTGAATGGTTTTCGGCTTTCCTGAAACATTTTTTTTAAGACATACGCCGTTGCCCATGAAAACCACAGAAATATCGTAACACTTTTATAAAATATGACGAAATCTCTGTGTGTTTTGTTGTTTGATTTAAAAAAAAACTACGATATTTTTCATTTGCACTATTATATCACTATTACCGAATGAACTCCGCTAATATTTTAATTTTTTTAATTTCTTTAAACTTATTTTTTTATGGGAATTTATCTTTAAATTGTTTAACCGCACACATATAAAACAAACGACACAACTGATTCAAAATTATTTTACAAATGGCGCTAGCATAATATTATTAGAGTAAAAATAGTTTGATTGCATCTTTAACATAATGGCTATTAAACATCATGATATGGCTGTGAGTAATATAATATGTTTTGAAAGTTATCATAATTTAGTTGTTAGAAAAATAATTATTTTTCGGTCAACAATACTATAATTAATAATTGCGATAAACATTAATATGTTTGCAGTAACTATAATATTGTTGATATTAAATAAAAATAACAATTATTTGTGTACGATAACAATATATTGTTACATTAAACATAGCTTTGTTGCCGTAACCATGCCCAACCATATTTTTTCTCTGCGTGCACCCAAGAAAACGCATATATATTTTCGAACATATAATGGTAACCTCAACAATATTATTGTCAGGTTAGGTTAGGTTAAGAAGGGTTGTGTGCCCACAGGCACACCTCCACTCGGAGACCGAATACGATCCATTGTGATTCCCTTCAATGAAAATATGAAGAAAGAGATAGAGATAAGAGGAAGTGAAAAATAGAGAAAAGGAAGTAAGATATAGACAGAAAATTAGAAAGTAGGAACAATACCCCCCTTACAGTCCCCTCAACAGAAACAGCCGCGTTATTTCCCTGACAAACCCCAGTATATTGGCCGGATTACATCCAGCTATGCACCCCAGTTCGTCGTGAAACCTATCTCCTAGCCACTTCAGTCTGAGACCCTGCATCCTAGGACAATGGCACAGTACATGCTCGATCGTCTCTAGCTCTTCCGAATCCTCGCATAGCCTGCAGAAGTCCGGTATGGCGTTGTCCCATCTGCTCGCAAAAGCCCTGACAGGACAATGACCCGTCAAGAACCCTATAAGTGTTCTGAGACTACCCCTATCCAATCCCAGTAGAACCCTGGTTGCCCCCGCGTCCAATTTGGGCCATAGTGCCCTAGACACCCTGCAATCCATTCTGCCCCTCCAGGATCGGTTAACGTCATCACGGAATTTCTCCCGTATCACCCCATAGTAGTAGCATAGGGGGGGTTTTACCCTTCTGTCCCCCACCACTAAGTCGAGACCCGAACCCCCTCTCGCGAGTTCGTCCGCCACCTCATTCCCATCAACCATGCAGTGTCCTGGTACCCAACACAGCCTCACGTTGAATGACCCCATGAGTTCCCTAAGAGCTCTCCTACACCGCGCAACCAGGCATGATCGCACCGTATGGCTGCTCAATGCCCGAAGCGCCGCCTGACTATCGACGTAAATTGTCACCTCAGATCCACCCACGATGTGATCCAGTATCACCTCCGTCGCCCTCCAGATCGCTAGGATCTCAGCCTGGAAGACACTGCACTCATCAGGGAGTCTGAATGACCTTTTTACCTCGGTGTCCGCGATATAAACACCGGCACCAGTGCCGGTTTCCATCTTGGATCCATCCGTAAATACTGCCCACCCCTCAATATTATTGTCACTTACAACCATATATTTGCTGAAATGATTCTCCATAAGGATGATTCAACTATATAAGGGTTCTTTTTGACCATGTTATGGTTAATTAAAACAATATTATGTTAACCACAAAAAAAGTATGATTGCTTATCTACCATAAATCTGGAATCTGGAAACGCTTCTATTGTAATAATTATTAAAATCAGTTATAATTTATATATATATATTTTTTTTTAATATGTAAATATTTAAATCATTATAACTACACGTAAATTTGCCAACTTGCCTCAACAATGCCTTCAAGGCGCTGAGGCCAAAAAAAATTTTGAATTATATTGTACATGAATTGTTAACAATAAAAAAAAAACAATGAACCGTACAATTATATGTGATAATAATGATATAATTCTTACATGGTCGCAGGTAACTATAATATAGTACTGACTACCTTATGAAGTATAAAATTAAAATGTTTCAGGAAGCAGTAAAATATTTAAAAATGTTTAACTATAAATAACTAGCACAATAGTTGAAATAAGAGACAAGCCGGGCAGGGCACCTGGCGTTTAAACATAATTCGGGTACCTTTTTCTAATATGCGCAATCGCCTCGAGAAATGTCTCGAGAAAATGTTAAGGACAAAAAACTAATTTAGGTCAGTGATACACAGAAAAAATTATTTTTCCAATTCAAACAAAAAATTTGTAGAATCAAAAAATTTTTTGTCTGAAATCGGTCCTATAAACAAATTTGCATATTCAAACAATTTATTTGCATTTTGTTTATTGAAACAAAACACTGAGTTTTTCAAACAAATAATTTAACTGAATCAAACAAAAAGTTTACTGAAATATACTAAATTTCAAAATCAAAAAAAAAAGTTTTTGCACAAGCAATGACGCGCACACAAGTAAGCACTGTATGAGAAGATGACGGCAGAGGCAGAGCCGCCGGCTGGCTTTGAGACACATTTTTTTTTTGTTGGAATAATTTTTGAACGAAGTCTTATTTATACACACAACACAGTGTTTTTCTTTATCACTCTCTGTCGCTGTATCCTATCCTTTGCTAAAGAAGAAATGTAACCAAAAATGGCAGCAGACCGACTCGATATGTTTTTCGTCATCATTCTATTTTTGTATTTGATGTATTTAACCAAACAGTTTTAAAAAATTGAATACGGGATTTTGTTTCTTGTAATGTTGTTTCTGCTATTGTTTTTCTTATAGTTGCACTTTTTAAAAGCGTTCAAAAATAGACTGTGTGTGTTTTTTGTTGTTGTTCTTATATTTCACATAAAGAAGTGTTGCTAACGATCAAATAAATAAATGCAAAAAGACGACAACATTAAAGAGCGTTAAATATTTCATATAAAATTATGAAAACTTGACACCAATAACGCGTTTATTATATTTTTGAAGAGTTGTCCACATTTTTGTTGGTTAAATAAAAATCAAACAAAAATATTGATTGAATTTATAGAAATTAAAAAAATATTCGAACAAGCGTTTGTTTGAAAATAATTCGGCAATAATTTTTTCTGTGTACACTCACAATATTGTTACAGTAACGGACTGTAGTTTATTTAAGAAATATTCCGTTCAGTCATTTTTAAATAAATAAACATTTAAAATTCCAAGCAAATTTATTTTTAACTGATTCTAACAGTTATTTAAAAAACTGAGTGCATATTAATACGGATTTTTAGTTGCAGTTAATATTGTCCGTTGATTGAGTTAAATTCTTCTTTATGTTAAATTAAATAAAAATGTAATTTAAAGCAACGAAAAGTTCATTTAATTTTTACTGTCAAAAATTCAACCGCGAATTCCGTAAAAACAAATGAATATTCAGTTATCTTATATAAATTAATTGTCAAAAAATTAACAACATATTCCGTAAAAACAAATAAATATACAGCTATTTTATAAAATTTTACTGTCAAAAATTCAACACCATATTCAGTAAAAACAATTAAATATTCAGTTGTTTTATATGATTTTACTACCAAAAATTAATTTTTACTAATCTATAAAAAATGAATTGCTTGTTTTGTGTAAGCAATTCCCATTTTCTATTTGTTAACATAATTTAGTTAAATACATCAAATTTTAAAAGTAAAATAATTGCGAAGTCATATCGGTCATGCTGCTGGTGTCTTATAATTGAGGGTTCTTCTGTAAACAACGTGGTCAGTACAACAAAAGTAAAACAAACGTGTGTAACAGGCTAAGTAAAAAATAATATCCTCCCTATAAGAAAAACAAGCGGACAGGTGTCTGTCTGGCATTTTTTAGAAATTCGGCTCTTTTGTAGTAAACGAAAATTACTGAATTTAATAAAATAACTGAATATTTAATTGTTTTTACTGAATATGGTGTTGAATTTTTGTTAGTAAAATTTTACAAAATAACTGAATATTTATTTGATTTTACGGAATATGGTGTTGAATTTTTGACAGTGAAAATAAAATGAACTTTTTGTTAAAAATGAATGAAACATCCAAATTTTTTAATATTTTAAATTAGGCTAAAGTTCATCAAATTTAATTTTCATTAAATTATTTTTATGAAGAAAGGAATTTTACAACATGAAATTAATTAAAATTTATTGATAATTTTTCATTCTTGACTGAAGCTGGGCTCGAACCCAGGCGTTATTACGGACAGGTTACCCTTACATGTTTCGATTGCAACCACTCAATCTCCTCAGAGGGCTTGCCGTTTAACACTCGCAGCCATCGACGACTGCTGACGTCAATAGTCAAACATCAATCCTTAAACCAAATTGTATTTTAATCTTTGGTAGATCGAAATTAGCTTTTTGAAAGATTATCTATTTTAATTTATTTTTACATGTTTTTTCCTTACTTCTGCTTTTTCGTACTTTTGTCAAGAATTCTTCTTGAAGTTCAATGTACATTATTTGTTTTTGTTTTTCATTTTTTTGTCTTTCTTTTTCTTGTTGACCTTTTTCAGTACAACTTGAAGGACAAATGCAAACATAGAGCTCGTGCCTTAGCTTTAACAATAATCAGTATTGTGGTTATTTTGTTGAACTATTTATGGTTTTTAATCCAAATTTTTTAATAGTTTTAATTAGGCTAAAGTTCATCAAATTTATAAAATAAGTAGACCGGTTTTTAATTTAATTTTCATTTACAATTTCAGTTAATTTTACGTACAGAATATTGTGAGTGTATATATGCAATGTAACTACAACAAGGTATCTTTTATTTATGCGACGAATTGATTAAATATTCTTTGTTTGTTTATTATTTCAAAGTTAATTTAATATTTTTAATTACACACCCAAGAAAACGCATACATATTTTCGAACATATAATGGTAACCTCAAACATATTATGTGACTAAAAACCATATATTTGCTGAAATGGTTCTCCATAAGTATGATCCAACTATATAAGGGTTCTTTTTGACCATGTTATGGTTATTTAAAACAATATTTTGTTAATCACAAATAAAAGCATGATTGTTTATCTACCATAAATGCTGATCTTAAAAAGAGAGGAACATTTTGTTAACAAACTATGAATCATACAATTATATGTGATTATAATGATATAATTCTAACATGGTCGCAGGTAACTATAATATAGTAGTGGCTAGCTTATGAAGTATAAAATAATATGTCTTAGGAAGAAGTAAAATATTTTATTTTATATTTTATGAGGTAAATTTTAATTTATTTAAATCTTTTATGTAATACCCCAATTAAAAAAGGAGCTTCGAACGAAGCAGGTTTATAAAGGGAAACGTTAAAGTATCGCTTACCATCTCGCCTACGGCAGACATGAATTTTATATGGCGAGTTCCCACTTTGAAAGCCATTTATTCAGCGCATATAAAAACTGACGAACGTAACGAACAGCTTTACACACTTAATGTTTTGTTGTAAGAAAATGTCGTGGCTCTTCAAATGTTATATATCTTTTTTACTTACCTTACAGCATCTATGTATGTCTTATTGCGAAGAGCATTAATGTGCGATTACTTTTTAAAGTTTCCCTGCAGGAAATTTCACTAGTGAATCTGTACTGATTCACAACTGATACAGTCACTAGTACTAGTGACTTATTATACTCCAAACAATGTTATTTACTATAAATATTTAATATGTGCGTGTCATTGGAAATCTACTACTGACGTTGGTACTATTGCTTTTATTGATACTTTTGGGACCATATTGTAGGCATTGCAACCAGAGAATCACTAGTATATTTTAGAAAATCTAGTCTACACTTTTGTACTTTTTTAAAGTAGATGCAGATGGAAATAAAATTGGCTTTTTTAACATTCAATTACTTTATTATAAAACATGTTAGAGTGCTATATTCGGCTGTACCGAATCTTTGATACCCTCCACCAACAGTTCGAATGTTTAAGGAGTAATATCTATATGATGTAATTATTATCTTAAACTGTGACGATTTGTTATTAATTATGGTTTTAGGCGACTAAACTGTTTTCCGGTAGTAGTGTTTATATGGGGCCTAGGGTAAATTATGGACCGAACATCACGAAATTTCACAGCGTCATTTCTAGTCCTTTAAAACTGTTACGTACCAATTTCTGTTATGATAGCATTATTAATTATGGTTTTAGGTGTACTAAACTGTTTTCCGGGAGTAGGGTTTCTATGGGACCTAGGGTAAATTATGTACCGATCTTCACGAAATTTTACAGTATCATTTATAGTCCTATAAAACTGTGACGAGCCAAAATTTGTTATGATTGCATTTTTTTTACGGTTTTAGGCGTACTAAACTGTTTTCCGGTAGTAGGGTTTATATGGGGCCTAAGGTAAATTATGGACCGATCGTCGCGCAATTTCACAGTGTTATTTCTAGTCCTAAAAAACTGTGACGTACCAAATTTTGTTACGCTAGCGTTATTTTTTACGGTTTTAGGCGTACTAAACTTTTTTCCGGGAGTAGTGTTTATATGGGGCTTAGGGTAAATTATGGACGGATCTTCACGAAATTTTACAGCGTGATTTCCAGTCAAATAGAACAAATGTTTCCAAAATCTTATCTCATTCCGTGACATGTTCCAGCATTTATGTTATTTTTTGTAACAAAATTATCAATTTTTTTAGGTGGTGGTTCCACATTTTGATTCATAGCTCTGGTCCTACTGCACCGATTTTGCTGGATTTCAATCCCAAACTGCTTAGGATAACTACAAGCAATTTGGCACTAAGTTTGTTAATTTCTTTTGAGGTGTTCGAAAGTGAGCGTGTTTTCAACAGACGGACAGACAGACGGACATGGCTAAATCGACTTAGAATTACTCAAGGACCCAGAATATATATACTTTACGGGGTCTGAGGTGAATAATAAAAAAGTTTCACACGGAATGACAAACTTAATATACCCTCTTCACAACTAATTGTGGTGGAGGGTATAAAAAATAAAATAACTTATAACATACTTTTAATATGTAACAAAATTTTTTCGTATTGAAGGCAAAAATAAAAATGTGTAGACACTTCGTAGACAATGTCACCAAAAAGTCACAAAAATAGTTGGCCAAACAGGTGACTTGGCGACACTTGCACCCAACTTTTCTTTAGGGTTAATATTGGGCTTTTAATAAATCACTCATTTGCTTCAACAGCGTCATAAGTCAAAAATCCGAAATTCTAAATATAACCCAGCTAGCAAGTTTGTAAAAATCGCCTAAATAAGTCTGTTCAGATCAAAAACTGATTTATCACTTGAGGCATAGAAAAAGAATTCATATATGATTCATTGATATGATAAAATAATGATTGTTTAACACAGAAAAAATTATTAGTAGTTTTTTATCAATTAAAAAAATTATTGTAAAAGTATTAAAACTTAATTAATGTGATAATTGAATCAATTATTTTTTTTTGTTGAACGAAAATTAAAAATATAATTTTGATTTAATTAACGTTTTAGTTGTTTTGAAATAAATTTTGAATTAAAATAATAATCGAATAACAAAATATTATTTCGTTTAAAATAAAATAATTTAAACTTGTGAAATTGTTTTTGGAAATTGTCAAAATCAATCAACACATTGTTTGAAATGGCAAAGTTTTTTGATAATTTTTTTAATTAAAATTAAAAATATCATTTATTGAAAAAAAAAATATTCAAAATATTAAATTTTTACAATTTTTAGTAATCAATACAATCATTTTGGTAATATGTGCAAAGTCAACAAATGGGTTGCTTGATTCTATGAATTTGGTATAAAATTGGTGATTAGAGAAAATTTTTAATTTTTTCTGTGAATATTTGGAATTTTTGTTTTTGCCAAATAAAGAAAATAAAAATAGAAGCTTTCGTGTCAGCCACACAAATAAAAAGAAGCCTAAAAAATACTGATAATTTATGAACATAAATGTTAGTGCAAATTGTTCCTTCTTCCGATAACTTTCGTTTGGTTCAAAATAAAGCTGGTTCAATAATCATAAAGTGATTATAAAAATTAACATTAAAATTCTCAAAAAGAGAATCAGAAAATTGTATCACAAATGATTCTTTCATGTGATTCATCGGTAGGGTACTATTTTCTCACAACGATAGTATCATTTATGATTAAAAAATTAACTTATATACGGGTATTTTGCTCGTGAAGCTGATCCGTTAATGATGAGATTATTATACAACCCAGCGGGAAAAAAAGGAGTACGGATGCCTTCTAGAAGTCCTCTGTACTCCTCCTTTTGCATATACAAGGCCTGCTCGCTCCATTCCATACTCATATCTTTTTTACACACGTTTTCATTGCGGAGAAAGCCTTCCGCTTTCGCTTCCTTAGCAGGTACATAAGAATGGTAACGGGATCAAAAAAAATAATTATTTTGCTTTTGCTTGTGCAAAAAAACAACACAAAAAATGTTACTCCTTCTCTACTCCCTTCTCATAGAAGCGAGTGTGGAAGGTGTATCTTATATTTTACACCAAAGAGCCGAGGCCTTCTATGAGGCATTCTTTAGCAGTTAGAAAATAATAGTAATTTAATCAAAGCAATTTTTAAGCAGGCCTTTTAAAAGGCCTTAAGTAAGAATGTCTTCTGAGTTTACCGCTGGGAAAATGCCTGCTGGGCACAAATGCATAAAAAATCGAGTTATTTGTGTAGTGGTAATTTTTTCATATAAAGATATTATAAACTAAAGTTGTGAGAGACGAATAAAATGTTGTTAAAGTTGTTTTCTATAAAATTAATATTTTTGATTTATGACGATGTTGCAGCAAATTAGCAATATGTATGTGTATACTATATATAAATCTGAAAAAAAAACCGTTTAACTAAAATCTTCATTTATGACAAAAACCTCGCTAAGACTTTTTAATTAGCTTCTTCTAATAAAGATTTATAAGCACAGCTTTTTCTCTTAATCTTTGATTAAATTTTTTTTTTAGATTAATTAAAATAAAAAGAAATAATTAATTTATCAAAGTTAAACATTTTTTAACATTTTTACAGAAGATAGGGTTCACATAAAATAATTGCCCCAAATTCCCGGGAAAAATACCCTTAAAATTCTCGGGATTTTTTAGATGAATAATTTCTAAAACTCTATTACAGGTTATTTGGCTTAAATTTTAGCCAAAAGAAAGAATATTTTTTTTGACTTGGACCATTTAAGGTCCGCGAATATCATTTTTAACATTATTAAAAAAAATTAGCTAAAATAAAATCATATTTTATAAACAATTACATTGGCCAAACAACAAAAACATAAAAAAAATTTTTATTTGAGAATTTCAACTGGGTAAAGGAACGAAATGTTGGCAAAAATCTAAAAGCGATATTAACGAATTTTAGGCCAGGCCATTGTCCGACAAATTGTTCAACATATTATATAAAGGAATGTTAATTTTTTTTTTATTTTAAGAAAAACTAATATTTAATAACGATTTTACGTATTTTCGACCCTAATGTCTGAAACTTTTTTTTTTTTCAACAATACAAACGATAAAGTTTTTTTTGGATAGAGTTCGTTTTTCTGCTTAAAATGACAATTTATTTTCAATTATAACTATTGATTATATCTATCATCCCGCCTTGATGAGCCATTGTTTTGTGTGCACAAGATCAAAACATTGATAGAATTATTATTTTCATGTTTTTTGTTGTGGTGAACGGGTATAATGCAACAACACTTATAACCCCCTGGCCACACGGACAATATGTTATGTCTTAACACAAGCAATTGCGCTGGCTGAATAACTGCGCCAAATGGCCAAAGTAAAAGCTTATATCTTCAGGTGGCGAGCGCGTACAAATCTTAGAACATAAATTAAAAAAATATGCTAAAATGTTTATTACAAAAAAAAGAAAGCTTTCAAATCAAGTGATAGGTGAGTTAAATTTATTTGCAGTGTTTTAAAGGTACATAATTAAGATTTCTTCGTCATAATTTGTTTTTTTTTTTTTACCTTTAAAAAAACAACTCCGACAGCTAATGTTAAAAAGGTGTATGCTCAGCAATGTATTATTACATTTTTTGTTAAGCGTGTATTCTAACACATATATCTTTGCCGTTGCGTAAAGCGCATTTTGAGTTCTTGATTGGCTTTAATCCAATTTTAATTTTTTTCTTTCGTTTGGTATCAATAACAACTGCTTCTATTTGTAATCATCTGCTCTTTAGGAAAAAGGTCTATAAAATACACCAAGATAATATTTCTAAATTTAGTATTATGAAAAACTACAGTTTCGGACTTAACGCCAAAGAGTTATGAAGTGCTCAAACTAATTGCTTGTGGGGTCAGGGTTATGAGTAACAATTAGTATACACGTCAAGTTTGACTAGTCAAGTCTTGAGTTTTTAGGAGAAAAGGGGAAGAAATTTCATTCACACCCGTCAAGTTTGATTCGTCAAGTCTTGAGTTTTTAGAGGAGAGGGTTAAGAAATGGCATTCTATTTTCCCTTCTCTCCTAAAAGCTTAAGACTTGACGTGTGTGAACCGGCGTTAACAAACAAAATTACATTTTCCCTGCGGCCACACGATCAAGTTGTTCGTGATAGTCTTTTACATATACTGCTTGTCAAAATTAACTTAATTGAAAGCTGTGACATAGGCTGCAATCAATTTGTAAGCAATTTACTTTAAAGATGTCATCAAGAAAACAATTTATAAAGACAAACATGTAATCAGGTGTTAAATTTAAATTAAAATTGCCGAACAAATGGAAAGGTGAAATTGAAAGCAATCTCGTAGTCAATTTAAAAAGTGTGAATGTATTAGTAAAAAAGTGAGAGTGTATTGCAAATTGAAAGGCAAAACTTGATCGTGTGGCCTTCAAGTTAAGTATATGAAAATGCAGTAATGTCTGACATCGTTGTGCGATCAAACAACAAGTTGTCACGAGCCAATTTTATGTGGGCACAAGAAATTGTTTGTTTTTTCAACATAGCGATGGCGTGTGATAACGGTCGTATAACTTTACCTATCTTTATTTACGAAAAAAATTATTGTATGCCATTAATAGAAAAAAAAAACGGGAAATAGGGAACCCTAATCTGCGTGCATGCAAACATTTAAAAAAATCTATTAAAATTCTTTCGTTAACAAAAAAAAAAAAAAAAAAACAAATTGTTTAAAAAAAAATTAGCTCAGACTTTTTCTTAATAAAAAATTTCAACAAAAATTAAAAAAAAAGTATATACTTGACCGCATTTCTCTTAAGCTGTGCCAGAATCATGTTCAAGGCGACAAACATACTTAATAATTTCAACATGCAAATGATCAGTGTCACACACACACGCACACATTTATGCCGTGAAAAGTGAATGAGAAAGAGGAGGAGGAAATTGAAAAGAAAACACGTTGTCACTTCAATCCAAAATACTGAAATCTGTCTTTCATTTGATAATTTATTAACTTGATCTTTTGTATCGATGACAGTGAGCAAGTGAATAAGCAAGTGTGTGGCTGGTTGGGTATTAAATACTTTTTTCTTTTTTTATTGAAATACGTCGAGTTACGGAATATTAATGAAGCTGAAATACAAGAACTTGAACTTTCTTTTTAGCTTGGTTTTTTTTATTGTAAACTTTTACTTAATGGTTTTTTTTTTATTTAAGAAAACGTATAAATTCTCTAGTCGGTTTTTGTATGACTCGTTCTTCTAACTTTTTGTTTTTATTTTTTAGACATTTTTAGCACTTATGCAATTCTAAATAGTTTTACTTTCGCAGGCATTAAGAATATGGTTTTGTTTAATAGTTTTTAAGAGAAAACTAAAATAAAAGGTTATTAATGTTTTTGTGTAACAAATTTCTTTTATAATAGTTAACGCTACTTTTTGGTCTGCTGGGTTACACAATCTCAAAACCTTTGGATACAAAAGATGCCACTGAAGCTTTGGTAGAGTAAGTATCTATAAAAAATACATTTGTTTTATTTCTTTAAACTATTTATTTGTGCTCTTACTAATTGTCTTTTTTCACTCTATATTTATCTTTATTTTGTATGATTTAAAAAGTACCTACATTATTTTTTAAGTGCATGTATGAATGTATGTATGTGTGTAAAGTTAATAAAAAAAACTTAACAAATATCTTTTATATTTAAATAATATATAATTGGGGGATTAACAAGGTCATATCATGTCATATCATCATAATGTCCTTAATAATATTTTACAATTGTTTAAAATAAATATTGTTGTATTTCAAACAAAATATAGATTTTAATGCTGTGTTCATTGATTCGTCATAACTGTACAGTAGAAATCTAAATTATAAGCGGTAGCCCACAGCAGTCATTGTATATTTCTTGTAAATATTTTAAGACATATGTATGACTTTACAACTTTATTACTACCTTGTGAATCCCCCAAATATAAATTTTCATATTTATTAAAATGTGTAGAAATATACAAACAAAAATTATTACAGTACATAGAAAATATTCCTGGAAAATTTTAGTATGAAACCCAGCGGTAAATATTTAAAGGACCTCAAGTGACAGGCTTTTTTGAAGGCCTCTATACTCCTTTCTAAAAGATTCGCTTCGCATGATATCCTGCCTTCAGAAGTATGCCTTCTAGAAGGTATAAACTTCTTTTTAAAACTCCTTCTGAAATATTCATTAAACATTCGCTACTCCCTTCTTTGAGAAGGGAGAAAGGAAGGTGTTCAGTTTTATTTACTTTTTATATTTAGTGACCTTCCTTACTCCCTTCTTTTGGGAAGGGGTCGAAGTTGTCTTTAAAGGAAGTGTGGAAGGCCTTGCGCCCAATGACAGCCTGTGTAAAAAATAAATAAGTATGGAATGCGGCGAGAAGGGCATCTAACTGCTTGTGACTGCTAAATAAGGCCTTCTATTAGGCCTCTTCACTCATTCTAGTTACCTCTGGGAAGCTTTATACATTTTAATTTGACTTACAATACACATTCGAATTAATATGAAAATTTATATAATAAAATGTTACTCACCATGAAAAATAAATTCCCAGATTCTATTTGTTTAAATAATTTGTTAAAAAGTTTTACAAAGTTTCTATAACACAAAAGAAAATTGTTATTAGAAGACACAAAAAAAACCAAAAGAATTTAAAAAAATTTATTCGAGTTTAATTTTGTGAGCTTTTTTATTTCGAATATTTAAACAGCATACTCTTTCCTCGCATGGAGTGTAGCAAAAAAAAAAAAAAAAAAAAAACAAAATTTACAGATCATTAAAATACAACTCAAATCAAGTCTGCAAAATGCTTTGGTCACTTTTGTTTTCTACTCAAAATCCTTTTTGCATGCAGAGAAAATGTTCCTAAATTTTTAAATTTACATACTATCGGACCTGTTCTGAAAATCACGTGATTTCAAATCACGGGTTTTTACAATCACACGTGTGATTTTGTGGTGTTCTGAAAGTCATAACGTTTTTGTGTTTCTCGGTGTGCTTTCGGCCACTGAAGATCACATTAAAACATACAAAAACGGAACACTAAAATATCACACCTGTGGTTTTAGTAGGCACATGTTATTTGAAATCACGTAATTTGAGTAAAAGTGATTTGCAGAACAGACCAGTATGTTTAATACAAGCATATTTATGTTACCGCAACAATAATCATTTTTGCCAATTTTTCAAACAAATCGCGTTAGAAGATGATAAATTTTTTATTTAGTGGAAAATGTTATAAGAATATCTTTAAAATTCAAATATTTTACAAAATTTGTAATCAAAATAGATATTGTTTGATTTTTTAAGGTGCACGACTTCCAAAAAAAATCATATACCAAGTTTTTTATCTTCCAGACTTTTTTTTATTTCCGGAACGTACCATGTTGTTTATGTTTTGCTTATAGGTTATGTTTAACTTGTTATTGAATGAAAGTTTATCCATATTTTATTTGAAATCATTGTGCTACTTGTTGCATAATATCACGCAAAATGGAAATAATAAGTCGAACAACGTAATATATTGTCTAGTAGATGGGGCGCTGTAGACTTAATTAGAAGTATCTTATCTTTTGGTCTAAAATGTAAATGTAAATTGCCAAATGTAGATCAGTGAGGTCAAAAATTCAAACTGTATTTGTTTTGCTGCATATCAGTATTAGAGAAGAAAGCAAGTTTATCCAGCAAACACAAGGTCAAGCGTTAAATGTCTTTGGAAAGACAAACAGCCGTATTCATAACAAAAAGTTAGCCACAGTTTGTACACTACGTACAACGAGCTGCTAACTAGAATGCCGATTAAGCTTAGCAGCTTGTTGGCACAGACTTAATTCATAACGAACTTTTCTCCATCTGCCAACTTTTAATAAATCAACTCTGAATTTTTATGATTTTAAAAAGTTTTTAAGATTAAAATAAATTAAGTAAAAGACAGTTAATTAAAAAAACCAACAAAATTTTTTGACATTAAATGGCTGTTTTTAACAAGTTGGCAAACGATTGGCAGCTCGTTAACAAGAGTATAGCAAATCGTTAGCCAGAGTTTGGTTGGTGTATAATGAATTAACTTTTTGTTAACTTTATGCCAAATTTTCATTATGAATACGGCTGAAAGACTTAAAGCCTTCAAACTAAAAAAAAAACATTTTGTAAATACTTTAACACAACTTACCGATAGCTAAAGGTAGGATTTTATCGGCCGTATGAAAAGTGTTCCATTATTACAAGTTTAACCTACCAGGTAGGGTGAACCGTAATCTACTTTATCGCTCACTTTAGGTTGAAATGAAGTTTTAATAATGCAACACATTTCATAAGGCCGGTTAAAGTCTACTTCTAGCTATTGGTAAGTTGTGAAAACGGGCCTAAATCAGGGATAAGCAATATTATAATTATTACAATTAGTTATTTCCACCTTGTGTCTTTTGCCAAGCAAATTTTTTATAATGATTATATATTTCTTAAATTTACCACTAAAAAAAGCCTAAGAATTCAGAAGAAGCATATTTCCAAAATTATATAAAAACATGAAATACCTCTCGAATTGCATCATAATATTATTTCTCTAAATATTAAATGAAGCCCGTGTGTTTGTTGGGTAATTATTCTTGAAAAGCAACTACCCAACAAACACGTAGTCAAGCTTTTGATATGAAATTACTTTATCATTTGACATCAAACACAATTCTCAAACGTTTTCAATTATTTGATTTTTACATTTAAACTCAAATTGATAATGATTTGAAAATCAATTTGATGTCAAATTGGTATCAAATGTTATATTCAAATTAAAAATAAGTTTGGCAATACTAAAGCGAAAAATAAATGTAAACATTAAAAATGGCGATTAAAGTTAAATTTTTATTTCCTGGTTAAATGTGTTTTACAAGTTTACGATTTATTTCTTGTGAAAATAAAAATTATTTGTAAGTAATTACATGATAAAGAATACGAATTAAAACAAATAAAACGGAAAAGTGAAGAGATTATAAGGTGATTGTATGATCGCGGTGATACAATCCTAAAAATAAGAGGCAGACAATTGTTTCGTCTTTGCAAGAATTAGAGGACGGAAAGAACATTATTTCAATTTTTAGCTATTGTGCCGAATGTTTATCTCACAGTTTATTTGAATAATTAATGAATTTAAATTTAAAAAATATTGTTTACATTTATGTTTCACATTATAATGAAATCCACATTTGAGAATTACGTTTGAAAGCAAGTTGAAAATAAAAGCATTTTCCAATTTGAAAACAATTTCCCGTTTTGTTGGGAATGCTATGATTTACAAATGATTTTCAAATAATTATCAAATGTTTGTCGTTTGAGAAAACGTTTGATATCAAATCATTTTCAATTTGAAATCAAACCTCCGTGTTTGTTGGGTAAATGAAAGAGCATAAGTATGTGTGTGCATAGATTCGCACAATTGTGTTATAGGCTGTGCATCAATGATCCATATTACTGTGCATTTATCGAGTAAATCTAGATTAAAGAAAAAAATCGTGATAGAAAAAAATGATTTTAATTAGGAGACATTCGATATTAAATCTTACAGTACTTCTTTATTAAAAAAAAAGAAAATATCGTTTTTTCTTTCTGTGGAATCTTAATTTAAAAAGTTTTTGCTGGACATTATTTCAAACATTATGTAAAATATCATGCTTACAATTCTAACAAATGAATAAAGGATTTTTGTTTCGCTCCTTAAGCTTCCCTTAGATTTAACCAATTTATTTTAAGAAATCGATAAACTAAAAGAAAAATTAGTAATCCAAAAGATACATTTTAAAGAATTTGGGCATATCTAGACAAACGTTGCAGGCTTTTTTACACTAATCAACAAATTTTTATAACCTCAGATTTGTTATTATTGACCATAACATGTTCGAAGGCAACCATGATATGGTTGTGGCTTCTTGATGGAGGATCAATTGAACCATAATATGGTTGCCAGAGACAATAATATGGTTAAATTAAGCATAATATTCGCTAAAAATACTTATGTTGGAGGTAACCATTTTCAAAAATGTTTTTCTCTGGGTGTTCCGTATGAGTTATTTGTGACCAAAAAAAAAAATTTGGAAGGAGTATACAATGCAACAATTTATAAATAGCGGTTGCACAGCCTTAATTATGGACGTATTAAATAAATATGTATCAGCAATTATTTAGTTTTTTTTAAATACATAATCTATTTGCATCTGTAAAAACAGCTTAAACCTATAAACGCTTCAAAAAAGCTTTCATTGTTAGGCATTTATCATTAGATTTTTATTTCGTGTGTTAAGTTTTAATTGATTTTGTCATAAACATGTACTAGCTTTAAAACGAAAATACTTTAAGTTAATAAAGGTTAAAAGTCCAAAATTGATCTAGAAGCATTAGTTGCAGCTTTATGTTTTAAGCACTTAACATTTTAACAATTGTGCTTTAATTTTTGTAGTTTTTAGGATTTTAAACAAATTCAGAGATTTCTAATGTCGTTTTTAAAAGGTTTTTAACGAACAAATGTAGAAAGAAGTTGCTGTAGTTTTTTAACAGAATATTGCATGTTTATGAAGCAAAAGCTTTTTTAAAGGTAAAAGCTCTATAAGCTTGTGTCACTGGCATTTTGCGACCAATAGCATGCTTTTTAAGCATTTTTAATGTTACAAAACTTCAATCAAACTTAAGCAAGCTTTTAATCACTTTAATGTTCAATTTTCAGGATAGTATTTAAATAAATATTAGGTTAATATTCATAACAAACTTAAATCGTATTTAAAACAGATTGGTTTTTTGAGTTTCATTTGAAAAGTCTTATTTAATTAAGATAAAAGTATAGTACAAAAAAGATAATATAAAAAAGTGTATTAACAGCTGACTGTTAATGCTTTGCCTGTTTTTGTTGTATTGTTGTGATATTGAGGCCACCTTGCTAAAATATTACAATGGAAACTTAAGTTGAAATTAAGTGTACCACATCGGTGACTTAAGTTTCACTTAAGTTTTTAGTGAAGAAGAGAATTCTGTATTTAAAACGATTTAAAAAATAAATGTGTTTTAATATCAATCCTGAAAATTGGCCATAAGACTACAATATTTTTGGCATACAAATTTAAAAAAAAACTGTTATCTGCCATTGAAATAACTAAAAAGCTTGTTTTAATTTTGTAATTTCATTTAGGCTTCAAGACATGTTCTATAAGTTTTATTTACATATATTTCATAGGGATAGTCAAGCTTAAATTTTTTTTTTATTTAGTCTGTAATAAAGACATTTTGTCTTCAAGTTAAAATAATCAAGTTCTTAAGGCTAAAATTTAACAGCCGTATTCATAACAAAAAGTTAGCCACTTACAACGAGCTGCTAACTAGAATGCCGATTAAGCTTAGCAGCTTGTTGGCACGGAGTTAATTCATAACGAACTTTTCTCCATCTGCCAACTTTAAATAAATCAACTCTGAATTTGTATGATGCCACATTGTATTACTCAAAAATGCAACACGTTTTGCATTAATCATCGCTGAATTTGTCATTTTTTCCTTTTTTTTTGTTTTTCCCTTCACATATAAAAATTTTAAAATTAAAATAAATTAAGTAAAAGACAGTAAATTAAAAAAAAAAAACAGTCAATTTAAAAAAACGAACAAAATTGTTTGACATTAAACGTTTGGCAGCTCGTTAACAAGTAAATCGTTAGCCAGAGTTTGGTTAGAGTGTTATGAATAAAGTTTTTGCTAACTTTATGCCAAATTTTCATTATGAATACGGCTGTAAGTTATCAACTTTTTTTAACTATAAATTATTAAAATGGCATGCTTTCATTTCACATTAACTCAATTTAATATACATATGCTTTAAAAATGTTTGCAAATAAAAAATTGGGAAAAAAACTTTTAGGAAGCTTTTGAGCTTTTTTTAAATTATATTTAATAAATTTATATAAAAGTAACTTAGACTATAACCTTAAACCAAACATTACTTCACAATTTTGTTTGCAGAGTTGAAAAACAAAGACTTATTAAATTTCCCGAAGAAGTCGAAATGCCCGGCATTGTGGAGGGTAAGGAAAAATATGATGAGGCCAAACGTATTTTACAAGAAATTGAAAAAATCAATCAAGCATTGGGCTATGTTAAAAAGCAATCGGATCAATTAAAATCCCCCGCCATTTTGGACTCGTCACAATATCTTTTTCCCAATGCAGGCTATCAGCCCTTTCACGTACAAAGCCCCCAAGTAATGGGAGCTAATGGCGAAGCTTTACTTTTGCCCTCCATTAGATCAGTGAATTTGGAACCATCCTATTATAATCAAGCTAGTGAATACAATGTACCACCAAGAAGAAAATCTCAGAAACAAAAGGTATCGAACCTCCAAAATGTCTTTTATTTTAAACCACAACGCGTTGAATTGCCCGCTCCCCAAACAAAAGCTGAAGAGCAGCTCTTGCCCACCCATTTTGTTATACCAGTGAGACTGTATAAACATAATAAACAACAGTACATCGAGAAACAAAATCCCCAGGAATACAAAATAAAGGGCTATAAAATTGTGGGTGATATAGATCATTTTTATGGCAAAATAAAAACGAATAAGACTTCGTCCGTATTGGGTAGTAAGACAAAGACGACACCTAAATATCATTTATTCTTCTTACCCCAAGAGATTTTGGCTAAGAATTCCTTAATAAATATAAAGGCTAGTGATGATAGTTCAAAAGAAAATTCGTCGCGAGATGTAAAATTAACCAATAGACGTTATAAAGTACAGGCAAACACCCAAACTGTTAGCACTGGTAATACTGTTAATTCCACAACTACTTCGCAGATAATAAAAAAGAGAATAGTGCCAAGACCACTTAAGGGAGGTAATGCAAATTCAGTGGTATCGGCTTCCTCAAGTACTGTGTTTAAAGTTCCACCGACAACTAATAGCAATGGACAGCAACAACAAACACAATTGCAACAGCAGACTCACACCCAACAACAGCAGCCACAACAGCAATTTCAAAAACCCCTTAACAATCAACAAATCGTACAACCGCCCGTAGCCACACCCTCTTATACAGCTTTAAATAATCAGCCGACAAAGCCCAACAATAATCAACTTATTAGACCCCTGTTGAACCTGCAAAATTCTATTAACAACAACAACAATGCCAATAAAAATCGCCCTTTATTGGAATTGCAAAATAACATCAACAACATTAATAATGCCACCTCAAATGCTATTAAAACAGCTTTTCAGAATATATTCAGGCTCCCCTTTCGACCACAGGACCCAACAAAACCTTCAACAGCAACCGAGTTTACTCCTTTAGAAACCCTGCCCCAACAAATTCTACCCCAACAACAACAGTTTTTTACAGCTTTAGCCGCCTCTAATGCCCAACAAGCACAACAGCCCTTTTATAATTCCTATTTTCAAAACGATCACTTAGAATCCGATTACAAATGGGACGACGAGAGTGCCAGTATTGATAATTCGAATTCTGATGATCAAGAAAATTTCAGTAATTCCCAAGACTTATCCGCACCGGAAGAAAAGAAAATTTTCAGTCACTTAATAAAACACCAACAGGAATCCCAAAAAGAGGCCCTTAAGCAGGGAGGCATAATTATACAAAAGCTAAAGGTCCGCAAAGGTGGTATTGCCATAGCGGGCCCTGGAGGTGTGGCCACAGCTGGCAGTGGTGGTACAGCTATTGTCGGTCCTGGTGGTTATGCTCTAACCCACCCCAGAAGTTTAACTATAGCCGGACCAGGAGCAAAAGTAATAGCTATACCTTCCGACGTAGATTTACAAGATGCTCTACAACGAACGGACTTAGAGTCAAAAATGTTTCCAAGAGAAGGTCGTATAGTGGCTACTGGACCTACGGTTTATTATTCCCCACCCACTGGGGACTTTGTAGATTTTTAAGAAGCCATTATTTTTCTTAAAGGGGGGGTTCAAAATTATTTTTCTATTGTGGTAGTTTTAAAAACAAATTTTTATAGTCTTAAGTTTATTTTTTTCATTTTTATATTATTTTTTTTTTTATTTAAGTTTAAGTAGGGGTAATTTATCATAGAGGTATTATAATGAGTGAAGTGGTATGGTGAAAACTCGGAGAGAGTGAGAAGGAGATTGAAGAAAGCTTGTATCGGTTAAAATAAAGCTTTTAATGCGTAACAAAAATTTTAGCTCAATGGTGTGTCTGAAAAGCTTTCAAGATTTAAAGCTTTAAAATATTTTAAACAATAAACTAACCCCCATATTCATAAAAAAAAATTTTGGATTTATAAAAGGTTTATTGAATAAATTTTCATAGAAAACTCGTTTCATACGCCTTTTTAAAACGAGAAGATTTTGATAAATGTGGGGTAATACTTTTAAGAATATTTAAATTGTTTCATTTCAATTTTATAATTTAAACTTTAAAGGCCAATTTCCCAACTTCAGTTACAATAAACTATTACCTTAGCGGCCAATTTTACCAATATCAGTTGAAACCAACTGTTACTTTAACTTTCAGTTAACAATATCTTTTGGCAGCTATAACTGATAGTTAGTTAAACCTGAACTTGTTGAATTCGGCCGTTACAGTCAATTTACACATAATTAACTGGCAGCTTAAGTTATAGTTAATATTAGGTTTGCTAATTTACTTTAATAGAAGAAATTTGCATCGGAGAGTATATTTTAAACTAACAAAAATTTCAAATTTAAATAATTTATGATAATAATTTTTAAAACTTAAAAGGGATACAGCCGATCCCACCAAGTTCAATTACAACTAACTATTACTTCAACTTATAGTTAACAATATACTTTTGCCAGTTATAAGTGATAGTAAATTATATTATTAAATTATAGCACTGTTAGGATTGTTTGTTTTAGACCCATAAAAGTTAAACCTCAAAGCTTAATACAAAACCTTTTAAAATCTATGTTAAAAATTCTTGTAATAAAGGATATTTAAGCTTTTTATAAACAAGCTTTCCGAAGCTATTTTCAAGAAAAGTTAAAAGCGTTCTTTTGATTAAACTTTTTTTAAGTTAAAAGAAAATTATTTAAAAGCCCTTCTTATCAAAGCTTTACTAAATTAATTAGTGTTGTTTTAAATGAAAAAGCTTTCATCATGTTATTTAAAAATAAGAAATTTCAAAGTTAATTTGGAAAAAAATCAGAAATAAAAATCGTAACCAAAAATGTAGGCGCCACCCGATACAAATGTTAAAGCTTTTATAATATAACATCGAATTAAATTTAAATCTCTACTATCTCTTTACGATTTTTATACACACTACTTAACCAAATAACAAAAAAAAAAAAAAAAAAAAAAAAAAAAAAAACAGACTGTTTAAAAGCTTTTTTTTTAATATGCTTGCAATGTATTTACACTATCATTTACACTATCTTAAAGTGTTTTAATTTATTTTTCCAAACTTTTTTTTTAAATAAAAACAAACCCGTTTTATAATTAAGAAAAAAACCCGAATTTTACTGCAAAACCAAATTTAATTATAAATATGTACATATAACTTACGGCTATAAAAAAACCAAGTAACTAACAAAAGCTTTTAAGTCTTAAACCCTTTAAAACGTAACTAACACTAACAAAAACTTTATTTTGCAAAAAGATGTAAATATGTATTTAATACTAATAACAAATTGCTTTAAATCCCATTTTCTGCCCCCCACAACCCAAACCAACAAAAAATGTCGTAATTTGAAATCAAACCAAAATCAAACTAAAAAGCAATTGGCAAACGTCAGCTCTACAAACTTGGCCACTTCAACCAGCTCCCCTAACGGCTTACAACACTTATGGCTTAAATCTCTTAACACCCGGTCTAATACAGGGCCATGAAGAGAAACCAAAATTGAAGTCATCAGCACCAGCTCTACAAGCCGGGTTTTCTCAATTTCTTCTACCACAATATTTAACTGCACAACAGCAATATTTTGCCTTCAATAGTGCCTTCTTTAATGCACCCTTTGGTCAATATGGTTATACTACGGGTCAACAATATTTACCGCATCTGGTAGCAACTTTATCCGAACCAGTGCCCGCAAATATTCCTGCCATAACTAATATAGTACCAAGTATTGAAAAGAAGATAACTACCACAACCACCACTGAGGCTCCAACAACTAAAAGACCTGCAAATAAAAATCGAGAACCCACTACCAGAAAACCCCAAGGTTTGTTGCAGGTTAAACCTCCCAAGCTGCAACTAAAGTCTGAGAAAATATACGAGCAAGTTGGTGATTTTAAAAGTGATTTAGCTCTTTTAAAAGCAGTCGAGAAAATAAATCCCGAATATGTTATCGAAGAAATTGTCAGTGTACCAGGTCAACATGTATTCTCAACCGAAACCACTAAAATATTAAAGTCCACAGAAAGGCAAACTCTGCTAGAAACTGCACTAAAACCGAAGCAATTTTCGCCATTCAAAAAACTTTTATCACCAAAACAAATTCAGCCTGTTAAAAAAGCTGTAGGACAAAAACATTTCTCTGGTAAAGCTGTAGAACCCGCTACATCCAGTGTCAAAGTAGAGGCGACTGGTAAAACCTCCACTAAGGGTACTGTACCAGAAATACCATTTGGCACGTACTTTTTGCCATATTTTTCCCAAAACCAATCACAACAACAAAATGCTGGTAGGAAAACAGCAGCATTAATCTTAGAACCCAACTCTAAAGCTATTGTGGGTAATGGCGGTACCGCCATATCTACTCCCATCTCCAAAGCTTTTTTGAAACGAGGCGTTACCACAAATGTGTATTTCAATCCTGAATCGGTGGCAATTGCTGGAGTGGGTGGTAAAGCCCATGCACAAGCTGATCTAGAATTGGATTTAATTGATTGAATTTATGTCAGAACTTTAAGAGAAGACTGAGCTTAAATTATAACAATGAATAATGTACAAAATTGTATATAATACGAACATATAATGTAGATGAATTAATAAACAATTAAAATTAATAAATGTAAATATATAAAGTTTATTTTATTCTTAAAGAAGTTTGTGGTATTAACTTTACATAATTTTTTTTTTTTTGTTAAATTAAAACTGAATTTGTCTTTTAAAAAAGTTCTGTTTTCAAATAACAAGTAAAAGTTAAAGTATGATGTCGATAAAACTTTTATTTCATCAAAAGCCCTCGAGATTGGTTGCAAAAGTCAATTCTTTTGAGGTAGCTTTTAACCACTTTTTTCGGGCGGTATCTCGGCGATAAATTGACGAATGTTGGTTTTCAAAAGCCTTAACGTTAGTGGATGATCATCGTAGATACGTAGTCAAATCGCATGATCTTGGTGGCTAACGGAAGTTGCTAAAACATGTTATTACGCGTTCATGCACAGGCATGACCACATCTTTAACGTTTCCAGACTCTTAAAGTTTCCTTATAATCTTGCCTATTTCTTGCACAGGGGATCGACTGCGAGGACCATATCTCGAAATGCTCAAAAAATGACATGTTTGAACCACTACTTTTTTACGCGTTTTTCGGTTGTTCGTTAAAGGGAAACATTTTCCTAACTAAAAGACACATCAGGCAAAAAAAGAACACAAAGAAAGTTACATTAAACATTTTCGGTGGAGTTCATAAGCCCGAAACTAAAAATCCGAAATTTAGAATCCCGATTTCAAAATCCGGATAATTATAGTTTTGGTTTAAAAAATCGTTCGATTGATAGCATGGTTGGGCTTTCGGCCATGCGAAAGGATTTTTTCTATGGTATAACGAACACTGGCTTCGCTCACTAAAGCTTCACTACATAGCCGGCCTTCAGCCGGGCGCAAGGATTTTCTTTTCTATGGTATAACGAACTCTGGCTTCGCTCAGTAAAGCTTCTCTTAAATGGAAGAACCTATACATTTTTTTTAAAGGTTTTATACCCAAAAGATTTAAACATTTACGCCTTAGACAACAAGAAACATTAAACCAGGGACCGTAAATAACAGTTATCCAGAAAATTACAAATTAGAGTCAGCGGAGATTTATGGCCTGTTCGTCGATAACGAATGAATACTTCGTTCGCATGTAAAACAAAAACAATATTTTATAATTTGTTTCGACAGGCCCTTATACTGCCATATACCAGCAGATCCGTATTGAAGTGCTATTTCAGAATCTATGGTGATCTTGGAAAAACGATCTCAAGTCCAGCGGTAAGACTTATTTTTCAACGAAAAAATTATATTAAACTCTTAAAAAGAGGTTTTTATTTCCTTATCCTCAAATGAGTTTTATTTTATCGTCTAAAATAAAACTCATTTTGTTTATTTTCTTAATTTTTTTATGACGCTTTATTTAATTGCAATGCAAGCTGATAAGATTACACTGCTTTACAAATCGTAATTGTTTGACCAGCGGCAAGTTTTGGGTATCAATATACATAAAAGGTGGGAAAGTCAAACTCGTTAAATCAGTTTCATGTTTTTAACGGCTAAATTAAACTGTTTTTTAGAGTTTTATTCGACATTTTGTTTCTCAGCTGAGTTCGATTTTACGGCGTCTTATTAAAACACTCTTTTTTAATGTCTTTAATGCGACCATTTATTTTTATGATGAAAAATATTGTTTTAGACAGATTTTTCTGTTTTTAATTCACAAAATAACTGGTAAAAAGAACATTTTTGATTTCAGTTATAACTGTTACGGTCCCTGCTTAAATGAGTTTTTTTTTTTTTTTAAGGCCAAATAAATTTATTTTAACAGTTTTATTCGAAATTTTATTTCTTAACTGAGTTTTATTTTATGACAAAAAAAAACTCCTCAAATGACTTTTATTTTATGACAACTGAATAAAACTCTCCTTTTAAGTGTGTAATTCGACCTTTTATTTTTATGTTGAAAATAATTGTGTTAGATGTTTGGAATGTATTTGGCATAAAAGCTTTTTTTATGTTACAGAAAAGCGTTTCCAAAACTTTTTGCATCAGTTGCAGTGTAATTGTACCCTTCAAGCTTAACAATTTATGAATAAACTTTAAAGATATTCAGAACACTTTAACACTTTAATCATAATATTCCTATCAGTTTTAATTTGAAAATTACACATTTAAAACATAAATAAGCTATTACTTTATCTGTGGATTTTCAAATTTTAAAAGATTCAAGAGATTTGGCTTATTAAAAATTTTAAAACTTAAAAGATGTTAATAACACTATGCAAGTTGAAAAAACAGACAAGCCGGGCACATGCCGATTTTACATAATTCGGCTCTGGTTTTCGAGATATACCGTTATTTCGAAAATAGAGGAGGTTGCACGTGATATATTCGCCTAACTCGAAAACGGGTTAGTTTAATAAAATTACTAAAAATATGTTTGAAACATATTTTTTTTTTGCCAAAATTTCGAAGTTTTTGTTTTTTTAAAAATGCATAAAAAATTAAAAAATGCAGCTAGGCATCTAAGTTTTTGCAGACATATAAAATACGAAGCTGCAAACAAAAGAAGCCATAAATGATTAAAACTGTTACCAACTTTTGATTTTATTCACAAAAGTCGAAAAACTTTAATTAATTTTTAAATTAATTTAATTTCATAAAACGGAATATTTATATGGGAGCCCCCCTAAGAAGTGGTGATAAGGGGCAAGTATGTCTCGAGAAAATGTTAAGAACAAAAAACTAATTGAGGTCGCTCATACATGTTATCTTACTAGGGGCGACTCCTGGGCAGTTATAGGACTTTTTTTAAATATATTTTTAGTCTGCATTTAACATTTTGTATGAGAGCTCCCTTAAGGAATGGAGATAGCGGGTAGGTATGCTAAAAATAAATGATTGAGATGACAAATAAAGGGGGTTGGTCATATATTTGACCAATCTGGGAGCATCCTAGGTACTGTAGGGGCCAAATTTAAGAATTTTATTAAACCGCCATTTATGTATGGTTGAAATTCTTAAATTTGGCTGCTGCAGCGCCTGGGATGCTCCTAGATGGGTCAAATGTATGACCAACCCCACTTTATTTTTCATCTCAATCACTTATTTCTAACATACCTTCCCGCTATCTTCATTCAAAAACGACTGCTCATATTAGAAAAAAAATTTACTTTTCTTCAAGGAAATTTTATTGCGGAGTTTCGGTTTTTTTTTAGTAATTTCAATAAACTAAACCGATTTGGAGTAACGCGAATATATGTTGGGCAACCTCCTCCATTTTCGAAATAACGGTATATCTCGAAAACCAGAGCCAATCTAAAAAAACCGCGAGCACCACTGGATTCAGCGTACCCGAATTATGTAAAATCGCCATGTGCCGGGCTTGTCGCAAAAAAAAGTGTCAATTTCTTGCACAGTGTAATTGTTGTTTTTAAAAAGTATTATTTTCTTTGTTTTTAGAGCTATTTCTGCAATATAAGTAAATAGTTGCACTTATAGTTGCTATTGTTAATGTCCTTCATGTTTTTCCTCATTTTATCGCTTAAGTATTATTAGCTTAAACAAGCGAGTGTTTTTGGCATTTAAGAACGTACTTAAAAAGCTGTTTGTGGCCCTATGCTCCCCCAAAAGCTGTTTAAAAAACGGTTTACAACAATTTCAATTAAGAAGCTTTATATTTGAGGCTAAAGAGATTTTCAACAATTTTTAAAATATTTTTTGCTTAAGGAGCGTATAGACGACATGTTTTTGTCATCTGACATGTCAAATTTCCCACTGCAAAACACATACATGTCGTGTGTTACCTTTTTAACTTTGCTTCTGTAAAAGTCAGACGCAAAGTCATCTGACAAAATTTCAATTAGAGCGTGCTCTATTTTCTTCTGACAAACCATCTGACATCAGAAATCTATGCCGGGAAGAAACTGGCAGCGGGGTCAACTATTGACGGAATCATTAGCCGGCTGAAGTTAATATTTTACAATATCAAGATATGTATGCTCATCTTACATATGTAAATATTTACATAAAAACCGTTTCATTATAAAATTCTAAATTGGTATCTTTAAAATAAAAGAAAAAAATGTTAGATGGCTAAATTATTTTACGGCGCAAATAAATATTTTCGTGGCGGCAGCAAGCTATTTTGAAACCGAGAACTACTTTGGTTTCTGCAATAACAATGCGAAAAAAAAACAGAGACAATGTCAGAAGCAAATTACATGTACGTTTGTGACCGAATATTATAAACCTAATGTAAAACAGCAATTTTGACCGACATGAACAATTACATGTGACTTGAAAATTTGACATGTCAGATGACAAATACATGTCGTGTACGGGCGCCTTTAAATAGTTTTAGCTACAAGCTAGTCAGCCATATTTTAAGCCAGAACAGTGGGAAATAAGGAAGAAAGTTTTTATTTATTAAAACTTGTATAGAGCTTTTAAAAGCTTATTACAAAATGTTGTACGAGTAACAACAGCATAAATTTAAAGCTTATAAAAAAGGTCACTAAATATTTATTCATTTATTTTAGTTTACTGTTGTTATATAATTTAGATTCTGTAATTAAAATAGCTTTAAAGCTTTGTTTAAAATATAGTTAAAGTTATTTAAATATTGACAATTTATAAAATGACATTTAATTTAAAACTTCTATAGAAGCTTTTTATATTGTTAAAATTAATATTTAAATATCATTCTAAAAGAGATTTTTTTATTTTGAAAGCTTTAATTTTGTTTAACTTGTAACATGCTTCTTTATAAAAACTTTTAGGGCCATTATTACAACTTGAAGTTAGCTAAAGTTAAGATTAAATTGACAGATAATAATGTGTTGTCTGTCAAAAAGCGTCTGTTTACTGTCGGATAACAGCTAACGCCAAGTTATAATAATGGCCCTTAGAATTATCAATATTTTTAACAAGGACTTTTTAATTTAAGAAGTAGATTTTGACACTTTATTCTTAAAATAAATATAGAATAAAAATGTTTCCAAGAAATTTTTATTTTATAAGCTTTTCGATTTATTTCGATGATTTATATCATTAAACAAATTTTTAATTTTCATAGATTTTGAAAGCTTGAAACAATATACTTCTTTGAAATGAGGCATTTTTTATCATTAATGGAACTGATACAAAGCTTTATTAGACAAAAAAAAAAGTTTTTACATTTTGCTGAAAATAGTTTAAAGCTATAACCCCTTATTTTCGAAAAAAAAAATTAGGGTTCTTAAAGTTTCAACATTTTTCATTTTTCGAATTTATTCTATGAGCTAAATTTCAGTTATGTATTTTATAACGCTTTTTTGTAATAGTTCTATTCCTTCAATTTTTCAGAAATGACTTTATACACTACCAGACTATTATATTGTATTTTCTTTTTACAATTTACCTTTGCCTTCCTTTGGAAAGCAATGAGGTATATTGTAACCTTCGGAAGGAAATAATTCCTGGTTCTTAAAGTTTTCTAAAACGCTTTTCCTATAACAATAAAATTAATTAGATTTGATTTGGAATCTTAATCAAAATCTGTGTAGTGCGTTAACATTGTATTTTTTTTTTTTAATATTAAAGAGATTTCATAACAAAAACAGCTGATGAAAGTTTTTTGTGTAAAACATACATAAATTTAATGAAATAGGCATTTAAAAAAATTTGCATTGCCTCTTATTCAAAACCAACTTTTATTTTATCATTTTTATATAGACATGTATATTAAATCTGTTCAATTTTTTTTTACTATTTTCTAAGCCGCCGTTATTGTTTTTTATTAAAAAGCCATAGTTAAGTCACAAAAGGATTGCTTACACCATGAAACTAAGAAACCAAGATAGCGCATTCAGCTTTTAAAAATGAAATGTTTCTGCGCATCTACGTCATATTTACGTATGAGTACAGCTAAAATATAAGAACACAAGCAAACTAACATGTGTATAATGCACTGGTGTGACATCATATTAAACAGTTACATTTTTATCATTCTTGAGTTTACACTATCACACAAGTCTTACATATTCCATAATACTTTGTGATATCGAAATCCAATGGAGTTTGTTGCGACTGTAAAACAAATCTTATGGTACACTACAGATTGTAGTCACACCAACACACATGTACATTCTTTTGTTAAAATGCAACCCTGACCAAATGGAAAGTATTATTGTTAACCCTGCGGCCACACGATCAAGTTGTTCTTGATAGTCTTTTACATATACTGCTTGTCAAAATGTACATAAATTGAAAGCTGTGACGTAGGCTGCACTCAATTTGTAAGCAATTTACTTCCAAGATATCAACAACAACACAATTTATAAAGACAAACTTGTACTCAGCTGTTAAATTGAAAGTATATTGCCAAACAAATGGAAAGGTGAAATTGAAAGCCATCTCGTGGTCAATTTAAAAATTGTGAGTGTGTTAGTAAAAAACTAAGAGTGTATTGCAAATTGAAAGGAATTGAAAGGCAACACTTGATCGTGTGGCCACTAAGTAAGAAAAATTTCAAAGAGTACAATAGTGTAAACTCGCCTTAAGTACTACTAAATTTGAAGTAGATTTCGTCAAAATCTCGTCAGGAAGTAGATTTTGTTTGGTATTGGAAATATGGTCAAAAACAATTCGACTTTGCTCGAAATCTCGTAAGATTTCGTTGTAGTGTACATAGACTATAAAGCAGTGTTCGAAAATAAACAGTACATTATTTAGCGTTCGGCACACCCAAGAACGATATTTATATTTTTTAGTGATTGTGTAGACGAACAGAACCCTTAATACCGTTCGAAAGAGACGAACATTATATATTGTACTGTTCTTCGTTAAAAAAAAAACCAATAGTAGTGATACTGTAGATAAACCTTATATTTTAATGTTCTATAATGTGTATATGTTTTGTTTGTGTACATATATTTTGCTGGCTTTTTGTTTTTGTAAAAGATGTTAGGTGTTTTTTACCAGCCAAAACGGACAAACATTAATAAGCCGAACCGAACACAATGAAGCTGGTTAATTTAAAAAAAAAAAACCGAACGGAATTAAATGTTCTAATCTTTTGTTGAGTTTGATAAAAACAGTATAATTTTTATGTGCGAAAGATGACTAACAGGGAAACGTTATTTCTTATAATGATTTTCTACACAAACTCTATTAGCGTTTGTGTTTTATTTTCAAACACTGCTATAAAGCTTTTATAAATTCAAAATATTTTTTTTATAAGGGAGTTAATTTTTATGGCCATTTTCTCATTAGGCGATTATCTTTTTTCCCAACGAAAAACTGCGCATTAAAGAAATTTGGTTTTCTCAATGTCTCATTTGCTTCGATTTTATCGCAAAGCTAACCGGCACTCATCTGCCAATTATTTATTTTCCTTTCATTTGCCGTACAGATAAATTCAATCAGCTGACTCCTAACTTTTACATGTATTTTGAGTGGCGTTGCCAGCTGAAAACTTTGTTTTTTGTCGGTATATTGACAAACCCAAAATCGTTAATGGACAGTTTATCGGTCCAATAAATTTATGTTGACATTAAGTAACAGACAGTTTGTCGATACATTGAGAAAATTGCCATTAGTATGTAAATAAATTAAAGTTTTTGAAAAGCTTTTAATATGTTAAGTTTAATGTAATTAATAAAAAATCCAAGAGTTAATTAATGTAAAGTTTTCCTATAATTTATTTTAAAACCTAATTTTCATTTCTAAAATTTTACTACTCTTCTTTGCCACTCTGTCTCACTTATTTTATCACTCTCTTTCTCTTTTGCTTTAACTTTCCCTTTTATAATTTCCCCTCAAAACCCTCACAAATGTAAATTGTAGTTTAAATATTTTTGGTTTATTTTAATTTTGTTTTTGTATTTTCACAAAACACAAACACCATTTACCATTTACAATAACATCCAATGTATTATACAAAATCCCTACACACTGCCCGTTTTTTTTTTTTGCACAATTAGACACAGATCTTCCGATCTAGATCTTAATGAAGATGAACAAACTTTGTCGTATTATGGTGGCCTTAAGGGACAATTTGTACATCTAAAGGATGGCAAAATACAAGCAATATCTGGCAATGAAAAACAGTCAAAAACAGCTGGACGCCGAAGTCCTGCTGCAGCAGCTTCGAGTCAGATATCCTTAAATGCTCACGATATTCTAACTGCTAACGAGCACAAGTCTACATTTGAGGAAGATTTCAATAAAATTCAATTGGCCGCTGCGCGTTTAGTTGCCATACAGGAATTGGCTAAAAGTAAGGGAAGCTTTAGTGCTGAAGATAATCGTGTTTATGCCGCCAGCCTTTTGGAATTAGGGCAGGCTGCACAAAATTTAGCCATGTTGCAGCAGACTGGACAAATACAAGATTTCAGTGTTCTTTTGCAGCCCATGCAGAGCGCAGAAATGCCACAAAAAACTCCTATAAATAAAGATAAAAACTCAGCAGATGATTTATTGACTGTTGTAGCAGTTCCACAACATGAAAAAGTGGATCAGGTAACGGTGCATCAATTAAGTGAGTCTGATCTCCTGCCTCCAAATCATGAAGATCCCTACGAAGATGTTAACGACAGTGTGGCCATAACACCACCGAAAAAAGATGCCTCAGTAGCTGAGGCCAAGCCAGTTGGTGAGTTTATTTAGAACTTACTAAGAATATAAAAATAAATTCTTTAACATCTTTGAAATTTCCAGGTGTCTCTATTGCTGGTGAGGGTGGTGTTGCTTCCGCTAAGCCCAATGCCGTGGCTTTGTCTGGTCGTAACGGCTTAGCCGTTTCCGCTCCTAAAGCTACCGCCATAGCTGGTGTTACCGCTGAAGAAGCAGCCGCTTTTAGCATTTCTTTACCCAGTCGCCATAATTTAGTTATTAAATCAGCACCATCACGTTTTGCTTCGCCCTCCTATGATGACTATTATGATCTAGATTCTTCACCTCTACAGGCCAATACACACAATATTCCATTATTAAGATCTGCTGGTACTGAGAAAACTAGGAGCCAAAGTAAAGTCAAACCTATGCAGGCCACCGCTAATGCTGCCGATGCCATTGTCAAAATGTGGCGTACAGCTATTGCCGAAGATCATGCTGCCGCAAATGGTTTACGCGAACGCAATAATGATTTTGATATTGAGAACTTTTTTAAGATCTCGAAGCAAATGAATCATCATCGCAGAATTTAAGATGCCATTTAACAAATACATAAATAATTATTTATATTTTTCTTTTAACATATTTATTGAAAATAATATGATTGATCATCTTTTAAGAGATAAGTAAATTATTTATGCTAAAAAGATTTAGTTTTCCATAAGACAGAATGAAGGAATAAATTTAAATTGAGCTTGAATTCAAGCAGAATTGGACTTAAACGTTCATTGATTAAATTTTTGTTTTAAGGGAATGAAAGTTTGACAACATAAACATTTACTGCCTTATGCAAAAAAAGTTTAAGTTATCATTAGTTAAGCAATCTATTAAGCTGATTTACTTTTGCTAGGCTTAGGTACGTTCTCAAAACTTACCTATAGCTTAACCCTTGTGTTAATAACCGGGTACCGCGGTACCCATCTAGGTATATTTACATGAAAAAAAATGTATTAAGAATTACAATTTTTAAACAAGGTTCTGGATCGTCGTTATTTAACTTAAAAGAAAGCGAATTCAGATTCTAGTTTTATTTTTTTGCTCCGTTAATACTCAAAAAATTTGCCTTAACTTTAACCATCGCATCATGCGCACCCGGGTACCCTGGTACCCAATACACTTAATGGGATAACACAAACACGCTTAAACTACTCAAAAAATTCAAGAAACTAAATTCTGTATCATACAATTACATAAGTTTAGTTTCCAAAGCGTTAGTATTATAATACGGATAAGTCTCATTTACATATCATGTATGACCAAAAATGTTCAACTGTTATACTAAAAAAATACTGTCCTGTATTAAAAGTTTAAGATTTTAGCCATTGTGCAATACAAAGTTAAAAAATCATATTTTAACATAAATACAATTTAATAAGCCTCTAAAAAGTTTAAAATTTTTTTTCATAAAAATATTGATTATTTTTACATTATAGTATATGGGTACCCGGGTATCCCGGGTGCTAAGCAACGTGGATAAAGTTGGCTATTAACACAAGGGTTAAGGTAGGATTTTATAGGCAGTATTAAAAGTGTCCCATAATTACAACTTTACTTTAATCTGAAGTGAGCAGTAAGTTAAGCGAAGGTTTATTCTACCTTTTAGGTTAAAGTAAAGTTGTAGCAATGGAACATTTTTTATACGGCCGCTAAAATCCTAGCTCAAGCTATCGGTATGTTCTGAAAACGGGCGCTAATGTGTCGCCTTACTAAAGAAAACTTAAACTGTTTTTGCATAAGACGGTTAGTCGATAAATTATTAAAATTCGCACACTTAATCGTTATCAGTCACAACTCAAATTTATCAAAGTCGTTTATTTTTTTATTAAGCAGCTTTTTTTAATTTTATTTCATGTGTTGTCCACACATCGCAAAGTTTAAAACTAGCTTGGTTGTGAAACTCAAAGTGCTTATTTGTGAGCCTTTAAACTTCTCCCTTGTAAGGCCCTTCAACTTTTAAAAACTCTTAAAAAACTCCACAGCCTACCAAACTTTGAACTTTTTTTTGTTTAAATATTTATTTATTATTTGTTTCCAAAGGCCGAAGAAATAGCTTAAAAGAATTTATATGACAAATACAAGGCGAATTCATTCCAAGTACAACTCATACAAAAACCACAGGCAATTTGTTTTTGTAAAACCATTGTACAATGTCAAAAACAGAACCAAAACAAAACAGAAACAAAGATAATAAAAGAGAATAAACAAAATTTTGACATCCAACAGTGATTTTAACTAATATCAGCAGGGCTTTTAAGACCACCTGTAATAAATTCGCCTTGTGACAAATATAAAAAATTAGGCTACCCCGACCGATTTCATTGTTAAAAAAGCCAAATAATTGTATTAAAAACTAATAATGAAATGTGTTAAAAGACAACTGGGACGAACGACGAACTTCGCATATTGCGTAAATTCGTCATATGAGACACCACTGAAGGGATTTGTGGTACAATTGTACCAAATTTGGTAAAATCGAAAATTTATTGGTATATTGGTACAACTCGTCCTTTTTTGGTACAATTTAAAAACAAATACCAACGAAGTTCATCATTTCTTTGATGTGGATTAACTCACCTTTTTTCTTTTCAATAATAAAATTTCTAATTAAATACATACACATCTCCAGCTCTGACCAGAACTACCAAAAATAGTATAATTGTCCATGCTGTTATAATAACATATTAAGTTCATACATAAGTATATGTACTCGTATACCTGTATGAAGCCTGGGATCAATCAAGTGTCTCCAAATCGATTTTGTTGTTGTTGTAGCAGCGAAACCTGAAGAACAGTTGTTACTGAGTTGGCAATCTTTTTGGTGACGATGCTTAGTATACCGATCGACTCAATATCACTTTCTAAGTCGATTTAACAATGTCCCTTAGTCCGGCTGGGTGGATGTCTGTTTGCAATGTACAGTAGGGTGTTCCAAAATTTTTTTTTGTCAGAGGCTCAAGCATAATTTGAAAGCTTATAGGGTCCAGTATTTCTGATTTTTAGGAAGAGGTTTAGAGGTCGCGCAAATAAAGTCTTTGTTAAAATTTGGTTTTTCGGCCTTTTTTCAAACTTGACAAAGTTATGAAAATATGCATTTTCCGAAACCAGTTGCATTCTTATATAGACAAATCAACAGTTGATGCCTTGCTTGAATTTAGTTCATTTATTTTAAGAATAAATATCAAACATTGGTACCTCTGCCAGTGCCCTCGATACGCTCCTCTCAAGCGTAGGAATTGGATAGTTATAAAATTATTAATAAAGCAGTTGCAAAAGCCTCGCTTAAAACTTTTCTAGGTCATCACTGGTACTTAACTCCGAAATTGGCTGCCTCAGCGTTTTTTGATGAACGTATCGACACCAAAACTTTGCACTTAATGACAAAAAAACTTGCAGATACTCCATGCAGCGATTTTGAAGTAGCAAATGTAACTTTAACAGAAGAAAACTTTAGAAATAAAGAAATTCAACAATTCATTTTAAAAGCCAGTCTTACTTTTTTTGAAGCTTGCAATATTTCAATCGATTTTTTAAAAATAGATCCAGAGAATTGGAAAGTCAACAAGTCATTTCAAGAGGCAAAGAAAAACAGTTCAACAATTACAAGTGGTAAATGATGTTGCAGAACGAGGTGTGGCTTTGGCTTATACTTATATTAATGTCACAACTTCTGAAACTGATTACCAGAATTTATTGCAAGGTATATAACTACATCGCAAGAACCTCAATAAATGATTTTTCACAGAGCAAAAGAATTTTTTTTTTTTTTTGATTGGGTAAGATTGGTGAACTGGCAAACAGCTTATAATAACATACATTGGGTATTAAGATAAAAACTGGTATAACTCAGGAACGGTACGAACAAATTTAAAAATTATTAATTCAAACTAATAAGAATTAATTTCTCTTTCAAACTGCATCATTAGATTTTTTCGTTTTTATTTACACTTAAAACGTTGTAAAGCGTTATTACAAAATTTTTGAAAAAATTACGAAAAATTTTAATTAAGGGTATCTAAATGAGTAAACTCATCACCAAAACGTATAATTTTTTCCCAAAGGAATAAAGCTTGGATTATTTTCTTTAAAACTGTTCCCTCAGGAGTGAAGAAACTCGTGGTATTCACCAAGTTTTGAGTAAAGTTCAAAAAAGGCCGAAAACTCCGTTTTTTATGAAAACTCTTTTTGCGCGACCTCTAAACCTAATCCGAAAATTCTTAAAAAAAATCAAAAAATACTTTACCCTATAAGCTTTTATAAGGTCGCAATTTTAAAGGTCATTTGATAAAATTTTGTAAATAGGTTTCAATTCAGAAGCGATAAGTCTACTGAAAATGTTGAGAATCGGTCCATTATTTCACATGGTATTCAAACAAACTTCCGTCCGGAATAGTGTTTGTGCCTATAAACAATCTTATTATGTTTGTATTAAGATTAAATTTTGAACAAACTTATTGCAATTCAAATCATCTTACTCAATTTTATTAGAATTGGTCCACATTTGAAAGCTTTTATACCTAACTTCCTTATAAATGTTGAAATTGACATAAAAATTGGCGACAATAACTTCTACGATTACTAGGTAATGAAAGAATATTGTGCTGGTTGGCCAAATTAACCATAGCTCCGATGTAATCTCCCTTCCTAAAATCACTTAAGGCCAACCAAATCGAATATAAATGAAGATCTAAATAATATTCCCCACAAAGAACTTTCACATGAATCTTTAATTATTTGCTCTGGCAGGTCCACGATTGCCCATGGGTCTGAAGTAGAGCATACTCTAGAAATTTTTTCCTTATTAACTGTGGTGTAGGGTATCAAATGGCCGAGCTTAATCGACTATACTTTCTTAACTGTTTTATTGAATAAAAAGGTGTCATAAATTTTATTATTTATTTTATAGCCAACATTTGGTACAATTTATGTTAATTTGGTACAATTTTGCAATTGAGACGGTACAATTTAAGAATTGTCAAATCCCAACAGTGTGAGACACAATAAGTGCGTGAATTCCAGGTTTTAAAGTGACTTAATTTTTTTTTTTAATTTATAAAAATCAATACTATGGACGCTAGATTGTATAAACAATTATTATTCTTAACTTCTTTAATTATTTTCATCTTTTTTAACTAGCAATTTTTTCCCAAATTTCAACCATGTTCGCAATAAAAGCGATTTGTTCCTGTAAGTTTTCTGATTCTTTACAGCTTTAACGATTTATTATAAATAGTAGACTTTGCTATCATGCCGCTGTTAGCAAATTTTTGCGAATTTCTGCTAATTTAGCATTTTTCCGAATTTTAGCCATTCTTTATAGCTTTAGGGACTTTTGATCAATTTTATGACGTGTTAGAAATATTAAAAATTTCCGCGAATATTCGCCACTTTTTTTTTATTTTTCGAAATTTCGTTTTTTTCACCCATTTGGCGATTTCAAATAAATGTTAGTGTTTGGTTTAAAGTTTGCGACTTTTCGCGAATTTAAGTCAAGTTCGGAATAGAAGCGATTTTTCCCTGGTATTCTTTACAGCTTTCACGATTCTAAATAAATATTAGACTTTACTATCATGCTGCGGTTAGCTGTCCCTGTTCCAATTTATTCGTGTTCGTCTGCGTAAGAAATATGTATAAATAAACCTATTGCAGCGTTCGTTAAGCACGACGAATTTCGGTTTACGCAATGATTGTGTGTACTTTCATATACACCAATGTGTTCTATTTCTGGCGACGAATATTCGTTGTGAATAATTCGTCGTTCGTCCCAGTTGTGTTTCTAGCAATATGTTAGACTTTCCGGCACTTCTACAGTCAAAGTAGGCCGTACATTGAGATGGAAATTTGTAATTACATGTTTTGATGTGTTAGCTCTAATAAAAAAAAACCTATAAGATTTCTATTTCAAAAAGTATTATGGAATACGTTAGACTTGTGAGATAGTGTAATCTAGCCTTAAGCCATGCAGTTTTCTTTCTGTCTCTTGTAGGCCTTCCATCAATTTTTGCTCGCGAAATGATTTGAAGAAGTTTATATTTTGGGTTTCTCATAATATGGCCCATATATGCTGTCTTTCTTTTCTTTATAGTGACTAGGAGCTCTCTACCGTGGTGCGTTTTTCTTCTATATAAAGTGAGTCCATGGTATTCTGCGATGATCCAAAGGCCTCTGCTCTCTTTATATCTAATGCTTTTATAGTCCATACCTCCACTGCATATACATAGTTAGTAGAACTGGCCACACATAGGTCTTGATAAATCCCATTGATTGAGTCATTGATTGTAACTCCGAGATATTTTAAGCTACACATGTTGTCTATCAATGTAGGAGTTTCTTTTTTTCTGCTCACATCCAAATATTTTGTTTTACGTATATGTATTAATCTTTTAGCCGTATGTTTCACTGTATAACGTCAGTTTATTTACTAGTTCGTGAAGTCCATTCATATTATCAGCCAGTGTGGTGTCATCAGCACATCTAATGTTGTTGACAAATATACCGTTGATCTATAAACCGTTTCGGACGTTGTTGATGGGTTCTTGGAAGATTCTTTCGGAGAAGATGTCAAATAATAGAGGGGAAAATATACAGCCTTGTTGGAAGCCTCTGGCAATCATAAGACTTCTTATACAACGAATTTCGATGTCGTCTAGACCTATACACAAAAGCATTTCCATCAGTTTATGATGCTGCACTGTGTCGAAGGCTTTTTCAAAATCAATAAGAAAACATCTTTTTTAACATTTATGCATTTCTGAATCAATATTTGTATAGAAAAAAGTGATTCGCGAGTGCTCATGCCTGCTTTAAAACCAAACTGAGAAGCTCTCATTATTTTATTGCAATTTTCATAAAGTCTGGAGTGAATTATTCTAAGAAATATTTTAAGTGCCTGGCTCGTTAGACTGATAAGCCTATAATCATTGCAATGTTTTGCGTGACTTTTCTTGGGATGGTTATAAAAGTAGATCTTAGCCAATCTTGTGGGTATCGAGCCATGTTATAAATAAAGTTGAACAGAGCTGGTTAGAAGTTGAGTGTTGCGTCTATCAATTTTAGTATTTCAGATGGTATCTCATCAGGGCCACAGGCTTTCTTGTCCCTTAGAAACGTTATTGCAGACATTACCTCTGTTTTAGTGATCGGAGTTACTGTAATTGGTTGTTGTCAAATTGTTTTATAATTTGATGGGCTGTTATCGGTAAACAATTGTCAAATATATTCATTCCAAATAATCTTCTTTGCCTACAATATCGAAAACAAGTTCGTTGTAGTTGACTTGCGGTATATGCTGTCAGCTTCATTTATGGAGCTTAAAGTCCTCATGTAGGTCTTGTAATCGTTCGATCTCCTGGCATTGTTAATTTAAGTTTTGGTTCTGTGCGGTACGCACTGCTGTCTGAATCTCTCTAATTAATTCGTAATATTACTCATAACTTGAATTTTTATGTTTGCGGCGTTTTTCCATTAGCTTCAGTATTTCCTTTGTCATTCTTTTCTTTGAGGTCTTTTGTTGTTTCCCAGGGTATTATCTGCTATCGATTTCAAAGTTGTTTTAACAGAGTTCCATATATGTTCGACATCTTTCCTATTAACAAGCAATGATAAAATATAAACTACCAAAAGAGCATTACATTTAAAACCATATAATTGGATATTTCTTTCTTTCTTCGTTTGAAGTTTTTTTTCTACTTCGACAATTTTATTTTTAAGCAGTAGCTTAGGAAGCAATTAAAGTAGTTTTTGATGTAGCAAAAATGTTATCGAAAAGCAATTTCATCCTCAGTGCTGATTCAACATAAAAAAGAATTTTGGTGTTTGTTGAATTTAGCTTTTAGATGTAAAAAAGTGTCTTCCGTAGCAGTTGTTCGTATAATAATCGCATTTTCTAATGCAATTGCGACGGGAAAAAAATCGTTTTTTGTTATTTAAATTTTTTCATAAGATGATTTATTGTTTTTGTCGTATGTTTCTTGATTTTATGCTACTTGTAGCATTCACATGCTACTTTACTGCTGCATCTTTAGCTACTTCTTCTGCTGTTTCTCTTTGTTAAATGCTTTTATTTTTAGATTATTTTATAGCTTCTGCTTCTAATTGTATAAATAAAATTTACAAACTCTGCTTCTCATAAAAAGTTTTTTCTGCTACGTCCGCAACTGTTGCAAAGACACTCTGAAAGTCTGAGTTCATGCAGCTCATGTCTTATTGACAAGATTATTTCTTTTTCTTCTTTGAACATGAATTGGCGTTCAAATGAATCGTCATGTTGACGGCAAGTTTTATATTTTGTTTTATTTGATATTGACAACAAAAACAAAATTAAACAAATAAGAAGGTATAGTCGGTCAAGCCCGACCATATGATACCCTACACCACAGTATTAAAAAACAAATCATGCTTATATGTCCATATAAATATGGATTTCTCTATGTTTATAAACTTCATTAAAATCGGTATGAAAGTTTGTGAGAGGCAGAAATGTTCCCCTACCTCCCCTTGTGGTCCTATTTTTGAAAAACTGTATAGCTTATGTATCCATATAGATATGGTTCTATCTATGTTTTAAATTTCATCAAAATCGGTTTGATAGTTTCTGAGAGGAAGAAATTTCCCCCTATCTTCCTTCGTGGTCCTACGATTTGCCCCAATAAGAACCTATGCCCCAAATTTTATTAAATTATCTCCAAAATTAAGAACTTAACTTTGCGCACAAGGTTACATGGACAGCCAGCCAGCCTGCCAGCCAGCCAGCCAGCCAGCCAGCCGGACGGAAATCGTTAGTTCGACCCAGAAAGTGATTCTGAGTCGATCGGTATACTTTAAGATGGGTCTAGGACCAATATTTTAAGGCGTTACACAAATCAGAACAAATGCATAATACCCTATCCACTATTGTGGTGTGGGTATAACAACGAATAAGAAAGCAAAACGTAAAGACAGTACATGCATCTGTGTACTCGTTTCTTTTCCCCTCGTCTCTCGCCTCTAAAGTAGCAATCTTGTCAATAAGACTTTTAATTTAGTTTTTTTGAGCACTTTTTTGAGCTAATATTTTTCTAAAAGTTGTTTGTTCTATTTTTTATACTCTAAATTAATCATTTATTGATTTGGCTCTTGGTAATGAAGCTTATAGTTAAGTGTAGGCTGCAAATGGGCTTGCGAAAGAACAAATGCAAAGTATCGTAGTTCTTTTGTTAAATGTAACAGCAAAATGCACAGAGTTCTCGTTAGATTTCATAAAAATATACGATTTTTTGCATTTGCCCTTGGCGAAGACCATTTACAGCAAACACTGAATTCCGCTATTGTGTTTAGACTATAATGATTTACGTACGTTAAATAAAAGAGAAAATAGAAACTGGGAATTATTTCCTTCCGAAGGTTACTTTATATTATATTCAACATTTTTCATTTTTCGAATTTATTCTATGAGCAAAATTTCAGTTATGTATTTTATAAAGCTTTTTTGTAGTAGTTCTATTCCTTCTATCCGTATTTAAAAAAAGAGAATAAAAATCTTACGATAGATTTTTTAACTTTTACACGATAAGTAAAAACGCAGAACAAAGTAACATAAAAACAGCCGTTTTCCAAAATATGTGTCAATTTTAGTAAATAGGGCAAAAAATTAGTTTTGGAGAAAAACGATTTTCAAGTTAACAACTTTATTTTGAAACGCCTGAACGCTTTTAAACTTCCCGTTATAAGGGGGTTTTGGTGGTCGCTTATTACGAATCTGGTATTCGATTTTGAAAATTTAAAATGGCAGATCCAATATGACGGATTATTTTTTATAAAATTATTAGATTTGCTTGCGGTTCGTCACTAAATGGCTATCTGGGTCACTGATTGCGAATCTGATACTAGAGTTTGATAATTCAAAATGGCGTATCCAATATGGTGGACTATTTTTTTGTAATATTATTGAATTTGTTTGAAACTCATCACTCAGGGTTTTTCGAGATAGCTGGTTATGAATCTAAAGTCAGAGTTTTCAAATTCAAAATGTCGAAGTTTAAGGCTCTGCTTAACGCTGTGAATTATTCTGTAGTCCGCCATATTGCATTTTGAAGTTTTACAATCTAATACTAGATTCGTAATCGTCGGTCCCGAAAACCCCCAGTTCAGTTTCAAGGTAATTAGATCGATCAATTACAAAAAATTTTATTACATCGGGTACTTTTCTTTTCATATCAATGGTGTATTTTAAAGATTACTTATAACAAAAGTAATGCAGATAGAAAACTGCGGTTTACTGCATTAGAAAGAGCGTATTGTCTTTTTTAAGAATCACCAAAAAAGTCAAAATCGATTTTTTCATCCATAGGTCCCTTTTAAGTGAAACTGACACATATACATAAAGATGCATCCCTGATCTAATTCATAAAAAGCTCTTAAGCGTTTAAATATATTATTTATAGTCACACAACGAAAACTTATACTTGCATATTTACGGTTTCCCTGATAATTGTTAACTTGATTAAAAACTTAATTTATCGTAAACTAAATAAAATAAAAAAATATGCGCAATCTTTTTTATATTTTTAATAAAGTTTTATGTCTCAAACTTAAAAAAATTTATATTTTAGTAAGATACGCCCGTTCTAAATCAAAGTAAAGGTAAGTAAAAGTAAAATAAGTATGTAGTAATAATTGATATAATGATTGAGTTAATGAAATATAAATAAATACTTTTTATAAAAATTAAAAATTGATTTTTATTGTTTTAAAAATTTTTTAAAGTTAAATTTTAATTAATTTGGCCCGTTTTCAAAACAATTTTGGCACAAAATGAAAATTTTCAAATCAATACGATACAAACCGCTCTCTTCTACACAAAAATTGTGCATGCCGTCTAAGCCCCCTTAACCTGCCTTTGCACATGCAAGTCGTTACTTGCAAGTAGACTATACGTACTAATTTAATTAAGTTAAGTTAATTAGTTAAGTTAAAATGTCGACGATATAGTCGAATGTTATACAAGTTGCATGAAAGTTTACACAGTCAAGTGGAAGTTCCTTATAAATCAGAGTTACCAAGTGCGAAACAGAGCTTCTTTTCTAAATAAACAGTTGGCATTAAAATTGTTTTTACTTTTTAAAATTAGATTGATGTTTAAAAAGGAAATCAACTGCCTACTTTTTGTATTTATGACAAAAAAAATAAAGAAATATTTTTAAATATATAAATCTATAATTATAATTTCCGCAATCAAGTAGATATGGTAGCACTGTTTATGTTTTTGACATTAAGGGTGTGTGTGCAACGGTAGCAAAGTACTCATGGAAGTAAATTTTTGACACTATTGAGGTGAATAAAATTTCACTAGCCCTGGGGGCTAGTATACATTTTGACATTAGCGCAGAAATTTTTGACAATTTTAATTCACCATAAAACTTTGCTACCGTTTCCCACAGAACCTAAATTGCTGAAAGTGTCAAAAAATTACTGTCCTCAGAAATTTCTTGCAAGTTGTCTGGCAAATCAGGGATGATAAAGTTAGTACAATCAGTAGTATTAGCATTGCAAAAGTACTGAAGTACTCCAATGCCATGTTTAGTACAAATTAAAAAAACTCTTTAAAATTTAAGAATTTTGGTATAGGGTTGAATAATTGAAAAATTAATGTTTTCATACCAAAATATAATAAAAAAAAAACAAAGCGTAAAAATTTACTCATTTTTACCCTGTTCCACTATGAACTAATAAAAAACAAGCTAAAAAGTTTTTGTCTAAACTCCTTAATACATATTTTCTTAATTTTTCTTTTTGTTAATAGCCAAAGATATATTTCAAATATGTATAAAGGTAGAGTACAAGTGAATTTTAATGTAAAAGGTGTTTTTTTTAGCTGCATGACAGATATATTACTGGAATGAAATTTTTTATTTTAATCTGGTAGATAATATCATGCCATTTATTTTTTAAATATGATTTGAGGCATATTCGCGCCGCGGCCACGAGATACATGAACCATTCTATCAATCCAATTTGTGACTACAGTACTTTTCGCTTATAGTCACATCCTTTAGTTGCAGCCAATTGTCGACTATATCCCTAATGAGACTATAAGCCGTATTCACATACATGCCACTATAGGGCATGTACCCGAACTCAATATAATTAATTTATGTAAATAAAGAAAATAAAAAATTTATATTTATTACAATGACTGCAGGCTTATGGGTTAGCAACAAAAACAGATTAAATAAAAATAATGTACCAAATACATATACCAAAGACAAAAGCTAATTTTCGAGTGGAGGGTTGATAACAAAATTTAAAAGATTTAATTCTTAAGACCCAACCAAAAAGCAAAAAACAATCAGATATGTGATGGAAATCGATTTTAAAAACGAAACGATTTGAAACCGAAAATATCGTTTTCATTATCGTTTAAAATGGATTTTAAATAGATATTCCTTTTATTTTCAGTCTTTATTCTTTAACATTTTACATTATATACGTTAACTGAAGTGTATTCTGTAATTCAGAAATGGATTTTAAAATACCTCGAAATTCATCACACCTTTTAAAAACGTTCCTTTTGAATTCGATCGATTTTCATCACATACCTGAATAATAAAATCAAAAAACATTCGATTCCGTATGGATTATGCGACCAGCTTCACACTTTGCTTAAGCAAATGACAGTTTCATAAAACTTAACAAAAAGTTTCCGTAAGTTCAATATTTGCTTCATATAATTTACATGTATTCGCACATTTGCTTAATCCAACTTAAGCACATTATGATTAGGCCTTTAGTTCTGTTAAAGACAATAAAGGTAAAATCGACTTTATCGCTAATGTAACTAAAAATGGTACTGACTATAAAGTACAGTACTTTTTCCAATAAATCTGGCTGTATGGCGCCAATGGTGACTTTAATATTGGCTTCCAATACTTCCAGAGTTACTTGTCTGTCGGCATAAACCAATGACTTAACATAGTCCCATATTAAGTAATCCGGATGCGTTAAATTGCTCGATCGAGTGGGCCAGTAAACAGGACCACTTCTGGAAAGTAAGTTGTCATCAAATTGACTTTACAATAAATCGATTGCTAACGGCAGCTCCTTGTTCATTTCGAAAGAACTAAGGATCGATGGCCCCGACAGCGTGTAAACCGCAACAAACAGTAAATTTTTATTAATGTTATAGTGATTCGTAACTTCGCTAACAGATTTATTGCATATTTCCGATATGCGAAAAAATTCTTTCTTTCGTACAACTACATTTAAAACAAAAACAAAGTTTTTAGAATTTGTTTTAAGTGTAATTGTTCAGAAAAAAAACTCTTTCGCACATGTGAAATAGGCTTTTATTTCTTTTAAAAAAAATTTCCACAATTTATAATTCAACGATTCATGATGACTTTGAAGTAAGGTATGCTTAGTCTGGGATCACACTATGAAAGTTTTCTTTCAGAAGGTCTGAGTTTATTGGTGAGAGGGAAAGAGAACATGCTTTTCTTTTCTCCTCTCTCACCTATAAACTCAGAATTTCTGAAAGAAAACTTTCATAGTGTAAACCCAGACTTAGTTAACATGTCAGCACAGTTTTACATTCTCAAATGTCAAAGCATAGTTATCGCAATCGTTAGTTCTCATGCAGTTTAAAAAACATCCTAACATATTTTTATTATTCTAATCAGTAAAAAATAATTTGCACAGAAAAAAAACAACAGTTATTAAGTAATGAATAAAATTTTTTAAAGTTTTTCAAATATATTTAACAATTTTATTAATTAACTTGTTTGTAAATTGTCATATTAACAATTCTGAACAAATTTAAAAATAAATACATACAATAAAATTTATTTTATGTCAAAAAAAAAAAAAAATCAATATGAAAAAGTTTTTAACATTTTGGACTTAAATAAATAAAAGGCGAAAAGATAGGGGTAAGTAAAGTTTTTTTTTTTTTGAATAATTAAGAGATTTTAATGGGTCTTTCGTTTCTTTAAGTTTTCAAATACTAGTCGATAATTGTGTCAAGATTCCCTTTTGTGCAGATGTTTGTGCATCCAGTTCTCAGTCTGAATAAGTATGATAAAATTATTGTTTATGGTGTTTGTGATGTAGTTTTTAATATACTATATTTATTTCAATAAAAATGAATCAAATAAATAATTTAAATGCATTTCTTTCCTTCAAAAGGCAATAAGCTAGTTCTTAACAAAATATTTTATTAATATGACAAACTCGTAATTAAAATTTGTATATAATTGTTAACCATTATTTTATTCAATATAACAATTTCGTTGTTAAAAATATTTGTTGAATATCAACAATTTGAGTTAACAAAAGTATTTTTTATATTTACAAATTCGGTTGTTGGTGCCTTTTCAATTAAAAAATTAATTGTATTGACGAATTTGGTATTCAATATGACAATTGACTTGTCGTAATTTTTTTCTGTGTGGGTTTAATTTTATAAAGTACAATTTCGAAAATATCAAATATCATCCCTGCTGCAAGTACGAAAAATGTGATGGTCAAGTAAAAAAGTGTGAGTGTATCAAGTTTTTTGAACTTGCATGTATACATATATCAGAGAACTGCAAAATCACAATTTTTCTTGATTTATTCATACGCTAAAATTTACATTCACTCTTTGCTTGCAAAACAAAGTTCAACGTTGGTAATTTTTACATCGTTTCGTACACATTTGATTTTTGCATTTATTCGTTTTTTATTGAAAGTGCTTTATTTGCATTTTTGTTGCTCACGAAATATAACACAACTGTGTAAATTCAAAAGAACACATACTTATACTTTTGCAGTCAAGTAGTCATTGTCCACTCGATGAGACGCTTGTTAACATTAACAACAATAACAACAATAAACCACTCTTATGCTTTGTTAAAATTAACAACAATAAAAACAACAATAACAAGAATACATTGTACCTACATACAGAACTACTGTACTTTTTAAGATAAAAAAAGTCTGTTTTTATGGAAATTGTTTGTATGTATGTACCTACATATGTGCGTTTAGTTTCATTTAAATTAATGCTCTATGAATACATGAGTAATAATTGCTTCATTTCTGGCTTTTTTGTTTGTATTTTTGTTTCTTTACCAAAACAATCATTGTCGCAAAGAACACACAAACATCTTTATTAAAAACGAAGCTAACGATTGTATAAATAACAAAGCACAATGTGCAATATTTGAATGACTGCAAACCAGCAGCGAATATTTGCGGTTGCGCAAGTTTGATTGTATGACCGCAGCGAGTGTATTTGTTGTTGTTTATTAAATGCGATTTTTTTTCAATCGCATAAAGCTGTTCTCTGGTATATATTACCCAACAAACCAAAACGATTTAGAAAGAACTTGTAGCAAGCTTTCTAGCATAAGCCTTAAGCTTAGAAAAGTGTTGTGATTACTATTATAAACCGCTTATAAACAATTATTAAATAATGAAAACTGATTCCTTGCGATAATATTACTTGTATATAATTAATGTTAGCTAAGAAGTCTAATATTAGAATAAGCTTACAGAAAAATAATTTTCTAAACTTTAATAAGACTGATTACATTCTTTACGAGCATTCTGTTTAAATTTATATGGCATATTTACAAAAGCATTTTTACTTATAAAATATTAAATTCCTTTTTTTACAATTGTGCAGTGTTTAAAACAATTTGAAACACTTCACTCTTCGAACCAAACACAAAGACTGAAAACTTTAACTAATTCAAAATTAAGGCACGCGTCAAATAACGGGACAGCATTCTCAAAAACACAGCGAGAATAAGTCATTTGCAATCATATTTGTTGTCATGTTGTAGGAAATCTCTTATGATAAGTTTTGGTCTGTTGGGTAAGTATAAATATTTTTTTTTTTTTTTTTTTTTTTTGATCAATCGGAGAGTTGATTTGTAGCTCCCATTCTTGGGATATTTTTATACTTTCAAAAAATGTTGCATGCCTTAAGGCGTATGTTAAATAAATTTATTTATAAATGAAAATAAAACCCAATTCCAATTTTTTTTTCTTTTGGTTAAAATGTTACCCAAAAAATATATTTGATTTTTCATAAAATATATTACTTTTATTTAATGAAATGAAATTTTTGTGTACTTTAAAAACATTAAAATTTCCACATATTAATTTCTTCACAACATGGAATGCTCAATTAAAAGGACGCTTTTTTAAACCCTCCTCTAAATATCTTACGCCATAAAATGTTGTTTTATATGGATTTCGTTAATAATTATTGTGTTGTGCCAGTTTGGGTTTTTTTTATATTATATTTGCCTTTATTAGTATTCTAAAAAGAAGCAAAAATTTATGTATGTAGGTAAAGCTTTTTACAGTTTGCCTCTTAAGTCTTTTGTTTTTCCGCTACTAATCATTAAAAAACAGGTCCGTAAAGTACAATATAATGCACGACATGTGGGCTTTAATGAACTTAAACTAATCACTTAAGTGATTGCATCTTAAGACTTTTATTTATTTTGTTCTTTAAAGACTATCTGATATAATTGATGATTAAACGTTTTGAAATTTATTTATAATAAAAACAGTTTGGCCTATTTAGTCATTTGGTGGTTAAACATTAAAATTTTTCATCTTGTTTAGCCATGAAAAAATTAATTAACTCATAAACTTGCAGGAAACATGCATCAATTGTTCGAATAGAACTGGTTCTGGGATATGTGAAAATAGACTCAGGACAAAGAGAAGAAACTCAGGATTAGTTAAAGAAGAGCTTATCACTTAACTAGAGTGTTAAGAGCAAAAAGGTAGAAAATGTACTTAACCCTTATGTGTGTGAAAACACCTTCTATAGGGTGGATAGGTACCTGGGTACCTTCATGCAAATTGTATGAGATATCTAATTTTTTGTCTTGTATTGTACAAAAAATCGATGGTTAATGATATAATATTAGAATTTTACTCTGGTTTTCCCCTTTTCATATATTTTTTAAAATCCTACACCCAAAAAAAAAAAATTTGTAATATAAAACGTCTACAGGTACCCAGGTACCTATTCACCCTATTAAGGGTGCAAAAAGCAAATTGATATGCCACGCCCCCCCAACTGATATTGTATATAAACACCTATGAAAATATAATAATAACAAAAAGTTAGGAGTTCTCATGAAATTGTAGAATTGTAGACTAAAATCTTATATAAAAAATTTCGATTTGAAAACGCTATAGGTACACAGGTACCTCTCCACACACATAAGGGTTAAATACTCGTTTTATTTAATCGTAATTTAAATGTGATTTTCTATTTATTCATAAGAACTGCTTTTGTAACAGGTATACCTGAATATATTCACCGATTGTGTGATAAATTTCGCTGGGACCATATAAAAAATAGTTCTTGAATTTAGTTCTTTGACTTGTTTTATTGAAATAACATTAACCTCTTCAGACCACGGTACACATATGTGTACCTTAACTTATTACAAGTTTTTAAGACTAGCGACATCGTGTGACCAATAGAAACAGTTTTATTACTTGCTTTAAGCTACTGCGCTTCAAAACCATATTAAAAGATGGCAGGGTTTAGAAGTTTTAGCCATTATTTTTACATTGGAATTTAACAGTTTGTAAAAACCATACTGTTGGGATATTTTTCCTCAATAACTAATCGCTAAGACCTGAAGTACACATATGTGCACCTCTTTTTCTACCAGTTTATTTAAAAGAATTAAAAAAATAATAAAAACCGAAATTTAAATTACACCTCATAAGATAAAACAAATAGTTAATAAGCCCTTTACTTAATCGGTTCAGTTCAGATCTTAAGAAATTAAGAATTAACGTTGAAATTTTTTTATATTTTTTAAGACCTGAGGTACACATATGTGCCCCCTTAATTTCTAATAATTCAAATAAAGTTTTTTAAAAAAATATACAATTGTCTTATTTGCTGCCCAAAAGGTGTAAAACATATATAAGAAATGTAAAAATTCAATCGGTTAATGTTCGGGTCTTTAGAGGTTAAAGACCAGAATTCTAGTAACTAACACAGAACACGTTCATTGAGATCAGAAGTCTGACATATCAAATGGCTGCTATCAATTAACCCCCTCCAATGACAACCCCATGTTAAAGTGATGGGTCCCATTCACATTAAGTATTAGAGCTAAAACCGGTATCTATCACCAAAGACCCGGCAAGAATGTGTATTGCAGTGTAGCCCAACTTAAGCTAGATTGATGGCAGAAATGTTATAATGCGTTGGCAAATAAGCAAAGTATTAAGGACAAAACGGTAGCAGATGCAAGTTTTAAGCAGTGCATAAACTTTTTTAGTTCTTTGGGAAAAAGGAAAAGTACTTAAGTTGACTTAGGCCCGATTTCACAACTTACCGATAGCTAAAGGTAGGATTTTATCGGCCGTATAAAAAGTGTTCCACTATGGCAACTTTACTTTAACCTACCAGGAAGGATGAACCTTAATTTACTTTATCGCTCACTTTAGGTTAAAGTAAAGTTTTAATAATGGAACACTTTTTATAAGGCCATTTAAAGTCTACTTTTAGCTATCGGTTAGTTGTGAAAACGGGCCTTAACATAAATTTGAGTTTTTTTAGATCTTTATATTCAAAAGTACATAGCAACAACAACTAGAAACAGTGGCAACCTTGAGATCTTCACAATCAAAATTACACACGGGTAAAGTTTAAATTATTTTGTACGACTTTTCAGGAAGTTTCAGGGCAATAATATTTAAAATAAACACTAAAGTTTACTTCCGATCTGTGACATAAATAATGCTTAGGAACAAAAACTTTAAAAAAATAATACCGCAGATAAGTGATGATTATATTAGAATAGGAGTAAATTTTCAAAAATCACCTTTAAAATTTAAAAAAGCGCTAAAGAGTAGCACTTTTTCCTTATTGCCACAGAATTATGTACTTACTTACATATTAAAATAATGTTTATTGTACCTACCTTATACTTATAAACTAATTTAATTCAAAGAGAGTTACCAAGGCGAATTGACTTTCAGGTGGCTTTGAAAACACAGCTGTGCTACTTTTTTTTTTAAAAATAGAGAGAGGAATGTCAAAAGTTACTTCTGTTTTTGACTTATCGGCCAACGAAAGCAGCAACAAAATACATTGTTGTGTTTTTGGTGTTGTTAATTGTTGTAGTATCGACACCACCGTTTACATGAATTCGCCTTGAGAGTTACCTTGTTTATTCAGCTAAAATAATTTTAAGTTTAAAAAAATAATAGCAGCCAGGGTTCTTAGAAGTGGTGTTTTCTCGCTGAATGTGTCTATTTTTTACCTGTTTGTCATATTTTTCTTAACGAAAAGTCTTAAAAAAATTAATGGGGCTATTTTGTAAAATACTTTATTCCACTTCCTTGAAAAATGTTTATAAAAATTTTTGAAAATCCAAAAAATTTTATATGAATACATTTTCAACGCAAGGGTTACAAATAACCTTTTAAATTTCTAGACTTAAGTTGATTATTTTGACGTCAAAGGTGAAAAAACTAACAACCCTCATGACAATTAACCGTCTCTATATATCTATAAAAAATTCATATTAATTATAAACTATAGATGACACTGAAATTTAAACTGAATATGCTAGGGTTTATACCTGAAAAACCTTTTCTGTAAATGAAGTTTTAAAACTTTTTCATTCCACCTTCATTGACTACCGTTCCACAGAATTGGCACCTAGAAAATTTTCGATACTATCGATAGTTTTTAAGCTAACTATCGAAACTATCGATTGGGCCGACTATCGATAGTTTTGCAACTGTAATTGAAACCCGTTCGCTGCACACTGCTTAATTTTGTTTTTAATTTCAATAAAATTTTGTTGACAGATTACAAGGCCCGACAAAATTAAAAAAGATTTTTGCTAGTTAATTTGGGTGCGCCGAATTCAAAACTGTAATCAGTTTGTATCTATCAGCTCTAGTTTTCATGATATAGATTTTTTATACCCTCCAGTTATGACCTCCAATTATCAGGGACCGTAACGGTTATGCCTTCTTTCATAAAAGTCAGATGAAAACAGTTATTTTTGATTTTTATTTTTTTGAGCAAAAATAACAGTTATTTTTTGATTTTTATTTTTTTGAACAAAAATAACAGTTATTTTTTGATTTTTATTTTTTCGATCAAAACTAACAGTTATTTTTTGATTTTTATTTTTTTGAACAAATTTAACAGTTATTTTTAGAAATAATTAGTATTGTGGTTATTTTGTTGAACTATTTATGGTTTTTAATCCAAATTTTTAATATTTTTTAATTAGGCTTAAGTTCATGAAATTTAATTTTCATTAAATTATTCTTATGAAGAAAGGAATTTTACAACATGAAAATTAATCAAAATTGTTATTAATAATCTTTCATTCTTGACGTGGCTCGGGCTCAAACCCTGGCCGGCAGGTTACCATGACATGTTTCGATCGCAACCACTCGATCTCCTCAGATGGATTTGCCGTCCTTCACTCGCAGCCATCGACGACTGCTGACGTCAATAGTCAAACATCAATCCTTAAACCAAATTGTATTTTAACATTTGATAGATCGAAATTTGCTCTCCTGAATGATTATCCATTTTAATTGATTTTACATGTTTTTTCCTTACTTCTGTTTTTTCGTACTTTTGTCAAGAATTTTTCTTGAAGTCCAAGTACATTTTTTGTTTTTTTTTCATTTTGTCTTTCTCTTTTCTGTTGACCTTTTTAGCACAACTTGAAGGATAAATGTACACATAGAGCTCGTGCCTTAGCTTTAACAATAATTAGTATTGTGGTTATTTTGTTGAACTATTTATGGTTTTTAATTAGAGTTTTTTTTCCCGGAGTTTTTGGATTCCCGGGAAAGCGGGAAATTTTTTTGAATTTCCCGGGATCCCGCTCCATATAAATAATACACAGTAAATTTGTTTTTAAATAAAACAAACTTTTATAAAAAAAACGTAAGGCAACTTGTTTACAAAGTAAATAAAAGAAATCCTTAAATACTACAAAATTAAATGAAGATTAAAAGAGGAACTTGAATTATTATTACCTTACGGTTTTATATGTAAATTCCGTATTATTATTATCATGCTCTAGATACAAGATAAAAAATTAAGATAAACATAACAATTTAATTCCTAAAACAATAATAAAAACAAACACAAATTGAGGTACTCAAGATATGAGATCAAAAAGTTAATTCATAAAATAGATAAAATATTTTAAATAAATATATTAACATTTTTTAACGGCTTAGGAACTAACCTTCTGACACACTCAAAGCGCTTAGTAAGTCGTCAAAAAGTATATTGATTATTTTATTTACTAATTACCATGTTTCCGAAAAATTTCGTTCATTTTTTTACCGAGGTTGGATAAATAGTTAAAAGTGCACCGTTGTAGAAGGCTTTTGATTCACAATAAGAAGCATTTTTTTTTATAAACAACGTCTATATCAGTCAAATGTATGTCAAGGTTCATGCAAAAAATAGCATCAACCTCTTACAAACCTTTTCATTTCATTAGGTCTATCTGTAATCCTTAGGACAATGTGTTTTTCAAATTGTATGTTGTAGTATCTTACACGAGTTTCCAAATTTTTTTTTATTTCGGTTTCCCCGCACTTCAAGGGTATATAAACCAACACAAATTGTGAAAAAAAAAATTTGTATTTATCACCTAATAAACATATCGCTCCTTCATTGCAACATAGTCATATCTCAAAAAATCAAAAATTGTAAGTTATTTAAGCAAAGTGTTCCTTCATGCCTTCTCGTATTTTATCTCAAACTGAACCGAAGTTATAGCAAAATATATCTTTAAATCGGTACATTTTGAAAACTTTAATCGCATTTGACCAAGTTCATTTGTTTTTGTAGATATGACTATGTTACAATAAAGGACTATCAACCGTATTCAAAACGAAAATTTGTGTACTCCGACTATACTCCGTTCATCGAGTGATTAACTAAAATGCTATTTAAGCTTAATCACCATTTGGTCATGAGTTTATTCAAAACACTTTGAAATCGCCCGATTAAGAAAAATTTTTACATCTCTGTTTTAGCAAAATTCAATTGAAAAAAGCAAATTGACAGCAGGCGATTAGGAGTTGAAAAGTCTTTGATCATTCGGTAATCATAGTTTATTAAAAAGTGTTTTGAATAAGAAATCCTTAATCAGGAGATATGCAGTAACTAAATTTTTGTTTTGAATATGGGTGTATATGTTTAGGTATCTGCTATTTTAAAGACTTGTCCATGGACAATTAAACTTTACTACCTGTATCTTATTTTGAATTAATGTTCTTTATTAACTTTTCACTTCACTAAATTTACTGCCTATTCTGCTTTAAGTAGATTTATTGCATCATGAGACATTGATTTACGTATGTACTCACTTCTTGTAATTGATCTAATCGACAACCCATCCACATATGCTTATTTTAAGAGAATATAAAACATTTTTCATTTTTCGAATTTATTCTATGAGCTAAATTTCAGTTATGTATTTTATAAAGCTTTTTTATAAAAGTCATTTCTGAAAAATTGTAGGAATAGAACTATTACAAAAAAGCTTTATAAAATACATAACTGAAATTTAGCTCATAGAATAAATTCGAAAAATGAAAAATGTTGAATATAATATAAAGTTACCTTCGGAAGGAAATAATTCCCAGTTTCTATTTGAGAATATAAAACTAAATTTCAAAGTATAAATAGCTGTTTTCTTAAACTATGAGGAATTTTTTATTTCCCGGGATCCCGCATGAAAAATCCCGGGAAAACGGGAAATATAATTATTGAAATTCCCGGGAATTCCCGGGATTTCGCGTCCCGGGAATTCCCAAATTTTTAATATTTTTTAATTAGGCTTAAGTTCATGAAATTTAATTTTCATTAAATTATTCTTATGAAGAAAGGAATTTTACAACATGAAAATTAATCAAAATTGTTATTGATAATCTTTCATTCTTGACGTGGCTCGGGCTCGAACCCTGGCCGGCAGGTTACCATGACATGTTTCGATCGCAACCACTCGATCTCCTCAGATGGATTTGCCGTCTTACACTCGCAGCCATCGACGACTGCTGACGTCAATAGTCAAACATCAATCAATTTTATAAATTTTATCAATAACAATTTTGATTAATTTTCATGTTGTAAAATTCCTTTCTTCATAAGAATAATTTAATGAAAATTAAATTTCATGAACTTAAGCCTAATTAAAAAATATTAAAAATTTGGATTAAAAACCATAAATAGTTCAACAAAATAACCACAATACTAATTATTGTTAAAGCTAAGGCACGAGCTCTATGTGTACATTTGTCCTTCAAGTTGTGCTGAAAAAGGTCAACAGAAAAGAGAAAGACAAAATGGAAAAAAAACAAAAAATGTACTTGGACTTCAAGAAAAATTCTTGCCAAAAGTACGAAAAAACAGAAGTAAGGAAAAAACATGTTAAATCAATTAAAATGGATAATCATTCAGGAGAGCAAATTTCGATCTACCAAATGTTAAAATACAATTTGGTTTAAGGATTAATGTTTGACTATTGACGTCAGCAGTCGTCGATGGCTGCGAGTGTAAGACGGCAAATCCATCTGAGGAGATCGAAAATTAAATTTCATGAACTTAAGCCTAATTAAAAAATATTAAAAGTTATTTTTAGATTTTTATTTTTTCGAGCAAAAATAAAAGTTATTCTTTTAATAAATTTACGTGTTTTAATAATTTAGATGACTTTAATAATTATTTTAATGTGCATAACAAATTCCAATGATAATTAAACACTAAAATAAAAATTTCAAGTCAACTAAATTATTAAATCACGTACATTCATTTAGAGAATTACTTTTATTTTTGCTCGAAAAAATAAAAATCAAAAAATAACTGTTATTTTTGCTCAAAAAAATAAAAATCAAAAAATAACTGTTTTTTTTTTGATCGAAAAAATAAAAATCCAAAAATAACAGCTATTTTTGTTAAAAAAAAATAAAAATCAAAAAAAAACTGTTATTTTTTGATTTTTATATAAAAATCAATATATTTTATCATTGACAAGTGCATAAGGAACAATATGGTATACATGTTATTTTTTGATTTTTATATAAAAATCAAAATTATAAAAATCAATATATTTTATCATTGACAAGTGCGTAAGGAACAATATGGTATACATGAATAAGTTTTTCGACATTTACTTCTATGTGCTTTTTTTGTTTTAAAATTCCAATATAACTGTTATTTGCGGTCCCTGCCAATTACCAATTACCCAAAATTTTTTTTTCCAAAATTTTATTTTTTATCAAAATTCTTTATTTACTGTTATAGTTATTGCCAAAAAAAAAAATTCCCAAATTTTTTTAAGTATTTTTTTTATTATAATAAATCTGTATGAAACAGTTTTACTTCTATTTATTTATTTTTAAATTCCTATGGAAAAGTTTTACTTTTTAAATACTTAAAAAAATATGGGAATTTGTTTTTTTTTTAGCAATAACTATAACAGTAAATAAAAAATGTTGATAAAAAAAAATTTTTTGAAAAAAAAATTTTGGGTAATTGGTAATTGGTGGTCATAAGTGGAGTGTATAAATAAGCTATATCATGAAAACTAGAGCTGATAGAGACAAACTGATTACAGTTTTGAATTCAGCGCACCCAAATTAACTAGACTCAGTTGATAAATTCAAAGAAGTAAATTGAGTGTTGGCCTGTGTTATAGCTAACATTTCAACACATACAACTCATTTCTTAATTCGGCTCTTGGATAACTATTTTGCTGTTAATACTGGAGCAAAGTGGATTATTTTTTTCTTGAAATTTTAAGGTTTTTCAAGTTAAATTTTGTTCTTTGAAATAAAAGTAAGCAACGATTTTTCATTAAAGATTATTTTTTTTTAAATTAGCACGTTATTTTCAAGCCGTGTTAGTTATTAATCATTTCATATGATAAGTGCGATTTTGTGCGCGTTATTTTTTTAGACAAGTGAAGTGATAATGAGTAACTTTAAATATAAGTAAAAGCAAAACAAGACCAAAACAAAAAGGTTGGGACCAGGAAAAGTTAAGTGATAATTACATATAATACTGTTAAGTCTTAAAAATAAGTATTGTTAATTCCAGCTGTAACCAGAACATTTTTAGAAGAAGAGACGACAACCGGATTTGAACTTCGCTTTTTAAAGTAGAATTTTTTTTACTGTGTTATTAGTAGATAAATTGTAGGTTATTTCTATTGCAGGATGATAAAGAGCCTCAGGTAAAGTAACAGGGTCAATACGGTTTACAATACATTCATTTTGCTCGTTCACAAATATTAAATCCAGCAGTTTCCCATAAATGTTACAAATACCATTTATTTGATGCAGATATAAATCTGATATATTTCTAAAAACTTCATCTCCAATATCATTACTTTGCGTGGGCAAGTAATAACTTTGTTCAGCTGAAAATTCCCATGAAATACTAGGCAAATTACAATCACCAAACACAAAAATTAAATCAACGGAGCTGAGTTTTAAAGTTACACAGAAAAAATTATTGCCGAATTACATATTTTCAAACAAACGCTTGTTTGAAAATTTTTTTAATTTCTACAAATTTTTTTACTGATTCAATTAAAATTATGGTTTGATTTTTATTTAACCAACAAAAATGTTGACAACCATTCAAAAATATAATACACGCGTTATTGGTTTCAAGTTTTCATAATTTTGTATGAAATATTTAACGCTCTTTAATGTTGTCGTCTTTTTGCATTTTTTTATTTGATCATAAGCAACACTTCCTAATGTGAAATATAAGAACTACAACAAAAAGCACATACAGTCTATTTTTGGACACTTTAAAAAAGTACAACAGTAAGAAAGATGAAGAGGTTTGAAGTAAAAAAAAAAAAAAATAGCAGGTAAAAAAACGTTTCACTCTTTTTAAACAACAGAAACAACAACAACATTATAAGAAACAAAATAAATTTTTGGTTTGTTTCAAAGTTGGTTAAAAAAAAACCAAAATCCCGTATTCAATTTTTTCAAACTGTTTGCTTAAATACATCAAATACAAAAATATAATGATGACGAAAAACATATCGAGTCGGTCTGTCGCCGTTTTTGGGTTACATTTCTTCTTCATTAGCAAAGGAAAGAATACAGCAACAGTGAGTGATGACGAAAAACATTGTGTGTATAAAAAAAGAACTTCGTTCAAAAATTATTCCAACAAAAAAATGTGTCTCAAAGCCAGCCGGCCGCTCTGCTCTCTCTGCCATCATCTTCTAATACAGTGCCTGCTTGTGTGCGCATCATTGCTTGTGCAAAAACCTGTTTTTTTTTTTGATTTTGAAATTTAGTATATGAATTTCAGTAAACTTTTTGTTTGATTCAGTTAAATTATTTGTTTGAAAAAATCAGTGTTTTTTTTTCAATAAACAAAATGCAAATAAATTGTTTGAATATGCGAATTTGTTTATAGGAAAATTGTTTGATTCTACAAATTTTTTGTTTGAATTGGAAAAATAATTTTTTCTGTGTACGTTTTTAATTGCTTCTATATGTTGTTTGTAGACAATTGGATCAGAATGAGGTGGGATGTAGGAACAAGTTATAAATATTTTGATGTTATTTATCTTTAAAGACACTGCAACGAACTCGTCTTATTTTATTTCTTCCATTGGAAAAATGTTTGAGATAGCAATTAACACTCCACCACCAGTCGTAGTTGTAATTCTATCTCGACAAAAAATATGAAAATTATTGCAAAGTATTTCCGAGTTCAAAAAACTGTTGTTCAACCAAGTTTCGGTGAATACAACAATATGATGATTTAAATTAAAGCTTTGTAAATATAAGCTTGAAAGTTTGGATTAAAGACCACGAACATTCTGGTAAATAATAAAAAGTTGATAATCTGATATATTATTAAGTTTTTTGAGAAAGTTGACACACGAGAAGGAAGATGAGCAGTATTGCGATTGTTATTATTATATTCATATTCACGGACTAAGACATGAAGAGGCCAGAATGACGGATCAACAACTTGACTAAAAATGTCAAAAGGGACAGATATCTTAAAAGATATGCTTCTCTGTTGCGAGTATGTAAATTTATGGACGGTTATACCAGAGCTCATGCTTATTTTAGATTAAATATAATAATCAATTTCCTCTGCTGTTGTATCAGATGCAAGACGTGATAGAAATATATGTTTGCTTGGAGGAATCACCTGTAGTCCTCTATGCGTGTAAGATATATTCCCGTCATTTTCTTTGTTTTGAGAAACAGTGGCAGGATTGATTTTTTGTTGCTCGTTTTTATTGTAATTTTGAACGATAGGTAAGGTTTCTCCGTTAATGACTTGAGATGATGAACAAGGAAAATCAGGAGACTTAACAACAACAGGACCTGGTTTAGGACTCACCGTACCAGATATTGAGCACAGTTGGCAGGAGTGACAGAAATTATTTCATTTGTTTCTTTATTTTTTTTCGAAGATTTTCGACGTTTGGGTGAAGATTGAGGAGGAGATTTTAAGTTGTCACTTAATTATAAAAAAGAGTAATTTTTGGGAGTATTTTGGTAATAACTCTGCTATTTCTTAACCGATTTGACAGATTTATATACCGATTGTTAAAGAAGAAATTTGCCAGTTATTTTGGTTATATATACCGAAGTGGTAAAGAAGAAATTTGCCAGTTATTTTGGTTATAAAACTTGGACTCGGGTTCCCGAAAATGGGTATATTTTGGTCATAACCTTTTCGTATCTGAACCGATTTTCCCGAGTTTTTCAGAAAATATTTTCTATTAAAAATTTCCGATCTTTTGATATATAAGGCGTAACCATAGGTCATATTACAGTCAAAAAATTTAGGTTTTTATACAATTTTTAATACTTTTTGTATGGGAGGTACCATGCCCACTTCTCCAATCCCGCCCATATTTTGTACGATGGTGTGTATTTATAACCTGAATGTTTGTACCTAATTTGAAAACTTTGGCTCTTGCCGTTCTCCAGATATACAGAAAAAAGTAATAAAAATACAACAACCACAAGGGATTTTTTTGGAAAAATTAGAGGCAGTCGTGGTTTTTTGGTCATATCTCAGCCATTGTTGGATCCATCTGGCTGAATTTCAATAGCAAGAAATGGTGGAATTTATGTGACATAAATATAAAACAACCTAGCCGCTATCATGTCTGGAGTCTCCGGAAAACACATATCAAACGTAAGACGGACAGACGGACGGATATCGTTAAATCAACTTCTCTTCTCATAAGGACCCAGAATATATATACTTTACAGGGTCTAAGAAATTGTAGAAATTACAAACGGAATTACAAACTTATATATACCCATTTCCACCTGTGAATGAAGGGTATAAAAAGAATAAAACAATATATTTTAACAATAAAAAATTTAAATAATTCTATGAATTTTAATTGAGTTTCTACGCGGGAAAGAATTAACGGGAATCCTGGGATACTTTTTTTGAATTAATCCCGGGAAATTGTTTTTCGGGAATTTTCGGGAATTTAAAATTAAATTTTGTGAAATTTTAATTTGTTAGCATCGTTAAAATCAGAAACGAGCAATAAAAAGATATTATTTACTAAAAACTACCTTCAAATCGAACTATTTTTCCTACGCCAATAAATCAACCGTATTTTAAATTGCCGATGAAATGTCTAAAAAGCTTTTTGAAGTAGAAAATACGAAAGCCTGAAAATATCTTTAAAAAAGAAGTTGAAGTCCTTGAAGCCACGGGTAACAGGCCAACAAATTTAACATCTTTGTATGATGCGCTTCTTACTATAAAACCAACGTCTGTAGAAAGCGAGAGCACGTCTTTCGGTATATTCTTTTAAAAAAGTAAACATTTTCTCTTAAACTCATTTAATGAAATCATTGATTTATTCAAAAAATCCCGGGATTCCCGAGAATAAGATATTTTTCGTTTCGTTTCCCGGGAATAGAAAAAGTCCGGGAAATTTTAATCTCAAGTAATTTTGTTTCAGAGTGCTATGCTGAAAATAGTTAAAAAATATTTTCCTTAAATTTTCGTGCGTTACTTAAAAGTTAAAAGCTAAAGGGTATAGAATTCCAGAAATATACTGCGAAAATGTAGAAATGTCACTCAGAAATTAAGCTTTTGTATCCAAACGATCTTCATCTTTTTCTTATAGTTTTAAATTGCTTCTCAATGCGATAAAAACTTTTTTTTGGGTATTTTATTCCACATACGTGATTCGGAAATAAAATCGAATGTGTGTTTTTACAAGTAAAATAATTCGTTAGCAAGAAAAATCTTGTCATTTATAGAAGTTGCTTCACTTATTTTAATAAAAATGTTTGTAATCAAATTCACAAAATTTCAAATATGCAAGTAGGGCACTTAAAACAATACAAAATGTTATACCTGAGACAATCTAAGGCCATTTAATTAGATAGATAAGCAAAATCGTTTTAAGAAATTACTGACTTTCGGATTTGGTATATTTGTAAAATCACAAATATTTCCTGTAACTCCAGGTATTTAAAAACCATTTAAAAAATTTCATTAATTGCTTAACAAGATCCATAAAAACACGTTATCACTTGGCAAGTCTTTTAAAGTTAATAGTGTTTAATTGCCCAACTTTCTTAAAAAAAAATCAAAAATAAAGTCAAGCAATTATTACAAAAAGAACTACTTAATAAAGTTATAAAACAAAGATGAAAGTCTTTCATATAACAAATAATCTAAGAAACTAAGTACAATTAAAATTTAAATAGCAGTTGAAAAAAGAAGAACATACATAATCAAAAAAAAAATAAATATGGTATAAAGAAAATAAAAATAAAGATAAGAAACCATAAATAGAAATTGCTGTAATAATTTACAGACAGCAGAACACAGCCACAAAGAAAAGAACACAACGTTTTATGCTTTCTGGGCCTTCACTTACAAGTTTTTCTTCTTTTCTTAACTTTGTATTCACAAAAGTAAGATATTTGGCAGGTAAATGTTGGTACACAAAGGAGTTTGAAACGTTAGTAAAAATTTTAGATTTAAACATTATTTAAAAAAAAAATTGATAATGTATAATTGTTCAATCTTCTTATTTGGTAACATAGGAGCGATCGAAACATTTTCGAATTAAATTTCTTTTAAAAACAAAAAGACCAAACTCTTCGTTAACCGATATTGCTTTAAGACATTGCTTATACTACTGGCCTAAATTTGACTTAAAAGGGTTCAACCGAAACTTTTAAATCAAAATGCTGTTTCTTGCAAAAACAATTGATTAGCAATATAAGCCATTTTATCAGAGGGGTTTTTTTTCTAAAGGCGTAGAACACTTTTTAAACATAAAACACAACAAGTTCAATGAAATTACCCAAATTTTCACTCCATTAGCACATACATTTTAAGATATTTAATGTTTAAAAATAATTTCTGAACGCCATCCTTTCGGTCCTATTTGCACCTGTTTTTTTAGTTTCGTCAATAGTACGTCGTTTATCAGCATAGACCTGAGCTTTACGTACACCCACAAAAAGTAGTCCAAAGTTGTCAAATCACATAAAAGAGGTGGCAAATTTCAGGTTCTTTTCTGGAGATAATTCGTTCACCAAAAGTTTGGCTCAACAAAGTGAGCATCATTGATGCCATTTGTAGTAACATTGGTGTCACAATTCTGATGTTAGAGCATCATCAGTATGAAGATGCATTTGTCTATCAGTGTATATGAATGTGTTGGCGAAATAAAAAATTTCTATAATTGAATCACAGCCGCGAATAACGTTGTAAAAGCCACTTTTTGCAAAATCTGTTATTTTTTGCAAATTATCGTTAACATTACTATAGTAAGACATATCTTTCATTGTTTAAACACCATATCATCAAAAATTATGCACCTTAACCTCTTCAAAATGCAATACAAAGAGTCAGCCAGTGAAAGAACGTTGTAAGTTACTAAAAAAATGATACAAACTAATGGTTTTGCAAATCGGGATAACGTTTTAAAAGCCGCTTGTGTAGTGGAAAAAGTTTTTAAATGACATCGCGATTATGGATATGCGTCGTTTTTCCACAAAAAAAATTATAAAATGTAAATATGCATGTTGTTTTAAATTAAAATTTCTTGATATTTTGCATACAAGTTTTCATTATCATTAATTTTCATAATCTAAAAAGAAAATTAAAAAAAGGTAATCCCAGCTTTTAAAAGCGTTTTTTTGCTTTCCTGAGAAATAATTATTTTGTCACTTACAACGTTATTCGCGGCTGTGCTTCAATTATGTTTATACACAGAAAGACAAACACTTGGGATGAATTTCCAATGCATTTCAAAACGGTCGCAAAATGGTCGCGTCGTGTGTGGTCCCTCAAAGGAGGGTATGGCATAAACTCAAATGAAACTCGAAAATAACTAGAAGTTGCAGTTTCGTTGCAGTTGCGTTTCACCGTCTGTTCTGGGCCTAAAACAATCCTAAATAGGATTTCTTTCGAAAATCAATCTCGCAATTTTTTTAAATTAAGTATAAAATGCTTAAACCAAGTAAAAAAAGATTGAATTTTTTCGTTGGCAGTGCCACTTTGGGAGTAAAATTCCAAAGTAAGCGTTTATATCTCATATAACTTATCAAAGTTTGGTGTAGATACTACAATAACACCACACAAGTAGTTAAAAAACGATTTGCTTGTTGTGTGTAGAAACAACAAAAACACATTAGTTTCATATTTAAAAAGTGAAATTGAAAGCAATTATGTATATATACATAAGTTTTTAAAGCAAATACCATATCGGGAATGGTGCTGGTGTTTAATAATTTAAATTCTGTAAGATGTTAAACGGGCAAGTAAATCAATGATAATAAAATTCTCCTTCTAATTCTTCTTTTATTTTATTTCAAGTTCGAATTCGGCATTAAATCATCTAATTACACTACGTGACAATTTTTTGACCAAATAAATTTGACACCCAATCTTTATGTAAAATTTTCCGCTGAATCCGAATATGAAGTCAGAATTGTAGAACAGTTTTTGAGATATTCCGTTATTTGTGTTTTTAATAAAGATGCTGTGACTGAAATGCAAATATCAAAAAAATAAAATTTTGGCCTATTTCAATACGAACATTTTGTGCCCAATAGGATCCAGATCGGTGCAAAAATGGCAAAGTTATAGAAGATTAATTGAATTAACCCACAACAAATAAATATACAAAGATAAATTTTTAGTAACAATAAATATTAAAAATTGCTTAAAACTATTGAATTTCTATGTGGGTTAATTAACTAAATCTTTTTTTTTTCAAATTTATTTACAAATCAATTCATTTACAATTGTTGGTCTCAGCGCCTTAAAGGCATTATTGAGACAAGTTGGCATAATAATATTTTCCATAAAAATTATATGTTAAATACAGAAAAAAAGAAAAACAAAAGAAAAAAAGATATTATTATAAACATTTTTTTTCATTTTTCGAATTTATTCTATGAGTTTAATTTCAGTTATGTATTTTGTAGAGCTTTTTTGTAATAGTTCTATTCCTTTAATTTTTCAGAACATTCAATATACCTCATTGCTTTCCAAAGGAAGGCTAAGGTAAAATGTAAAAAGAAAATACAATATAATAGTCTGGTAGTGTATAAAGTCATTTCTGAAAAATTAAAGGAATAGAACTATTACAAAAAAGCTTTACAAAATACATAACTGAAATTTAACTCATAGAATAAATTCGAAAAATAAAAAAAATTTTTATAATAATATAAAGTAACCTTCACAAGGAAATAATTCCCAATTTCCAAGGTATATTTACACAAGGTAGACTCATTTGGGAGTGTATACATGCTGCTCTATAAAAGGAACGGAGTTGTCAAAATTGTCTTCATATAAAAAAAAAAACAATTTAACGCACACATGTACAAATTTTTTCTCATATACACGAAATTTGACGTTAAGTTTCCAACTAGGGTTAATCAGCTGACAAACATATGGGCCAACGAGTTTACCTTGTGTAAATATACCTTGCCAATTTCTAATTGAAAAAAAAAGATATGTATATCAAAAAGTTAATTAAATTAATTTGAGATCATTTAAATCGATAACATTATATAAAAAGTTCATTTATATATTGCCGAATGTGTTGTTTAAGAAGTGTTTTAAAGACGGAAATTCTATTTTCATTTTTAAAATTAGGGGTAATTTATTAAATTCACGACTACTTCATTATTTCTTGTATTTATCACATGATTGTTCCTTATGAAATGTATAGTGTGATGTCCAATATTGTGCAGACACTTGAATACGTATGTGAGAAGTTGCATCCTGTAAATACCATAAATGGGCAAAACTGTTTGACATTTATCAATATATAACGATGTAGTTGGGTATGTTATTGGCAGATTGTAGACAGTCTTTAGAGCTTTATTTTGCATACGTTGAAGGGCTTTAAATTCATTATTTTTTTTATACCCAAAACAAATGGTTAAATAATTCAAATGGCTTTGAATTAGGGCATTATAGACTGAAAGTTTAGTATCTTTATCAAACTTATTTTGGAATTTATACAAAATACCAACCGATTGAGCTGTTTTTTTCCTTAAAAATTGTAGGTGTTCATTCCAAGCGAGATTGCTTTGTAAAATTATACCCAAGTATTTTATGCTACTGGTTTCAAAAATTTCTCTACCATCAACAAACACTGTAGCTTTGTCATTTTTGCACCAATCTATGTCTTGTTAGGCGCAAAATTTTCATATTAAAATAATCTTATGTCGCATGCAATAAAACATTGGGATTTAAAAAAAAAAAAATAACTTGAAAAGAGCAAAATTGAACAAAATCATAAAGTTTTGAATGAAGCTTGAACTTTTGTCCCCTGTAACTCTGTCATTTCTTGACCAATCTTCACAAGCAATCCATGGTTATTTTAGAAATTTTATAACCTTTCACTAAAAAGAAAGAATCACATAATCCGTTTAAAATTTTTTAAGATATTTGCATTTCAGTCACATCATCTTTTTTAAAAACACAAATAACGGTTATTTTAGAATATCTCAAAAACTGTTCTACTTTTGACAATTCTGACTTCAAATTCGGATTCAGCGAAAAACTTTTCATAAAGATTAGCTGTCAGATTCATTTGGTCACGACTTTTTTGAAATTTTGTCACGTAGTGTTATTGTTGAATCAGGTCTTCCTGAGTCCAAGTTTTATAGCATCAGGTTATGGAAAATTTTGTCATAAGTCGACTCAGTGAATCAGTACCCGAGTTACGACCAATATACTGAAATCCTAAAAAGTACTCCTTTTATACCCTTCACCACAGGTGGAAAAGGGTATATATAAGTTTGTCATTACGTTTGTAATTTCTAGAATATTGACCCTATTAAGTATATATATTCTGGGCCCTTATGAGGAGAGCAGTTGATTTAACGATGTGATGTTCCTCTTCATATAGGCCCCTATTACAGTTCACAACCCAAATAAGTTGATTTGTAATTTTAGTATTATGGTTTACAACTTTGCTATATTGCGGTGAACAAAAACAACAAAAATCTCAACTGAGTTGAGTTGTCAACCATTAAACGGACCATATTTCATTTCAATGATATTCAAACAACGTTCCTTCATGGTTCAGTTGTCTAGGGGATTTGTTAAGCTCAGAAACTGTGAGTCCCCTGGTTCGAATCTTGATTTTTCAAAAACAAAATTTTTTTCAAGTTTTATGTTCAAAACGTTTAAAGTCAAATTTTAAAAGTGCTTAGAACTAACAAAGTATGTGCTTTTCTTTATTTATAAAACGCTAAAAAAACCGTTTCTTTTGTTACGAAATGGATACAAGAGATCTTTTTGAAATGAACAAATGCAACTATTCTCGATCTGTAAACTGACATTTTTAAGTTCTAAAATAAAAGAAATTAGGGTATTTCTTAATTCGTCTTAGTTTCCTAAACACTTTCGAAAAAATTCGAGAAGAAATTAACAACCAGTTTCTAAAATAAAACTTCATTCAGCAAGTACAAGTATGAATTTATTTTAGTTTTTCTTCTGTACTCTGTAAGCTAAGCTTTAACTAAAATTCTTTACCGATGTCATTTGATATTAAACCACGGGCCAATAATTTTAAATAATCTTTTAAATAGAAGAGTGGCTATCAACTTGAAACTTAAGCTAGAGTTGGAGTAGAAAATTGTACATACAGAAAAAAAAACAATAAAAAAAGAACTTTATCCTGCCTTTTTGCTGCCACTCAGCTGGGAAGATGGATATTGGTTACCTCTCTACTCCAGGCGTTTTGTGGTAAAACTGCAATTGTAACTATTGGATAATAAAGGGTTGTTAAAGCAAAACCATCAAACGAAGCAAGATGTTGCGGTACGATGTGGTTCAACAGCAACATCAACAACAAGAGGTGAGTGTTTTTTTTTTTTTTTTTTTAATTTTTTGATATAAAAAAATTCTAGTTTATTCCTTTTCCCATTTTTCTTTTTGCTCATTTTAGTTTGTAGCAAACTTAGAGGTTATTGCTTTTAGTTGCATTCTATTTACTACAGTTTTAGAACTTTAGTTCTTGAATAGTTTTTTTTTTTTGTTGCTGTTGTTGTTTTTTGCATCATACAATACATTTTCAAGATGCAGCAGCATTTATGTGGCAGGTTAGTTGAGAGTTGCTTTAAGCTTAACTTTCATGTTTGGTGGCTTTTCTATTTGTTTTTTTTTTTTGTCAGTTGTGATTTTATTCTTGTATTTTCTTTCTATTTTATTTATTTATTGTATAAAATGTTGATTATTTTTTCTTTTTTTATTGGCAATTTACACTAATGCTGCCGAGAGTTTTCAGTGTTATAAAAAGGTCGGTTTGCCAACATTTGGTCAGCAGTTTTCTTTAACTGTCCCATAAGAAACGTTCTTCAATACAACGTTGGAAAAGTTTATAAAAAATATCTTGTGAAAATTTTGTGCTAAAGTGTTAAATTTGTAATTTTTTTAGTTGCTCTTCTAAGTGAGAATTTTGTTGAACATTTAACCTTAAACACCGCCTTTAAAAGACTGATAGAAGTACAATTTATTTTAAGAATACACGGTAAGTTTCCATGGGCTTGAAATAATAACGATTTCTCTTTATATTTATTGAGACCTAATAGAGCATTGCTGTAATGTTTAAAAAAAAAAATTTTTAAAGATACTTAACATTTTTTGTCAAAATTTTATTCTCAAACTGAATCTTTTTCGTTTCCTTCTGAAATTTTTAACACATACAAATAGTCCGTCTCATGTAGAAAGGCCTTAACTCACATAACTGCAACTTAACAGGAGAAGGTCAAAACATTATAGAAACCGTTTCTATCAAATATAAAATCGCTTCTACACATTGATTCTTGTAAGACCGTTATTTTTGATACTATTGTACTTGATTTTGTGACGAGGTGTATTTAAGTATGAAATGTATGGGCGTCAGTTTACAATTCAATTTAAAAAAAAATAATTCGAGTTATAACTTTTTGTTTGATCCAGTTAAATTATTTGTTTGAAAAAGTCGGTGTTTTTTTTAATAAACAAAATGCAAAAAAATTGTTTGAATATGCGAATTTGTTTATAGGACCGATTTCAGACAAAAAAATATTTGATTCTACAAATTTTTTGTTTTAATTGGAAAAATTATTTTTTCTGTGTAGGTCCTTTCCACTTGAAACCAACGAAATATAGTTTTTGAAAAGTGTTTTTGTTGTAGTTTGAAAAAAAATTACTGCCTATTTTGCACAATTAACAAAGGTTTTATTCTTATAACAATTAAAACGTATTTACCAAGTTTTATCAAATTACCTAAATTTGCAACTTGGTCTTTGCGTACAAGCCTTAGGGTGCGTACAGAGTGGCCGCTTGTTTCCGAGCCGAGCCGACTGATGCTTATTGCGAGAAAACTGGCACTATACAAGCAGGGCTGCCAGATTTGATGATTTATCGTAATTTTGACGATTTTTTGTTCCGGAATTAGCAAAGTGCCGATTTGCTGATTTTTTTCTTAAAAGTGTAGATTTTTCAGTCTCCAAAGTCTGAATAAAACATAAAATTTTCTGACACGTTCGTTTTTTAAATCTTGGAATGTTCAACAGCCGTGCCCTTACAAGGGCGGAAGGCGGAACTTTTTTTTTCGCTTAGCTTTTACGCTGATATGCCATACCTAAGCAATAGCGTCAACATTGTGTCACGAACCGTAGTGATAGCTTTCTTGTTAAATAAAACCCACAAATTATAAAGAAAAATAGAGATAAAAACACTAGATTGATAAAAAAAAATAGCTTAATTGCCATTATTGATTAACAATAGCGTTGAAAAGCTCTATTCAAAAACTAGAAAACGCGTGTCGCTTTTGTTTAGGTACGGCTGTAATATACAAGTCTTAAGAACATCTTTGATAATTTTCAGAGTACATGAGTATCATCTCAGTAAACAAATTTTATGTTTCTGGAAGCACGAAAACTACATGAGCGCTGATATATGCGCTAGCTATTACACACTACTAAGAAGCAGCAGAGAAGTGAATACCATTTAAGTGAAATTTAATTAAATGATTGACTAAATTCGCATTATCCCTTATAAGTAAGCAGGTTGTAAGTGAATAATTGAAATCATTATTTTATAGATAAAATTCATGAACAATGTTTTATGTGCGTCTGTTATTGCCTTACATCGAAGCAGGTTGTATTGCAATGATTTTATAATGTGTTTACGATCATTCCCGAAATATTAGCGTACCTAGATTTTAAATTTTTTTATTACGCATTCAGTTATCAAAATTTTTTTTTGGCAGAGAGGAAAAAAGTAGTGCTTCCAAGTGAGAATTTGCCATATTAAAATCATGCCTCTTGTAAGCAGGTTTGTAAGGGGGGTATTGTGCTTCTCTCCCTTACAAAACTGCTTACCAGTAAGCCCCATTTTTTACAGGGATACGATTCTTGACATGAAAGACTCGTAAGATAATCTTTACCCACATCTTAAAAGATTCCCACAACGATTTAAGAAGCGTTTTTCACTGTGCTATGGAGGAATCTCAGTCATTTCACAGTTTTTCCCAAATGATGAATCTTCTACGATTAAAAAATGCGGTCGTAGACGATCAAAAATGCTCTGTATGAGACTCCCAGTATCTCTTACACGATTGAAAACGCTAGCTGGGTATGAAGTAATTATGTTTTTGTTTGAATGTTTTTTTTTTTTTATAAAAATCAAACAAAAACTGTTTAAAAAAACTGAACTTTAATTTGTCTGATTTTTTTAAGATTTTTCGAAAGGTGAAAGACAATTTTTTTAATTTTTCATCACAAATTTGTCTGGCAGTCCTGTATGTAAGTTAGTACTAATGAGCGCGAACAGGTCATAGTGCGTGCCGAGCTGTTCAAAGCGCAAAGCTGATTGAATGCGAGAAAACAGTTCCAAAGCGTATTTCAGCGCCGTAAACATTGTTTATGTTATGTTATGTTGTTATGATTTCAAATTAAAAAAAAATTATAAAAATTAAAAAGAAAATAAAAATTAAAAAATTAAATTAAAATTAAACAAAAAAATAAATATTAAATAAAATTATAACAATTATAAAAACATTAAAAAAACTTATAACAAAATTTAAAAAAAAATGTAATAAAAATTTCAAGAATAATTGAATAAATGTGTTAATAAGTAAAATTTTAAAACTCAATGTCAGTTTTTTTTTAATAAAACAAAACTCAAATACAAAACAAAAAAATAAAACAAAAACTCGTAGACGCTCGTAAATTATAACCACTTTGTTCCTGGGGTAGTTCTAATTTTCGAAAAATTCTACAAACATACGTAAAACACAAATAATAGATAAAATATCAGCGCTGATTCTCGCATCCACTATGCACACTCAGACTTGTTTCTCGCATGACTAGTTCTCGCAATAAGCGTCAGTCGGCTCGGCAACAAGCGGCCACTCTGTACGTACCCTTACATAGACAGACAACCAGCCAGCCAGATGGACGGATGGACATGGAAAAATCACTTTAAAAAGTGTTTCTGAGTCGATCGGTATCAGTGATGGAAAATTGAAAGATTTAGATGGTACTGAGCACCAAGCAAAAGCGTACTTTTTCAACATTTTGGTACTTTTTTCAAACATATTTTTTTCCTTTTTTTTTGGAAAATAAACTTAAAACTCAAAAACTAAAATATGTACTTAATTTTGCTCATGCCATTTATGAACCGAGCTGGCTAAATTTCAACAGCAAAATTCTGAAGAGGATATCTGACATTAATATATACATACCAACAAGCATATACGTATACTTTTGATAAAAATAAATTTTGTGTAGGCAATGTTTTCAAGAGGGCTGTGGAGTCGGAGTTGTAGAGGCGGAGTTGAGTCCTTGTACCGGAATCGGACTCGAAGTACCAACAAAAAATTCGCCATATTTACAAAATAAAAATACATACTTCGAAATTGGCGATGCAATATATAAAATATTGATTCGAAAATTTTACTGAATCCTTTTCCTGCTATTTAAAAGGTACTGCATTAAAAAAGAGTTTAAAGTCAGATAAGGACCAGTCTCCTATATATTTAGCATTAAGGTTAGATTAGGAGTCGCAGTTGGTATTTCAGCGGTTGGAGTCGCAGTTAGTACTTTTTGTTGACGACTCCATAGCCCTGGTTGTCAATGTTAAAAAATATCAACGCTTTATTTATAAACAAAGAAGCATAACAAGAGAAAAGTGTACATAAACGGACGTGGGGGTACCGTGGTATTTTTTAAAGGAAAATGTACTGAACATAGTACCATAGTATTGAATTTTCCATCACTGATCGGTGTACCAAAAGATGCGTCTAAATTTCTATGTATCAGCACAAATTTATATAATTGCCTTTAGCGCATTGAGGTATTTAAACGTATTCTTATAATTTAAGTGCTAACCCCGCATAATCACCCAAAATTATTGGCATTTTTGGCGAGGTAATTATTAGTCGAATACTGAGTTACATTTATGTTTGAAAAATGTAAAGAAAATATATGAAAAACTTTGGGAAGAAATAACATAGAAAAAAAAACAAAATTGCTGCGGCTATTGTGAACAAAGTTTAAAGCTTTGTTTAAAAATGGTGTTGGTTGCGAAAAAAAATCCAATTTTTTTTTTTTGTTTTTTAAGATAAAAATTATTTCAATAATTAGTATTGTGGTTATTTTGTTGAACTATTTATGGTTTTTAATCCAAATTTTTAATATTTTTTATGAATGAAAGATTATCAATAACAATTTTAAATTTCATGAACTTAAGCCTAATTAAAAAATATTAAAAATTTGGATTAAAAATGATTTCATTAGAATTTCTTTTAATAAAGTCTAAAGTGGTCTATTAAAAAAATGCCTAAATTAAAAAAAAATCTAAGCTAAAGAAAAATTGGCAAATTCGGCTATAGTCTTCCGAAATCCACAAAAATAACAAATGGTCTCTTAATTTGTGGTGATGTGGTTCCTTTTATCCTATAAGGAACATATATGAACCGTTTTTGAGTTACGCGAATATATGCTATGCAACCTCCTACATTTTCGAAATAACGGTTTATCTTGAAAAAAAAGAGTCAACTTAAACAAAAGGTTTGCACCACTGGATTAAGCGTGCCCCAATTAGGCTAAAACGCTTGGCTGTTTTTTGCAACTAGCACAGTGTTATTATTGCTCAAAATTACAATATTAAAATTCTATTTAAAGATTATATGAGGCTATCATCGCAGAAGTGGTGTAACCCCAGCCTACTTATTATGATATAATGAGGAGTTTGGATACAAACAGTTGGCTCACTCGACTATTGCACTGTAAAGAACAGTGCAAAAAACATATCTTAGACCAGAACCATAACCAAATTAAATGGTGGGTTACACCACTTCTGCGCTGATAGCCTCTTTTTTTAAGGTTACGAAAGAAAATAAATAGTATCTTAAAAATGAAAAAAACACATCCTTCAAAGTTTCAGGATTTTTAAAGAACGGTTTGAGGTATTATATAAAAAAAATCAGCCAAATCAAAAAAGATTTTAGACTTAGTCCGTTTTTAAATTTAATACTTTGCATTTTTCAAAAAAAAAAAAAAAATGTTCTTCAATAAATTGTTTGTAACCATGTTGAAATAAACAGGTGGCAGCACTACGCCAGATGACGATTTTTTGCTCTTGCATTGTTTGTCTAGGTTTATGTTTACAACAAGTCCACGTTTTGTGCTGTGATTATTGCATTTTATTAAAGTTTTTGGTAATTTTAAATTAAAATAAATAAGACATTGACTATAATTAAATAAAAATTGGCTAAAAATTTATTTATTTCATCACGTTCAGCGGCACGCTTTGATTTTTGTTTAAAGTATTTTTTGACGTTAACGGTGATATAGCTTCCATTTTTGTTGTAATGTTGTACTTGTTGCCGTAACGATGCCACCTGCATATTCCACCATGTTTGTAACCCCAAATATTCTCTTTAAAATGACATAAAAATCATCTCGGACGTAAAGTAGTTTTCGATATATTCAAGAAATAAGCTCAACACATTCGGCTTATTTGGCAAAATTATGACATTTTGAATATGACATAACTTTTTAAAAACAAATTTTTTAATTTTTTTTGTTCATATACATATTAGGGCCATAACCAAATTTTTGGCATAGTACCACGGAGTGGCCAAGAATGTTTTAGTAATGAAAACACCCGTCTCCCGTAGTTTTGCGAAAAAAAACCTCACTCAGGGAAGCAAATTTCTAAAATCTCCCAAGAAATTTTGAACCGCTACGAATTGTAAACAGTAGGAAAATTTTTTAATCTAAAGCAGTGGATAATTCAAAAATAGCATTTAAGTGGTACGTATGGGAATATATACAAATATCAAGTGTATATTTTTTTAAATTTTTGTGATTTAAAGATGGTGGTTTTCAAACTTCAACCCGATCCCTGCGTGAACTTTTTTAACAATCCGAAAAAAATATAATATTTTTGATTAATAACTTTAAATGTTCTACGCGACTATACTATGCCGTTTTTGATATCGTTTTGATTCGCAAAAAGTGTAAAAAAGTTATAGCCCTAATACACATGTTTCTATTAGGATAAAAGGAACCTTCTCGCAAAATTTCATTAAAATCGAAGGGATCGGGTTTCACTCTTGGTCGATTTGACATGGAATTACCCATATAATAATTTTGGTAATAGGTGCAAAATCAACAAATTGTTTGCTTGATTCTATTAATTTAGTGATTAAAGATACCTTTTAATTTTTTCTGTGGATTAAACAATTATTTAATTTTTCTTTAATCCCGGGATTCGGGATTGAAGAAAATATTTCGGGATCCTGATTTCGGAATCCCGGGATTTTCGGGATATTTTGAATCCCGGGATTCACGGGATTTTTTAAAAATGTTCGGGATTTTTCGGGATTTTTTTTTTTTTTTTTTATTTATGCCAAATATAAATACTTTTTAAGTTGTATGAAAGAAACTTAATTTTCCAGTAAATATGTACTCATATGTTATGAACATATAGGTAGTATTTATTTGTAAAAAATATAATTAAAACAAACTTAAAATAATAACTACTCACAATTCATAAAGATCATGTAATAAAAACGTAACAAAAAAACATAAAAATTTTATTTTTATCAATATTTGATTATTGATATAAAAATTACACCATATCCAAATGTATTTTAAAAATTGTGTACAGGAAAACATTTGGACAATTTTAAAATATTTATAAATTGTACATATTGTAACTATTGTTTTCTCAAATGAAAGGTAGCATAGTTTTTGTTTAAGTATGTTTTCAATCTAACGTTAACATCCGTTTATTGTCCCCCGAGGCACAAGATTGTACACGATAAATTTATCAACTTCTTCTCCACATTGGGCCAGAAATTCATTGCTGCTGGCGACTACAACGCTAAACATACATATTGGGGCTCCAGACTTATTAGTCCTAGAGGTAATCAGCTATACAATACCGTAACTGCAAATAATTTTGATGTGGTATCGAGTGGTGAGCCTACCTATTGGCCAACCGACTTCAATAAGCTACCAGACCTTATTGACTTTGCTGTAATTAAAAACATCAAGCGCGATCAGGTACTAGTTAGTTCCTCCTATGATCTTTCGTCTGATCATTCACCTTCAATCCTCCTTTTAAAAGGTAACTCTGACGCCGCAGCTGCAAACTTTATTTCCTATCCAAACAGAAACACAAATTGGTTAAAGTATAAAATCTATGTGAGCTCTCACCTATCACAGTGCATTCCCCTAAAAAATGCATCTGACATCCAAATAGCTGTCGACCGTTTTTCAGAAGTCTTGGATACTGCAGCAAGAAATGCAACCCCAATCAAGCGGACAATTAAACGCGCTCCTTGCAATACATCGACGGATATAGAGACCCTTATCAGAGAAAAAAGGATTAAGATTTGAGTACATATTGTAAATTTCGATAAGAAAGATTCAATAATAAAAATAAATTAAAAAAAAAAAAAAAGTATGTTTTGTTTATTTTTGAACAACAGGGCGTATCAAAAACTTTTCGTGTCAACAAATGCACCAACAAACAAGTATTTATACAAATTACTAAAAAATATGTAAAAATAATACAAAATATAAAAAAAAATCGGGATCCCGAAAATCCCGGGATTAAAAATCTAAAAAAGTATGTTTTGTTTATTTTTGAACAACAGGGCGTATCAAAAACTTTTCGTGTCAACAAATGCACCAACAAACAAATATTTATACAAATTACTAAAAAATATGTAAAAATAATACAAAATATAAAAAAAAATCGGGATCCCGAAAATCCCGGGATTAAAAATCAGAAATCCAGAGATTCGGGATTCGCCTAATCCCGAAAATCCCGGATTTCCCGATTGGAAGCCCTAATTTGTTTTAAATAAAAAAATTCTCAAGGGTACTACATATATAAAAATAATATATTTCAAGAAAGAACTTAGTGCTTATTCACTATATGCGAAAGAACTCTATCTTTTACTCAACTACATTTTATAACTAAAAATTTATCAAAAGCCAACGTCGAAATTTATCCTGAAATAAAAACTTATGTGTCCTTTTTTTTCAACGACAACAGAAATTCTGCAAAAAACTTTGTTGATGCTAAAAATGTTTAAGTAAACTTTAAATATTTTCTAGTAAATCAAAAAATTGGCTTCAAAATTAACACAAATTGACATACGCGGTTTTTCAATAAAACCAAAGAAGAATTTAAATTGCTAGTGAACTTTCTTAAATGGAGTTTAAGAAACAATACTAAAAATATTAAGTTTAAAGTTTTTTTTGTGTCCAATTAAAATTAAGTAAGGACAACAATCAGCTGGGTACGATTATTTCGCTTGGTGGTAATTTTTATTTTTTTAACTTACAGGTACTTTGAACGAACTCCAATGGTTTTAAATGAAATAAAGTAACATGCTGTGTTACTTCTAATGATTCTCGTATTTGTTACGTTTTTGACTTAAGCATGAATTCTTTTTATTGTCATTTCTGAACGTTTTATCATCAATCTAACAGTTATTGAATGTAATTAAGAAAAAAAAATTTGTTGCGCTTACGCTGGGCTTTTGAGATCTCAGTTTAACTAGGTTTAGTTGATCCGAAAACAAAATTGTGCCGCCATTACCAAGTTTGTAAACAACATTTTGGCGGAACACCTAAATTTTGCTTTAAATGTTGGTCTTTAATGAAACAATAAAAAAAAAAAACATTTCGCGGGAAACCCGAGTTTCAGACTACGTTAAATTAATGGCGATTTCTTTTCTGAGAAATATTTTGCATAAATGTTACATGTTCTACACAAAAGAGATAGAGCATGTAACATTTATGCAACATATTTCTCAGAAAAGAAATCGCCATAAGGTTAATTTTAATCTTAATCTCAAAAACTCAACCTTAGAATAATTAAATTCTTGGCAATTTTAACACGTTTTGGTTTTTGGAATGTTTAATGCGAGTATTTTGTGAAAAAATATTTAGAAAATATATAAATTCCATTTTTCGACCCTTGGTACCATTGTACTCAATAAGTTTTTCTTAAATTTATATTTGCTAAGCTTTTTCGTATTTGTTCTTATTAACATCCTCTATTTTATTGCAGATGTTTAAATATATTTTAATTTGCTCTCTACTAGCCCATACAATATGGGCTAAGCCATTGCACCCACATCACAGTGAACTGACACCACATGTTTTAATCGTCACACCTCAAGCTCAACTACGCTTAGAGTCTTTAGTACCCGGTACACCAATAATACAACATTTATCGCCCTTTACCCGTTACATAACTCCTCATGAGGAAACCATTGTCTATGTACCGGCCAGTGCTGCTGCAGCAATACACAATGCCGAAATCGTCTCCAGATCTTTAGAAGGCAACAAGGGTAAACAATTTAATCCTTCTGATTTTGCAAATAATGCAGGTGCGCTGGCTAGTGGTGGCTTAAGTGCTTTACAAAATGCCGGGCAGGCAGCAGCCGAAACTGCCAGCAGCTATATCGGTGGCTCATCGTCATTTGTGCCTTCGTTGGGCAATCCTGCTTCCAGTTTACAAGGTGCTGCCGAGTCTTTCTTTCAAGGAGCTCAAAGCGCCATAAGCGGTTACGTACAGGGTACCCAGGCACAACAACAAGCTCAAACACAACTATTATCTGCCGAAACACCTTTAATAGCATCTGAGGTAGCTTTACCACCAATCATATCAGAACAAAAGCTACCAGTGATTTCAGCTGCAGTATCCTTGCCACCCATAATTTCCTCCGAACAAAAATTGCCAGTACTTTCATTGGCCCCTAAAATTTCCTCCCTGTCATCGTTATTGCAACCTGTGTTGCCTTCAATATCTATTTATACCAATGAACCCAGACACCATTATGTCGTGGCACCATCTGCTCCTCATGTAGTTGATTTTGTACCAGGCTCAATTTTTCTATCACCCGCTACCGCAACAACAATTAAGGCACGACGCAGTATTCTAGCCGAGGACAAAGATGCTAAGGCGGCTCAACTGGCGTTAGCAACTCCAGCTTTATATGCTTCAAATAACGATCTCGAAAAGCAGGAATTGTTGCTTAAAGAAAAGAAAGAAGAGCTCTTGCTTAAGGAAAAGAAAGAGGAGTTTAAACGTTTTCTGGAAGCAAATGCTTTGAAAGAGGAAATTAAAGAAGGACAACAATTGGAAACGAAGGCCATGGAAGACATTAGGTTGCCAGAAGAGCAAAAAGGTAAGAAGGAAATTAAAAAATTTGCAATATTATTGAGGGAAATATGTATAAATAATAAAACAAATATGTTTTAGAACAAGACAGAATAACCGGTAGGTCTTTAATATACTTACATATATATTTACATAAGAACCTACAGCGCTCAATTCAACTTCGAATACATTGTTAAAAAAAATTTTTTGTTATTTGTACGCATATGACTTCTAAATATGGCACTTTTATGTATCATTTCATCGTACTTCTTGGACTTTTTAAATTCATTACCAGAAGGTTTCTTTTCATTATCAGTATTTCCAGTGGACTTTTTGAAAAAATACCGACACATGCTAAAAAAAAATACGATTTTCCCTACATGTTGAAAAAAATTTCCCTACAAAAATCTCTACGCATTTTTATCATTAATCTGCGTTCACAATCAAAAAAACAATTTCACTTTTTCTTCTATCTTTTTTTCTTCCCAAAGTATTTCATATATTTTCCTTTCATTTTAAGAACAAAAATGTAACTAAAATTTTTTTAAAAATGTAACTTCATCAACAATTTGTATGAAATTGTTTCTGACGTTTAAAATCATTTTATTTAGTTTTGAATGAAAATTTTACCAAAATGTTTACAAAAATAAAAATAAATGCAAAATATTGATGTGGTTGAAATTTGCGAACGGTTTCTTTATGCAAAATGTGTGTAGTTACAAAAGAAATTGTTGCTCTATTATGAACATCAAGTGAAAATGACCTTTTGATTGTGAACGAAGCTTTAAAATAGAAGAAAAATAATTAGTTATAAAAAATAAATTTTATTCCTATATGTATATTAAAGCTTTGACATAAAATAAGTACAAAACTAAAAAAAATAATACATATCGAGCCCTAACCGCGAAAATAACGTAAGCGACCTGATATTCAATTTCCCTTTTTTTTTAATAAATGACTTTATTGGCAACACTTGCATCATCTCCTAAAATGTCATGGTCACATAAGGTACCGTTACGATTTTATAGCAAGAACAATTTTATTGTAAGCGACAAATTTCATGCAAAATTTATATGACATTTATATTTAAATTAAAAAAAATACTCTCTCCTGTAAAATTTGATTTTTGGCGCTTACGTTATTTTCGCGGTTAGGAGTCGATATATAAATTAAATTCAATTAAGTCTTTCAACATTAGGTGTGATCCCGTATTCAACGTTAGGAGCCCGCGGGATCCCTGTACTCAAAGTATGGTAAAGTGGGAGAGCTTTTAAGAGAAAAATTTTCTTCTTCTTGCACGAAGTATTGTCTTCACTTTTTCTTTGGGCAAACTTATAAAATTGTTAAACAATCAGCTGTGTCAAAAATAAATTAAAAAAAAACTGTAAGCCAGTTACCCAAAATTAGTTAAAATAAAAAATATTTATAAAATAAACAATAGAAAATGTTTAAATATGTTGAAATATGCAATCTTTTTCAACCGTTTTAGACAATAAAATATCCTTAAAAAATCTTTTTTTTCAGCATTTATTTTATAAATAATAAGATAATACGAAAAATCCCTTCATTTTGGAGATAATGAAAACTCTGTCCGATTTGCCCTAAATATAAAATACCTTCATGTAGGAATTTTCCCCTATTTCTGGCAACACTGTTCATTATACATTTTCTAACATAGCAGCCACACGATCAAGTTTTGCTTTTAAAACTTTTGAAATTGACCACGAGATGGCTTTCAATTTTACCTTTCCATTTGTTTGGCAATTTTACTTTCAATTTAACAGCTGAGTACAAGTTTGTCTTTATAACACAGCGTCTTCACCTAACAATTTTTTTTCATACCAAACGTCAAACTTCATATTAAAAAAACGCTGACAAAAATTTTCGAGTTTTTTTTATATAGACTTTGACGTTTGGTATGGCAAAAAATTGTCAGGTGAAGACGCTATGTAAAGGCCAGTTTACACGGTAATACAATGTATTACGACTTTGTGGAAACAAAATATTAAGAAATTCTCTCCGTGCTTAAAAGAAAAGAATAAAAATCTTTTGTAAGTATAATTCATGTTTACACGGATCGTATAAGTAAAATCAAAAATAATAACAAAAAAGCAGATGGTTGCAGTTTTAAATATTAACACAAACAACATGAAAATTTTGTGAGTTGATTTTAGTTGTTTTTGTAATTGTATAAATATACAGTTAAACCTCGATTAACCGGGCCTCTATTAATCGGTTACATCTATTAACCGGCATGCGGTTCTTTTTATTTTTTCCCTCTATTATCCGTGCTTCACCTCTATTATCCGTGCTTTAGACTTACACCTTTATTAACCGTGCTTTACATGTATTATCCGTGCAGTATTCATATGTTTTTTGTTATGTTAATCTAATTCCGGTGTTTCCCCTTTTTAAGTTCATGTGCCCACACATAAGAACATATTTGCGTTTGTATTCATTTAGCAAGTGAAATTTTAACATTTCGTCAAAAGAAATGCAAAAACAAAAAAGCATAAAACGTTGTAAAATGTACAAATTTTGTGCATTCATATAGTTTGATCAACCAAAGCATAATCAGTAAATATTTGATTTTGCATTGTCTATGGGAATTTGTATGTTTTTTAGAAAAATATGTGGTATATTTGAATCTGCAGTTCCATAAATTTAATGTTGAAATAAAAATAAATAAAAAAAAAATTTCTGTTTATATTAATATAACCTCTATTAACCGTGTATTTCGATTATCCGTGCTGGTGCCGGTCCCACGAGAGCCGGATAATAGAGGTTTAACTGTATTTAATATACTCTGTTAAAATGCACCTCTGTGGTGCGATTCACTAACTTTTAACGAACCGACAATCGTTATGTTTGTCGACAAATATATTCGCTTGCAGTAACGATAGTGTGATTCTGTAACTTTTTTTAACGATAGTAAACAGCTGTATTTTTGTAACATCTCTGTCTTAAAAATGTTAAAAAAAACGAAAACCACAAAAGAGAAGAAAATAAAAACAAACGAAATTGTTCTTAACCCCCCATGTTACACATGTTTTTCATTCAAAATGCATTGAAAAAGGTCTGGCCAGACTCATGAGTAAGACGAAGGGTTAATTTATGGCTTATATATATACATATATATATATATTTTTTTTTGTGAATTTTACATTTACAATTTTGTTTTTTTTTTCTTAATATGCATTCTTTGTAAATTTTAAATTTAAAATTTTGTTTTTGTTCATACATATGCTTATGAATATATCTTTGTATGTATGTAAACTTTTTTAAACATAAAATACATTTTATCGATTAAATAAACACAACCTAAATTATTGTCGCTTAAATAACGACAAAAAAATTGCTTAAAGTAACAGCTGGCTTTAAACGACAGCGAATATCGTTAAAAATTTTACTGAATAGCATGTTCGATAAATTTTCGTTATATTTATTTTAACGATTCGATAATCGTTATAAAAGTTAGTGAATCGCACTACTGGTGTGATGAGAATACATAAGTTTCTTAAATGGTTTAGAAAAAAATCATTTACCGACCGCTTCTCAGATTTTGTATCCGTATTCTCTCTTTCTCAATACATTTTGCTTTTACATACGATTTTTCTCTTTCTACATAATTGTTCGACATGTCGTAATACATTGTATTACCGTGTAAACTGGCCTTAAGTAGTTTTCTAGATGACATCTTAAAAGTAAATTGCTTTCAAATTGCGTGCAGCCACAGCTGTCACAGCCAGAGCTCCCAGTTTTATTTTAGGCCTTATCCCCAATTTGCGATTTTTCATCCCCAAAATAGCCATTTTCTTATCCCCAAAAATACCCACATTATCTTAAAAAAAAAAATATTTTGTCATTGGAAAAATATGCATACACCGATTTATTTAAATAAATCAATTTGTGTAATATTATTAAAACTAATGTTATTTATTCTTTGAGTTCTACGTATCTATGTATACATGTATAGTATGTAACAAGGGTTACGTAAAAACGCAAAAGAAAAATAATTATGCGTCAATACATATTTATCATTTCCAAAACTAAGGAATCACAATCTTCTAATTCATAAGCCAATGCAATTTGGTTTTAAATCTTGTTTGTTTAAAAAGTGCATTTTAGATTAATGAATAAATTTGTCACAGCAAGCTTCATTATTTTAAAGTGTGTTTTAATTCTAAGAAGAACTCCTAATAACTCATATTGCATTCTGTTGCAAATATTTATTTTGGTTGTATTCACTACAGAAAAAAGCTAGTTCAACAGAAGTAACGCTAGTTGGTACAAACAGCATATTTAAAACTATTTCAACAAGTTCTTGAAATAGTTTTAAACCACAAGAAAGACTAAAATTTGTACCCACATCTTGACCAAATCGGTCTTGCCATTGCAAATATGAAATTAATAATAATAAATTATCCCCAAAAATCCCCAGCGAAAAAAGTGCTTTGCCCCAAAAAATCCCCAAAACTGGGAACACTGGTCACAGCCGTCAATTTTTGCATATTTTGACAAACAGTATTTCGTAACTTTAATATAGAAAAGCCCTAACTAACATTTCCCTTACTTTAGAGGAGAAGAAAAAAGCTTTTTTTGTTATTCGTGCTTAATTCCCAGTTTTTATTCTTGATTTTCTTAACCTATTTACAACTACAATTAATGTTGAGAGAATTTCAACTAATTGTAGTGGGGAATGTAAGATGAGATAAACCCACTGTTCTTTATTGTTGATGTGTTTTGTTTAAACTTTGATATTATTACAAGTAGAACTGTTGCTATAATTCTTATACGTTTAACAGTTTTATTTGGTTTAATATCTTTAGTTTTTCTAAAATCTTTATGGATGAAGTTTCCTGATGATCTGGCCTAAGCAACCAGTGAAATGCGCATAGGAGTAGCTTATCCCATCAACAATAAATTTCAAGTGTTTTTGTCAAGAATATAAACTGGGAATTAGCACGAATAAAAAAATCTTTTGAAATTAAAATTTTGTATTCCCAAAAATTGAAATTACTTTTTGATAAGAAGAAAAAAACTTAATATAAATTGTAGTATTGTAGCAGGGTTGTCAGATTATTTTGAGCTCTATCGCCAAACCGGATGTCAGAAATCGCCAAAAATCGACAAACGTCAATTTGGTTCAGTTTTTGTATTTTTTTTTTTTTTTTTTAATTAAATTTTGCATACAAAAAACGATAGTATAATATGTTAGTCGCCAAAAACTGAGAAAAAATACAAAAAATTCGACGAAAGTAAATTTTGTTTTGTTTCTGTCATTTTTTTTTTTTTTTTAAATAACATAAAATGGAGATCGTATAAGTATTCAATTAAAAAAGCTTGAATTAAGTACACAAGTCTATAAGATCGTACACTTCAGCCTCACTGATTTCATTACTGGAGTTTTGACCGGCATACATACTATTAGAATTAAATAGTGACTGAATATAACATTTACTTAAACTGATAGCAAAACAAAAATTATGTGGAAAAAAGTTGCATGTTTTTTTTTATATTAGTAATGATAACAGAAAATAACAAGCTGTTAAACAAAATCGCCGAAATAATATAAATGGTAAAAATAGCCAAGTTAATCGCCAGTTATATCAGAAATCGCCACAAAAGTCGCCAGTCGCCAAATGGGAAATTCCATCGCCAAACACGTTTCAAAATCGCCACGTTTGGCGAGAAATCGCCATATCTGACAGCCCTGTATTGTAGTTGCGATTTTTTTTAAACGCAGTGTTTTATTAAATTGTTTAGAGAATTTAATAAAAAACTGCGTTTAAAAAAAATCGCGACTATAAGACTTTAATTCTTATTTGGGGTTTTCCTTCTCCTGTAAAGTAAGGAAAATGTTTGTTAGGGCTTTTCTATATTAAAGTAACGATATGTAAAAGACTATCAAGAAAATCTTGATCGTGTGGCTGCAATGTAAACCGGAAAGTATACAAATAAATCAGCGATGCTAACTTAGTGCTTTTTCCATTTTCATTTTCTACTGCTTTTTGATGCCTCAAAACACAAAATTATGAGCTTTGGTGCCCAACTGAGAAAAGGTACTGATTTGGTGTTTATTTAAATTTCCATTGGTGCCTTTAGTGCTTTAAGAAATGTTTAAATTTTTTAACAGTTTTCAACAAAAAACGTGCCCGATAAGCGATGGGCAAATTTAAAAAAATATATCGAAATATATTGAATTAAATTATTAAAAATATCGATATTTCAATATATATATTAGAAGTAATTCCATTGTAACTTTTAATTGTTTCATTCTAAAGGGTGGTTAAATTTCAAGGGCCGATGTTGATTTTGAATAAAACACAAACTATTTAGGAAATTATTGTAATTTTATTTTATTATGATATATTGGTATTACTCAATTATGTATGGAACAAAATATCGGCCAAATGGGCGCCGCGACCACGGCGGCACACCTCCATCCGATGATCCAAATTTTCGATGACCCTGAGGCATAATGGAGGTTCTATGCCGTTAATGTGCCGAATTATCTCATCCTTTAGCTCTTGAATTGTTGCTGGCTTATCGACGTACACCTTTTCTTTCAAATAACCCCAAAGAAAAAAGTCCAACGGTGTCAAATCACATGATCTTGGCGGCCAATTGACATCGCCATTACGTGAGATAACACGGCCATTGAATTAGTTGCGCAAAAGAGCCATTGTTTCGTTAGCTGTGTGGCAAGTGGCACCGTCCTGCTGAAACCACATATCGTCCACATCCATATCTTCCAATTCGGGCCATAAAAAGTTCGTTATCATCTCACGATAGCGAACACCAGTCACAGTAACTGCCTGACCGGCCTCATTTTGGAAAAAATACGGCCCGATGATACCGCCAGCCCATAAACCGCACCAAACAGTCACTCTTTGTGGGTGCATTGGTTTTTCGACAATCACTCTTGGATTCTCATTCGCCCAAATGCGGCAATTCTGTTTATTGACGAATCCACTGAGGTGAAAATGTGCCTCATCACTGAAGATGATTTTCTTCGATTGATCATCCACTGTTGCCATTTCTTGCCACCATTCTGCCCATTCACGACGTTTGGAATGGTCAAGAGGCTTTAGTTCTTGAGCCAATTGCACCTTGTAAGCGTGTAAATGCAAGTCTTTATGCATAATGTTCATCAACGACGAGCGTGAGAGGTGCAATTGTTGGGCACGACGACGAGTTGAGGTGGACGGCTCTTCAGCCACACTATCGCGAACAGCAGCAATATTTCCTGCAGTACGAGCTGTACGAGCATGCACTGGTGTTCTCACATCTTCTACAGACCCGGTTTGCTCGAATTTTTCCACGATTTTTGCGATTGTACGCACATTTGGACGATCAAATTGACCAAAAAAATCACGAAGTGCACGATATTCATTTTGATTTGAACGCCCATTTTCATAATAAGTCTGGATAACTTTAACACGTTGTTGGATTGTGTATCTCTCCATGGTTCAAATTGAGTAAGTCTGAAATAGAGAAATGTCAAATAAAATTCGGAAAAAAACTTGGCGTTTAGGTGTGGTTCACATTCAACATCGGCCCTTACAATTTAACCACCATTTAGTTGAAATTTAATTCTAAAATAAAAACAAAAACAAAAAACAGGGAAGGATACAAAAACCGAGTTCGTTAGTTTTCAAAAGCACATTCATTTATTTTGATAGGATTAAGTTACGGAAGTACCAACTAACCTTAAATTTTTAATTGCACCACAAATAGTACCAACTTTAACTAGCAATGCTTAAGTGAAACCAGTACCCATGTTCTATAACTTTGGTAAGAACTTATGTAGCCCGTTTCTGTATTTCTCACATCGTAAAACTTTTCGCATGAAACGTGTGAATTGCAACAAAAATAGTGTGAAATGAAACAAAAAATGGTTTTTCTCACACAAGTGTTTCTGTATCTTTTTTTTGCGAGAATTATCTGTCATTTAAATAATTTTCCAGCAATTATTGGAAGGATGCGAGAAAAAGTGTTTCTATAACAATATTTTGCGAAAAGTTTCTTTCAACAACTGTCAAAATAAGTCACATTTGAAATTGGTGGCGAGAAAAACAAAATGTAGGTATCTTGAATTTAAAATATGTTTATATACTATTTTTTTAAAATAAATAAAAAAATAGAAGGAATATAAATGATGAATGCATAATTTATATGATGAAAATATACAAAAAACAATTGTTATATTTAGTTATATTAAATTTTTTTTTAGCCTTTTCTTGTTTTGGTTTTCATCAGTGTTGCCAGATAAATTTGTGTCAAAATCGTCAATTTCCTGAGAAAAAAATAAAAAGTTCGTCTTTTTTGTTTTAAAAATCGTGCAATTTAAAATCAATTTTAAACAAATTTGTTTCGATTTTTATTAAAACATAATCAAACAAAAACATAGTTAAAGTTCATGGGTATTTAAAATTTCATTAAATGTATGTTTATTTTGTTAAGCTGGAGGATTATTTTTTAAAAAATTATTTATTTTCTTTAATCCGATAACAATTTAAAATTGTTATTTTTCCCTGGAGAAGTTACACAAAGGCATGAGAAAATATAATTTTAAACAAAAATTAAAATAAATATTTTTACAAAAGCGAAAAGAAACCAAGCTTAATAAAATAAACATACATCCTTTTTTAAAATAGATATATACATATTTACAAAAACCGAGATCAAAATTGAAAATTTTTAAATTAAATCAGCTTTGATAACAGTATTATAAATATTCTGGGTTTTTATGGAATTGATAGTGACAACGTTGTTTTATATTTATATCGTATGTATTCCGAAATAGTATATTATTGAAATTTAACTATATCGGTTTACAAATGGCTGAGATATAACTCTTTAATTTGCCTATTCCTATAATCTTTTTCTTTTTTACCTGAAACGGTTCATAAATAAGCGGGTTAAAGGCCCAATAAAATCTTCGCCTACAAAATAATATGTTAAGTAATCAGAAACACATAAAAGCACTACATACAATTCTACTGAAAAACTAATGAATTTTACAAGGGTTGTGCCAAAATGAACAAATTCAAAAGCAAGTCATTTTTTTTTATCTAAATACATCCAGAAAAAAGTAGTTATCGAAGTTCTTATGGAAGAAAGCTACTAAATAACGAGTGAAAGAAGCTATCTATTTTGAAAAAGTTTTTACTGGGAGACAAACAAATTTCTTTCTTGCCGGAATAATGGTTTTGGCACAAAAGTGTACATATAATATAAGAATATCAAATATCAATCATATTTTGTATGTGTATATAAGAAGTATTAAATGTTCAAAATAAGCCAAGTCGGTCCATTACTTTCCCTCGAAATTTTGCTTTTGCCGATACATTTTTTAGGGAAGAGACAAACAATTTCGAGGACAATTTTCACAATAGGGATAAATATAAAAATTTAACCCTTGTTTCTAAAGATATCTTTTTTTCTAATAAACAAACATATAAAAATATTTACAATTATCTTATTTCGAAGACTAATTGCGATTTCTTTTCTGAGAAAAATGTTGCATAAATGTAACATGCTCTATCTCTTTTGTGTAGAGCATGTAACATTTATGCAACATATTTCTTAGAAAAGAAATCGCCATAAGTGTAAAACGCAACGCCAACAATTTCATTAAAAGCAAAAACTAAATCAAAAATATTTTATAAATTTGTTGTTGCTTTCTACCTACAGACATTCATATTATTTTTTTTTTCAATTTTCAACGCCACAAGATAGAAGTGTTTGAAATTTAAAAATTCAAGATGAATTTCTATAGAAAGTAACAACAAAATTATAAAATATTTTTGATTTTGCTTTTTGCTTTTGCTTTCGTCACCTTTTTAGCAAAAATCTGGCAGCCCTGTTTTTATTATATTTATTTCTTTTGTTGACGTTTCGCTTTTATTTGACACTTAATTACTGGAAATATTCCAGTATAAACAGAATTTGTTGTGTCTGTTTTCGCATTCAAATACAGAAACACTTTTATCTCATAAATCGAGAAACGATGGAATTTTTTGTTTCACACTTCATGTAAGAAATTTAACGGGCACCACGAAAAGCCCCCCAATGAAATAACGCCCAAACGAGAAATGAAATACATATTCCCCAATTTTTTTTTCATACATTTTTGGGTGTTATTTTATATGAAAAAACTCCCAATTTTTTTGGGCCTCTTTTCATTTTTTTGGGAATTATTTCATTCTTCATTTGGGGTTTTCAAATTATGAAATAATCTCCAATGAAATAACACCCAACAAATTTTTAAAATTCGGGGCTTGTTTCATAGCGTGTTATTTCATTTTTAACACTAAAGTTAAGTATTGAAATCTGGCTTCGCATACTAAAGTTTTTCTGCGTGACGGCCTGTGGTCGTGCTGAGGGATTTTTTCCTCCAGTAGGACGCGGCAGGTGGCTTCGCTGAATTAAGTTTTCCTGCGTGCGTCACAAGAAAAAAAAAGTTTTTCAATGATAACTAAGGATTTTCCCTTTTACAGAATGTTGACACCATGCGTAACACTATTCTGGAAAAGTATGGCTTCGTCTCTCATTTGTGAAAAAAAAAATATGCTATATCTCTCATTTCGCAAAATTTTAAATATGACCTTACCTCTCACTGATTGGGCGATAAGACCATAACGGCTTTATCTCCCATTCAATTGAGCAATAAAGCCATTATGGCCTTACCTCCCATGGTTAAAAAGCACCCCCCCCCCCCCCCCCCCCCACCGTGAAAAGGCCAAACGTAGAAGGCAAATTGAACTGCAAAAATAGAGCAGGGCTACAAGGATCTACGGGCGGGTAAAATAACCACAGCAATATTTTTGAACCGAATATATCCTTATTATTAAGAAGACGCCTGCGGGCCTCCACACGATTCATTTCAATAATTTGGCGACTTTGCTGTTGGTCCATATTGACTTCATGAAATCCTTGGTGAAACTGACTCTTTTATGAATTTTGGGCATAATTTCATTTTTGTTGCTAATGGGGTTAAATTCATTGGGGGTTATTTCATTTTCATCATTGGGTGTTATTTCATATGAAATAACATCAAAATATTGGGGGTTGTTTCGTTTTCGTTTTGGGGTTTATTTCATTTATTTTTCGATGTTATTTCATTCACTGCTTTTGGGTGTTATTTCCTATTTTTTGGGGATTATTTCATTGGGGGCTATTTCCTGGGCGTTATTTCATTGGGGGGCTTTTCGTGGAGCCATTTCACGATGCAGAAATACAGAAATGAGCTACTGGCATCGAAAAGATGTGAAACAAAATATTCCATAGTTTCTAGAAAAGTGAGAAAAAAGTGTGTATGCATATCATGTCGAAAACTATCAAAAGAAATTACGCCGTTACGTTATAAACGTCATAATATTACACTCGAATCCGACGTGAAATTGCAGACGTTGAAACATTTTTTTGTGTCAAAATTGTTTCCGAACCCATGTTTATTCGTAAGCTTATTTGACAGCTCGAAGCGGAAACTTTCCCACAAAAATTTTACAGACACACTTTTTCTGAGAATTGGTTAGTAATTTCCTTACGTGACAGCTATTACTCGCCAAAAACATTATAAACGCAGTTAAGTGAGAAAAACAGTTGTTTGTTCCAATTTATGTCATTTTTGTTTCATTCCTCGAGTTTCAATTGACAAGTTTTTCAGCGCGGGTGCTACAGTACATGGGCACAGTGCTCATCAGAACACAAAAAAGTGCGGGGAAAAAGACTCTACGTAACAACAACAATTCTGTCCAAAATTTATATTTTTAGATATTCAGTTTTGCTCCAAATTAAATATTTTTTAATACAACAAAAAAAAAACTAAATCCATAATTTTTAGATTTTTAGATTATTTTAACGTTATCAATAAAATTTCTTCTCAACAATTCATTTTAATTTCTTACAGCTGATGAAAAAATTATTTTAGAAAAAAGTCCTCTCGAATTAAAGTCGTCACCTGAAGCTGGAAACAAAAATGAGAATGAAACGCCCCAGGCAAAGGAAGCTTCATAAATATAATCAGTGACACAATGTAACGCTTGAAACTTATAGAATAAAATCGAATGCATGGAATACATCACACAAAAACACACATGAAATGGCATAATTTAAAATATATTCATCAACATCACACCGCTTTTTTATTTTCTCTACTTTAAGATTTATAATAAGTTTTTTTTTCGATTACCTTTAAAAATCTAGAAAAATACATTTATTTAGGAATTTAGTTTGTACACAATACATTAATTATTTCATAACTTTACATTAAAACATCATTATTGCATTTTTACATCAATCACATCAAATAACAAGAAAAAAAATACAAAAAAAAAAAACAAAAGAAATTTATATTTAAAAATTAAGAATAAAGAACATTTTGAACAAAATTTGAGAAAAGAAAACCAAAATATAAACAAATTTAATAAAATTAAAGTGAAATGTTAAAAATAGACCTAAAAGTAGTACATACATATTTCGTTTCATCAACGTAAGTTTTTAATTAAATCAATTAAAATTTTTCTTACTTTTGTTTCTACATCAGTTGAACTTGTCCAAGCTAAATTGAATTAATTAAAGTGAAAAAACAAAGCAATTTGCTTTGAATAAGAATTGCGACATTTTGACAAATGTGTCAACAAGTTTGAAACATCTTCTGCATATTAACAACTTCTTCAAACGTTTTGTTCATGTTGACCGCACAACATAAAAAAAATAATTGTAACACTTTAAGTAATCAAAATATACGAAAAACAGTTAAAACCAGAAGAAATTCAAGGTAATGAGAAAACAAAACAACACAATTTATGTTATGTCAGTAATATACATACCTTCGTAACACATTAAAGCTCTTTTTTGCATTGTTGCTCTCATTCTATCGTTTTCAATAAATCATCGACTACCATCATAAAGACCAACGCGTAATCACATACAGTTGACGAAAACATAGTTGAGCTACATTTTGTTTGTATGGGGTGGTCCAACCAAAGCGCACGTTTTTAATTGTAAATAAAACAGAAATATCGGCCAAAGTCTCGCCACGGCTTCGGTGACATACCTCTATCCGATGGTCCATATTTTTAATGACTGAGACCAGGGATGATAAATGAGAAAACCAATATCGTACCAACGAACTTTTAAAATCGTACTTTTTCGGCCCCAATAGTACTAAATCTTTTTTTATTAATTTTTTTCATTTTATTTTTAAAAACAAAAATATAATAAAAATAAAATTATTCGTAAATAACAATATTTTTGTTACATTTTTACAGTAATGAAAACGAATTTAATAAGCCACAATCAGTTACTGTAATAATTTTATGAGTGTATTAATTTTGATAGAATTTATCGTCTTTTTTTTCAAAATGCACCCTCGAATATTAAACAAAAAAAAAAATTTTTGGTCGTTCTAAAAATATGTGCATACGAACCATACATGGGCATACTGCATTACTTTTTTACTGCATTACGCGTTTCGGTAATCAGTAAAAAGCACGGATTACTGAAAAAAAAAATCAGTATTCAGTAAATGTTACTGCTTACTGAAAACAAAAATCAGTATTCAGTAAAAAGTACTGATTATTGAAAACAAAAATCAGTATTCAGTAAAAAGTACTGATTACTGAAAACAAAAATCAGTATTCAGTAAAAAGTACTGATTATTGAAAACAAAAATCAGTATTCAGTAAAAAGTACTGATTACTGAAAACAAAAATCAGTATTCAGTAAAAAGTACTGATTATTGAAAACAAAAATCAGTATTCAGTAAAAAGAACTGATTACTGAAAACAAAAATCAGTATTCAGTAAAAAGTACTGATTACTGAAAACAAAATCAGTATTCAGTAAAAAGTACTGATTACTGAAAAAAATAAGTATTCAGTAAATTTTACTGATTTGTGTAAAAAAATGCAGCAATCAGTAAATGATTGATAGTAGATACTGTCTGCTTTAAAAATAATGTATGAATAGTGGCTTGATTTCACTTTTTTAAATTACTTAAAAAGGAAATGTGTTATTGGGTAAAAAAAAATGAATTAACATAGTTAAAACAACGAGTTATTTTAATTTATAATGAAAAACAATTTTCCAGCCGAACGAGCTGAAAAAAAAATTTTTTTTTTTTATTTAAAAAAATATTTAAAAAAAATTTATTTTTAAATTTAAAATATAAAAAATAAAATATCTTGTCCACCAAAGCCGGATGCGAACCACCGATCCTAAGGATAAGCCGCTTAAACACTAACCAGTGTCCATGCTCTGTAACTAGGGTATTCATTCGGTTAATCGTTAATCGGTTAACCGATTAATTACTACCCGATTAGCTGATCGGTTAATTTCAAATTGGCTTCATTTCAGTCGATTAACCGATTAACCGATGTGATAAAATTTTCAATATTTTGTAGTATTATAACATATTTTTTTGTGATTTTATAAAATATTTTTTCAAAAAAACAAATAAGGTGTTCAGTGATCTTCATTTTAACACATTTTCCGCCGACTGGTGACTAAAATTACAATGTTTTTTTATCTTTATCATCGATCAACAGGAATGTGGCGAAAAATGGGTTACGTTTTTGATTACCAACACGTTTTTTCTGTTTTATGTATGTGTTTAGTTATGTATTTGTTTCTTCTTATATCTTCTCATATCAGTCTTTTAACAGAATTAACCGAAAGTGTTAAAAATTTAAAAAAAAAACTCTAAAAGCATAATGGAGTATTTTATATGTTTAGAGAAATCCTGGAAAAGGACTGAGAAATTAGATATTCATCTACGATAAGTGAAAGAATTTTTTCCAAGTCAAGTTTTGGCAAAAAAAAAAAAAAAATTTTTTTTAAAGATTATTTTAAAAGATCTCCTATAACTACTGAAATTATCTCAGTTTATTTTTTTATAAATACATATTTGGGGGATATAGGTACAAATAGTCATAAAGTCTTATGTCTTTAAATAATTACAAGAAATATATATCGTCGGCTTAATATGCAAACCGGCTAAATCCACTTTTTATGTAAGTTGAGATTTTGATGCCGTGTGGTAGAGAAAGGTACACCTCGTCGACCAGCACGGGATTTTTATTCTATTTACGTCTTGAAGGGTGTTAAGCTAACTGTATTTTTAATTTTCTATCAAGCTGCAAATAGGAAAATTAAGAAGTTTTTCGTCTCTCCTGTTAAATGTGCTGAAAGGATATTAAGCCGACGATATAACTGTTGTGGGCTACTGCTTATAATTTAGATTTCTACTGTACAGTTATGAAGAATCAATGAACACAGCATTAAAATTTTTATTTTGTTTGAAATACAACAATATTTATTTTAAACAATTGTAAAATATTATTTGGGATATTATGGCGATATGACTGATAGCACACCTTGTGTATTAATTGAAAAATGCATATTAAATATTTATGAATTATCATGCGCATTTCACTGGTTGCTTAGGCCAGATCATCAGGAAACCTTTTCCAAAGATTTTAGAAAAGCTAAAAATATTATACAAATAAAACCCTAAAGCGAATAAGAGTTTCAAACACTCAAAGTCTTACTTGTTACAATATCAAAGCTTAAACAAAACACCAACAATAAACAGTGAGTTTATCTTTTCTCGTTTAAGTTCAAGAATTTGGTATGTTATTGTTTTTTTTTACTAATAAACTCAAAATAATAAACAATTAATGCGTTTTTATATATTGAAATTACTTAATTTACAAAAAAAAAACATTATTAATCGGTTAACCGATCAAAAACAAAATTAACCGATTAGTAACCGATTAAACCAAAACCTCGGTTAATTAATCGGGCGATTAACCGATTAAAGCAAAAGGCCGATTAAATGAATACCCTATCTGTAACTCTCGCGTCGAGAAACTTTTCGATTGAAATGTGTGAAATGAAACAAAAATGCAATATATTGAAACAATCAGCTGTTTTTCTCACTAAACTGCGTCTGTAACTTTTTTGTGAGAAAAGTTCCCGCTTTGAACTGTCAAATAAACTCACGAATAAAAAAATTTTAATACTAAAAACAATTAAAATGCTAAATACAAAGAATAATAATTTTGTTCTTCGCACATTTTTTTATTGTTTAATTATTTTGCTTTTAACATTTTTATAAAATGTGAATGTTTTCAAAGCTCGTTTGCAAACAACAAACATTAAAGTCGCTGTTTACATTATTTTGTATAGCCGAATATATATGTGACTGGCGTCCTCAAAGTTTGCAATGTCACATGGGCTTCGAGTGCAATGTAATGACATTTATAACGTAACGAAGTAATCTTTTTGATAGGTTTCGACATGATTTACCGACACACATTTTTCTCACTTTTCGAGAAACGATGGCATATTTTGTTTCAAATTTTTCTCACTAGAGTTTTAAATTTTTGTAGGAGAAATGTGTAGAATGAAATGTTAAGTAGGTACGCAATTCAATGTCATGCTTATTTTTGAAAAAAAAAAACATATTTCGCTAATTATTTAATTTGAATTTATGTTACTATGCATGCGCATTTAACAAAACATAATTTTAAATAATGTTAAACATTTCTGGTTCCATTAAGCAAATTTTTAGACATTTAAACCGAAAATCAATGTCACTTATCTTGTTTTTTCGAAAAATGGAGTTACATATCTAGTTTTTCCGAAAAAAATTTTTTTCACAAATTATATTAATATTTTACGGAATTACGGCATCTTAAGTAATGATTTGTGAAAAAACATTAACTTTTTGACTCCGCACGTTAATTTACCCGTTTTTTTACGAAAAAATTGAGTTATTCAGTTTTTTCAATAAATCTGTGGCCGTATGGAAAAACTAGATAACTCCATTTTTTTAAAACACGAGAAAAACACACTTAAAGTTTTAAACATAGTTCGCTAATTATTTCATATGAATTTATGTTATTATGCATGCGCACTTATCAAAACATAATTTTAAATAATGTTAAAGATTTCTGGTTCCATTAAACTAATTTTTGGACATTAAAATCGAAAATCAGTGCCAGTTATCTTGTTCTTTCGAAAAGTGGAGTTATCTAGTTTTTTCGAAAAATGTTTTTTTCTCAAATTATATTAATATTTTACGGAATTAAGGCAACTTAAGTAATGATTTGTGGAAAAAACCTTAACTATTTGGCTCAGCACGTTAATTTACCCGTTTTTTTTACGAAAAGATGGAGTTATCCAGTTTTTCCAAAAATTATTTTTTCCTTTTATGCTTATATATCAAAAAATAAGCCGAGTTTTTGTCTGTTTTTATGCAAATACTTAATTAAAAAGTTTACCCTTCTTGATTTTATGAAATTCATAGGCCAGTTTTTGGGACGTGGATTAACGTTATACTCGGTTTAACATAGGTTGAAATGGAAAACAGCTATTAAGTTTGTGGTTTATTTTATTTCAATAAATATTAAAATTTTAAACAAAAGGTGTTCCGTTAAATTTTTATAATAAACTTCGTAATAAAATCGTTTTTAGTTTAGCTGACCAAAAACACTGTCAAAAATTACAATCCGACTAACATAAACGTTGATCCGGACCTTCACCTCATGCAAATGCAGACTAAGTTGGAGGAAATTATTCCAGAAGGCAGCACGGAACAAAATAAAAGGAAGCAAAACGTGATCGAGCAATCGGATGAAGATCTCGAAAATTTCGAAATAAATGCTTTAGAAAACAAAAACAAAATCAAATCAAGCCGGAAAAAGATCAATAGAAGTTTTAATCAGGAATTCGGCAAAAGCTTAAATGTGTCTCCGGTTGATGAACATTTAACATTGAGAAGATCGTCAAGGTTCCAGAAAAAATAATTTTATAATATTAAAATTGTATTAGTATTAAATATCGTATTGTGTTAAAAATATGAATATGTTCTTAGTTTAATTTAAAAATAAAGAAATTTACTGCGAGGCCCACAATGTCGACAAGAACATTTCTTTCGCATATTTATATTGAAAACAATAATAAAAAACTAAAATTTTTTTGTTTTCAATATAAATATACAAAAGAAATGTTCTTGTCTACATCGTGGACCGGGCAGTTAATTTGTTTTTATTTAAAGAAATCTGTGGCGGTATATAAAAACTATGTTACTCCATTTTTTAATAAAATTTGCTTGTCTTCCAGATTTATTCCAAGAAAAAAAAAACTGGATAAAGAAGTTATTATTATTTTTGTACGTAGAAACACCTTAATATTATCTTTGCAACAGAAAAAAAAAAAATAAATATTAATGGGTAAGTTGAAACCTTTCTCAAAGTTACTGTGCCACATATGGTACGGTAGATCCATGTGGGTTAAATACTATTACTCAAAAAGATTTCGGGTGTTTGGCAGCCGTATTCTATAAATCAAGAACTTCAGAATTGATATAATATGTATATAAAGAATGCATTCTTTATATTATCGGGAGTTGCAATCTTTAGGTTCAACATTTTGACCCAAAGAGCTTGTGACCCGAATTTGTTCTATTTCGCTCTTTTTCTCTTAATTTTTTCGAAACAACGTCGTTTTAAACTTCTTATTTCTCTGTTTTTTTAAGACATTATGGAGTTAACTTGGTTTTTCAAAAAATGTATGGAGTTATCTAGTTTTTTCAAAAATTTGGGATTTTTCTGATTTTTGTTTTTCAAATAACTTTTAAATGAGATACAATATCAAAATTTCAATCTGACAGAGTAATAGCAAATGTAACACGCTTTCTATTTTTGGTGTTATCTCAATTTTCCCAAAAAGTGGAGTTAACTAGTTTTTCCATACGGCCACAGAAATATTGTTTCCCTTTATTCTTATACATATATCAAAAAATAAGCCTAGTTTCTGTCTGCTTTTATGCATAAACATAATTAAAAGGTTAACCCTTCTTGATTTTATGATATTAATTGGGCAGTTTTTGGGACGTGGATTAATGTCATACTCGCATTAATATAGGTTGAAACTTAAAAACAGCTATTCCCTTTATGGTTACTTTTATTTCAATAAATATTAAAATTTTAAATAAAAGCTGTTCAGTTAATTTGTTTTTATTTTAAGAAATCTGTGGCCGTATATAAAAACTAGGTAACTCCATTTTTTAATAAAGTTTGTTTGTCTTCCAGATAAAAAAAAATAATTATTCTATAAAAAGAACTGGATAAAAATAGTTTTTATTATTTTAGTACGTAAAAAAACCTTAATATTATTTTTGCAACAAAAACAAAAAATATTAATGGGTAAGTTCAAACCTTTTTCAAAGTTATTGTACCACATAGGGTACGGTAGATCTATATGGGCTAAAAACTATTACTCGGAAAGACTTCGGGCGTTTGACAGTCGTATTCTTTGAATGAAAAACTGCAGAAAAGATATAATATGCATATAATATTCTTTGTATTCTCTAGAGTTGCAATTTTTAGGCTCAACATTTTAACCCGAATTTGCTCTATATCGCTCTTTGTCCCTTAGTTTTCGAGACAACACCGTTTTAAACTTCTAATTTTTCTGTTTTCTAAGACACTATGGAGTTAACTTGTTTTTTCAAAATATGCATGGAGTTATCAAGTTTTTACATAAAAATTGGTATTTTTCTGATTTTTGTTTTTCAAATAACTATTAAATGAGAAACTATATCGAAATTTTGATCTGACAGAGGGATAGTAAATGAAACACGCTTTCTTTTTTTGGTGTTATCTCAATTCGTAAAAAGTGGAGTTAACTAGTTTTTCCATACGGCCACAGAAATATCAAAAACATCTTATTTCGTTTTTATAAAATTTCAATTAGTGAAAAAATTAAATAATTCGAAGTCTCAGCTATATAGTTTTTAGTATCAGTTTTTATTGGGTAACACATTTCGTTTTTAAATAGTTAAAAAGGTGAAACTCACAAAAAGCTATTTTTCTCGAAATGCAGTTTTTGTGTTATGCCACTATTCATGCAAGTGCGCAATCTGTACATTTCATTTTGAAAACATACAGTATCTACTATAAATCATTTACTGATTGCTGCATTTTTTTACACAAATCAGTAAAATTTACTGAATACTGATTTTTTTTCGGTAATCAGTACTTTTTACTGAATACTGATTTTTTTCCAGTAATCAGTACTTTTTACTGAATACTGATTTTTGTTTTCAGTAATCAGTACTTTTTACTGAATACTGATTTTTTTTCAGTAATCAGTACTTTCTACTGAATACTGATTTTTTTTTCAATAATCAGTAAAAAAGAAAATACTGAAAAAGTACTGGTACTGCAAAATGCCTTGCCCATCTATGATACGAACATCTTCGGATTGCACTTCCATATTTATTGTATTAACAATTTTCATTATGTACTGCAGAAACAGGAAAGGAGTAGAAAGTCCGAATATAATAAAATTTAATTATCGCTTGTAAAATCTTGATGGCGAATATTTGAAAATATTAGCTCTGTTCCACATGCATAATGCTAGAAAGACAACTGGGACGAACGACGAACTTCGCATAATATGACGAATTCGTCGGCAACAATTCGTTGCGTAAATACGTCAAATGAGACACAGTAAGTGCGTGAACCTAAATTTTTTTTTTAATTCTTAAAAAACTATTAATCGGGTATGTCCTAAAATCCGTATCCACTCGAAATGAATTTCTTCAGCATTTTTAGTTTTCTGCATTTCGATTTTGCGATCTCAAATTAGTTTTTTTGTTTGTTTCAAATTTTGCAACTTTTCGCGAATTTCAGCCATGTTCGCGATTTGTTTCTGGAAGTTTTTTAATTCTTTACAGCTTTCACGATTTATAATAAATAGTAGACTTTGGTATCATGCCGCTGTTAGCAAATTTTTGCGACTTTCCGCTAATTTTGCAATTTTTACCGAATTTTTGCCATTCCTTATAGTTTTAGGGACTTTTTTTTAATCAATTTTATGGCTTTTTGGAAATATTAAAATTTTTTGCGAATTTTTGCAAATATTTTTTTTTTTTTTTTGTTATTTTTCGACATTTTGTTTCCTTTTTTCACTCATTTAGCGATTTCTAATAAATTTAAGTGTTTGTTTAAAATTTCGCAATTTTTTCGCGAATTTTAGCCAAGTTCGCAATAGAAGCGAGTTGTCCCTGTAATTCTTTACAGATTTCACGATTTTTAATTTATATCGAACTTTGCTGCGCTGTCCCATTCCCAATTTATTCGTCGTTCGTCCGCGTAAGAAATAGAAATAAACCTATCGTAGAGTTCGTTACGCACGACGAATTTCGGTTTGCGCATATACAACAATGTGTTTTATTTCTGGTGACGAATATTCGTTGCGAATAATTCGTCGTTCGTCCCAGTTGTGTTTCTAGCATAACGTAACAGTCCGAACTTGCACAAAGTTACCCAAAAGCGTTCCACATAACCATTTTTGTGCAATTAAGAGAGGAATGGAGAGAGTAATTTTTTTCATTTCCTGTACAAATTTGCAACAACTTTATATAAAAAAAACCAAAATATAAAAAATTACAATGATGCAAATGTTTTGGTTTAATAATGTTTTTACTTTTAAGCGTCTAAAATCACTTAAATAGATCTTAATGTGAAAAGTAAGAAGCATTTGACGAAGTGCGAAAATGGTTTTTTGCGTTCCAGCAGTTTTGGGTAATTCGGCAAATTTAGAGAGTAATTCTCATTTTACTCTCATTAATCCGAACTTGCCCAAAATCTTGTGGAACACAGCTATTATGAGTTCCAAAATAATCTTGAATTGAGAGGAATACGTCTCTTCCAATATGTAGAACTTTTGCAGAAGTTGTTTCCTATATCTTTTAAAAACTTGTCAATATCATCTGAAAATGCACGCTTATATGATGCCGCTGATACTAAATTTAAATTTAGAATATGGCATAAGCAATATTTCAATGAACAAGTGCAAAAATCTATTCACATTAGCAGAGTTCAGTGTTTGGTGCAAATGGTCTTGCAAAGGAGCAAATGCAAAATATTATAGCCCATAAAACCCCAGTTTCACTTGTGACAATAGCTCTGTTCCACATGCATAACGAAACAGTCCGAACTTGCACAAAGTTACCCAAAAGCGTTCCACATAACAATTTTAGTGCAATTAAGACAGTAATTGGGAGAGTAATATTTTTCATTTCCTGTACAAATTTGCACGAACTTTTTCTTTGGGTAAGTTCGGACAAGAAAAAAACAATCAGCTGTTTGTGTTTACTTTTGAACTGATAAATAATTCAGGAAATTTACAAGCAAAAGAAAAAGTTAAGTTTTAATTAAAAAACCAAATTTAAGGTTTTTGCAAAAAAATTCAAGTGGTAAAAACGTTATTGCATACATATTTCCCTTAATCTTTAATATAAAAAAAAAAACAAAATATAAAAAATTACAATGATGCAAATGTTTTAGTTTTATAATGTTATTACTTTTAAGCGTCTAAAATCACTTAAATAGATCTTAATTTGAAAAGTAAGCAGCATTAGTATTTGAAGAAGTGCGAAAATGGTTTTTTGCATTCCAGCAGTTTTGGGTAATTTGGCAAATTTAGAGAGTAATTTTCATTTTACTCTCATTAGTCCGAACTTGCCCGAGATCTTGTGGAACACACCTATTATCAAAGCTTAAACAAAAAACCACAACAATAAACAGTGAGTTTATCTTTTCTTACAGTCCCGACTACAATTGCTTGATTCTAAACTCTCATTTACACTGCCACATGCATATTAGTTATCAAAGTTTTTCTTGGGATTCAAAAAATTTATTTACAAGGATTCGTTTAAATGTGCTAAATTCCCATTTCATACTATTGATAAACTGAAATTTATTGTTGAAGGGATAAGCTATTCCTTTAATTTTCGCAAGACTATTTGCGCCAAACACTAAACTCCGCTTATATTCATTGGACAGTAAATACGAGCTGCCATTTTATATCAATTATAAAATGTAGGTTTGAAAAATTTGGAAAAAGTACCAAATGAGTCACGGGGGTACCAGCGTACTTTTTGGTTTTGAATTGTACCATAAAAAGTACAATTGTACCAACTTTATCAACCCTGACTAAGACATAACTGAGGTTCAATGTCGTTAAGTCTGTGTTCATACGGCTCATGTCTTATTGACAAGATTGCTACTTTATAGGCGAGAGAGACGAGGGGAAAAGAAACGAGTACACAGATGCATGTACTGTCTTTACGTTTTGCTTTTTCATTCTTTGTTTAATTTTGTTATTGTTTTCAATATCAAAAAAGCACATGTCGTCAACATGACATGAATCATTTGAACGCCAATTCATGTTTAAAGAAGAAAAAGGAAGAATCTTGTCAATAAGACATGAGCCGTATGAACTCAGACTAACTAAGAACTAAGACAAGAGCCGTATGAACACAGACTAATGTGCCGAAGTATCTGATCCTTTAGCTCTTGAATTGTTTTTGGCTCATTGATGTACACTTTTTCTTTTAAATATCCCCAAAGAAAGAAGTCCAAAAGTGTCAAATAACATGATTCTGGCGTCCAATTAACATTGCTACGACGTAAGATAACACGGCCAATGAATTTCTTCCGCAAAGTTGGCCAAACTTAAAATTATTGGCTAGAAAAAGTTTTTCTACTCTCGAGAAATTTCAAGGCAATCTGGAACCAATTGTAGTTTATGTATTTGAGACTAAAAACTTAGACAACAATTTGAAGGTTTTTGTCAAATGCAAAAACATCTTGCAAAATCGGTAAAAATAACACAGAAGTTACATGTAGAACGCTAAATTTACGCATTTAAAATTTTGCTATAAGCATAATAATAATAGTACAGAAGGTAACGGATATAAGAAATTTGCCGTATAAAAAATTATTTTTATCTTTCATTCTTGACCGTGGCCTGGGCTCGAACCCTGGCCGGCAGGTTACCATGACATGTTTCGATCGCTGCGAGTGTAAGACGTCAAATCCATCTGAAGAGATCGAGTGGTTGCGATCGAAACATGTCATGGTAACCTGCCGGCCAGGGTTCGAGCCCCGGCCACTTTCAAGAATGAAAGATTATCAATAACAATTTTAATTAATTTCCATGTTGTAAAATTCCTTTCTTCATAAAAATAATTTAATGAAAATTAAATTTGATGAACTTTAGCCTAATTAAAAATATTAAAAATTTGGATTAAAAACCATAAATAGTACAACAAAATAACCACAATACTAATTATTGTTAAAGCTAAGGCACGAGCTCTATGTGTACATTTGTCCTTCAAGTTGTGCTGAAAAAGGTTCTTAACCTACTTACAACTACAATTAATGTTGCAAGAATTTCAACCAATTGTAGTGGGGAATGTAAGAAAAGATAAACTCACTGTTTATTGTTGATGCTTTTGTTTAAACTTTGATATTATTACAAGTAGAACTGTTGCATTTAATTGTTAAACGCTTAACAGTTTTATTTGGTTTAATATCTTTAGTTTTTCTAAAATCTTTGGATGAAGTTTCCTGACGATCTGGCCTAAGCAACCAGTGAAATGCGCATAGGAATAGCTTATCCCATCAACAATAAATGTCAGTGTTTTTATCAGGAATAAATATTGGGAATTATGCACGACTAACAAAATCTTTTAAATTAAAATTTTGTATTCCCAAAGATTTCTTTGATAGCTAAAGATTAAAGTTATTAGCAGTGCCATATGAATTGCCCATATTTTTTGTGTAAGTGTGGCAATTTTAAACAAATGTCAAAAATTGTCATCAAATCTTAGCTTGTAACGTGAAAAAAGAAGAAGAAAAGGCGGTAAATTTTGTTTTGCATTAATAAAGCATTCAAAAAACCGCTTTGGACGGGGAAACAGCTCGCGCGTCTTTGTCGGTATCTTTTAAAGACAAACAGGCCGTGTTTGTTTGCTTTTCGTGCGTTTTGCATTGGTAAGCGGGGCGGTGTCGCATAACTGTGCCGAGTTATAGTTCTTGCGGTGTCAGCATTATCCATATGCAAACGTTTCATAGCCTTAAAATTTTAACGTGTTTTACTGGTGGAGAACCAAGGAAATAACTCAGACGTTTTACTGCGGAGACAAGATATACGTTGGAGCTTATTCTGGAATCTTTTCGCCTTCCTATACGAGGATCAAGGTCGGGGTTGATCGAGGACTTGTGGATGAGGCTCCAACAAACCGTGTGATACCCTGGCAATACATATAACTCAAGATATTTAGCAAAAAAAAATTAATAAATTAATAAAGAATATATAAAAAAAATAATAAAATGGAAAAAGAAATTAAACGTTCAAGCAATTTTTCATCTGTCGAAACTTGTTGATGAATACAAAGACACCATTGAATGTAAGATTAAATAAGTTAAAATGATTTGGACGTGTTCTAATTGTTCGTGGTTTTCTAATAATTATCTTATTTAAATTTTGAAATGTTTCAAAATCACTAAAATCTTCCATATCACTTGAAAAGTCCATTTTATTAATTTCATAAGTAATATTTTTGCCAGCTGTTCGTACTTTTGACAGTTCTGTTGCAAGTTTAAACCGCCAACTTTGGCCGTTTAAACTAGCTAACAAAATAATATAATCTTTAAGTCAAAAACTGGCTCTAAGTGAAAAATTTTGTGTTTTTCAATTTTAGAAATCACTTAATAAAGAGTACAGTTATGATTTTTTGAACTTTTAATACTGTAACATAAATTTCTAAATTTGGCAATGCCATAAAAATTTCATTCGCCGCAATTTTAGCTTTTAAGGTCATCGCTAAAATTTTTAAGTTTTGTATTCTCTTAGGCATTTTAGCGATCGAGATTTAGCTTAAGCTAAGCGAATTACATAATACGGCTGCAGGGCTGTCAGATATGGCGATTTCTCGCCGAACGGGCCGATTTTGTGGGATTTTCCATTTGGCGACTGGCGCCGTTTTTTTTTTTTGACGATTTTTGATATAACTGGCTATTTACTCGGATATTTTTACCATTTATATTATTTCAGCGATTTTTTTTTTAACAATTTGTCATGATAACAAATCATTAAATATGTAAAAAAAAAACTGGCTACTTTTTTCTCATGATTTTTTTTTTTTTGTTATCATTTTAAGTGAATTTTATATTCAGTCCCTATTAAATTCTAATAGTACGTATGCAGGTCAAAACATCAGTAATGAAATCGATGAGGCTGAAGTGTAAGATCTTATATCCTTGTTTAAATAATTTGAGTCTTTTAACTGAATTTATGATCTCCATTTCATGTTATTTAAAAAAAAAAATAGAAACAAAACAAAATTTACTTTCGGCGGCTTTTTGGATATATTCTCACTTTTTGGCGATTTTTTACTGAAATATTACACCAGCTTTTTTTTTTGTATGTCTGGGTTCACACTATGAAAGTTTTTTTTTCAGAAAGTCTGAGTTTATTGGTGAGAGGGGAGAGAATAATAGCATGTTCTCTTCCCCACTCACCAATAAACTCGGACTTTCTGAAAGAAAACTTTCATAGTGTGATCCCAGACTATGCATGATATAATTAAAAAAGTTACAAAAACTGAATAAAATTGGCGTTTACCAATTTCTGACATCCGGTTTGGCGATGGAGCTCAAAAAAATCTGACAGCCCTGAACTCGATTGCAAATCTTTAATTGCAACCTTAATTTTTGTTTTCCAAAATCTCCCCCTGTACGCCCTTGTGATCAATAACTTAAATCTTTTGAAAGCTTAAACATATATTTGTGTGTAATTTTTTAAGTCATGGCAAAATTACCATACACAAACACCACTACGTGAAAAAAGACCAAGACCCGTGTCTCCCAGTTTTGCCCAAAGTCATGCACTTTTTTTTATTGGCCCCCAAAGATTTGGCGCCTCGGTGTCATTTTTGCAAAAAGTGATAATATTCTCAGGCTCATATCTTGCAAACCGTTCGTAATTATGATTTACCCTCTGGGACAAAGTTGTAGCTCTTGTCATAAAGAGCAAAAATTGTGAACATATAAAATCAGAAAAACTTCATCTTCAAGATCGAAATCGCAAAAAAGTTCGAATTTGTTTACCTTTTTCCCCCTGTTCAGGTCTATAGGTAGCAAACCGTTCAAAATTCAAGGAAACAATCATCTACAAAAATTTACACAAGATCTCAATACACAACTTTCTAGAACAGATAAACTTCCTAGGAATGATTCATAGCACCGTTAACGTAGCCCCAAAAGTGAAAACTTTCCCGAAAATTTGGTTAAAGAAAAAACAAATGAAATTAAAAAATTTTCGGGAAATTTTTCACTTATGCGGCTACCTAACCGCTACCTAAACGATGTTAAGAATCGTTCCTAGGAAGTTCATATGCTCTAGAAAGTTGTTTATTGAGATCTAAGGTACATTTTTTGGCCGATTGTTTCCTTGAATTTTGAACGGTTTGCTACCTATTGAGCTGAACAGGGGAAAAAAGGTAAACAAATAAACGGTTTAGAATCATTCCTAGGATGTTTATATGTTTTTAAAAGTTGTTCACTGAGATCTTATTACATTTTTGTTGCTGATTGTTTCCTTGAATTTTGAACGGTTTGCTACCTATGGACCAGAACAGGGAAAAAAAGGTAAAAAAATCGAGTTTTTAAAGTTTTTTGCGATTTTCATCTTGAAGATGAAGTTTTTTTGATTTTATATGATCACAATTTTTGTTCCTTATGGCAAGATCTACAACTCTGTCTCAGATGGCAAATCAAAATTTCAAAGGGTTTGCAAGATATGAGCCTGAGAAAATGATCACTTTTTTGCAAATATGACACCGAGGCCCCAAATCTTTGGGGGGCCCATAAAAAGAAAAGTGCATGACTTTGGGCGAAACTGGGAGACACGCGTCTTTTTTTTTTTTTTTTTTGTCTTTTATCACGTAGTGGTGTCCCTATATGGTTATTTTTTGTTCGTGTTGTGATATTTAAGAAATTTTTGTAATATTTTATTTTTTTTTTTTAAATTTTTTTTCAAGCCAAATAAATTACAAACCAATAATGCATATGAACCATTTTTATTTAATAAAAGCAGTTTGTGAATGATTAAAAGACCTTTTTATTGACACAAAGACTTGAACTTATGACGAAAAGAAAAATAAATAAATAGAAATTTTTTTATGATTTCTCATTAACAATTGATTTACCATTTTTTATTTCAATAAATTCATTCTCTTTATCTTCATCATCGTACACCACAGTGGATTTTATGGTCGTACTACTTCTACTACTAGTAGTCCCATTTAACTTGTACGGTCTTGTTGTTGATTTATCTGCATTCAATGAAGTTTTATTGTATCTATTAAAACTATCGCTATTGCCACTGCTAAGATTGACATCGATTTCATTTTGGCCCAAAGTCAATGGCTTATTAAATATTCCACTTGGCGATGTTGCCAGCGACGTCACGAAAGTTGCGGTCGTTGTTGGTTTATTATCCTCCCGCACCGGTTGACTGGTATCAGTATATCTATATACAGAGAAATAAGTCTGTATACGTTGTATAACACGTTCCAGAAATGGTGGAAACTTATGTTCGACACCATCACCATAAATTTTCAGATTCAAATCATTTAAAGTGTTTTTCGCTTGTAACGGCGCTAGGCGAATGGCATTTAAAATGGTTTTAAAGATGACGGCATCCTGCCACTGGACACTGGAAGAATTATTGGGATGGCTGCGCAAAATCAATGAACCATTTGGTCTCAATTCCAAAAATCCATCGTTCATATTGGTAAGTGTAGGATTTTGTATAATGGCTGCATGATTGGTTGCAATTGGGAAAATTTTTATAAATATAATTAAATATTTTATTCGAAGTAAGCTTTTGTTGTAATTCATTATTTTATTTATTTTTGCAAAGCATTTATTTCGTTGATTATAAAACTATTAACCTTTTGTTAATCGTACTTTTAAAAGGCTTGAATTAAACTGAATTAACTTTAACAGCTCTTTATGCTGGCAGTGTTGTACTAACAATAATTGTCTTGGTTTTTAGTGTGACTTGCATTGGTGATGATGTTTTGGCCACGCATATTTATTGAAAGGTCTGTCTGTTGGTTAGTAAATAAATGTGTGCATTGGACCTCCTCATGTTCGTCTCTTCGATTGTTTTTTACTTATAAAATTCATTTAAAATTTCGCTCTGCTTATACTCTCAGTTTGCCGAGACAAATTCCCCACTAACGGTCATTTTAATGGTGTTTAACATCATAGAAAAACAACTAGAAGAGAAACTTCGCGTTAGAGTTAATAAAGTTAAAAGAATAATTAACAAGAGCTCTATGAATTTGTTATTAACAGAAAAAGTTTTTCGAGGTTTATATTTGCAAAATAAGTTTTTAAATATTTTACTAAATTTTCGAGAAAAGGCCAGCCTGCAGGCGTATTAAAGCAAATTTTGCAGTCAATTTCTAAGCAAAAATATGATCTTTTGTCATTTTAGGCCTTTTTACACTAAAAAACTGATTATAAAGACATGTCAAAAACTTCAATAAATACAAAATGTGTGAATGTCGGTAAACATTTTGTTATTTATTTAAAAAACATAAAGACATTTGACAGTCGTACGGTCTTCAACATTTTTTAAAGATTACGAACATTCGGTTTTCACGTACTAATATTTATTGACGCGTACGTCAATTGTTATTATCAAATACAATTTTCGATGTTTAGACCGCCATTCTTCTGCCGACATATGTGCTTGTGCTCAGCAATATAAATTGCAAAATGGAGACGCAGAGTAAACAATAAGATTTTTATCCAAGTTTTTCTTGGGATTCAAAAATTAAATATCAAGGTTTCGTTATAATGTGCTAAATTCCCATTTCATACAATTGACAAACTGAAGTTTATTGTTGATGGGATTTTTCATTTTATCAGAGTTGTGTTTTTTTTACCAAAAAAAATGCAAAATCAGATATAATAAATCGCACTAATCGCAATAAATGGTCAACTTAGCTCAAAATTTTTATTTTTCCACTTTTTCGAAGAAATTGGCACGTAATATTCATATCTACCCGCTGTTAAAATATCATGCTATTTTCTCTTCTTTTTGGTAATTAAAAGGTTGGTTTAAAAATTATTTTTCATATGCCTTTAATGTAAAACTAAAAATTGTTTTGCTTCTACGGACAATTTTTAAATTTTTAGTTAATATAATCTTGTTGATTAATTGCACAATATACATCACACATAGTTGTTGTAAAAATAGATAAATTCGGAACAAAAACGGCAAAAGTATGAAGAGTACATATCACACTTGATCAAAAAGAGAGTATTAACTCAAAATTTTTAATTTTTTACTTTTTGGAATAAATCGACACGTAACATTCATATCTACCCGCTTTAAAAATATCATGCTATTATGTTTACTTTTTGGTAAGTAACAGTTTTACTAAAGAATTTTTTTGTTTTTGTTTTGTTTTTAATTCTTTTTGCTTGCATATTTTTAAATTGTTTGTTCTGTACCCATGTTCTGTAACTTTAGTGAGAACTTCTTGCATCGAAAAGATGTGAAACAAAATATTTCATCGTTTCTCGAAAAGTGAGAAAAATGTGTGTCTGTAACTCATGTCGAAAACTATAAAAAGAGATTACGTCGTTACGTTATAAATGTCATAATATTGCACTCGAAGCCGATGTGACATTGCAGATGTTCAGAACGCCAGTAACACATATCGTTGACGGCGACCAAAATTTACTAAAATTGAAAATTTTTCAACGACGGCGCCGAAAATACAACTGTCGGCTAAAACAAATTGTGTAAAGAGCGACTTTAATGTTTGTTGTTTGCAAACGAGCTTTGAAGACATTCGTATATTTTTTAAAAATGTTAAAAGCAAAATAATAAAACAATGAAAAATGTGCCCAGAACAAAATATTATTAATATTAATTATTCTTTGCATTTTTAATTGTTTTTTTCGCAACATTTTTATTCGTGAGTTTATTTGACAGTTCAAAACGGGAACTTTTCTTACCAATATGTTACAGACACACTTTTTCTGTAAATTGGCGAGTAATTTCCTTACGTGACAGCTTGTACTCGCCAAAAAAAAAGTTACAGACACAGTTAACTTGGTGGCCACACGATCAAGTTTTGCCTTTCAATTCCTTTCAATTTGCAATACACTCTCAGTTTTTACTAACACACTCATACTTTTTAAAATTGACCACGAGATGGCTTTCAATTTCACCTTTCCATTTGTTTGGCAATTTACTTTCAATTTAACAGCTGAGTACAAATTTGTCTCTGTTGTTGTTCACATCTTGGAAGTAAATTGCTTACAAATTGAGTGCAGCCTACGTCACAGCTTTCAATTTATGTAAATTTTGACAAGCAGTATATGTAAAAGACTATCAAGAACAACTTGAACGTGTGGCCGCAGGGTAAGTGAGAAAAACAGTTGCTTGTTTGTTATAATTTATGGCATTTTTGTTTCAGTTCACACATTTCAATTGAAAACTTTATCGACGCGAGAGTTACAGAACATGAGCACTGGTTAAAAAAAAGCCATTAATTTTGTTGTTAGTTTTTTTTTAAAGTGTAGAATTTGTAATTATACAAATTATTCGAACCTTCTCTTCTATATGATTCTTTTGTAAACAGTACACTCGAAGGCGAATTCATGCAAACGGTGGTTGCAATTCTACAACAAGTGCGACACCAAAAACACAAAATTGTATTTTATTTGTTGCGTTCGTTGGCCGATATGTCAAAAACAGGAGCATTTTTGAATTTCTCTCTCTCTCTTTCTAAAGGCTTGTTTACATGGTAATATGAGTAAGTCCAAAGTGTTGAACGTGACAGCCGTACGTATCAAAAATGCAATAACATTTTAAAGAACAAATATTTTTACGTTCTCTTAACCCTTAAATTATAGTACTAAGAAAGCACTGTTATCTATGCTAAAGTTTATGGAGGGCGCGATTCTAGGTCAAACATAATGGCAAAAGAAGTAGCGGTTCGAACGTGAAAAAATAGAAGTAGTTTTGTGGCCATGTATAAAGAGGCGTAATTCAGCAAAACCTGGCACAAGTTTTAAGTCAAACTACTTTCAGAATTTTACGTAGCAATGTAACATTACAATGTCTTTGGATTGCTTTAAAAATCTTCTGTATTTGTTTTTTAAGCCAAAATCTGGGTCGATACGTGACATTTCGAACGTGAAATTTTTTCCATAATAATTTAACTGAATAAGGATTAAAACAAAATAAAAATTAACCGTTAATCCGAATAACATATTTCTCTTTGAACTCTTCCTTAGATTACAGACCATGTAAGAAAATTTTTTTGGAAGAATTTTTTATCAAATATCACCTCTTTTAATGAAGATAATATTAAAGAAATCATACAATAAAACATTCTCACAAGTAAGAAATTACGTTTGCACAACTTTTCAGTCTGATTGTTCATCTAAGTGAACAAATTTATGTGTAAATTTATAAACTTAGTTAAATCTAAATATTTCTCTATAACAATATCGTAAAATAATCACATTTTAAAAACTTTTAAATTTTCGGCCACGGTGGAACTTTTGACGGAAATGCCCATAAATGTATTGCGACATATCAAAATATTATGATATATGAAGAAAATCTTACCATGTTAAAGCAAAATTTATTGATTAGGAGCGGAAGGTAGATGTTTGTTTTTTAAGCCATTTTAGAAACTTTGTATTTTTTATCACCCAGAGGTGTATTTTAAAGTAAACATTGGCGGCGTTTACAGTATCTGTTGAAGGTGTTACCATTTTTATATACATAATTACAAAAACAACCAAAATCATCAGGAAATTTTCATGTTGTTTTTCTGAATACTGTAAAGCTTTTTTGTTATTAACTCAGCTGATTCTTATCTTTACTTTGATTATATCTACATCATCCGTGTAATAAGCCCTTTACATAACAACGAAATCTAGTCGATTTCATTTGAAATATTCCTCCAAATACTTTTTCGACATTAGAGAGATATTGTTTTTATAACAGCTGACTGAAAGACTTTTGTGTTACACCTGCATACATGTAAAGAAACAAGCATTTACAAATTTGCATCATCTTTAATTTATAAACCACTCCATTTTTTATCAATATAATTTATCTTTTTCATTTAAATACTATATCGTTCAAATTTTAAAATTTTTTTTAACAGTTTTAACAAGCCGCCATATCTGTTTTTAGTTAAAATGTAATTTTTTCCTTGTACAGGGATGTAAGAACTAGATTTCGTTGTAGTGTAAATGGTCTATAACAAATAAATGTAGCTTAACTGTGTTTTCAACGAAACCAAAAAAGTGAATTCGCCTTGTTACACTCATTGAAAAATAAACTTTTTTTTAGTTTTCGTATGTGGTGAGTTTGTGCATTCAATTACTTGTACGTTGTTTACATTTCTCATTAACATTACTTTTAAAATATTCCACAATGTTAAACATCGAAAGTGATTACACACCCTACACCAGATACATGCAATAAAAATAAAAACTTGGGCAAGTTTAAACGAAACTAAGCTTAATTAGTGAAGAGCCATTTTTTTCATTTATAAATTCATCTTTATTAAATTATTTGATTACAAATTTACGTATTTACATTTTTCGAGATTTTATCTATAGATATAAGAGCGAATTAAATTTTTAATCACAGATATTGAGTAATTTTATATACTTAAATTTTTAAATGAAAAAAAAGGAAAACCTTTATAAAAGAAAGGTATTCAAATATAGTTAGAAAAATATATACTTACTAGCTTAACCCGGTGCGCTTCGCTACACTGCTTTAACCATATTTGAAGACTCTCCCTTTAATAGTTTTTCAGTTGAGAGATATTGAATATATGCATCCTATTGGAGGTATTTCCCTCCTGCGCCTACCCGCTTTATTTTTATTTTCAAAAGTGTAGTATGTATACCATAAGAGTGACCTCCACAAAGTTTGAACATTCTCACTACAACAGTTTTTAAGATATGCGATATTAAACATTCGCGTCCTATGGTGGGCACCACTTTCCCCGCTGCTATTTTATTTCAATTTTGGGGCTCAGAAGATCCTACTATCAAAAGTTCAACAAATTGCTTGCAGCGGCTCTTATTAATATTGCTATCTATGAGGGGTACTGTTCCTCCTCTGGCTACCCCGCCCATTTCTATATTGAAATTTATAGTTTACCATAATAGTAGCTTTAACTACGTTTGAAGACTATCGCTTTAATAGTTCTTCAGTTGAGCGATATTAAATATATGCATCCTATGAGAGGTATTTCCCCCCCTGCGCACAGTGGCCGATTCGTCTGATCTAGCGTAACGAAATTGAAATTTTTGACTTTTAAATTCAACCAAAACTTGATCTCCGCCCGTTAGCTAAATGTTCGTTTAGCAAATCGATAAATTCCAAATTGATGAATTTGCTATAATTGATCAACTGTGAGCTTTCGAACACAGCATATGTTTAAACAGCTGCTACAAAAATATTTTGCCGCGTTTATACAATATGCAGATTGTGTTGAAAAATTTTAAAAAATTATTTTTGTGCAAAATTTTAGTTGGATTTTTTATAAGTTAAAGGTATGTTATTAAAAAAAAGTGTTATTTGTCCGAACTTGAACTTCTGTAGAGTAAAACTTAGTAAGCTGGTATCGGCCGGTAAAGAGACCGATGTGTATTGTTAATATGTTCCGTCTACTTTGTAACATGTCCTAAATCTGCTGCTTTGAGTTGCTTTTGCTCACAATGTTGTAATTTTTAGAAACCATGTCGGTATGCAAACGCGCACTTTTTTAGTATGGCACGGTGAAAAAGACGCTTAAAAAATTTTCCACACTGGAGGAGTTTGTTTTTTAAATGTTACTGAGAAATCTAACTGCACTGAGGAGTACAACTTAATTATTAAAAAACTGAACAATTTCTGCAAAAGGCTGACTGCAAAGTGGAGAGAATGCCGTAGGGGTCGGGAGAATAATTACAAAGTTTGTTTGGACGAAGAATTAGTTCTTGTATGTCAAAATACTAAAAATGGAGCAGGAAGAAAACAAAAGGAAATTGCAGAATGCCACGCAAAACATCAGTGTACCAAAGTTTCGGAAATAGTCGAAGGCAATACTTGTAATGAGCTTATGATAGCGAATCGCGTCAGCTTATACAAAGCTGGAAAACGAAGTGAATCGCAAGTTGTTTCAATGAAAGGCACTGATTCCGATGCGTCTAAAAAAATTAAAAGAAGTGTTGATTTAGATCAACAGCTTCCGATCAAGTATACGGCAGAGGAAGCTTTGGCTCTGTATATTGATGGAGGGTTTACCAAAAACTCATATAAACTTATGCAAGCTGGTACAAAAGCTCGAAATTGTAATATCTACCCAACACACGATGTTTTGCTATCCGCCAACAAGTGGTGTTATTCAGATGCAAAAAGAACCGAAGAATCTTGTGCTGAAGTTTCACTGCAAGAACTGCAAGATCGCACAATTAAAAGAATTGTTCAAGCCCACCCAGAGGCATTTAGTCAAATATCTGTTAATGAAGACAAATATGAACATCCAACTGTGTTTTATAAATGGTGATGCGATGGGAGTTCAGGACACTCAACGTATCAACGTAAAATTATGGTAGATGAACATTTATTTGCAGTTTGTATTGTGCCAAGTAGAATTGGGTAGCTGCATACTCTGGAAAAATCCGCGGCCATCATCAACTCAATATTGTCGACCCCTTAAAATATTTTCAATATATTTTCAAAAAAATACACTCTTTTAGATAGGGAGATGAAATATCTTCTATTAGATGCTTTTGAAGTATCAGAAAAATCCGCTTCAGACTGGAGTACTGACTCGGAATAACTTTATTAAATACGTCTTAAAATTAAAAAAATATAAAAAAAATTTCAAATAAAATTATTCTTATTGGATTTCTATTCCAGCAAAATTTTCATTTTAAGGAAAACTTTATTATTTTTTCAGTAATTAGTTTCGTTACGCTAGATCAGACAAATCGGCGACTGTGCTGCGCCTACACGCTTTATTTTTATTTTCAAAAGTGTAGTATACCATAAGAGTGACTTCTACAAAGTTTGAACATTCTCACTATAACGGTTCTTAAGATATGCGACATTAAACATTGGCGTCCTATGGGGGAAACCACTTCCCCCGCTGCTACTTTATTTAAATTTTGGGGCTCAGAAGATTTTACTACCAAAAGTTAAGCAAAATGCGTGAAGCGGCTCTTAAGATATGCGATATTTAATTTTGGCATCCAATGGGGGGCATAAGTAAACTATTTATTTTAAGGGCGCACGTGATGCTACTGTAAAAGTTTCAGGAAAATCGGTTCAGTAGTTTAGGAGTCTATAAGCCAACATACAAACAAACAAACATACAAACATTTTTTCATTTTTATATATATAGATGTATACAATTGCATTATCTAATGTAAATTAGTGAAGAGCCATAACATTATTAAAACAACAATTTTTTAAAGAAAATTAGTTAAACCAAAACCTTTTATAATTTTAATATAAAGCAAGCAAAAATAAGCTTAATTTGTAGTTACTAGGGGGGGGGGGGAGGAAATTTCAAGCATTTATAACTAAAAGCGTTGGTTCAAAAAATTTTTTTTCTCTTATCGACTATAGCGTAAATATGTTGTTTATTTATGATCAAATGTTTTTTATTTAGTTTTATGTTTCCTTTACCAAAAAAATAATAAAAATTATTATAAAAAGTGCGAAATTTTTCGACAAGTGCACAAAAAAAAAATTTGCATTTTTAGCGTTAAATGGAAAGTTATTTCAAGTTGAAACAACGCGAATTTCATAAAGAATCAATTTGATTTGAGTGTGAAATCATGTTAACTAATACAGGGCTATCCAGCTGTTTAATATCTGTAATCTACAGTGTAATTCATTTAGTGAACGGTTTGTCATTTACAGACATGAAACGTTTAACAACCGAAGAACGCGTAAAAATAGTTCAAACTTACTATTGGATATTTAAAGTTTTTAAACAAAATATATTTCTCGGTTCCACAGGGCATATAAGGCATTTTAAGGAAATCTGCAGTCCTTCTAAAGATTAAATTGTTTTTTATCACCCTCTATTTACTGCTCCGCAAAATAAGTCCCAGGAGCAATAAGTCTCCTGAAAAAAAAAAATGAAATTAGGGCCAAAAGTTGTTCATACAAATGTAGGAGTAATTTCATTATAAAATAGCTCCCATAACCGGTCTTGGGCTGGGCGCAATTATTTACTCCTCTATAGTTATTATACCAAGCACCAGCTTCGCTAACTAAAGCTTCTCTGCAAAGACGGCTTGTGACCGTGCTCAAGGCCAGATTTAAAAGCTTTAAATAAAGAATGTTAAACACTTAACGAGCTTAATATCTGATCATTCATGGTATTTTTTTTTAGTATTTAGTTTTAAACAACTAAGAAAAAGAACATGATGGCTTGAATCCGCTTCAGAATCATGGTAACCAGATTTGACGATTTATCGTCGCTTTGCCGATTTTGGGGTCCAACAATGGCCTGATGACAATTGGACGAATTATGCTCTCAATTTACAAAAGAATTAAATATAACGGTTTACGTATTGGATTCTGGCATTAGATCCATTTTATAATCTTGTTCTTTTTTAGGCACTGAAATAGGATTTCTAAAGAATAAAATCAGTGTTCGATATATCTCACCTAATTTTCTTACATTTTTTTAATGCTTATACGTTTGAACCAGTGTTCGAAAATAAACACTAAATATCGTTTCTTAATATTCGGTTCGGTAGATTTGTGGAAAACACAAACGCTAATATTGTTTGTGTAGAAAATCATTAAAAAAATAACGTTTCCTTGTTAGTCATCTTTCGAACACAAAAATATTACTGTTTTTATCAAACTCAACAAAAGATGTGAACATTTAATTCCGTTCGGTTTTTTTTTTTTTTTTTTGAAAATCCACAAACTTTAATGTGATCGGTTCGGCTCATTAATGTTCGTCCCTTTTGGCTGGTAAAAAAAAACCAAAATTTTTTTACAAAAACAACACGAAAAAAACATTATAGAACATTTAAATATAATGTTTGTCTACAGTATCACTACAATTGTTCTGTTTTTTAACGAAGAACCGAAAAAACCAAAATTTTTTTACAAAAACATTATAGAACATAAAAATATAATGTTTGTCTACAGTATCACTACAATTGTTCTGTTTTTTAACGAAGAACCGAACATTATATATTATATATATTATATAATGTTCGGTTCTTTCTTGAAAATAGTTACGAACGGTATTAAGGGTTGTGTATGTCTACACAATCACTAAAAAAAATAGATATCGTTCTTGGGTGTGTGAGCCGAACGTTAAATAATGTACTCTTTATTTTCGAACACTGGTTGAATAATTTCTGATTGTGTTACTCCAATTGTTTAAGATTTTAACGGAGTCGTGCCTTTTATTCTTGATCCTTAAACAATTATAGTATTTTCGTAATTTTTTTTGACATTTATAACGTAACATGAGTTAAGCTCAAATTAGACGTGACATACACAACCATAGCAAAACTGTATTACCATCACCTCTGTATTATCAAAACGACATAAACATACCATACAAACCAATTCAATTTTGGTTTCTCAATTCACCGTTACGGCTGTGGCATTATGGTTATGTCACGTCTAATTGGACCTTTACAGACACACTTTTTTCTCACTTTTCGAGAAATGATAGAATACTTTGTTTCACATCTTTTCGATGCGAAAAGTTCTCACTAAAGTTACGGAACATGGATACTGATGTGTGTGACACTTACAAATATTGGTCGTGGACCCACGACGTATGACGTAGTAGGGTTCCTAGCATAAGTCAACGTATGACGGAGATACGCTTTTACGTTTCCGTCAACTATGTGTGCTTTTTTATAAAATATTATACGTTTTAATTTGACACCGTATATACATACGTCGCGACGTACGCTACAACGTTCATACGGTGCTATTGTGTTCTTACGCTTAAGTTTAAGTTTTTTTTTTAAATTTATTATTTTTTCTCCTGCAGATTCCAACAAATGCTCCCTAAAAGCGAATCAAGTTTTTTGCCAATATACCAGTGTTCGAGTCTGTCTGCTACTTGGTAACACCTTTCGCTATGTTCATCAGACTCGTGTGGTTATTGTTCATTAAATTGTTCTGCATGCCAATGTAAAAAATGTATTTTTAATGACATTCTCTGACGTTTAAGTTTATAAATGCGGGTTTTCTGCCATTTACAAAACAACAGAACAAATTTTAGCCATCGTTTGTATTCCAAAGAAATATGCATGCACTAACTATAAAATTTCGGTATTTTTAAGCTTCTAACGAAGCAGGGAGAAGTGTAACTATCTCGCGTACGGAAGACATGAATTTTATTTGGTGAGTTCCCAGTTTGAAGCAATACATTTTTGACACAAAAAGCTCCGTATTCAACGCAAATAAAAACTGGTGAGCGTAGCTAGCAGCTTTACACACTGAATATTTTTTTGCAGTTATTTCTTAGTATTCTCCCTTATAAACCTGCTTCGTAGTAAGGGAATGCAGTGGCACTTAAAATGTATTTTTTTCTTTTATAAAACTTGTTAAGAGTTGTTTCACTTACTTAACTACATCTCTGTTTGTCTTATTGCGTAGCGCATAATTCTGCGCTTATTTTTTTAAATGTACCATTAGTATCGGGTGTTTTTTTAGCTATTATCTTTTTGGCAACACTGGTTTAAACAGCTGACGGACGTATCGCGTTTTGTTTCACTGTCAAACATTTTCAGTTTGGTCTATAATTTAACCATGAATCATCTTACAAACGAACAACGCTTGCAAATTATTCAAAATGCGTGCTCTGTTAAGAAAGTTCATCGCGCGCTTCTTGTGTTCAACGACGAAGCTCATTTTTGGCTCAATGGGTAAGTTAATAAGCAGAATTGTCGATTTTGGAGTGAAGATCAGCCAGAAGCATTGCAAGAGCTACCAATGCATCCAAAAAAAGTCACAGTTTGGGGCGGTTTATGGGCTGGTGGCATCATTGGACCGTACTTCTTCAAAGATGATGCGAATCGTAACGTAACTGTGAATGGTGAGCGCTACCGTGAGATGATATCCAACTTTTTTTTGCCCAAAATGCAAGAGCTTGACTTGCATGACATGTGGTTTCAACAAGACGGTGCCACATGCCACACAGCACGCTTAACAATGGACTCATTGAGAGGCGAGTTCGGTGAACATTTTATTTCACGTTCGGGAGCGGTCAATTGGCCGCCTAGATCGTGCGATTTAACGCCTTTAGACTAGTTTTTGTGGGGCTATGTTAAAGCTCATGTCTATACACACATGCCCGCTTCAATTGACGCATTGGAAGACAACATTGAAGCATTTATTCATGAGATACCGGCCGAAATGTTGGCAAGAGTATGTCAAAATTGGACTAAGCGGATGGACCATTTGAGGCGCAGTCACGGTCAACATTTGTATGAAATAGGCTTCAAATATTAAATTATATGGACCGTACTATCGATTCAAATAAAGATTTCATGCATTTTCTGAATTTTATGTGTTTTTTTTTTAAACTTTCCCGATACTTCGCGAAATGATAAGATTTTTTATTGGGTTTAGAAAACGTATCTTCTTGGTCGGACTTCTTAAAGATTTTTTTATTTTAACTAAAATAAATTGAAGAAAAAGCTAAACATTTCCAAAAACTAACAACGACGATTTTTTCGCATAATTTGACGATCTTCAACACATTTTATCTGGCAACCATGTTTAGAACATTTTCGAATAGTTATCTAACTATATTTAAATTTGCCATTTTAAATCGATACAATGATTTCTATTTAAACAAACTTGAATATCTCTGTTCAAGTGGCTGAATAAAAATCGACTTTAATAAACTTCAAAATACACTTAAAGTAAATTTTTTTTATAGAAATAAGCTTGAATAAAAAATTTTAAATTCTCATAATTAATAGAAGTAAAACTTTAGAATGAAAAAATTTTCTTTCTAATTTCACGAATCATTAAATATTTGTTTTATTATGTATGGAATTTCCACTGCTGATGTATTGCGCAATTTGTTAAATTTGAAATTAGATACAATCACAATTCTCTAACTGATTATTATTTAAGGTGCAACCAAGATTCTTATCATTGATGGGCATTTAAATTTGAATTGTTATAGAAATAGTAATTAAATCAATGACACGAATAGTCAAGGTCTCCAAAAGCTAAAACTAACAAAAATTTTATAAGATGAAAAGAAATTAGGAAACTTTTTAATTTCTAACTTAAAATATTCTAAAATGTGAATAATTTTTGTTTGTTTTTTTATGTCCATTTTTAACTGACATAACAAAACACATTTTTAAAACTATTGACAGGCGGATGGATTGAATAGTTTAATAAATGATCATTAATTAAAAAAATCATTAATTTTCTGTTTTTTTTTTTTTTTTTTTTTTTGTTTTTAAATGAAGTGTTTAAATTTAAACTATCAACAAAATTATGTTTTTGGTTTTAAGCTCTAAATTCATTAATTAAATAAATTATTACCTAATGAGGGGTTCTATAACAAAATAATATGATTATACTTTTTAAATTTTTTTTGTTTTTGTTTGTATTATTTTTTTATTTAAGAACAATTTTGATTTTAGTTGAACTGTTAATTTTTAATATTCTTTAATTAGGCTTGAGTTCATTTAATTTAATTTTCATTAAATTATTTTCACTGAGGGGAGGAATTTTTACAACTTGGAATTTTTTATTAAAATTTATTGATCATTTTTCTTGGCTGAGCTGGGATTCGAACCGGGTTGATCTTTACATGTTTCAAGAATCACCACATTCTATCGTCGGAAGATCTTTGAGTTCTACCCACTGCACCACTGCGGTGCCCGTCAAGCCAACAGTCAAACATCAATATTTAACCAGTAGTACTGTTGGTTCGAAATTTGCTGTTATTATCACTTAAATTTCAAATTACATGTTGCCTCCTTTCCTCTGTTTTTTCGTATTCTTTCTGTCAAGACTTTGTCTTGAAGAAAAATTATCAACAAATTTTAATAAAAAATTCCAAGTTGTAAAAATTCCTCCCTTCAGTGAAAATAATTTAATGAACTCCAGCCAAATTAAAGAATATCAACAAAAAAAAAAAAATTTTATTTAGTTATTAAGGGCCATTATTACAATACATGTATAAGTCATCGTCCAGACTTGCAGTTTTTTGTATGCTGAAATTTTTTAAAGACAAGCTCATCCTAACAGATAAAAGTAAAGTTTAACTAATAATAAAAATGTAATAATGGCCCTAAGAGTTACAAATACAATTACAAACAAGTAAGAAAGTATAGTCGGTCAAGCCCGACCAGATGATACCCAACACCACAGTATTTAAAAACACATCATGCTTGTGTGTCCGTATAAATATGGATTTATCTATGATTATAAACTTCTTTAAAATCGGTTTGAAAGTTTGTGAGAGGCAGAAATTGCCCCCTATCTCCCCTTGTGGTCCTGTTTTTGAAAAACTACATAGCTTAAGTGTCCGAATAAATATATTTCTATCTATGATTTAAATTTCATTAAAATCGGTTTGATAGTTTCTGAGAGGCAGAAATTTCCCCCTATCTTCTCTCGTGGTCCTACGATTCAATAGGCTTGGTCCTTGTGCCAATAAGAACCTTTGTCCCAAATTTTATCAAATTATCTCCAAAATTGCGACCTGTACTTTGCGCACAAGGTTACATGGACAGCCAGCAAGCCAGCCTGCCAGCCAGCCGGACGGATATCGTTAGTTTGACTCAGAGAGTGATTCTAAGTCGATCGGTATACTTTAAGGTGGGTCTAGGACCAATATTTTAAGGCGTTACACACATCAGCACAATTGCATAATACGCTCTCCACTATTGTGGTGTGGGTATATTTATATTCTAACCAGAGCTGCTGTTTTTGGTTTTTTTTTTTTTTTTAAACCAAAACTGGTAATTTTTTTGTTTTTCAATCTGATAATGCGAATATTTTTTTCAAAAAAGCTATCAATTGTAAGACACCAGCAGCATATCCAATATGGTTTTCATAATAACTCTACTTTGGAAATTAGGTGTATTTAACTAAAAAATTTAAACAAATAGAATTTGGGAATTTTTGCTTAATAACTTGCTTTTTAAATATGAAAATAACATATGTTTTTCTTCTTGTATTGTTCTTGCTGTTGTTTCTACACAAACAACCAATTCGTTTTTATCTTCTTTTGTAGTGTTGATGTTGTTTCTACAACAAACTTTTACAAACACACGCGTGTGCACGCTTATTGGCTTTTACTCATTTTTTATTGTATTTAGTACTTTTTAGTTTAATTTGTACTTTACGTTTTAGAACGACTCGTACTAAAAGTAAGTAGAAAAAAACTTAAATTAAGTAGAAGTTATTTCTTTCTGTGAACATCGTTCAAATGGCCGCAACAGGAAGAGCTCTACTCGTGCAACTTAATTTTTCCTGACCCGATAAATTGGTAAAAACATTAGGAATTTCGCTTTCGATGTTGGACTGGAGCGCTTCTAACGGTTTGTTAGCATAGACCAACGATTTAGGGCCATTATTACAACTTGAAGTTAACTAAAGTTAAGATTAAATTGACAGATAATAATGTGTTATCTGTCAAAAAGCGTCTGTTAACTGTCGGATAACATCTAACGCCAAGTTATAATAATGGCCCTTAATGTTACAAGGCTGACATTTGCGAACACCGTTGCGTGAAATAATTTCGCGAACACCGTTGCGTGAAATAATTTGGGCGCCGAAATGAATCGTTAATAATTAGTTTGTGTACGATCTACTGCACGCTATGCCATGCTTTTGGACAAACATATCGCACAAATAGTACATAGCGTCGAGCTGTTTCCAAATACACTCCGATATCATGATCATGATATAACGTTGGCCGTTGCCGGTTGTTTACTAGAAAGCTATGTGTGTGTACTAATTAAATAATGGTGTACGAAAAATTTCGGTTACAAATTTGATCAAAAACTAAACTTTTTTCTAATATTTGAAACGAGCTATATTCAAACAAATATGTGCCATTTTGTTTGGATAAGCTTTTGCCATATTTGGACTAGCGCCATTATTTCAACAGTGTAGACCTTCTGGGTCTACTAAGCGAAAAACTGAGCCAATATGTTTCTATTGTGTTTTAACCTTCTCCTGTAAAGTTGCAATTAGGTAAGTTGGGCCTTTCTACATGAGACCAACGATATGTATGTATGTATATCGTTTTGTTATGGAAGTCGTCATATACATATATTTCGTAGTTTTAGATTTTGTCATAAATGGCAGACTTTTAAGCGTCGTTGAAGTCTTTATTTATGGTTTAACATTTTTTTTCTTTTGTTAAAGTTGGCAATAGTCGCAAAAAAACACGTTTCACAATTTGTTTGTTTAAATGTTTTGTCAAAATAAATAATTCAAATTAATGATTCATTCTGGTTTCTTAGGAAAAAAAGGTTTATTTTTAATGTATTCGAGGTTTATTTATCGAGATGGCAACAAATTTTTAAGAATTTTATATTCATTTAAAAATTCTATTAGGATGAAATCTAAAAATTGTATTGATATTGTATATATCTGAACGCAGTATTCACAAGTAGGGAAACCGGAAATGTGCTCTAGAAAAGTGTTTTATAGAAATTTAACATGCAGTAAAAACTTAATAAACTGCTTTAAATTTAAAAAATTGTGCCCTAAAAAACTAAACAAAAATCGGTTATTTGAAATCAATTTGCAATTGCATGTAATACACAAGATAAATTAGATGATACCGTACACCACAGTATTTACAAAAAAAAAAACTGCGAGATCGAACCCCTTTTGGAAGCAATGGGTAATCGTGGACCCACTAGAACAAAACTAAAGTTTATATAGCGTGTTTTTTTTAGCTACAAGATGATATCGAGGCATAACCGCAAAATAAGCTTAAGTAACACCATTTTCCATTTTTTTTTTTAAAAACTACTTTATTGGCAACACTTGCATCATCTCCTAAAATGTCATGGTCACATAAGGAACCGTTACGATTTTATAGTAAAAACAATTTTATCTCAAGCGCCAATATTCATACAAAATTTTTATAAAATAAAATAAAAAAAACCCTCTCCTGTAAAATTTTGTTTTTGTCACTTAAGCTTTTTTTGCGGTAATGACTCGATATGATAATGATAATAGAAGACAGAAATCGTGTTGGAATAAAATATTTTTTTATAATCTGGTAGATAATTTCATGGCCTTTATTTTTGTAATATAATCTCTGGCATATGTCCGCCACGGCTGCGAGTAACAAGATCCATTCTATAAGTTCTATTTATAATAAATCTGGATGTATGGCGCTAATGGTAGACTTGCCAACTGGCCAGTTTTCGCCGGGACAGTTCAGTTTTATAGTGGAATGTCCCGTGTCCCGTCGATACTCTGAACGGGACGCTATTTGTCCCGTTTTTCTCTAACTAACTTTTTTATTACCTGCCATAACAAATTAAAAAAATCGAGAGCTTTAGCACTTATTTTAGTACTACAATTTTTTTTTTTAGCAGAACTGGATTTTTTTTTACACATAATTAACTATGCAAAGCAGATATATTTATTAGATACTCTTGATTCCACAGCAGATTACTGTGTTTATTTGTTATGTTCTGTATGAGAAAGGCGAGAACATGTAAAGAGAATTCGCCTTGTGTTTAATAATTTGGCATCTTCAAGGAACTGCGACTACCTGGTAAATAATTCTGCCTTAATTAGCAACACTGAAACATTTTGAGTCCCTTTTGTCATTATATATTATATAGTGCATAAATTTCTATGACCGAAATCCCCCATTCAAATAAAATAATCCAAAAATGGTTAACATTTTTCGATAATGGGGAAAGTCCAAATTTGTTTATTATAGTGCAATATATTTTTATTGTACCACCTAGTAATTGCTATGTAGAGCTTGTTTTCAGCATCATAAAAATAAATGGCATGAAACGCGCTCTAGGATGCTTGTTCCTTTATTTAAAGCTAAGTTGTTGGTTCATTTCAATTTTAGCTTAAGAAGTGCTGAGTTTGTTGAATTTATTACTTAAAAAAAAAATTTAATAAAAGCTGCTAAAATTTGAATCTTTCTATGATTTTTTAGTGGTGTCCCGTTTTGGCAATTTAAAAAGGTGGTAAGCCTAGCTAATGGTGGCTTTAATATTGGCTTTTAATGCTTTAAGATTGTCTGGTTTGTCGGCATAAACGAATTATTGAACAAAGCCCCATAAAGAGTAATCCAGAGGCATCAAATCGCAAGCACAAGGGAGCCAATGAACAGGACAACTTCTAAAAATAAAGTTGTCACCGAATTGATTTTGTAATAAATTGATTGTTAAGCACGCTGTATGGCAAGTTGCGCCGTCTTGTTATTTTATAGGTACGTAAGCCAAGATCCTTATGTAGAATTTTCCACGTAGTCGAAGGAAAGAGGCATATAAGTGGAGAACGGCGCCGAATCAAAATTTCGGCGTCTTCTTTAATACTTTGCGCTACAGCAGCGATATTCTCTTTGGTAGGCATATTTCTTTGTCCTGTTGATGGTTTTAAATCAAGAAAAGTAAAAATAGTGCGAACTCGATCTTTAACTGCACGAATTGCTAGCTCATTAGACCGATCCAGGGATGGAAAAAACAACATGTACTTTTCAGGCCATGGCGGTACCTTTTTTTTTAGTATTTATCAAGAAATTAAACTGTCAATAGGCCAATTCGTTTGTGAGATTGGACACCTGCGGACAACTTTTTGTAGGTGTCCATGAAATCGCTGGTCAATGCTGATAAGCCAGCAACAATTAATTATTTAGTAGAAAACATTCTACGCACTATTGGCGAAATAAGACCGGGTATACTAGAAAAGTGTTGCAAAATTGGGCCATCAGGATGGCGCTTAAAAAGTGCAGCCACGGAGGCCATATCGAGCCCTTACCGCAAAGATAGCTTAAGCGACATCAGTTGAAATTTTTTCTTAATAAATGAATTTATTAGCAACACTTGCATTACCTAAAATGTCATAGTGACATAAAGAACCGTTACGATTTTAAAGCAAAAACAATTTTAGCTTAAGCGACAATCTTCATACAAAATTTTAATGAAATAATATAAAAAAACTTCTTCCGTAAAATTATTAAACATTAAATGCCATGAAGTTTGTGAGTTAAAAAGGCCAAATTTGGTCATTCCATTAAATTTGTTATCTTTTATTTAAAAAAAAAGTTTTCAAAATTCATTTTATAAGTTTAAATGAATACAGAAAGTTTTGCAGAAAATATAAATTTACAATTTTGAAAAATCCAATTTAAATATAAAAAACATATGAATAAAAGATAATTTTTTTACAAAACGGGGTTGTCTAGAATTTTAAGGATATTATTTATTTAATGACTAATAATTTGTAAGAATTGTTGAGTATATATTTAAGCAGTTTATGTAATTTTAAAATAAACTGAAGGATCTATTTTTTTTCTAATCAGTTATAACTGGATCTGCAAATCCATTAACACCTTCAGATGTAATAGATTATTATTAATTAATGGGTCGATTACGGATGGAACTGAATTGCAACTGAGTTGCCAGCAACGAACTCAGGCAACGCAGCTCATGTTAAGATATAAGCTAATATAAAAAATTTTGCTGCTGGAAACTCAACTTCAGTTGTTTTGCCATCCGTAATCGATCCATAAAATTTTAAATTCCCAGCATTGGCTAAGAACTTTCTTTACGTATCTCGATGTTCGATGATTTTGGTTTGAAAAGAGTTTAGTATTATATTTAAAATTTACTGGTCAGCAACCTGCCCCTTTTGAGTCAAAGAGAAGGTTGAATCATTAACTGCACCACGAGTGTGCGGTAATAAGAAGCCCACCCAATTAACACTAGAAATGGAAAATAATTGTAATGCTATGTTCACATTTGGATTTTTAAACGCGTTTAAGCAAAATGTTGATTTAGCTAATCAAAGCCGTTCACATTACATTTGAGATGATTAAGATGACAGATGATTAAGAAAAAACACACACACAAGCACACAAAAAAACAACAAACAAATTTAAATTTCTTTCAAGTATTAAAAATGGATAAAAACACTTTTACAAAGTTATCAGAAGATTATTTTAATAATTTTAATGATGTAATTGTGAAAATTTATGAAATTTAAGAAAAAAAAAATAAAAACATTAAGCAGCCATCTTGGCCGGTTGTACACGCAGGGTTGTGAACTATTTCTAATCAAAAAGCGCCGTGTCTCCAATCAAAAAGCGCTAAAAAGCGCTAAATAAAATTTAAATAAAAAACTTAATGACATGTTTAAGATCCAAGTTTTATTAGTAACACTGGCCGTCAAAAAAAATCGTTTTAAATAAAAATTTTTGAAAAACAAAGATACTACTGCGCTAAATTCAAATCCGTTTTCAGTTGTTTCTATCATGTATTGTTCTTTTATGGGCTAGTCTTATATTTTGACCGAAATAAGGCATTTATGTGCTACATATATTTTATCATAACTTGAGAACGATATTGATATTTTACAAATAATTATTTTATATTTTATATTATATTTTTCCATGCAAATTAGTATTTTTATCATTTATCAGATATCCAGGTATATTATGAATAAAAAAAGCAAGAAATCAGTAAACAAAATGTTAACTAGACATGATTGAATAAACTATTTGCATTTAGCACGCTAAAGCAGAGTACCGAAACGCTCGCTCATTTTTCAGTCATGAGCGAGCGTGAAAAATTTTAAATTGAACTGCTTCTTCACATTTATGAGGGTGAGGAAAAAAAATATTTTTAATTTCCTCATTCATGAAAAATGAGCAAACAAAAAAATTCATATATGAATTTGTCAGATATGAAAAATTTAAAAAAATTCACATTCAAATTCCTCATAATGAAAAAAACGCGATTTGCCTGACCATTAACAGCGGGAAAATGAAGTTGTAAAGAGGCCTTAAAGAAGGCCTTTTTACCAATATTAAGTTTTCCAGTCGCATTCCAACTGTATTAGAACAACAAGGTTCTATCTTACACGTTGTTTAGGTGCATATAGATCCTTGTTATCCTAAGGTCGCAAATTGTTGTTGCTAATAACGCGAAGTAAGTAAATTAATAACTAAACTTGCTACACATTCCAACATTACTGCTAATAAAACTATTTCGACAGGCCTTATCTCAGAAAAGTTAATTTGAATTTATAAAATATAAAACCCATTCTAAAACCCCTTTTCGAAGAAGGCAGAGCGGAATAAGTAAAAGTTTATTGAAAATCTAGTTGTAAACCTTCTTTAAGGCCTGATAAGTCAAAGCCCTCGCAATTTTTCCCGCTAAGCAGCACGATAGCCTGTTTGTGTCTTGTAAAATTATTTGTTGGCTGGTAAACTAAAATGTGTTTTTTTTATTTTGTGATGCCTCTAAAAGGGTCTGTTTTTTTTCGTTTAAAAGACATAAAGGCAAAAAAATATTGAAAAAATATTACTACCTACAACAACTGAAGACATGTATTTGGTCTCGTGAAAAAAATTTTGTTTGTGGTTTTGTATTGAAAACACTACATTGAATTTGCAATAACTGGCATAATTTGGCGCGAAACAATAAAATTGCATTAATGCAACAATAAAACAAATTTTTTTACTCATCAACCATACTTACTGTCGCTTTGCTTGTGGCGAAACAAGACTTTGTTAGTGTTTTCCTTATAACTTTACCTACGTAAGAAAACTGTGTTCAGCAATAAAAACCCATCGTCGCGATTGGAACAGAAACCAAAATATTTTTACAAACACAAAATACCAACAACTTCTTGTGTCTATTTTTTTCTCAATAATTTCTGCATAAAGGTACTTCTTTTTAACGAAAGAAAAAGTGACCCTTTTTAAAGGCACCAATGAATTGTTTACACAAACAAAAAACATATCGTTAGGTTAAAAATTATAAGAAAATTTTAAATTGAATATTTTTGTTGATTACGATTCACATCAAATATTTTTATAAAATTTTAAACTGCTACCTAAAAAAATATCCAAGTTAATTACAAAATTAAAAATTAGGTTTCATAAAAATATAATTTTTTTTAACAACATAATATATAATCACACTCAAGAAAAAAATTAGCAAAGTTTTTAATTCTTTTTATAAGAACACATTAATATCTTTAAAAGTCAAAACTGGGTAATTTGTTTTATAACTGTTACCAGGGTGTTAGTGGAATTAGTGATCAGACTAAAAATTATTGCAGAAGAAAAAGTAATAAAAGTGCTGTAAAATGATAAAAGCCGTCTCCATATAGGACTGTCAGAAATTTTGAAATTTTGCAGCCTACCCCATTGCACTTCCAAACGCTAAAAATTTCTAAAAATAAATGGCAACATCTGCAGGTCCTCAGATTTTTGTTTCCATCAGACTGTCATCATTATTATGATAGTATCCTTATGAGTTAAAATTGTTATTGATAATTTTAATTAATTTTCATGTTGTAAAATTTCTTTCTTTATAATAATAATTTAATGAAAAATTAAATTTGATGAACTTAAGCCTGATTAAAAATATTAAAATTTGGATTAAAAACCCAAAAATAGTTCGACAAAAAAAAAACCACTATACTAATTATTCAAAAGAAATATTTTTATTAGTTTATTTAAAATAATCTGTTTTTTATTAGGATTGCATTCTTCCAAGTGGCCCTTCATCAATATCCTGAAAAAGACAGTTATAAATCTCATAAACATTTTACAAAGTTTTCTGCTTTGCATGTAAAATTATGAAATGTGATGTTACATCTGCATTCAAGATGACGGACGATATGTGCAGTTCTTTTAATTTTTTTTTCAATAATGTTTTCTTACAAAAAATCCAACAGACACTTCGGCTGGTTGCCTATACCAAAAATATTTTACACAAACAAATACACACAGTCATTTCGAGCTGTGGTCATGCAAACTGTCAAGCAACAACAACATTACTAGTGAGGATCGTTTCTAAAACTTTTTTTTTCCTCATTTTTCATGACTGAAGAAAGGCAAAATTGGATTTTTCCTCAAAAACATGAATGAATTTGGCGAAATATTAACAATTCATTCATGACTGTGAAAAAAAGTTACATATTTTACATTTTTCATTTATGAAAAAATTCAAGAATGGTTGAATATGAGCGTTCACATTTGAATTTCTCTGAACTCTGCGCTAAAGTGAATTAAAATCACATAATCAAGTTCTCTAGATCGACTTTTTTTTAGTTTTTTGCCGAGCAGTGTTAATAAAACTTTAATATTTTTAAAAAGCCTTTTCTGATATTTAAGGAAGCTTAAAGTAATATAATTTCAACTATACACGGAAAGAATTATTTACTAATTCACCAGAAAATATGTCTTGAACCACGAAAATTTTGCACTATTCTCGTCCAAGCCAAAAATTTCTTATTGTATATAAACATAAGCAAAAAGTTGTGACTCAAAGCGAACTAAAATTTACTTAAATACAGCTAAAAAATTAATTTTAATTCTATAGTTGCTTAAATCAAGTTTTCTTTGCTTTTTATTTTACAAAATCAGAAGAAAAGCCTAAAATGTTTCCATAAAAACGTATAGCACTAGTTAGTTTATAAAAAAAACTTTGTTTCTTGATTCTATTTTAAAATCAGACTTATATTAAATAAATGCTTCTTGAAATTTTTGATCATATACCAAAAACGTGAATTTTTTAATCATGAGAAAATGTTTCTTTATTTAAGAAACTTTTACTTAATACGAACAAAATAAGTTAAAATCAGTTATTTAGTTTTGAATTTTCTTGTTTTAAGAAACGAAATGGATTTCTTTAGAAAATAAACTTCTTTCCTTGTATAGAATGCTTTTCAGAGTAAAGTATTTTCAAAACGGAAACAAATTTTGGTTTAATGTGTCTTGATTTTAATGTATGCAAATAAAAGTACAAAAATGTTGGGTATCAATAAAAGCGCTAATTTAGCGCTCTTTTTAAAAAAAGCGCTAAGGAAAAAATATGCGCCTTTTCGACAGTTAAAAAGCGCTTAATCTAGCGCCAAAGGCGCTAAATTGGCAACTCTGTGTACACGATCATGTTGGCGATTCTCATTTGGGGTATGTTAAGTGGATTCTATGTGGTTTATGAAGTGATCTAGTTGTAATCATGTCGATTTGAAGTGATTAACAAATCACTTCAATGTATGGTTAATCATCTCGATTTTGAAGTGATTAGAGCTTAATCACGTTCGAGCTGCTTAAACGCGTTTAAGAAGCCAAATGTGAACATAGCATAAGATTTGTTAATTAAAAATTCAACAATTAAGAAAAAATTCTTTAAAAAAATTTTAGATATTTTATATAGACCTGTTTTTGTGAATTTGATAAAATCAGTATTGTGTTATTGATGAAATCATTGTTAAAATTTCTTCAAAATGAGACACAATATTTTTGTTTATTTCAAATAAAATATTCGTATGTAAATATGTATGTATGCCTGTATTAATATTGGGTGTATAACTTATAGATACAAAATTGCTGGTGAATATTTTGAACCTCGAATTGTCTTAATGAATCTATTTTTCATTGCCAATGATAATTCGATCTAAAACTTACTTCGTTGTTTGGTGTTTAGGTAGAATTTGCGACACAAAAAAATCTTTTTTAAACGCCGCCCGGCTTAAACTCGTATAACCCTCATTTCCAAGCTGACGTTTGCGAACGTTTCCAAATTGCGGCTTGAGTTTCTCCCGATGATTTTACAAGTTCTTTTTGAATTTGACAATTAGTTTTATAAAATAATGACAAGAGATTAACTCTCTTAAAAACAACAAGTCTCACCCCAGAGGTATTTGCATGGTGAAATAATACAGGTGGCAGCATTACGCCACATGATGATTTTTTGCTCTTGCATTGTTTATCCAATCTTATGTCAAAGTTTTGTTTATGTTTACAAAAAGTCCACGTTTTGTGCTGTGACTTTTGTATTTTATAATTTTTTTTGATATTTTTAAATTAAAATAAATAAGATATTGAGCAAATTAAATAAAAATTGGCTAATAATTTATTTATTTCATAACATTCAGCGGCACGCCTTGATGTTGTATTTGTTGCCGTAACGTTGCCACCTGCTTATTTTACCATGGGTATTTGCAATCGATTCAAGATCCAGTGCTCCTCTCCCTGCGCGTATTTTAGCACATTCTGGGCCAGTGAAATTCTTCCAGATGGACTCGCTGAAGATGTAATCGAAAATCTCTCGAAGATGGGAGATCTAACTTTACGAAAGAATTAAAGTGATAAAACATTACTGATAATGGTCAATAAAGTAACCGCACATTAGACACAAAGCACTATCAAAATCCATTCTTCCAGTGCTTACTGACTTCGTACTCAAAGACCGCCAAGAAAAATTGTGGAGCTGTAAGTCGCAGTCATAGCAGATCACCACCTAACCTTACATTTATAGTTTCCGAGAAGGCTCTCGATACTCTTAACCACTTTGCTATATGGAACGCATTAGCTTGCAAGGCTGTCCCCACCAAGCTTATACATCTCAGCAAAGGTCAATGCAAAATATATAGGAGAAGCAATTCAACAAAATCATCTCTGTGAATACAGGAGTACGACAAGGTTACGCACTAAATATCTCCGCTACTCTGATACTATTCTGTTATTGGCACAGTAATGGAAACGGCTACAAATAATAAAAGGGGAGTCACGTGGGAACTGCAAGGATTACCTAGACTATGCCGATGACATCTGCTTGCTCAGTCAATAATTTTGAGATATGCAATCAAAGTTGACACTCATTAACGATACCGTAAAGCTTGTATGATTTAAAAAAAAAAAAACATTTGGAGTGAATGCAAACACCGTGCAAATTTGTTGCATCCAAAATCAGCAGATCAATGACGTTAAAACCTTTTGCCACCTAAGTAGCATTTTCGATCAAATTGGTGGTTCAACTGCAGACTTTTCTGGACGCATAAGCCAAGTTTGATAACCGTTTGATCAACTTGATTTCTCATCTTGGAACCTTATTGGCTAACATTGGCGGTCTTTGTCTTCCGTTTCGAAAACACCACTTCTGAACCGCACAGACTTACAAACGTTAAAATCGATACCATGAGCCAGTGTAAACATCGGTGAGCAACTAATGGGCTATTAAGTTGAAAAAGTTAAGCAAAACTCTTTAAAAATAATGATTATTTTGGCACAAAATAAGAAAGAACATAGTTGTTTACGCTATTTCGTTCAATGACTAAAGCGGAGTACACACTAGAGTATTCATTCGGTTAACCGTTAATCGATTAACCGATTAATTAATACCCGATTAACTGATCGGTTAATTTAAAATTGGTTATTTTTGATTAACGATTAAACCGGTTAATTCCAGTCGATTAACCGATTAGCCGATGTAACAAAATTTTTAAGTTTTTTTAGTATTAAAGGGTGATTTTTTAAGAGCTTTAGGAAAGTTAAAAAAAAAACATAAAATTCAGAAAAATGCATAAAGTTTTTATTTGAATCGATAGTACGGTCCATATAATTTAATGTTTGAAGATTATTTTATGCAAATGTTGACCGTGACGGCGCCTCAATTGGTCCATCCGCTTAGTCCAATTTTGGCATACTCTTTCCAACATTTCGGTCGGTATCTTATGAATAAATGCTTCAAAGTTGTCTTCCAATGCGTCAATTTAAGCGGGCATGTGTGTATAGACATAGCCCCACAAAAACTAGTCTAAAGGCGTTAAATCGCACGATCTAGGCGGCCAATTGACCGGTCCCGAACGTGAAATAAAATGTTCACCGAATTCGCCTCTCAATAAGACCATTGTTAAGTCAAGCTCTTGCATTTTGGGCAAAAAAAAGTTGGATATCATCTCACGGTAGCGCTCACCATTGACAGTTACGTTACGATTCGCATCATCTTTGAAAAAGTACGGTCCAATGGTGCCACCAGCCCATAAACCGCACCAAACTGTGACCTTTTCTGGATGCATTGGTAGCTTCTGGCTGATCTTTACTCCAAAATCGACAATTCTGCTTATTAACGTACCCATTGAGCCAAAAATGAGCTTCCAATAAACTGACCATAAAAAGGAAGAAGCGCGCGATGAACTTTCTTAACAGAGCACGCATTTTTATAATAAAATTCAATAATTTGCAAGCGTTGTTCGTTTGTAAGACGATTCATGGTTAAATTATAGACCAAACTGAAGATGTTTGACAGTCAAACAAAACACGAAACGTGCGTCAGCTGTTTAAACCAGTGTTGCCAAAAAGATAACAGCTAAAAAATCACCCGATATTACTTATTTTTTTGCGTTTTTAATTATTTGTTTCGTCTCATATACAAAAGGTGTAAACACATACCATATTTTTTCATACAATAATAGAAGTGTTTAAAATTTTAAAAAAGCTTATCTCATAATGGAAGATTTTATATGTTTAGAACAACCCAGGAAAAGGACTGAGAAATAAGATATTCTGTATCATGGGTTGCATTCGATTTCTCCAAAATCTTCGATAAGTGAATGAATTTTTTGCAAGTCAAGTTTTATCAAAACTAAAAAGAAATAATCGCTTAAATACTAAACATACAAACCAAATTATTTTTCTAAAAGATTATTTTATAAGATCTCCTAAACTATTGAAATAATTAATAAAATGATCCCACAATTTATTTTTAATAAATATAAAATATGAATTATTTTTTTGTTTACTCGTTTAAGTTTAAGAATTGTTTTGTTTGTTATGTTTTTGTTTTATTTTTACTAGGTTAGGTTAGGTTCCATTGGCAGCCGTGATTAAGCACAGCTCACGTGGGTCCATTAATTAGTTCTCGTTGTGTTACCATGTAACACCGTCTCCCATGTGTCCTATGTTATCTGGCTGCTAGTGTTCCCACGCAGCCATCCGGTCGATTCAGTAAAGGAGTGGATCCTGATTACATAAACATCAGAAAGACAAGTTTTGTCCCCAAGGGCTCTTCGACCAAACATTTTGAGTCTTAGATCTCCGAATGCCGGGCAATTACAGAGAAGATGTTCCGTTGACTCTTCCTCCTCCTCCTCACCGCAACTTCTACATAAGTCATTGTAAGGGAGCCCCAGCCTCTGGGCGTACCTCCCAATGGGCCAGTGGCCAGTTATAACCGCAATCAGGTTTCTAAGATGATGTCTGGACAGCTGTAATGCCCGACGTGTCCATTTTTCATCTATGATGGGCCAGATTTTCCTGGTTTCCCCACAGGTAGTTTCACCGTGCCACCTCTGACTGGCGATAATATGAAACTTGTGCGCCATGAGTTGCTTACTCCTTGGGAGTGAAGCACCTACATTATATGTTGAACCGTCTCGATTCAAGGTGGTGCCTGCATACGCCAACGAATCCGAAATGCAGTTCCCCAGTATGTCCCTGTGTCCGGGGACCCAATTAAGGGTGACCAGTGAATGTCTCGCTATCTCCTCCAAAAACATCCGGCATTCTCCGACAATTCTCGATGTGATGAACACATTCTCCAGGGATCTTATGGCCGCCTTGCTATCGGTAATAATGTGAATATCCCTTCCAGATATTTCACCGTACCGGATGCGTCTCGCGGCTGTGTGGATGGCTAATGAACTAATAAACTCCAAATAATAAAAAAAATTTCAACAAAACTTCATTAATCGGTTAACCGATCAAAAACTATATTAAACGATTAAACCAAAACCTCGGTTAATTAATCGAGCGATTAACCGATTAAAGTACACACTCAGTCAACAGTCAAGCACAAATTATTTGAATGGTTGAATTTTGAAAGATACAATTTTTGACGATCACTCTAGTTTGATACTGTGTAGCCCCCTAAGAGAGAATCAATGACAAAATGCCATACACACACACATGTTACTGAAGATATATATGCAATATATGGTTGCTGTTTGTGGAATCTTAAGGAATAAATGTATATTTTGTTGTGGGATTTACGACATTTTGCATTTTCTTTTTCGCCAGACCATTTGGCACCAAACACTGAACTCCGCTATTATGTTTTTTTATTTACCCTGCAAATAGTATTGGACTTCTTCCTCCATTTTGATCAAATTGACTATTCTCTGGACTGTTCCAATGTTATTCAAGCATGGACAATGTCACTGTTAACAAGCGTTTGTAGTGAAACGACGTGTCTTTGTATGATACAAAAAAGTAAAAAATTTGTTTTTAAAAGTTTATTAAAAACAATATCTGTATACTATATTTAAAAAAACTGAACAATGAGGTTAAATAATATATAAGATCAGTTCAATATAAATTAAAATAAATTAATCTTTTTAAATAAGCAAAATTATGATTTTCTTGTGAGCCAAATTTAGATAATACAGTCTATCTTCTGTCATTGTTGATATGATCCATGCTTTTATTCGATGAAGAGTAGGAAATGACCTCTCGCTCGTAGCATTACTGACGAGCATTGAAACGAAAATTTTGAATATATTTCTGAGATTTGAGTAGATATCTTTATCACAGTTTATTAAAGCATCTACAACGATATCTGATAGATTTTCAGATATTTTCCATGTTTGTTGCCAATGTTCAGGCTCAAGTTTAGATGTTAGTAGGTGTTTATCTCTTTTATCAAATATAATCAGCTCATCTGCTAGTTGTGGTTTTAAAAAAATACAACCCGGTAGTAATCTTCAACATTTTGGAAGTGATTGTTTCGTTCAAATCTTGTCTTTTCGATTGGAACCTTGATTTGAACGCAATTAACCTTAACTTTTTCAAAAATCGCTTTAAATTGTTCTTCGGCTTTATTTCTTTTCTCTTCAAGGCACATGATTAAAGTTTTGATAAGGCTTTATTCTTTTTGAAGATCTATATCGTGCTTTTGTAAAATGATACTAAGCGGTTGTGTTACAATAAGTATCACACTTAATATGTTAATTCCGCAAATAAATTCAAAAGTACTAAGGAGTTCCTTAGTATAAAGATAGAGATACTACCATTCCACTCAGATATTTTTTCCAAAGCTTCTACTATATGATGTAAACTTGTTGCAAAGTGTAAAATTGAGTCGTGACGGTCCACCCATCTTGTCTCGCATAATGTAGAGAGTTTTGCTTCCAAATCCTTTGCTGAAACTACGTTTCGCTTGGCATGATTATATTTAAAAAACTGTTTCGTTGCTTTAACAAATGATACTACTTTTTGTATTAATTTTTTTAATTAATTAATTAATTAATTTTTGCTTTTTGAAATTGAGTTTCTTGATTTATGGGAATAGCAAGGCGTTTGTTTCGCATTAACAAGCCTTAGTTAATTTCAAAATTCTATTCGATAATTTTTGACGAAAGCACGTATTTGTCTTGGAAAAGCCAGATTTCCTTATCTTTAAGATATTTCAACATACAACAAAAAGTTATTAAGGAAGAATTTATTGGCTTTGTTGCAAACGCATTTGAAGATGCTTCAAAGGATATTGATGACGTTGATGTTTCAATTGATGCGAAGGCACTATCATCAAGAGTTCTTAAAGCTTTGACAAATTTTGTAGTAGTTGGAACAGATGGGTGTCCTCTGATGTCAGCAGAAAATGCGACACGCATTATCAAGTCAAACGTTTAGTCTTTGAATAAAGATGGCACCTGCTGGGATTGAATGTAGAATAAGTATTTGAATACGGTTGACTAGATGTTTCATTGGAAATAACTATTAGGATTACGATTTGGATACTTATTGAACATTTCGTTAGAGATTCAATAAAAAAAAACAAAAAAAAAAACTTGCTGGGATTTCCAAAAATTTTGTACCTTTAAAAAAATTATTATTATTGGGAATTCTTGTTTTATCGAAATAAACAACACATATTTTTATAATTTGGGGGGGGGGGGGGGATTCCTTATCCCCCCCCTGAAACCGCGCCTGCTAAGTACCTACACATACATATGTACATAATACGCATAGATAACATTCTTGGCTTCTTATAGCCTCCACCAAAATTAGTTGTGAAGAGGGTATATTAAGTTTGTCATTCCGTGTGAAACTTTTTTATTATTCATCTCAGACCCTATAAAGTATATATATTCTGGGTTCTTGAGTAATTTTAAGTCGATTTAGCCATGTCCGTCTGTCTGTCCGTCTGTCCGTCTGTTGAAAACACGATCACTTTCGAAAAACTCAAAAGAAATAAACAAACTTGGTGTCAAATTGCTTGTAGTTATCCTAAGTAGTTTGGGATTCAAATCCAGCAAAATCGGTTCAATAAGATCTGAGCTATGAATCAAAATGTGGAACCACCACCTAAAAAAAATTGATAATTTTGTTACAAAAACTAACATACATGGTGGAAAAATGCACAGAATGATATAAGATTTCGCAACAGTTCGTTTTATTTAACTGAAAATCACGCTGTAAAATTTCTTGAAGATCCGTCTATGATTTACCCTAGGCCCCATATAAGCCCTACTCCCGGAAAACAGTATAGTAAGCCTAAAACCCTAACTAACAATGCTATCATAACAAATTTTGGCACGTCACAGTTAAATAAGACTAGAAATGAAACTATTAAGTTTCGTGAAGATCGGTCCATAATTTACCATAGGCCCCATATAAAACCTACTTCCGGAAAACAGTTTAGTACGCCTAAATCCTTAAAAAATAATGCTATCATAACAAAATTTGGTACATCAAAATTTTTTAGAACTAAAAATAAGACTGTGAAATTTCGTGAAGATCGGTCCATACTTTACCATAGGCCCCATATAAGCCTTACTCCCGGAAAACAGCTTAGTAAGCCTAAAAACGTAAAAATTATTCTATCATAACAAAAGTTGGTACATCACAGTTTTATTGAACGAGAAATAAGACTTTAAAATTTTGTGAAGAACGGTCCATCATTTACCATAGGCCCCATATAAACCTTACTCCCGGAAAACAGCTTAGTACGCCTAAAAACGTAAAAAATAACGCTATCATAACCAGGGACCGTAACAGTTATGCCTTTTTTTTTATAAAAGTCAGATGAAAACAGTTATTTTTTGATTTTTATTTTTTTGGACAAAAATAACACTTATTTTTTGATTTTTATTTTTTTGAACAAAAATAGCTGTTATTTTTTGATTTTTATTTTTTCGATCAAAAATAACAGTTATTTTTTGATTTTTATTTTTTTGAACAAAAATAACAGTTATATATTGATTTTTATTTTTTCGAGCAAAAATAAAAGTTATTCTATAAACAACTGTACGTGATTTAATAATTTAGATGACTTTAATAATTATTTTAATGTGCATTAGAGATTCCAATGATAATTACACACTAAAATAAAAATTTAAAGTCAACTAAATTATTAAATCACGTACATTTATTTAGAGAATAACTTATATTTTTGCTCGAAAAAATAAAAATCAAAAAGTAACAGTTATTTTTGTTCAAAAAAAATAAAAATCAAAAAATAACTGTTATTTTTGATCGAAAAAATTAAAATCAAAAAATAACCGTTATTTTTGTTAAAAAAAATAAAAATCAAAAAATAACTGTTAAGTTTGATTGAAAATATAAAAATCAAAATTATAAAAATCAATATATTTTATCATTGACAAGTGCATGAGGAACAATATGGTATACTTGAATCAGTTTTTCGACATTTATTTCTATATGCTTTTTTTGTTTTAAAATTCCAATATAACTGTTATTTTCGGTCCCTGATCATAACAAAATTTGATACATCACAGTTTTATAGAACTAGAAATGACACTGGGAAATTTGGTGAAGATCGGTGCATAACTTACCATAGGCCTCATATAAAGCCCACTCTGGTAAAATAATTAAATACGCGGTAAACTTTCTTCCAGTTTAGCTTCATATGGCCAGAAAAAATGTTATGCAATTTTGTGATATATTGATATATATATATTGAAATTTATGTTTTTTAATACCAGAAACCGTTCTACAGAATTTGGGATGATTGGTTCATAGCTTACCATGGCTTTTATATAATTTGTTCTCTTGAAAATCATTTAAGTTCAGCTTAAACTTATATTCTACTCAAAATTTTTAAAATTGATTCTGATTGTCGATCAATAATTTTATATAGGTCTAAACCGCAACAAATTTTAATGCAGATGTCTGTTTGTACAAAGATTATAATAATAAATAGACATCATACAGATATTAGTCCTAAAACATTCGAAGTGTCGGTGGAGGGTATCAAAGATTCGGCACAGCCGAATATAGCACTCTAACTTGTTTTTATTTAATTTTACTTAAAATCCTTTAAAATAATGATATTAGTAGTCTATTTTAATGCGCGACGTCCAAACTTATTACACAGCCCACGTAACTTTACTTTAAATAATTTATTTTATCTTTTGCGAATATTATTTAAAAACGAAATTTTTCAATGAATATTTTTTAGGTAAAATAAAAATTTGTTCTGATTTTAAATTTTAATATAGAATTTACATCATCTTTCGGGGAAAAAACATACATGTGTATGTATGTACCTAAAATCAACACAAACTTGATTTAATAAAAAAAAATCGCAAAACATTCATATGCAAATTAGTACTCGTATAAAATGGTTTCTTGTTTCGAAAATAAATAATGTCGTATTTGATCAAAAATAAAAAACAATATCAAAAGAATTATATATGACAAATAAAGTGTGACTTTATATCTAGAGAATCACTTTTTAATATACATAAAATAAATTTTGAATATATTCTAACTTGTTTGCAAATAGAAATTTAGTAAAAAATTAAAAAATCATTTCTTAATATTCAGTTCAACTGATTGGCAAAACCATTGTTATTAAAAATGGGTGACTCCATTTATTTGTATACTAGACTGGTCGTAATTATTTTTTTTTTTTAAATTTAATTGTTTGCGCTGCTTAAAATATGAGGTTTGGTGTAAGAAATCATGTCCTAATTTTTCAGCTCAATCCGACGGTGCCTAGTCGTGCCAAGGGGGGCCCAAAGTTCCCCATATTATGAAAAAGCATCTATTCAATCAGATACTAGTTGAAAAGCCGGTCCCAAAAACCGAAAATCACGATCTTCCGCAGAGAAAGTACTTTAAGTATGCCAAATTTCAGCTTCATATGTCAACAAACATCCGGACATACTAAGAAATTATATATTGAATAGATAGATTAAAGTATTTGCTATTTAATATTATAGTATGATACGAACGAAAGATTTTTAACGTAATTCGGGTACGCTGAATCCAGTGGTGCTAGCCGTTTTTTAGGTTAGCTCTGGTTTTCGAGATATACCGTTATTTCGAAAATTAAGGAGGCTGCACAACATAAGTATGTTCGCGTAACTCAAAAACGCTTTAGCTTATTGAAAAAACTAAAAAAACCCGAAATTCCGCAATAAAATTAACTTTAAGAAGGTAAAACTTTTTTCTTATATGCGCAGTCGTTTTAGAAACATAATTTTTTTTTTTTGAAAAAAAATAATTTTTTTTATGAAAATTTCGAAACTTTTGTTTTTTAAAAATTGGAAAATGCAGCTATGCTTATAATTTTTTGCAGACATATAACAAACGAAGTTGCAATTAAAACAAGCTATAAATGATTAAAATCTGTTAACAACTTTTGATTTTATGTATTCACAAAAGACGAAAAATTTTAATTACTTTAAGAATGTCATAGAACGCAATATTTGTACGAGAGCCCCCCCTAATAAGTAGTGGTAAAGGGCAAGTATGTCTCGAGAAAATGTTAAGGACAAAAAACTAATTGAGGTCGGTCATACAATTGATTCCCCTAGGGGCGATTCCTTGGCAGTTATCGGGCTTTTTCTTCATTATATTTCCAGTCGGTATTTAAAATTTTAAATGGGTCCACCCTTAATGAATGGAGATAGCAGGTAGGTATGTTAGAAATAAATGATGGAGATGAAAAAAATAGTGCGGTTGGTAATACATTTGACCCTTCTAGGGGCATCCTAGGCACAACAGGGGCCAAATTTAAGAATTTCAACCATACAAATAGGGCGGTTAAATAAAATTCTGTATTTTCCAGATTTAAATAAAATTCTGCATTTTCCATTTAAAAAAACCAGAATTTCGAAATTTTCAATTTACCCTTCGCCACCGGTTGAAATGAAATATATAAATTTTTCATTCATTCCAAGACATAGAATGAATTCTAAATCCGGCCCACCTTGGAATAAAAAGCAATTAGCTCGTGGTAAAAATGACAAAAATAAATCCTACAAAATATTCAAATGTTTTCTAGATATTCGGTTGATTTTTCAAGATTTTTTGATCGTCGGACTTAATATAGGAGAGTTATGCACTTTACTTGCATTAAATCAAAAATAGTATAAAATGTGTTCCAAAATCATTTTTAAATTTTATTAATGCAAAAAAAAGAACAACTGGTTTTGCTGCAGTGATGAAATTTAATCAAAATGAATCATGTTATACAGGGCTACCGTTGGAAATTTACGAAAAGGGTCGTAAAAAGGGGATTTTTCAGAAAAAGGGGTAAAAAGGGCATTTAAATAAAAAACGGTTAAGTTTTTTATAAGCAGTATTCCTCATTTTAATGAACACTATTTCAGGTAGGAAGTGCTCAAAAAACTTAATTTTATGGAATGCCCTGTCCTGTTTTTTGCAGCTGACAAGAAGTTTGTTCTGTATCATTATATCGGGTGATTTTTAAGCTATTATTTTTTTGGCAACACTGGTTTAAACAGCTGACGCACGTTTCGTGTTTTGTTTCACTGTCAAACATATTCAGTTTGGTCTATAATTTAACCATGAATTGTCTTACAAACGAACAACGCTTGCAAATTATTGAATTTTATTATCAAAATGCGTGCTTTGTTAAGAAAGTTCATCGCGCGCTTTTTGTGTTCAGCGACGAAGCTCATTTTTAGCTCAATGAGTACGTTAATAAGCAGAATGGTCGATTTTGGAGTGAAGATCAGCCAGAAGCATTGCAAGAGCTACCAATGCATCCAGAAAAAGTCACAGCTTGGTGCGGTTTTTGGACTGGTGGCATCATTGGACCGTACTTTTTCAAAGATGATGCGAATCGTAACGTAACTGTGAATGGTGAGCGCTACCGTGAGATGATGTCCAACTTTTTTTTGTCCAAAATGCAAGAGCTTGACTTGCATGACATGTGGTTTCAACAAGACGGTGCCACACAGCACGCTTAACAATGGACTTATTGAGAGGCGAGTTCTGTGGACATTTTATTTCACGTTCGGGACCGGTCAATTGACCGCATATATCGTGCGATTTAACGCCTTTAGACTATTTTTTGTGAGGCTATGTTAAAGCTCATGTCTTTACACACATGCCCGCTTCAATTGACGCATTGGAAGACAACATTGAAGCATTTATTCATGAGATACCGGCCGAAATGTTGGAAAGAGAATGCCAAAATTGGACTAAGCGGATGGACCATTTGAGGCGCAGTCACGGTCAACATTTGCATGAAATAATCTTCAAACATTAAATTATATGGACCGTTCTAACGATTCAAATAAAGATTTCATGCATGTTTCTGAATTTTATGTTTTTTTTTTAACTTTCCTATAGCTCTTAAAAAATCAGCCATTAGCTAATTTTTTTATGCTTTCAATGTTATTTTCCGATATTTTTTTTTTTTTTTACCGAGTTAGCGATTTCAAATATATATTACGGTTTTGCAATCCTTCGCGAATTGAAGCCATGTTGGCGAATGAAACGATTTGTTCCTGTAAGTTTTCTGATTCTTTAAAGATTTTACGATTTCTAATAAATATAAGACACTGCTATCATACCGTTATTACCAAATATTTGGGAATTTCCGCCAATTTAGCAAATTTTTTCGAATGTTTTCATTCCGGTTAGTTTTAGGGACTTTAAATCAATTTTATGGCGCTATTTTTGCAACTTCTCCGAGTTTTTAAATTTTAGCGTAGCTTTGTTTCTCTTTGAGGCAATCGCCGCCGTTTTAAAAATAGCCCGATACATAAACCGAAGTCACCGATTTTACAGGGTACGCTCAACACTGTCGATTCAAAAAAGGGCGAGAAGTTCATTATCTTATGCCATTATTAAGAGTGAATTTGTTAGAATAAAACACGCTACTCTTTAAGAGAGTATGTATAAGAGAGAGGTCCCATTAGCCGACCGTAAATGTAGAAATGTAAATGTAATGTAAACAGCTGATCGTTTCTGTTATATGGAAAGCAATGCAAATGCTTAACTGACTGTAATGTCACTTAACCGTAACGTGCCAACCTGTAGAAAATAGAATTTGATTACGAGGTTACGTGACAGTTGTAGATAGTGATGGGCTGCTTATATTTTAAATGCAATGCGGGTAAAATCACTCTTTTTGTTTGGTACTTTTTCAGTTATAATATCTGTGGACTTTTGACAAAATAAGTTACAATCCATACATATTTTCATTTATACAAATATATGTTTAGATGTATAAAATTAACAAATGTAGACATATCCACAAACAAACAAAGTCTGGATTTTAATACCCAGTGGTACAGCGTGCTAGCTCTGTACGTGTATATTCGCTAGCCATTTAAGAACTACCGCTAGTCCCCCCACAATCTACCTCACATACTTTTGAGTGGCGAATTTAACATGGTGATGTCATTGGAGGTGACAATTGACCCCTCCCTGCATTACCTTTACCTACCTATGGAGTTAGCGCAGTAAAACTACACAGTTCACTGCTCCGAAAGTGCTGCAGCGGCGCTAACATCTAAGAGGTAGCACAAGAACTGTACCTAAATCGCTAGCATAGTCGGTACCTCTCATTCGGCAGTCATTTCTCTAGGACCCGAAAGCATGTCTCTCCACTATTTGTGTATAAATAAATAATTTTTTGTTTACAAACGTATAGGTATGTACCTACATTATTTTTATTTTAATTAAGTTATTCATTTGACAAAATATTTGAAAACATAAACTTATAATTCATATTTGCTGCATATGTGCTTTTGTAGAGAACTATTATTACAGTTAAGTTAAGAAAATGATAAAAAAACTTGATTTTCTGTCATTTCTCCCATAATTTTCTTTACGCTAACGTGAAAAATATCATGATTCGCTCATTAATTTCTTGTAGAGTTGTAGAGCTTCGCACTCTCAAATCTAAAATAAGACTGAAGTATTAAAAAATATTAAAAAAACACAAAGAACAAACAAGCTGTGATCATTAAGTTTTTGTTGTTTTAATAACGGGATCTATTCAGCTTAACCATTGCTGCCCTTAGTGACGGTAACAGAATTGAATGAATAAAAAATATCAACCATTTCACTAGTACCTATAGTCGATGGTTCTTTGCTATACCACTGGGACTAGCTCTGTAAGTGTATATTCGCTAGCTCATTTAAAACTACAGCTAGTCCCACACAATCTACCTCACATGCTTTTAAGTGGCGAACTTAACACGAGCATGTCCTACGAGGTTGCGATTGACCCCTCTCTGCAGAACCTTTACCTACCATAAGGGTTAGCTACTTATATCCACAAAGTGTGGTAGCAAAAAGCAAGCGATGTTGTGGTTTTATTAACGGGATCTATTTCGTATACACATTTTTTTGTGTTGTCGTTGAAAAAAAATTGTTTTCTGCATTACTTGGAGCTATAGAATTAGCTAGCGAATCGTGGGTACCTATTTTAACATGTTGACATACGATATTGGTGTCTAGAGAAAGATGTAAGTATGATTTGAATGGCACATCAGTAGTCCCTAGTACAAATTGAATAAAAGTGCTAGCTATTTCGCCTGTCATTAGTGGCGATTGCTTCTTTTTATACTACTGGGTAGTATTAAAACCTTGTTTAGGTGTATGCACATTTTGAAATTAATGTAAGAACATGTGTACGAATATGATGTAATAAATATTTGTTTTTTGTAAATCTGTAATATTAATATCAAATATTAAATTATTTATTTATTTATACATGCAGGAAATACAGTTTTAATACTATGTATTTAAATAACTTGGTACTTTTTCTGCAAAGCGGTCACCATTTCAACATTTTTAATTCTCATCACTGTGTGTGTTGTTTTATGTATACTAATGCTTTTTTGTTTTTGGTTGTGAAAAACAGCTGACACGTTCTTACATGTTCTATAAGTGCACAAACGAGCTTACAGTACGTTACGGTACTTTACATTGCATTTAATTACATTTACGGTCGGCTAAAGCGGCCTTTATGTTTGCTACCATCGAAAATCTAATTAAGAAGTCGTAAAAAATCTTTTAACGCAATTTTTTTTTAGGAATGCTAACTACTTTTTAGGAATGTGTGTTCTATATTTTGCTATTAAATCTCCACTTGAAGTCCATTCCTCCATCTCCGCTTCGAGCTAATTAGGAGCAGAAAGCATGGAATTGTTAGTTTCTACTTTGAGTCTGTTCCATATCAAGCAATGCTTATTTCGAAAACATTTGTTTAGCACTACTGTTCCGCAGTGTTAACAAAAAAACAAAATGTGAATGCTGTTTCCAAAAAAAGTTCAACAAGCGTCACAAAATAGGTGAAAATGATACAAAAGTATAATTGATACTTTAGTATCACTACGGTAACGCTGATTTTATATACCCTTTATAAGTAATATGTTTGCTTATTTTTTTCTACCACTTATTCGTATGCTGCCTATTATTAGACTGGCTTTTTTCGATAGCCAAACAGTTGCAAAATTTCTAAAAAAAACTAAAATTCTCTTACAAATATGATTCTGACAAAATTCCGAGTAGTATTTTTATAACATGTGCAGAAGCCTTATCTATCCCTTTAACAATATTGTTTAAAACATCAATACAATTTGGGTCTTTTCCAAAAATTTGGAAGGAATCTTTTATTGTTCCATTTTTTAAGTCTGGCACTAGAGCTGATATCAAAAATTACTGTGGTACTGCAAAACTTAGTACTATACCTAAACTTTTTGAAAAATTAATAACAGAAAATTTATATTATTAAGTCTTAAGATATTATCTGCATACCAACACGGATTTTAAAAAACCTTCTTTAACTCACAATTGCAATCAATAGTGTTATTTCCGTATGGAATCAAACAAGAAACTTCAATTAATCGGGTTAACAGATCTTGGCTTAAACTGGATTGACTCTTATCTATGGAAATTCTAAAAATTTTGTTTTTGTTTAAAATGTGGTTGTACGAAAAAAGAATTCTATCGCACATCGGAAATAGGCAGTAAATAAGTTTCTTGTATAAAATTTAATTAGTTAATTTTCTAATAATAAAAACATAAAATTATTTTTCTTTGTTGAAATACAGTAGACGCTCGCTTATATGAACTAATTCAGACAGGGAACGTTCACAAATGGAAAAGTTCACATAATCGAGATAATATAAAATAAGTATATCAAATCATTTTTAATATGTGTACATTAAGGCAATAACTTTTTCACACTTTTTGCGAATATCAAAAAGGGCATAGTATAGTCCAAGGTATATTTACACAAGGTAGACTCATTTGGGAGTGTATACACGCTGCTCTATAAAAGGTACCAAATTGTCAAAATTGTCTTCATATAAAACAAAAACAATTTAACGCACACATGTACACATTTTTTCTCATATACACGAAATTTTACGTTAAGGTACCAACTAGGGGTAATCAGCTGACAAACATATGGGCCAACGAGTTTACCTTGTGTAAATATACCTTGGTATAGTCGTGTAGAACATTAAAAGTTATTAATAAAAAATATCATAGTTTTTTCGGATTGTAAAAAATGTTTACGCAGGGATCGGGTTGAAGTTTGAAAACAACCATTTTTATCTCACGGAAATTTTAAAAAATATACACCGGATATTTGTATATTTTCCTATACGTATCACTTAAATGCTATTTTCCTACGGTTTACAATTCACCGCGGTTCAAAATTTCTTGGGAGGTTTTAGAAATTTGCTTCCCTGCGTGAGGTTTTTTTTCGCAAAACGACGGGAGACAGGTGTTTTCATTACTAAAACATTCTTGGCCACTCCTTGGTACTATGACAAAAATTTGGTTATATCCCTGGTGTACATAAGGGGAACAACCAAAATAAGGCCCTATCACCACGCTGTAGCCGATGTTGTGCTGAAACCGAAAAATTTTCCCTCAGGTCATTTCGGAACAAAAACGTTCCGCGTCGAAGCCAATTTTTTATTTTATAATTATTTAGCTATTTACATTTCTTAATGTAATTATATGATTATAATCAAAATCACAATCTAAAAATTGTTTAGAAAATAAAGGGCATACTTTTGTAGAAATTTACCATGATTCTCAATCAACATTTCGTTAATTTAATATTGGTATTTTTTTCTGTGTGTAGAGTGACACAAGTTTAAATCATAATAAAATAAGGAAATGTATATTTTTAATACCAATGAAACGGGCTTTATTGGAAAGAAAATTTTATGAAATTTAAATATGATTTATGCTATGTGGCAGCCACGGCTGGCGTGTAGAAGGCGCCATCATCGTTTTTGAAGACATATGGGCCAATGGCTCCGCCATCCTATAAGGCGCACCAAACATTAATTTTCTGTGGATGTAATTGTGTTTCGACAAAAGCTGGTGGATTTAACTCACTCCAAATGCGATAATTCTGCTTATTTACGTACCCATTCAACCAGAAATGGACTTCATCGGAAAATAAAATTTTGAGCAGAAATTCAAAATAAATATCAACTTGTACTTTCGCCCATTCGCCGAATTATTTTGATTAAAAATTTTCATAATAAGCAATAAGTCAATTCAAAATGAAATTTCAAAGCAAACTAAACAAAAGAAACTATCATCTATTAAATGGGTGCTCAAATAAAGCAGTGATGCCAGCTCTAAGTTGTGGTACTCTAAAAAAACACCCTTTACAACAAATTTGTATTACTAAATATAAAAATATAAACTTACTTCGCTATCATAGGTAGTTTTTCAAAGTTTTTAAGTATTTTTAACAAAATATTTAGATAATTTTTCGAACATGGAAATTACCTAAAATTACCAGCAATATTACGACTAAAAAACTTTGTAACTGCCATGCTGCTTTTGCGCTTAGTCAATTTTATACCAAATTTTTAGATACGTTTACCTTTGAATTTATTTTGCGTGTATTACTTATTTAAACTTAAAAGGGTATAAACAATTCTGCAGAAAATTTAATGCGTAGCTATAAACTAAACTATTGTCAACAAAAAGCTTTTGCGCTCTTATTCATAATTAGAACTTTCTAAGAATTCATTAAAATTAATATACATAATAAAGTTTTCGATTTATTGATAAGCAAATTAAAGTAAAATGTAAAAGTTTTTATTAAGATAATATAAAAAATTTAAGACTTCCTAGAACTACATTTAAATATTATAATTTAAATTAAAAACTAAAAGGAAACTTAAGGAAATTCTTAACAACAAATAAAAAAATAAAAAATAATTATATTACAGAAATGTTTTTAAAACAATTCCGACTTGAGGAGGAAATAAACAAACAATTGCAATAACAAAAATTAATAGCTTAAACTTTAATAATTGATGTTTGTTTTTCTTATAAATAATTAAACATAAAAAATAAAATATTATATTGTTTCTAAACGTGCTGCTGTCCGATCTGTCTGTCTAACGCAGATTATGGTAGACAAACAAATTAATGATGAGGGTGCTAAATAATAGAATCTTAATAATGATAATTATATTTTTATTTTTTTTATTAATTTTTTTATATATTTTATAAAAGTATTGGTCAAATGTTTTTTTATTTTTCAAAAAAAAAACAATACTTTACAACAATAATACATATTGCTCATTTGCTGCAACATCATCATAACTCAAAAAAATTAAGTTTTAAAGTTCTTATATTTTTAATTTAAGGGGTGGGTTTACATCTGATTTACTTTGCATTAGTGGTATTTTTGACTACTGACGTTGCTGCAGCAAATGAGCGAGATATGCTTAAGAACAGTAATGCCCATATAATTAGAAGCAATTCAGTGAAATAATAGAGATGTTCAAAATATGTAAAAAAAAGTTCCCCATAAAAGGAAAAAACAAACATGAAACACTTATGGCCATTTTCTCATTAGGCGATTATCTTTTTCCCCAACGAAAAACTGCACATTAAAGAAATTTGGTTTTCTCAATGTCTCATTTGCTTCGATTTTATCGCAAAGCTAACCGGCACTCATCTGCCAATTATTTATTTTCCTTTTGTTTGCCGTACAGATAAATTTAATCAGCTGACTCCCAACTTTTACATGTATTTTGAGTGGTGTTGCCAGTTGAAAACTTTGTTTTTTGTCGGTATATTGAGAAAACCAAAATCGTTAACGGACAGTTTATCGGTCCAATAAATTTATGTTGACATTAAGTAACAGACAGTTTTTCGATACATTGAGAAAATGGCCATTAAATTGTTATTTTAGAGTTGCCAACACTTTATTGCACTAAAGGAAGAAGTACATAACACGCGTTAGTGCGCACGCGCTCTGTCGTCTTCTGTCAAAAAAGTTAAACTAGTGTATTTTCATAGAACAAGCTACATGCAAAATATTTTGACGCGTTTGCGCCAGAAAGTTGGTTAACTTTGAACTTTTTAACGCGTTGTGTATTTTTGGCAAGTAATCAGCTGACAATAAAAAAAATAATTTAACAAATTTGTGAATCATGAAAGAAAAATTTATTAAAGAGCTTAAAAACATACAATATTTATATAAAAGGAATAAATTCAATAAAATAATAAAATCTTGATATACTTTCGAACCCATTTTCAATGCACAAATAAGTAAACAAATAAAAAACAGCTGACAGGAATGGCTTTTGTAACGCGTGTTGTGTAACTTGCAATATTTTACGCGCTAAAGTTTTTAAACGCACGATACTCGTCGACGAACTAACGCGTGTTATGGACTTCTACCTTAATGGCGGCAAATATAAATATTGCGTTTATTTTAGGATACCCTTAACCGTTGACGGCATAATTGGCATTTCGATGGCATGCTGTAGAACTCTCCTTAAGCAAAAGTCAAAAAGGAAAGCTCAGAAGAGATAGCAGGGTGAGAATATCTGGTCCTTAGCCATGACTTATATAACTATATATATATATATCCTTTATTTATCTTAAAATAAAATAAAACAAAAAATGTTATGCGGGAAAACCCCGCGTACTACTTACTTTTGGTAGAAGCCAGATAAGGACCGTGATATCAGATAACGGGTCAATGGTTAATATGAACCCATGCGATGAGGATGGGCCCAGGTTATAATGACTACTGCATAAGTTGTCATGATGTTGAGGAAACGGTGTTTTACTTTCTCTGCCAATTCACCGGTCTCGGGGTTATAAGGATCAGGCATTTTGGGGACCAGAATTGCTTGGGTGCTCTTTCTATTGTAAGGTTATGATCGATACCTTTTTTCCGCGGGAAATTGAGATGGTTCGAAGCTGCGGTGATGTCTTAAGCCTAATCTGTTGAATTCTGGGTCGACTCTGGTCACTGACTCACAGTATCACAAAGGGACCGCTGTAAGGATCTAACTAAGCCGGCCTCAAAGTTTGTTGAAGATACTCCAACAACATCACACAAGTAGGTAAAAAATGATTCGCTTGTAGAAACAACCAAAACAAAAGAATGAGAAAAAAAACATACATTATTTTCATGTTTAAAAAGTAAAATCAACAGCAAAAGTTCTCATTTAGGCCCGTTTTCACAACTTACCGATAGCTAAAGATGAGATTTTATCGGCCGTATAAAAAGTGTTATTACAACTTTACTTTAACCTACCAGGTAGGATGAACCTTATCACCCACTTTAGGTTAAATGGAACACTTTTTATAAGGCCGGTTGAAGTTTACTTTAAGCTATCGGTAAGTTGTGAAAACGGGCCTTAATATATACTTTTAGTTAAATATGAACATACAATTTTAAAGTAGAAAACATAATATTCTCCTTCTGTCTTTGGGGATAAATGTTTTAAGTTAGAATCAATCTAATTTCATTTTCGGATTATTTGCGATTAAATCAACTTTATAAAAATTGAATCAAGCGTATTTTGATATTGATTCAATCTTAATTTTACTTAATCCAATCGGAATATTTCAAGTACGAACTCGGGTTTGGATATGTATAAGTTAAGTATTTTGCACTTGAATAATCCGTATTTGAATCAATCTTTCTGTACTTGATTCAAGAAAATCCATACTTACCGTACTAATGATACAGCATTGGATTGATTTAGGTATGGATGGATTAATTTTTCTTTTCAGTGTAAGTCAAATTTGGTCCGATTAATGCCAGACACAATGTGTGGAAGTATAGTCGTTCAAGCCCGACCATGTGATTCACTACAACACAGTAATAACAAACAGTTTAGTACGCCAAACAAAATGATGTTCTAAGACTAACAGCCGTACCTTCGCTTAGCTTTTGCGTTGATATGCCATTGCTATCAAGAGCGTCAACGTTGTGTCGCGAACACACAAAGCCACATTCAGAAAAAAAAGTGCCCCGTTAGGCTAACTGGTAGTAAGCTAGCATATTAGTGCAGGGGTTGCGGGTTCGATTCCTGCCAGAGACTCTGATCGCTAGAAGACAAGCGTAGAGCTTTGCTGGATCAGCATAATAAAAAAAATAAAACCGATTGACCGAAAAATAGCTAAAATGCCATTATTTATTAATAATAGTGGTCAACTTAACTATTAAATGCGCTGACAAAATAGGATTTTCCAATTGCAAAGCGTTGGCGCAGCTTTATTTAGGGATGCTTAATACAATTTTAATGGTCAGAACCTTTTTTGATAGCTATAAAAAGTGTACCGCTTTTATTTAAATAGTGCTGTAAGACTCATATAGGAGCTCTTTGTCGATTCTGGACCTACAGATACAAAATTTTTGACATGGCATAGTAGTTATTATAAAAGTTATCGTTGCCAAAACTTTTATCAACACCAGGTTTGTCAGATGTTTTTTAAATCTGTTCTCCAAATTGTAAATTTATATTCGTAAGAATTTGAAAATATTATTTTTTTAGAAAAAGCTTCTCCCATCAACAATAAATGTCAGTGTTTTCATCAAGATTAAAATTGGGAATTAAGCAAGACAAACGAAATCATGTTAATTGAAAATTTTATATTCCGAAAAATTATTTTGATAATAAACTGGCAAGTGCACGGCCTAAAAAAAATTAACTGGAAACATGCTATATTTTTTGATTTTCTTGCGAAAACAATGAAGTAAGTTATTTTTGTTTTTATTTTGTTTTTTCTTAACCTACTTACAACTACAAATAATGTTGGGATACAATAGAAAAGAAACACTCACTGTTTATTGTTGTTGTTTTTTGTTTAAGCCCTGATATTGTTTCAAGTAAAACTGTTGCTTATAATTCTTATTCGCTTAACAGTTTTATTTGTATAAAATCTTTAGTTGTTCTAAAATTTTTGGAAGAAGTTTCCTGATGATCTGGCCTAATCAACGAGTGAAATTTTCAGTGTTTTTATCAAGAATTAAAATTGGGAATTAAGCACGACAAACGAAATCTTGTTAATTGAAAATTTTGTTTTCCTAAAAATCACTTTGATAATTTGTTCTTCCCCGAAAATTCGCACTTAATACTCTTAAATTTGAATTAAATAAAGGCGAAAGAATTCCCATGTATGTATATGACTCATAATCTCAGAATATAATTTTCTTTCGGCCGGTCCATGCTTGCGCATGTATCCCAAAATGGGGATACTCTAGAAAATGTAAATGTATGTACTGTTGTGCGAGGGGAAGGCCAAGAAAGCACAACATCAGAGAAATAATTAATGCAATTAGGTGTACATCTTCTATCTATATACATATATAAAACAGGATGTGTGTATGTATGTAACGTATGGACTCCAAAACGGCTGGGCCGATTTTGTTGAAATTTTCAGGGAATCTTCAGAATATTCAGGCGGGTGATTTTTTATTTTCGGTCTGCGGGCGGAGGGGCGTGGCAAAATCCAATTTTCATATTGCACCACCAATGCCATCTATATAATTTGGACGATTTTTTCTTTAAAATGATCGCCATGGTCCAACTTAGATTTATACGAAAAGAAAATTTTGCCCCGCCCACTTTTTTCGAATAACCTAAAATCAGAAAATGGCTCCATCGATTTGACAAATTTTTCTTTCTTACCACGCCTACTTTTACGCCCACTTTTTCCATTAAGCGCATAACTTGAGAACGACTTGACCGATTTGGACGATTTTTTCTTTAAAATGATTGCCATTGCCAAAATTTTGCCCCGCCCACTTTTTTCGATTTACCATAAATCCAAAAACGGCTATATCGATTTGACTAATTTTTCTTTAAAATGTTCGTATTAATCCATTTTACGTTTTCATAGAAAGAAAAATGTACCACGCCTACATTTACGCCCACTTTTTCTATAAAGCGCATAACAAAGCTTGACCAACTAAGGTTTTTACGGAAAGAAAATTTTTCCCGCCTACTTTAACGCTCACTTTTTTCGATTTACCTAAAATCAGAAAACGGCTCCATCGATTTGACTAATGTTTCTTTCAAATGTTCGTATCTTTTTAACGGATTTTAAAAATCGAACGCAAACATTTCTCCTAATTTGGACAGGACAACGTCTGTCGGGTCAGCTAGTATAAAATAATAGGTGGCTGTAAATGACAGATGCTGCCAAAAGGCTTTCCGCAATGGAAGATTGTTTATCCGAGCTTTTTTTTATATACTTTTTCTACTGTGTTAACGGACTTAACTTCCAATAACTTTACTGGAAAAACAAAACTATTTCTGGATAAAAAACGATAATAAATGATTAAGAGAGCCTTTAAACGTATGACAATAACGGTTTTACAATTTGACAAGTGGACAAAACTCGATGTTGTAAAACATTTTTTTTAATCAAAATTTTATTAAATAATTTATTTTATTGCTTTATGTGTTTTTGTTTTGTTTTTTTCCACCTTGTATTCCAAGATGAGTAATAAACCGGCACAAAACATGAGACCCAGAGAACAAAAAACGACCGACAACAACAAACCAACAATCATTAATTTAAAAGATGCTGTTTAAAAATTTAAAATTCTACGAGCTTAAAAGATAATTAACCTGTGCTTTGAGAGTGAGTGAGCATCATCTTTTTTTCATTGTTGTTTCTAATTTCGTCTTAATTATATTCAGCACACTTTAATTTATTAGAAGTTTGTATTGATTTGTGTGTGTGTGTTAGGTTTTTTTATTATTTTGCATGTCAAAACATTTGTTGACGTTTGTTTAGACAAAAAAAAATATCTATATAAATAAAAAGATCTTTAGCTATTTCAAGTTATTAAGATTTTAACAGTGCAAGTTGATATAACAAAAACGAAAAATTAAAAAATTACATCCTCAATTCAAATAAAATTTTTATTAAGAGATTGAAAACAAACGTTAAGATATAAAAAATTAAAAAAGTTAAAATGAAGTGTGTTCTTTTAAGTGTATTTTTGGTGGTTAGTATTTAACAATTTATTTGGTTTAAAGTGACTTTAAGTAAAGAGAAATAAAATCTATGTAAAATCGATTAAATATTAAATTTAAAAGTGCTTAAAAAAAAGTCCAAATGAAACTTGTTGAAAAAAAATTAACCAAGAAAATTAATAATAATTTAAACTAAACTTGAAAAAATACAAATTCTTAAGTTTTATTGCTACAAAAAATATTGTTATTTTTAAGAGTCCTTGAAACTAAAATTAAAAGGAATAAGGAATTCATTTTGAAATTGTTGATTCCAATAAAACCGACATGGCATTTACAAAATCTCAAATTTGGATTTAATTGGACATATCGCCCATTTGCTGCAAGACCGGCATAATACAAAAAAATCAAAATCGAGATAAGCGCATTTAAAGTTTTTAATTTGCTCTAACTACTTAGAAAAAGAGAAGACACATTCTCTTCAAACTGGGAAAATATAAAAGATATAAAGATGAATTAAATACACAATATTAAGAAATTCAATTCTGCATCTCTAACTCCAAAATTTCATATTTTAAGTTATGCCGGTCTTGCAGCAAATAAGCGATATGTTGTTAATAGCATATTTGATATCGTATTAAAAGTTTTACAAAAATTTTGTATATTTTTAAATTTATGTTCAGACCTTACAAATATTTGCCGAAAAAACATGACCAGCAAATTCATCAAACTTTAATTTTATTTTTTAAAATTTTTATTGATTTACTTAACTTTGTTTGTGAAAAGATAATTGTATAATGTTATTAAGAAACTGTTTGATCTAGCAAACGTTTTGCAAAAGTAGGTATTAGGTGTGAACACAATCTTTTTTTTTTTTTTTTGTAAATACTACTTTAAATGTTTTTAAAAATAAAACTGCTAATTCAGATTTGCCCTTCGCCATATTATTAAAAATCTTACCAAACCTTAAATTCGGAAATGCACTTGTATATAGATCAGCTGAAATAATAAGGCAATTCCCAAACTGTTCTATTGTTTCATATTGATTGTAAGTTTATAAAAATATAGTAAATACAACCAACATGCCACAATAAAACACTTTTTGAATTGCCTAAATGGACCGGTTTGGTTTATTTTCAATATTTAGTGATCCTATCTGTGCCAAATGTGTTGCCCTAAGTTTACTTGGCATATAATGGGTGATTTTTTAAGAGCTATATGTAAGTTTTTTTAAAAAAATAACACATAAAATTCAGAAAAATGCATGACATCTTTATTTGAATCGATAGTACGGTCCATATAATTTAATGTTTGAAGATTATTTCATGCAAATGTTGACCGTGACTGCGCCTCAAATGGTCCATCCGCTTAGTCCAATTTTGGCATACTCTTTCCCACATTTCGGCCGGTATCTCATGAATAAATGCTTCCATGTTGTCTTCCAATGCGTCAATTGAAGCGGGCATTTGTGTATAGACATGAATTTAACATAGCCACACAAAAAATAGTCTAAAGGCGTTAAATCGCACGATCTAGGCGGCCAATTGACCGGTACCGAACGTGAAATAAAATGTTCACCGAACTCGCCTCTCAATAAGTCCATTGTTAAGCGTGCTGTGTGGCATGTGGCACCGTCTTGTTGAAACCACATGTCATGCAAGTCAAGCTCTAGCATTTTGGGCAAAAAAAAGTTGGATATCATCTTACGGTAGCGCTCACCATTCACAGTTACGTTACGATTCGCGTCATCTTTGAAGAAGTACGGTCCAATGATGCCACCAGCCCACAACCGCACCAAACTGTGACTTTTTTTGAATGCGTTGGTAGGTCTTGCAATGCTTCTGGCTGATTTTCACTCCAAAATCGACAATTCTGCTTATTAACGACCCCATTGAGACAAAAATGAGTGTCGTCGCTGAACACAATTTTTCGAAAGAAGCGCGTGATGAACTTTCTTAAGAGTGCACGCATTTTGATAATAAAATTCAATAATTTCCAAGCGTTGTTCGTTTGTAAGGCGATTCATGGTTAAATTATAGACCAAACTGAAGATGTTTGACAGTGAAACAAAACACGAAACATGTGTCAGCTGTTTAAACCAGTGTTGCCAAAAAGATAATAGCTTAAAAATCACCCGATATATGATTTTATATGATTCAAGGTTTTTGGCGCTAGGAACCCCATTTTTTTAAAAAAGGGAATAGCAACAACGACTTTTAGAGTGTTTGTTCATTTTTAATGAAATAATTTTTAATTTTGTGATGGGGGATTGTTTTATACATATGTATATCGAGTCACTACCGCAAAAAAAGCTTAAGCGACATAAACATAAATTTTCAGGGGAAGGTTTTTTATTTTATTCCATAAAAATTTTGTATACATATAAAGGTTGTCGCTTATGATAAAATAGTTTTTGTGTGACCATGACATTTTAGGAGATGATGCAAGTGTTGCTAATAAAGTCATTTATAAAAAAAAAAGCGAAAATAAAATATGATGTCGCTTAAGCTTTTTTTTTTGCAGAAAGGGCTCGATATATTTCATTATAACGTAACATAATTAAACTACCTAAATATAAGCCGCAAGTGCTTTTTTATGTTAAAGTTTCTCATTTTCATACAACTAATACAAAACAAACCATTGGAACGCGAATTTAACAGCACGTGACAAAAAAATCATCAGCCTTATTCTGGTTGTCGTTGTCGTAATCGATCAAGTGGTTTTTTGTAAGAGATTAAAGTAACACCCAAGCAGTGTTCTTTGATCTCTTACAAAAAACGACTTGATCGATTACGACAACGACAACCGGAATAAGTCTTCATATTTGACAGATCGTCAGATCGGTTTGGTTTATGGAAAATTTATTGGCAATAGAATTCGCATGTTTAAAAAACGCTTGCCGCTTTTGTTTAGTTAACTCCTTTAGTTATTTCTTAAATCTAAATTTTGAATACACTTAAGCCCCAAAAATTATTCCCAATTGCTTTGATTAAAAAATGTGATTCAATCGAAAATCTAAGCTCAGACCTAGCAGCCATCTGCCAATAACGCCATAAAATGTACAAGCAAATATATGCTCAATTGAAATCTATAACAATTCAGCAAACCTTAGACAATTTTTTTAACAAAACGGTAAGACCACTTAATCAAATGGATACCAGTATGGTTGATTAAGATTCATCAGATAAAGATAGCTCAACTTGATTTAAAAGAAGAATTTCTGTTCTTCCTTTACTGTTTATATCGTTGGTCTCTTTTTTTTTAAATTAAGGCCTAAATTTGTAAAACGCAAACGCAACGCCAAAAATTATATTGAAAGCAAAATCGAAAATATTTCATAATTTTGTTGTTGTTTTCTATAGAAATTTATATTGAATTTTTAAATTTTAAACGCTGCATATCTTGTGGCGTTGATAATTTTATAACGCAATATGTATTTCTGTAGAAAGCAACAACAAAATTTTGACAAATTTTTAACATTGTTTTTGCTTTCAATGTTATTTTTGTCATTGCGTTGCGTTTTACAAATTTAAGTTTTTAGTAATTTCCAATAAATTTCACCCAAATACACCTCGTCACAAAAATATTATTAAAAATAACGGTTATACAAACACTTTAACATTTTGACACAATAAGTTTTTTGTATTACGTTTTTACGTTCTTCTATAAAGTTGCAATAAGGAAATTAGGGCCTTCCTACATGAGACCAACGATAGAAATGTTGTGTTTTTATGTTAATTTATTATTTGTTTGTAACAATTAAAAACACTTGTTCAAATAACTATGAAAAAAACTCATTTTTTATTATCAAAATTAGATGTTTTTCACTAAATATTTCAATTTTGAGCCCAAACCTTAAAAACACAAGGCATTAACATAGAAAAAAGTCATTCAATTTTCGTCTCATTTTACCGGTTCCTATTAACGACGCAAGTCTAGGCTTTGGTTTAAACTTAAATACGAAATCCTTATATTTAGACAGTGAAATCAGTTTTTTGTTCTAGAAAATTTCACTGCCAGTGCATCTTTTTTCTAAGTCTATGTTCATACGGCTCATGTCTTATTGACAAGATTACTACTGCAAAGGCATGAGGGACGAGGGGAAAAGAAACGAGTACACAGAAGCATACTGTATTTAAGTTTTGCTTTTTCATTCTTTGTTTAATTTTGTTATTGTTTTCAATATTAAAAAAGCACATGTCGTCAACATGGCATGAATCATTTGAACGCCAATTCATGTTCAAAGAAGAAAAAGAAAGAATCTTGTCAATAAGACATGAGCCGTATGAACTCAGACTAACGAAGATTTACAGTCAATCCCACGATGTCACACGATAACGTTCGCATAGAAAATTACATTAAAAACATTAACAGATTTTAGAACAAATCTTGGAATTTGTTTTTGTTTTAAATGTAATTTTCTATGCGAACATTAACGTGTGACATCGTGGGATTGAATATTAATCTCTTGTTGAAAACAAAAACAAATCGATAAAAAGTTTTTAATTCAATGACTTGATAATGCAAATTTCTTATTACGTTTGTTTCTGGTTTTAAATACATACTTAACCAGTTAGTAAATTAATGTCTAGAAATGTCTAAATAAATTTAGCAGCTTCTTTAGAAAAATGTGTTTATTTTTTTAACAATAAAATTTAACAAATAAAAAATTAATATTATAAAAAAGTTGTAATATTTAAACTGTAAACATATTATTTACACAATATTTATTTGCCAATACGTTTTTGCGATTAGTAAATATTTATTTTTCAATTAAGAAAAAATTTTTTAATTTTTTGTATTTTTTTTATAGTAAACAATTAAAGGCTAGTAAAATTAATATGTACGACATTTTAAAACTTGTTAACCTTAATAGAAAATAATTTTTTTTATTGAAATACCGAGCCCTTACCGCAATAATAGCTTAAGCGACGCCATTTTCCATTTTCGTTGTTTTAATAAATGAATTTATTGGCAACACTTGCATCATCTCCTAAAATGTCATGGTCACATAAGGTGCCGTTACGATTTGATAGCAAACAAAATTTTAGCTTAAGCGCCAACCTTAATACAACATTTTTATGATATTTAACAAAAAAAAAAAAACTTCTCCTGTAAATGGTGTTTTTGTCGCTTAAGCTTTTTTTGCGGCAAGGGCTCGATATGCATTTCCTAGCTAGATAAGTTTAAAAAAAGCCACTACAAATAACTTAAACATATTACAAAAAATTATAGAACATCCAAATCTCTAACAATTTCTTATTAATTTCCTTGTTTTTGTTTTCCAGGTTTTACCCACTGCCTTATTGGCTGAGAATATTTTCAAAATAAACATTTCTCCCGAAGAGGCTCAAGAATTTCTGAATCAAGCCAATCTACGTGGCATTAACAACATCGATTATGCTCCCAAAACTGGTGAAAATCCTCTGCCCGAAACACGCAACGATAAAGGTGAATTTGTGTATATGGGACGGGTTATTGAACGCCCTGAAGACTATGTAGAAGAGCATTACGATGCTCATCAGTACCATGGCCAAGATGGTTTGGGTCAATACATTTACGGTTATAAGGATTGGAATCAGGGTAAAAATGAAAAGAAAGATGTTGATGGTAAAGTGACTGGTACTTATAAATATGTACAACCTCATGGTCGTGACTTTATTGCCAACTATTATGCCGATAAGACCGGTTTCCATGTCGAGGATAATCGCCCGGCCCATTTGAAAAATCCAGCCACCAAAACACCAGCCGTTCTTAAGGCCGAGGAAGAACATTTCAAATTGTGGGGTGAATTGGCTGCTGCTAATGGCCACAATCCCGATCCAAATGCTGCCGAATATCAAACACAAGAAGGCCGCTACGAACCCTCTGCTGCTGAACAGCAGGAGTATGTACATCAAGAACCTCCCTATGTGCCCGGACCTGAAGAAAAAGGTGATCCTAAGGGCTTTTTCTATGCTTTCGATTACAATGTACCCTTGTTGCGTAACAAGCAAGAGCGCGCTGAATTGGAACAATTGCGAACTGTTAACAATAAGGATTAGATCTACTGCAAATAATTTTAAAGCGATATTGAAAAGAAGAAAACACTCATTAGTCAAACCATAAGAAAATGTATTTATTTAAATTTTGTAATAATTTTATTTATTTTTTATGTAAAGCTTTCACATATACATACATACGAATGTACCTCATAGTGTTGTAAATAAAAATTATTTATATGCGAATTAAGTTCAAAGAAAATGTCATTTAAATCATTCGAGTAGTGTGTTGAATAAAAAGTGAAAACTTCGAAAATATCGAAACTTTGCTTTTAACACTAAAATAAATTGTTAAATATTCGCGCACAAGCTCTTTAACACATTAAGCAAATCACCAGAATTATAAAAATTTTAATTACTTCTGATTTGTGCATGCACAGCCCCATGTATATAATTTTTATACATCTAATGGGTCGATTAATGCCTCATGTTAAAATATAAAAATTTTTTTTTTTATTTTATATTTTGAAATGAGCGGCGTTGCCTGATTTAGCTACTGGCCACTCCACTTCAGTTCAGTTGCCTTACGTAATCGACCCATAAATCTAAAGTCTATCTTCTTTTCTGAGAGATCGAGGAGATTACTCCCAACACAGAAGGTACCGCGACCAATTCAGGTCAATTTTAACCACTCCCCTTTCGTTGGCCAAAATACCTTTTGCTTCCCAAAGGAACTTAAGTAGGTATTTTGCCGGTGTAACACCGACTCGGGAAACTTCTATCGCTTCGTGACCTAAGTGTCTCCTTCAGGCCATGCCAGCGACGGGTGATCACACAGTATATACCCTGAAGTAGGAATGGGCAAAAAATATCGATATATCAAAATATCGATATTTTTAAAAGAAATAATCTATATATATCGCCGATATATAAAATACCGATATATCGATACATCGATATTAAAATACGACTATCGAATTCGATATTTTTTATAGTCAGTCTTCATTAAAAACTCAAAATTTTAGCCGTTTTTCAAACAAACTGTTTTTTTAAGAATCGGCACCACTGCATGCACCATATGTTTTTTTAAACTAATATGAAGATTAAGGCGAATTCTTGAACGTGGGTTCAGTTCAACATATGAGGTTATTTTCGATGTTCGACTTGTCAAAGTTTCTATACAAATCATGGTGTAATAAGCAGGTGACATTGTTATGGCAACAAATACAATATAACAACAAAAATGGAAATTATATCCCCGTTTACGTCAAAAAATACTTTAAACAAAAATCAAAGCGTGCCGCTGAGCTTGATGAAATAAATGAATTTTAAACCAATTTTTATTTAATTATGGTCAATATCTTATTTATTTTAATTTAAAATTATCAAAAACTTTAATAAAATACAATAATCACAGCACAAAACGTGGACTTTTTGTAATCATAAACAACACTTTGAAATAAGATTAGACAAACAATGCAAGAGCAAAAAATCGTCATCTGCCACCTTTATTATTTCACCATAATAAAAACTAGTTTTTTATGTAAACAAACCTATTTTTTAATAGCAATATTTTTGACAACCCGACCACAATAGCAGTGTTGTTGTAGAGTTGACCTCACATTCTCGTCAATTCGCCTTGTATGAAGATCTAAAATGTTTGGCATTTATAAGAAGAAGAATTAAGAGAAAAGCGGGGTTTTCACATTGCAGATTTCTAATTTAAACAGTTTAGTCAAGCGAACTTGAAAAGATTTATTTTATGCGGTTTTTGGAACAATAAATGTGCTTATATTTATTTGGAATAATAATAAGATTCGTGCATATATACATACATACATGCATACATATTAAATTTTTTAATTTGGTAATAGTTTCACTAAAATACGTTCGATATTTTTTAAATAATAAATATCGATACACTTAAAAAATATCGATTTGATACATATCGATATATTTTATCAAATTGGCCATCCCTACCCTGTGGAATCGTCCCCATCACAACACATGCTCATCTGAAACAAGTGGCACTTGTCCGTGAGGTGACCTGCCGGATAAGCCGCCAACAGTCGTAGTTTCCATCTATTATTGAGACCCCTATGAGAGCCCAATTTTCTAAATGGGACTAGGTAGTGGCCTAGCTTGGCCCACAACAGGTCTCTGGGCCCAGCATTTGGCCATTAGCGCCAGCCCTAGTCAGCTCATCAGCCCTACCGCTTCCCGGGACCCTGAGTGCCCCGGCACCCAACAGAGTGTCACTCTGTTCCTTGCGCCCAGCTCCTGTAGCCTTCCTCGGCATTCCGCCACCAACTTCAAAGGTGATTTCCATGAAGAAAGTGCTTTAATGGCCGCTTGGCTATCAGCCAAGAATGTTGATACAGCACATATAAACACCAGTGTAGTCCCAGGTTTTCATCATAGGGATTTCCACTGTCACAGGCTCCCCCATTTTGGGAGGAGCCTTCTGTCCTATGGGTAACAGTTTGTGTACTATGTACTACAAAATTCCATACAGTGGCGTTCATAACAATTTAAACTAATACGACATAACAGTATAATTTGCAAGATAACTTATAACTCAAACTGCAAACGATATCTTTTTTGCTGTTTTAATGAACATTAAATAAAGTACCTTTTTTAGTTTTAACCAAAACACGGAAAGAATTTTATTTCTAAAGTAATCAATTTAATAATATTTTCTTGACTCCAACTTATTTCGTTCGTTTTTAGTAAAACTTACTTAAAAAAAAAAACATTATGCTTAATCCAAGCCACACAATACATATTTTAGAATAAGTAATTTTTAGCGAGGACGAGAATTTTCTTAGTTCAAGCCGTTTTTTCTGGTGATTAAATAAATAATAATTTCCGTATAATTACCAATAAGTAAATTAAAATAAATTAATTAAAAATTATACATAAATGTTATAATAATAATAATATGCTGTAATATCTGGACGTTCTTTAATTCAGTATCAGAATAGCTAATAAGTAATGACGCTATTTTTTGTGTGATTATTATTGTTATTGATGCAATTAACCAAGTTTAAATTCACCGTTTAAGCACACTATTGCAGTTATGTAATTTGATAAAATTTTGTTAAATTATTTTATATGTATTTTAAATGTTATTTCACAAATTGCTAACATGAAAAACTCCATTTTCGAAAACTAGAAGCGCTACAACAAAAACAATGAAAGTCTGTGATCACTCATATTTTTTACCAAAAATCGATTTTTGAGCTCATTTTATATAAAAATCTTTAAAACCGATTTTCGGGTTAACTAGAGGCGCTAGAGCAAAATAATAAAAGTCTGTGATCACTCATAGTTTTTACAAAACATCGATTTTTGGGCTGATTTTATATGAAATACTTTAAACTCGATGTTCTGGTAAACTAGAGGCGCTAAAGCAAAAATAATAAAAATCTGTGATCACGAATATTTTTTTTACCAAACATCGACTTTTGGAATGATTTTATATGAAAAACTTTAAACTTGATGTTCTGGTAAACTAGAGGCGCTAGAGCAAAAATAATGAAAATCTGTGATCACGAATATTTTTAACCAAACATCGATTTTTTTGGTGATTTTATATGAAAAACTTTAATCTCGATTTTCTGGTAAACTAGAGGCGCTAGAGCAAAAATAATGAAAATCTGTTATCACTCATATTTTTAAACTCGATTTTCTGGTAAACTAGAGGCGCTAGAGCAAAAATAATAAAAAACTGTTATCACTCATATTTTTAAACTCGATTTTCTGGAAAACTAAAGGCGCTAGAGCAAAAATAATGAAAATCCGTGATCACTCATATTTTTAAACTCGATTTTCTGGTAAACTAGAGGCGCTAGAGCAAAAATAATGAAAATCTGTGATCACAAACATTTTTAACCAAACATCGATTTTTTTGCTGATTTTATATGAAAAACTTTAATCTCGATTTTCTGGTAAACTAGAGGCGCTAGAGCAAAAATAATGCAAATCTGTGATCACTCATATTTTTAAACTCGATTTTCTGGTAAACTAGAGGCGCTAGAGCAAAAATAATGAAAATCTGTGATCACGAACATTTTTAAACTCGATTTTCTGGTAAACTAGAGGCGCTAGAGCAAAAATAATGAAAATCTGTGATCACTCATATTTTTAAACTCGATTTTCTGGTAAACTAGAGGCGCTAGAGTAAAAATAATAAAAATCTGTGATCACGAACATTTTTAACCAAACACCGGTTTTTTGGGGTGATTTTATATGAAAAACTTTAAACTCGATTTTCTGGTAAACTAGAGGCGCTAGAGCAAAAATAATGAAAATCTGTGAACACTCATATTTTTAAACTCGATTTTCTGGTAAACTAGAGGCGCTAGAGCAAAAATAATGAAAATCTGTGATCACGAACATTTTTAACCAAACATCGATTTTTTTGGTGATTTTATATGAAAAACTTAAATCTCTATTTTCTGGTAAACAAGAGGCGCTAGAGCAAAAATAATGCAAATCTGTGATCACTCATATTTTTAAACTCGATTTTCTGGTAAACTAGAGGCGCTAGAGCAAAAATAATGAAAATCTGTGATCACGAACATTTTTAACCAAACATCGATTTTTTTTTGGTGATTTTATATGAAAAACTTTAATCTCGATTTTCTGGTAAACTAGAGGCGCTAGAGCAAAAATAATGCAAATCTGTGATCACTCATATTTTTAAACTCGATTTTCTGGTAAACTAGAGGCGCTAGAGCAAAAATAATGAAAATCTGTGATCACGAATATTTTTAACCAAACATCGGTTTTTGGGGTGATTTTATATGAAAAACTTTAAACTCGATTTTCTGGTAAACTAGAGCCGCTAGTGCTAAAATAATGAAAATCTGTGATCACTCATATTTTTAAACTCGATTTTCTGGTTAACTAGAGGCGCTAGAGCAAAAATAATGAAAATCTGGGATCACTCATATTTTTAAACTCGATTTTCTGCTAAACTAGATGCGCTAGAGCAAAAATAGTGAAAATCTGTGATCACTCAAATTTTTAAACTCTATTTTCTGGTAAACTAGATGCGCTAGAGCAAAAATAATGAATATCTGTGATCATTCATATTTTTTAAACTCTATTTTCTGGTAAACTAGAGGCGCTAGAGCTAAAATAATGAAAATCTGTGATCACGAATATTTTTAACCAAACTTCGGTTTTTGGGGTGATTTTATATGAAAAACTTTAAACTCGATTTTCTGGTAAACTAGAGGCGCTAGAGCAAAAATAATGAAAATCTGTGATCACTCATATTTTTAAACTTGATTTTCTGCTAAACTAGAGGCGCTAGAGCAAAAATAATGAAAATCTGTGATCACTCAAATTTTTAAACTCTATTTTCTGGTAAACTAGATGCGCTAGAGCAAAAATAATGAATATCTGTGATCATTCATATTTTTAAACTCTATTTTCTGGTAAACTAGAGGCGCTAGAGCTAAAATAATGAAAATCTGTGATCACTAATATTTTTAAACTCTATTTTCTGGTAAATTAGAGGCGCTAGAGCTAAAATAATGAAAATCTGTGATCACTCATATTTTAAACTCGATTTTTGGGCTGATTTTAAATGAAAAACTTTAAACTCGATTTTCTGGTATACCAGAGGCGCTAGAGCGCAAATAATGAAAGTCTGTGATCACTCATATTTTTAAACTCTTTTTTCTGCTAAACTAGAGGCGCTAGAGCAAAAATAATGAATATGTGTGATCACTCTTATTTTTTAACTCGATTTTTGGGCTGATTTTAAATGAAAAACTTTAAACTCGATTTTCTGGTAGACTAGAGGTGCTAGAGCAAAAATAATGAAAATCTGTGATCACTCATATTTTTCACCAAACATCGGTTTTTGGGGTGATTTTATATGAAAAACTTTAAACTCGATTTTCTGGTTAACTAGAGCCGCTTGAGCTAAACTTATGAAAATCTGTGAACACAACTTTTTTTAAACTCGATTTTCTGGTAAACTAGAGGAGAGCAAAAATAATGAAAATCTGTGATCACTCATATTTTTAAACTCTATTTTCTGCTAAACTAGAGGCGCTAGAGCAAAAATAATGAAAATCTGTGATCACGAATATTTTTTTACCAAACATCGGTTTTTGGGGTGATTTTATATGAAAAACTTAAATCTCGATTTTCTGGTAAACTAGATCCGCTAGAGCTAAAATAATGAAAATCTGTGATCACTCATATTTTTAAACTCGATTTGCTGGTAAACTAGAGGCGCTAGAGCAAAAATAATGAAAATCTGTGATCACGAATATTTTTAAACTCGATTTTCTGGTAAACTAGAGGCGCTAGAGCAAAAATAATGAAAATCTGTGATCACGAACATTTTGTACCAAACATCGGTTTTTGGGGTGATTTTATATGAAAAACTTAAATCTCGATTTTCTGGTAGACTAGAGGCGCTAGAGCAAAAATAATGAAAATTTGTGATCACTCATATTTATTTACCATACATCGGTTTTTGGGGTGATTTTATATGAAAAACTTAAATCTCGATTTTCTGGTAAACTAGATCCGCTAGAGCTAAAATAATGAAAATCTGTGATCACTCATATTTTTAAACTCGATTTGCTGGTAAACTAGAGGCGCTAGAGCAAAAATAATGAAAATCTGTGATCACGAATATTTGTAAACTATATTTTCTGGTAAACTAGAGGCGCTAGAGCAAAAATAATGAAAATCTGTGATCACGAACATTTTGTACCAAACATCGGTTTTTGGGGTGATTTTATATGAAAAACTTTAAACTCGATTTTCTGGTTAACTAGAGCCGCTTGAGCTAAACTTATGAAAATCTGTGAACACAAATTTTTTTAAACTCGATTTTCTGGTAAACTAGAGGAGAGCAAAAATAATGAAAATCTGTGATCACTCATATTTTTAAACTCTATTTTCTGGTAAACTAGAGGCGCTAGAGCAAAAATAATGAAAATCTGTGATCACGAACATTTTTAACCAAACATCGGTTTTTGGGGTGATTTTATATGAAAAACTTTAAACTCGATTTTCTGGTTAACTAGAGCCACTTGAGCTTAACTAATGAAAATCTGTGAACACAAATATTTTTAAACTCGATTTTCTGGTAAACTAGAGGCGCTAGAGCAAAAATAATGAAAATCTGTGGTCACTCATATTTTTAACTCTATTTTCTGGTAGACTAGAGGCGCTAGAGCAAAAATAATGAAAATCTGTGATCACTCATATTTTTAAACTCGATTTTTGGGCTGATTTTAAATGAAAAACTTTAAACTCGATTTTCTGGTAAACTAGAGGCGCTAGAGCAAAAATAATGAAAATCTGTGATCACTCATATTTTTAAACTCTATTTTCTGGTAAACTAGAGGCGCTAGAGCAAAAATAATGAAAATCTGTGATCACTCATAATTTTAAACTCCATTTTTGGGCTGATTTTAAATGAAAAACTTTAAACTCGATTTTCTGGTAAACTAGAGGCGCTAGAGCAAAAATAATGAAAACCTGTGATCACTCATATTTTTAACTCTATTTTCTGGTAAACTAGAGGCGCTAGAGCAAAAATAATGAAAATCTGTGATCACTCATATTTTTAAACTCGATTTTTGGGCTGATTTTAAATGAAAAACTTTAAACTCGATTTTCTGGTAGACTAGAGGCGCTAGAGCAAAAATAATGAAAATCTGTGATCACGAACATTTTTAACCAAACATCGATTTTTTTGGTGATTTTATATGAAAAACTTAAATCTCTATTTTCTGGTAAACAAGAGGCGCTAGAGCAAAAATAATGCAAATCTGTGATCACTCATATTTTTAAACTCGATTTTCTGGTAAACTAGAGGCGCTAGAGCAAAAATAATGAAAATCTGTGATCACGAACATTTTTAACCAAACATCGATTTTTTTTTGGTGATTTTATATGAAAAACTTTAATCTCGATTTTCTGGTAGACTAGAGGCGCTAGAGCAAAAATAATGAAAATCTGTGATCACGAATATTTTTAACCAAACATCGGTTTTTGGGGTGATTTTATATGAAAAACTTTAAACTCGATTTTCTGGTAAACTAGAGCCGCTAGTGCTAAAATAATGAAAATCTGTGATCACTCATATTTTTAAACTCGATTTTCTGGTTAACTAGAGGCGCTAGAGCAAAAATAATGAAAATCTGGGATCACTCATATTTTTAAACTCGATTTTCTGCTAAACTAGATGCGCTAGAGCAAAAATAGTGAAAATCTGTGATCACTCAAATTTTTAAACTCTATTTTCTGGTAAACTAGATGCGCTAGAGCAAAAATAATGAATATCTGTGATCATTCATATTTTTTAAACTCTATTTTCTGGTAAACTAGAGGCGCTAGAGCTAAAATAATGAAAATCTGTGATCACGAATATTTTTAACCAAACTTCGGTTTTTGGGGTGATTTTATATGAAAAACTTAAAACTCGATTTTCTGGTAAACTAGAGGCGCTAGAGCAAAAATAATGAAAATCTGTGATCACTCATATTTTTAAACTTGATTTTCTGCTAAACTAGAGGCGCTAGAGCAAAAATAATGAAAATCTGTGATCACTCAAATTTTTAAACTCTATTTTCTGGTAAACTAGATGCGCTAGAGCAAAAATAATGAATATCTGTGATCATTCATATTTTTAAACTCTATTTTCTGGTAAACTAGAGGCGCTAGAGCTAAAATAATGAAAATCTGTGATCACTAATATTTTTAAACACTATTTTCTGGTAAATTAGAGGCGCTAGAGCTAAAATAATGAAAATCTGTGATCACTCATATTTTAAACTCGATTTTTGGGCTGATTTTAAATGAAAAACTTTAAACTCGATTTTCTGGTATACCAGAGGCGCTAGAGCAAAAATAATGAATATGTGTGATCACTCTTATTTTTTAACTCGATTTTTGGGCTGATTTTAAATGAAAAACTTTAAACTCGATTTTCTGGTAGACTAGAGGTGCTAGAGCAAAAATAATGAAAATCTGTGATCACTCATATTTTTCACCAAACATCGGTTTTTGGGGTGATTTTATATGAAAAACTTTAAACTCGATTTTCTGGTTAACTAGAGCCGCTTGAGCTAAACTTATGAAAATCTGTGAACACAAATTTTTTTAAACTCGATTTTCTGGTAAACAAGAGGAGAGCAAAAATAATGAAAATCTGTGATCACTCATATTTTTAAACTCTATTTTCTGCTAAACTAGAGGCGCTAGAGCAAAAATAATGAAAATCTGTGATCACGAATATTTTTTTACCAAACATCGGTTTTTGGGGTGATTTTATATGAAAAACTTAAATCTCGATTTTCTGGTAAACTAGATCCGCTAGAGCTAAAATAATGAAAATCTGTGATCACTCATATTTTTAAACTCGATTTGCTGGTCAACTAGAGGCGCTAGAGCAAAAATAATGAAAATCTGTGATCACGAATATTTTTAAACTCGATTTTCTGGTAAACTAGAGGCGCTAGAGCAAAAATAATGAAAATCTGTGATCACGAACATTTTGTACCAAACATCGGTTTTTGGGGTGATTTTATATGAAAAACTTAAATCTCGATTTTCTGGTAGACTAGAGGCGCTAGAGCAAAAATAATGAAAATTTGTGATCACTCATATTTATTTACCATACATCGGTTTTTGGGGTGATTTTATATGAAAAACTTAAATCTCGATTTTCTGGTAAACTAGATCCGCTAGAGCTAAAATAATGAAAATCTGTGATCACTCATATTTTTAAACTCGATTTGCTGGTAAACTAGAGGCGCTAGAGCAAAAATAATGAAAATCTGTGATCACGAATATTTGTAAACTATATTTTCTGGTAAACTAGAGGCGCTAGAGCAAAAATAATGAAAATCTGTGATCACGAACATTTTGTACCAAACATCGGTTTTTGGGGTGATTTTATATGAAAAACTTTAAACTCGATTTTCTGGTTAACTAGAGCCGCTTGAGCTAAACTTATGAAAATCTGTGAACACAAATTTTTTTAAACTCGATTTTCTGGTAAACTAGAGGAGAGCAAAAATAATGAAAATCTGTGATCACTCATATTTTTAAACTCTATTTTCTGGTAAACTAGAGGCGCTAGAGCAAAAATAATGAAAATCTGTGATCACGAACATTTTTAACCAAACATCGGTTTTTGGGGTGATTTTATATGAAAAACTTTAAACTCGATTTTCTGGTTAACTAGAGCCACTTGAGCTTAACTAATGAAAATCTGTGAACACAAATATTTTTAAACTCGATTTTCTGGTAAACTAGAGGCGCTAGAGCAAAAATAATGAAAATCTGTGGTCACTCATATTTTTAACTCTATTTTCTGGTAGACTAGAGGCGCTAGAGCAAAAATAATGAAAATCTGTGATCACTCATAATTTTAAACTCCATTTTTGGGCTGATTTTAAATGAAAAACTTTAAACTCGATTTTCTGGTAAACTAGAGGCGCTAGAGCAAAAATAATGAAAACCTGTGATCACTCATATTTTTAACTCTATTTTCTGGTAAACTAGAGGCGCTAGAGCAAAAATAATGAAAATCTGTGATCACTCATATTTTTAACTCTATTTTCTGGTAAACTAGAGGCGCTAGAGCTAAAATAATGAAAATCTGTGATCACTCATAATTTTAAACTCGATTTATGGCCTGATTTTAAATGAAAAACTTTAAACTCGATTTTCTGGTAAACTAGAGGCGCTAGAGCAAAAATAATGAAAATCTGTGATCACTCATATTTTTAAACTCGATTTTTGGGCTGATTTTAAATGAAAAACTTTAAACTCGATTTTCTGGTAAACTAGAGGCGCTGGAGCAAAAATAATGAAATTCTGTGATCACTCATATTTTTAACTCTATTTTCTGGTAAGCTAGAGCCGCTTGAGCTAAAATGATGAAAATCTGTGATCACGAATATTTTTAAACTCGATTTTCTGGTAAACTAGAGGCGCTAGAGCAAAAATAATGAAAATCTGTGATCACTCATATTTTTAAACTCTATTTTCTGGTAAACCAGAGGCGCTAGAGCAAAAATAATGAAAATCTGTGATCACTCATAATTTTAAACTCGATTTTTGGGCTGATTTTAAATGAAAAACTTTAAACTCGATTTTCTGGTAAACTAGAGGCGCTAGAGCAAAAATAATGAAAATCTGTGATCACTCATATTTTTAAACTCTATTTTCTGGTAAACTAGAGGCGCTAGAGCAAAAATAATGAAAATCTGTGATCACTCATAATTTTAAACTCCATTTTTGGGCTGATTTTAAATGAAAAATTTTAAACTCGATTTTCTGGTAAACTAGAGGCGCTAGAGCAAAAATAATGAAAATCTGTGATCACTCATATTTTTAACTCTATTTTATCTGGTAAGCTAGAGCCGCTTGAGCTAAAATGATGAAAATCTGTGATCACGAATATTTTTAAACTCGATTTTCTGGTAAACTAGAGGCGCTAGAGCAAAAAATAATGAAAATCTGTGATCACTCATATTTTTAAACTCGATTTTCTGGTAAGCTAGATGCGCTAGAGCAAAAATAATGAAAATCTGTGATCACTCATATTTTTAACTCTATTTTCTGGTAAACTAGAGGCGCTAGAGCAAAAATAATGAAAACCTGTGATCAGTCATATTTTTAAACTCGATTTTTGGGCTGATTTTAAATGAAAAACTTTAAACTCGATTTTCCGGTAAACTAGAGGCGCTGGAGCAAAAATAATGAAATTCTGTGATCACTCATATTTTTAACTCTATTTTATCTGGTAAGCTAGAGCCGCTTGAGCTAAAATGATGAAAATCTGTGATCACGAATATTTTTAAACTCGATTTTCTGGTAAACTAGAGGCGCTAGAGCAAAAATAATGAAAATCTGTGATCACTCATATTTTTAAACTCTATTTTCTGGTAAACCAGAGGCGCTAGAGCAAAAATAATGAAAATCTGTGATCACTCATAATTTTAAACTCGATTTTTGGGCTGATTTTAAATGAAAAACTTTAAACTCGATTTTCTGGTAAACTAGAGGCGCTAGAGCAAAAATAATGAAAATCTGTGATCACTCATATTTCTAAACTCTATTTTCTGGTAAACTAGAGGCTGATTTTATATGAAAAACTTTAAACTCGATTTTCTGGTAGACTAGAGGCGCTGGAGCAAAAATAATGAAATTCTGTGATCACTCATATTTTTAACTCTATTTTCTGGTAAGCTAGAGCCGCTTGAGTTAAAATGATGAAAATCTGTGATCACTCATATTTTTAAACTCGATTTTCTGGTAAACTAGAGGCGCTAGAGCAAAAATAATGAAAATCTGTGATCAGTCATATTTTTAAACTCGATTTTTGGGCTGATTTTAAATGAAAAACTTTAAACTCGATTTTCTGGTAAACTAGAGGCGCTGGAGCAAAAATAATGAAATTCTGTGATCACTCATATTTTTAACTCTATTTTCTGGTAAACTAGAGGCGCTGGAGCAAAAATAATGAAATTCTGTGATCACTCATATTTTTAACTCTATTTTCTGGTAAGCTAGAGCCGCTTGAGTTAAAATGATGAAAATCTGTGATCACTCATATTTTTAAACTCGATTTTCTGGTAAACTAGAGGCGCTAGAGCAAAAATAATGATTTTAAATGAAAAACTTTAAACTCGATTTTCTGGTAGACTAGAGGCGCTAGAGCAAAAATAATGAAAATCTATGATCACGAATATTTTTTACCAAACATCGGTTTTTGGGGTGATTTTATATGAAAAACTTTAAACTCGATATTCTGGTAAACTAGAGGCGCTGGAGCAAAAATAATGAAAATCTGTGATCACTCATATTTTTAAACTCGATTTTTGGGCTGATTTTAAATGAAAAACTTAAAACTCGATTTTCTGGTAGACTAGAGGCGCTAGAGCAAAAATAATGAAAATCTATGATCACGAATATTTTTTACCAAACATCGGTTTTTGGGGTGATTTTATATGAAAAACTTTAAACTATTTTTAAACTCTATTTTCTGGTAAACTGGAGGCGCTAGTGCTAAAATAATGAAAATCTGTGATCACTCATAATTTTAAACTCGATTTTTGGCCTGATTTTAAATGAAAAACTTCAAACTCGATTTTCTGGTAAACTAGAGGCGCTAGAGCAAAAATAATGAAAATATATGATCACGAATATTTTTTACCAAACATCGGTTTTTGGTCTGATTTTATATGAAAAACTTTAAACTCGATTTTCTGGTAAGCTAGAGCCGCTTGAGCTAAAATGATGAAAATCTGTGATCACGAATATTTTAAACTCGATTTTTTGGTAAACTAGAACCGCTAGAGCAAAAATAATGAAAATCTATGATCACTCATATTTTTAACTCTATTTTCTGGTAAACTAGAGGCGCTAGAGCAAAAATAATGAAAATCTGTGATCACTCATATTTTTAAACTCGATTTTTGGGCTGATTTTAAATGAAAAACTTTAAACTCGATTTTCTGGTAAACTAGAGGCGCTAGAGCAAAAATAATGAAAATCTGTGATCACTCATATTTTTAAACTCGATTTTTGGGCTGATTTTAAATGAAAAACTTTAAACTCGATTTTCTGGTAAACTAGAGGCGCTAGAGCAAAAATAATGAAAATCTATGATCACGAATATTTTTTACCAAACATCGGTTTTTGGCCTGATTTTATATGAAAAATTTTAAAGTCGATTTTCTGGTAAGCTAGAGCCGCTTGAGCTAAAATGATGAAAATCTGTGATCACGAATATTTTTAAACTCGATTTTCTGGTAAACTAGAGGCGCTAGAGCAAAAATAATGAAAATCTGTGGGCACTCATATTTTTAACTCTATTTTCTGGTAGACTAGAGGCGCTAGAGCAAAAATAATGAAAATCTATGATCACGAATATTTTTTTACCAAACATCGGTTTTTGGGGTGATTTTATATGAAAAACGTTAAACTCGATTTTCTGGTAAGCTAGAGCCGCTTGAGCTAAAATGATGAAAATCTGTGATCACTCATAATTTTAAACTCGATTTTTGGCCTGATTTTAAATGAAAAACTTTAAACTCGATTTTCTGGTAAACTAGAGGCGCTAGAGCAAAAATAATGAAAATCTGTGATCACTCATATTTTTAACTCTATTTTCTGGTAAACTAGAGGCGCTAGAGCAAAAATAATGAAAATCTGTGATCACTCATATTTTTAAACTCGATTTTTGGGCTGATTTTAAATGAAAAACTTTAAACTCGATTTTCTGGTAGACTAGAGGCGCTAGAGCAAAAATAATGAAAATCTATGATCACGAATATTTTTTACCAAACATCGGTTTTTGGGGTGATTTTATATGAAAAACTTTAAACTATTTTTAAACTCTATTTTCTGGTAAACTGGAGGCGCTAGTGCTAAAATAATGAAAATCTGTGATCACTCCATAATTTTAAACTCGATTTTTGGCCTGATTTTAAATGAAAAACTTTAAACTCGATTTTCTGGTAAGCTAGAGCCCCTTGAGCTAAAATGATGAAAATCTGTGATCACGAATATTTTTAAACTCGATTTTCTGGTAAACTAGAGGCGCTAGAGCAAAAATAATGAAAATCTGTGATCACTCATATTTAACTCTATTTTCTGGTAAACTAGAGGCGCTAGAGCAAAAATAATGAAAATCTGTGATCACTCATATTTTTAAACTCTATTTTCTGGTAAACTGGAGGCGCTAGTGCAAAAATAATGAAAATCTGTGATCACTCATAATTTTAAACTCGATTTTTGGCCTGATTTTAAATGAAAAACTTTAAACTCGATTTTCTGGTAGACTAGAGGTGCTAGAGCAAAAATAATGAAAATCTATGATCACGAATATTTTTAACTCGATTTTCTGGTAAGCTAGAGCCGCTTGAGCTAAAATGATGAAAATCTGTGATCACGAATATTTTTAAACTGGATTTTCTGGTAAACTAGCGGCGCTAGAGCAAAAATAATGAAAATCTGTGATCACTCATATTTTTAACTCTATTTTCTGGTAAACTTGAGCTAAAATGATGAAAATCAGTGATCACGAATATTTTTAAACTCGATTTTCTGGTAAACTAGAGGCGTTAGAGCAAAAAAAATGAAAAACTGTGATCACTCATATTTTTAACTCTATTTTCTGGTAAACTAGAGTCGCTAGAGCAAAAATAATGAAAATCTGTGATCACTCATATTTTTGTAACTCGATTTTTGGCCTGATTTTAAATGAAAAACTTTAAACTCGATTTTCTGGTAAACTAGAGGAGCTAGAGCAAAAATAATGAAAATCTGTGATCACTCATATTTTTAACTCTATTTTCTGGTAAACTAGAGGCGCTAGAGCAAAAATAATGAAAATCTGTGATCACTCATATTTTTAAACTCGATTTTTGGGCTGATTTTAAATGAAAAACTTTAAACTCGATTTTCTGGTAGACTAGAGGCGCTAGAGCAAAAATAATGAAAATCTGTGATCACTCATATTTTTAACTCTTTCTTCTGGTAAACTAGAGGCGCTAGAGCAAAAAATAATGAAAATCTGTGATCACTCATATTTTTAAACTCTATTTTCTGGTAAACTAGAGGCGCTAGAACTAAAATAATGAAAATCTGTGATCACTCATAATTTTAAACTCGATTGTTGGCCTGATTTTAAACGAAAAACTTGAAACTCGATTTTCTGGTAAACTAGAGGCGCTAGAGCAAAAATAATGAAAATCTGTGATCACTCATATTTTTAAACTCGATTTTTGGCCTGATTTTAAATGAAAAAATTTAAACTCGATTTTCTGGTAAACTAGAGGCGCTAGAGCAAAAATAATGAAAATCTGTGATCACTCATAATTTTAAACTCGATTTTTGGCCTGATTTTAAATGAAAAACTTTAAACTCGATTTTCTGGTAAGCTAGAGCCGCTTGAGCTAAAATGATGAAAATCTGTGATCACGAATATTTTTAAACTCGATTTTCTGGTAAACTAGAGGCGCTAGAGCAAAAATAATGAAAATCTGTGATCACTCATATTTTTAACTCTATTTTCTGCTAAACTAGAGGCGCTAGAGCAAAAGTAATGAAAATCTGTGATCACTCATATTTTTAAACTCGATTTTTGGGCTGATTTTAAATGAAAAACTTTAAACTCGATTTTCTGGTAGACTAGAGGCGCTAGAGCAAAAATAATGAAAATCTATGATCACGAATATTTTTTACCAAACATCGGATTTTGGGGTGATTTTATATGAAAAACTTTAAACTCGATTTTCTGGTAAGCTAGAGCCGCTTGAGCTAAAATGATAAAAATATGTGATCACTCATATTTTTAAACTCGATTTTCTGGTAAACTAGAGGCGCTAGAGCAAAAATAATGAAAATCTGTGATCACGAATATTTTTAACCAAACATCGATTTTTTTGGTGATTTTATATGAAAAACTTTAATCTCGATTTTCTGGTAAACTGATCACTCATATTTTTAACTCTATTTTCTGGTAAACTAGAGGCGCTAGAGCAAAAATAATGAAAATCTTTGATCACGAATATTTTTAAACTCGATTTTCTGGTAAACTAGAGGCGCTAGAGCAAAAATAATGAAAATCTGTGATCACTCATATTTTTAACTCTATTTTCTGGTAAACTAGAGGCGCTAGAGCAAAAATAATGAAAATCTGTGATCACGAATATTTTTAAACTCGATTTTCTGGTAAACTAGAGGCGCTAGAGCAAAAATAATGAAAATCTGTGATCACGAATATTTTTTACCAAACATCGGTTTTTGGGGTGATTTTATATGAAAAACTTTAAACTCGATTTTCTGGTAAACTAGAGCCGCTACAGCTAAAATAATGAAAATCTGTGATCACGAATATTTTTAAACTCGATTTTCTGGTAAACAAGAGGCGCTAGAGCAAAAATAATGAAAATCTGTGAACACGAATATTTTTAAAATCGATTTTCTGGTAAACTAGAGGCGCTAGAGCAAAAATAATGAAAATCTGTGATCACGAATATTTTTTACCAAACATCGGCTTTTGGGGTGATTTTATATGAAAAACTTTAAACTCGATTTTCTGGTAAACTAGAGCCGCTACAGCTAAAATAATGAAAATCTGTGAACACGAATATTTTTAAAATCGATTTTCTGGTAAACTAGAGGCGCTAGAGCAAAAATAATGAAAATCTGTGATCACGAATATTTTTAACCAAACATCGATTTTTTTGGTGATTTTATATGAAAAACTTTAATCTCGATTTTCTGGTAAACTGATCACTCATATTTTTAACTCTATTTTCTGGTAAACTAGAGGCGCTAGAGCAAAAATAATGAAAATCTTTGATCACGAATATTTTTAAACTCGATTTTCTGGTAAACTAGAGGCGCTAGAGCAAAAATAATGAAAATCTGTGATCACTCATATTTTTAACTCTATTTTCTGGTAAACTAGAGGCGCTAGAGCAAAAATAATGAAAATCTGTGATCACTCATATTTTTAAACTCTATTTTCTGGTAAACTAGAGGCGCTAGAGCAAAAATAATGAAAATCTGTGATCACGAATATTTTTTACCAAACATCGGTTTTTGGGGTGATTTTATATGAAAAACTTTAAACTCGATTTTCTGGTAAACTAGAGCCGCTACAGCTAAAATAATGAAAATCTGTGATCACGAATATTTTTAAACTCGATTTTCTGGTAAACAAGAGGCGCTAGAGCAAAAATAATGAAAATCTGTGAACACGAATATTTTTAAAATCGATTTTCTGGTAAACTAGAGGCGCTAGAGCAAAAATAATGAAAATCTGTGATCACGAATATTTTTTACCAAACATCGGCTTTTGGGGTGATTTTATATGAAAAACTTTAAACTCGATTTTCTGGTAAACTAGAGCCGCTACAGCTAAAATAATGAAAATCTGTGAACACGAATATTTTTAAAATCGATTTTCTGGTAAACTAGAGGCGCTAGAGCAAAAATAATGAAAATCTGTGATCACGAATATTTTAAACTCGATTTTCTGGTAAACTAGAGGCGCTAGAGCAAAAATAATGAAAATCTGTGATCACGAATATTTTTCACCAAACCTCGGTATTTTTGGAGATTTTATATGAAAAACTTAAATCTCGATTTTCTGGTAAGCTAGAGCGCTAGAGCAAAAATAATGAAAATTTGTGTTCACGAATATTTTTAAACTCGATTTTCTGGTAAACTAGAGGCGCTAGAGCAAAAATAATGAAAATCTGTGATCACGAATATTTTAAACTCGATTTTCTGGTAAACTAGAGGCGCTAGAGCCAAAATAATGAAAATCTGTGATCACGAATATTTTTCACCAAACATCGGTTTTTTTGGTGATTTTATAGAAAAACTTAAATCTCGATTTTCTGGTAAACTAGAGCGCTAGAGCAAAAATAATGAAAATCTGTGTTCACGAATATTTTTAAACTCGATTTTCTGGTAAACTAGAGGCGCTAGAGCAAAAATAATGAAAATCTGTGATCACGAATATTTTTCACCAAACATCGGTTTTTTTGGTGATTTTATATGAAAAACTTAAATCTCGATTTTCTGGTAAACTAGAGCGCTAGAGCAAAAATAATGAAAATCTGTGTTCACGAATATTTTTAAAATCGATTTTCTGGTAAACTAGAGGCGCTAGAGCAAAAATAATGAAAATCTTTGATCACGAATATTTTTAAACTCGATTTTCTGGTAAACTTGAGGCGCTAGAGCAAAAATAATGAAAATCTGTGATCACTCATATTTTTAACTCTATTTTCTGGTAAACTAGAGGCGCTAGAGCAAAAATAATGAAAATCTGTGATCACTCATATTTTTAAACTCTATTTTCTGGTAAACTAGAGGCGCTAGAGCAGAAATAATGTAAATCTGTGATCACGAATATTTTTTACCAAACATCGGTTTTTGGGGTGATTTTATATGAAAAACTTTAAACTCGATTTTCTGGTAAACTAGAGCCGCTACAGCTAAAATAATGAAAATCTGTGATCACGAATATTTTTAAACTCGATTTTCTGGTAAACAAGAGGCGCTAGAGCAAAAATAATGAAAATCTGTGAACACGAATATTTTTAAAATCGATTTTCTGGTAAACTAGAGGCGCTAGAGCAAAAATAATGAAAATCTGTGATCACGAATATTTTTTACCAAACATCGGCTTTTGGGGTGATTTTATATGAAAAACTTTAAACTCGATTTTCTGGTAAACTAGAGCCGCTACAGCTAAAATAATGAAAATCTGTGAACACGAATATTTTTAAAATCGATTTTCTGGTAAACTAGAGGCGCTAGAGCAAAAATAATGAAAATCTGTGATCACGAATATTTTTAACCAAACATCGATTTTTTTGGTGATTTTATATGAAAAACTTTAATCTCGATTTTCTGGTAAACTGATCACTCATATTTTTAACTCTATTTTCTGGTAAACTAGAGGCGCTAGAGCAAAAATAATGAAAATCTGTGATCACGAATATTTTTAAACTCGATTTTCTGGTAAACTAGAGGCGCTAGAGCAAAAATAATGAAAATCTGTGATCACTCATATTTTTAACTCTATTTTCTGGTAAACTAGAGGCGCTAGAGCAAAAATAATGAAAATCTGTGATCACTCATATTTTTAAACTCTATTTTCTGGTAAACTAGAGGCGCTAGAGCAAAAATAATGAAAATCTGTGATCACGAATATTTTTTACCAAACATCGGTTTTTGGGGTGATTTTATATGAAAAACTTTAAACTCGATTTTCTGGTAAACTAGAGCCGCTACAGCTAAAATAATGAAAATCTGTGATCACGAATATTTTTAAACTCGATTTTCTGGTAAACAAGAGGCGCTAGAGCAAAAATAATGAAAATCTGTGAACACGAATATTTTTAAAATCGATTTTCTGGTAAACTAGAGGCGCTAGAGCAAAAATAATGAAAATCTGTGATCACGAATATTTTTTACCAAACATCGGCTTTTGGGGTGATTTTATATGAAAAACTTTAAACTCGATTTTCTGGTAAACTAGAGCCGCTACAGCTAAAATAATGAAAATCTGTGAACACGAATATTTTTAAAATCGATTTTCTGGTAAACTAGAGGCGCTAGAGCAAAAATAATGAAAATCTGTGATCACGAATATTTTAAACTCGATTTTCTGGTAAACTAGAGGCGCTAGAGCAAAAATAATGAAAATCTGTGATCACGAATATTTTTCACCAAACATCGGTATTTTTGGAGATTTTATATGAAAAACTTAAATCTCGATTTTCTGGTAAGCTAGAGCGCTAGAGCAAAAATAATGAAAATTTGTGTTCACGAATATTTTTAAACTCGATTTTCTGGTAAACTAGAGGCGCTAGAGCAAAAATAATGAAAATCTGTGATCACGAATATTTTAAACTCGATTTTCTGGTAAACTAGAGGCGCTAGAGCCAAAATAATGAAAATCTGTGATCACGAATATTTTTCACCAAACATCGGTTTTTTTTGGTGATTTTATAGAAAAACTTAAATCTCGATTTTCTGGTAAACTAGAGCGCTAGAGCAAAAATAATGAAAATCTGTGTTCACGAATATTTTTAAACTCGATTTTCTGGTAAACTAGAGGCGCTAGAGCAAAAATAATGAAAATCTGTGATCACGAATATTTTTCACCAAACATCGGTTTTTTTGGTGATTTTATATGAAAAACTTAAATCTCGATTTTCTGGTAAACTAGAGCGCTAGAGCAAAAATAATGAAAATCTGTGTTCACGAATATTTTTAAAATCGATTTTCTGGTAAACTAGAGGCGCTAGAGCAAAAATAATGAAAATCTGTGATCACGAATATTTTTCACCAAACATCGTTTTTTTTTGGTGATTTTATATGAAAAACTTAAATCTCGATTTTCTGGTAAACTAGAGCGCTATAGCAAAAATAATGAAAATCTGTGTTCACGAATATTTTTAAACTCGATTTTCTGGTAAACTAGAGGCGCTAGAGCAAAAATAATGAAAATCTGTGATCACGAATATTTTAAACTCGATTTTCTGGTAAACTAGAGGCGCTAGAGCAAAAATAATGAAAATCTGTGATCACGAATATTTTTCACCAAACATCGGTTTTTTTGGTGATTTTATATGAAAAACTTAAATCTCGATTTTCTGGTAAACTAGAGCGCTAGAGCAAAAATAATGAAAATCTGTGTTCACGAATATTTTTAAAATCGATTTTCTGGTAAACTAGAGGCGCTAGAGCAAAAATAATGAAAATCTGTGATCACGAATATTTTTCACCAAACATCGTTTTTTTTTGGTGATTTTATATGAAAAACTTAAATCTCGATTTTCTGGTAAACTAGAGCGCTATAGCAAAAATAATGAAAATCTGTGTTCACGAATATTTTTAAACTCGATTTTCTGGTAAACTAGAGGCGCTAGAGCAAAAATAATGAAAATCTGTGATTACGAATATTTTAAACTCGATTTTCTGGTAAACTAGAGGCGCTAGAGCAAAAATAATGAAAATCTGTGATCACGAATATTTTTAAAATCGATTTTCTGGTAAACTAGAGGCGCTAGAGCAAAAATAATGAAAATCTGTGATCACGAATGTTTTTCACCAAACATCGGTTTTTTTTGGTGATTTTATATGAAAAACTTAAATCTCGATTTTCTGGTAAACTAGAGCGCTAGAGCAAAAATAATGAAAATCTGTGTTCACGAATATTTTTAAACTCGATTTTTGGCCTGATTTTAAATGAAAAACTTTAAACTCGATTTTATGGTAAACTAGAGGCGCTAGAGTAAAAATAATGAAAATCTGTGATCACGAATATTTTTAAACTCGATTTTCTGCTAAACTAGAGGCGCTAGAGCAAAAATAATGAAAATCTGTGATCACGAATATTTTAAACTCGATTTTCTGGTAAACTAGAGGCGCTAGAGCAAAAATAATGAAAATCTGTGATCACGAATATTTTAAACTCGATTTTCTGGTAAACTAGAGGCGCTAGAGCAAAAATAATGAAAATCAGTGATCACAAATATTTTTAAACTCAATTTTCTGGTAAACTAGAGGCGGTAGAGCAAAAATAATGAAAATCTGTGATCACGAATATTTTAAACTCGATTTTCTGGTAAACTAGAGGCGCTAGAGCAAAAATAATGAAAATCTGTGATCACGAATATTTTAAACTCGATTTTCTGGTAAACTAGAGGCGCTACTGCAAAAATAATGAAAATCTGTGATCACGAATATTTTTCACCAAACATCGTTTTTTTTTGGTGATTTTATATGAAAAACTTAAATCTCGATTTTCTGGTAAACTAGAGCGCTATAGCAAAAATAATGAAAATCTGTGAACACGAATATTTTTAAAATCGATTTTCTGGTAAACTAGAGGCGCTAGAGCAAAAATAATGAAAATCTGTGATCACGAATATTTTAAACTCGATTTTCTGGTAAACTAGAGGCGCTAGAGCAAAAATAATGAAAATCTGTGATCACGAATATTTTTTACCAAACATCGGTTTTTTTGGAGATTTTATATGAAAAACTTAAATCTCGATTTTCTGGTAAGCTAGAGCGCTAGAGCAAAAATAATGAAAATTTGTGTTCACGAATATTTTTAAACTCGATTTTCTGGTAAACTAGAGGCGCTAGAGCAAAAATAATGAAAATCTGTGATCACGAATATTTTAAACTCGATTTTCTGGTAAACTAGAGGCGCTAGAGCAAAAATAATGAAAATCTGTGATCACGAATATTTTTCACCAAACATCGGTTTTTTTGGTGATTTTATATGAAAAACTTAAATCTCGATTTTCTGGTAAACTAGAGCGCTAGAGCAAAAATAATGAAAATCTGTGTTCACGAATATTTTTAAAATCGATTTTCTGGTAAACTAGAGGCGCTAGAGCAAAAATAATGAAAATCTGTGATCACGAATGTTTTTCACCAAACATCGGTTTTTTTTGGTGATTTTATATGAAAAACTTAAATCTCGATTTTCTGGTAAACTAGAGCGCTATAGCAAAAATAATGAAAATCTGTGAACACGAATATTTTTAAAATCGATTTTCTGGTAAACTAGAGGCGCTAGAGCAAAAATAATGAAAATCTGTGATCACGAATATTTTAAACTCGATTTTCTGGTAAACTAGAGGCGCTAGAGCAAAAATAATGAAAATCTGTGATCACGAATATTTTTTACCAAACATCGGTTTTTTTGGAGATTTTATATGAAAAACTTAAATCTCGATTTTCTGGTAAACTAGAGCGCTAGAGCAAAAATAATGAAAATCTGTGTTCACGAATATTTTTAAACTCGATTTTTGGCCTGATTTTAAATGAAAAACTTTAAACTCGATTTTATGGTAAACTAGAGGCGCTAGAGTAAAAATAATGAAAATCTGTGATCACGAATATTTTTAAACTCGATTTTCTGCTAAACTAGAGGCGCTAGAGCAAAAATAATGAAAATCTGTGATCACGAATATTTTAAACTCGATTTTCTGGTAAACTAGAGGCGCTAGAGCAAAAATAATGAAAATCTGTGATCACGAATATTTTTCACCAAACATGGTTTTTTTTGGAGATTTTATATGAAAAACTTAAATCTCGATTTTCTGGTAAACTAGAGCGCTAGAGCAAAAATAATGAAAATCTGTGTTCACGAATATTTTTAAACTCGATTTTCTGGTAAACTAGAGGCGCTAGAGCAAAAATAATGAAAATCTGTGATCACGAATATTTTAAACTCGATTTTCTGGTAAACTAGAGGCGCTAGAGCAAAAATAATGAAAATCAGTGATCACAAATATTTTTAAACTCAATTTTCTGGTAAACTAGAGGCGGTAGAGCAAAAATAATGAAAATCTGTGATAACGAATATTTTTAAACTCGATTTTCTGGTAAACTAGAGGCGTTAGAGCAAAAATAATGAAAATCTGTGATCACTCATATTTTTAAACTCGATTTTTGGCCTGATTTGAAATGAAAAACTTTAAACTCGATTTTATGGTAAACTAGAGGCGCTAGAGTAAAAATAATGAAAATCTGTCATCACGAATATTTTTAAACTCGATTTTCTGGTAAACTAGAGGCGCTAGAGCAAAAATAATGAAAATCTGTGATCAGAAATATTTTTAAACTCGATTTTCTGGTAAACTAGAGGCACTAGAGCAAAAATAATGAAAATCTGTGATCACAAATATTTTTAAACTCAATTTTCTGGTAAACTAGAGGCGCTAGAGCAAAAATAATGAAAATCTGTGATCACGAATATTTTTAAACTCGATTTTCTGGTAAACTAGAGGCGTTAGAGCAAAAATAATGAAAATCTGTGATCACTCATATTTTTAAACTCGATTTTTGGCCTGATTTTAAATGAAAAACTTTAAACTCGATTTTATGGTAAACTAGAGGCGCTAGAGTAAAAATAATGAAAATCTGTGATCACGAATATTTTTAAACTCGATTTTCTGCTAAACTAGAGGCGCTAGAGCAAAAATAATGAAAATCTGTGATCACGAATATTTTTAAACTCGATTTTCTGGTAAACTAGAGGCGCTAGAGCAAAAATAATGAAAATCTGTGATCACGAATATTTTGAAACTCGATTTTCTGGTAAACTAGAGGCGCTAGAGCAAAAATAATGAAAATCTGTGATCACGAATATTTTTAAACTCGATTTTCTGGTAAACTAGAGGCGCTAGAGCAAAAATAATGAAAATCTGTGATCACTCATATTTATTTACCATACATCGGTTTTTGGGGTGATTTTATATGAAAAACTTAAATCTCGATTTTCTGGTAAACTAGAGGCGCTAGAGTAAAAATTATAAAAATCTGTGATCACTCATATTTATTTACCATACATCGGTTTTTGGGGTGATTTTATATGAAAAACTTTAAACTCAATTTTCTGGTAAACTAGAGCCGCTAGAGCTAAAATAATGAAAATCTGTGATCACTCATATTTTTAAACTCGATTTGCTGGTAAACTAGAGGCGTTAGAGCAAAAATAATGAAAATCTGTGATCACTCATATTTTTAAACTCGATTTTTGGCCTGATTTTAAATGAAAAACTTTAAACTCGATTTTATGGTAAACTAGAGGCGCTAGAGTAAAAATAATGAAAATCTGTGATCACGAATATTTTTAAACTCGATTTTCTGCTAAACTAGAGGCGCTAGAGCAAAAATAATGAACATCTGTGATCACGAATATTTTTAAACTCGATTTTCTGGTAAACTAGAGGCGCTAGAGCAAAAATAATGAAAATCTGTGATCACGAATATTTTTAAACTCGATTTTCTGGTAAACTAGAGGCGCTAGAGCAAAAATAATGAAAATCTGTGATCACGAATATTTTTAAACTCGATTTTCTGGTAAACTAGAGGCGCTAGAGCAAAAATAATGAAAATCTGTGATCACTCATATTTATTTACCATACATCGGTTTTTGGGGTGATTTTATATGAAAAACTTAAATCTCGATTTTCTGGTAAACTAGAGGCGCTAGAGTAAAAATTATAAAAATCTGTGATCACTCATATTTATTTACCATACATCGGTTTTTGGGGTGATTTTATATGAAAAACTTTAAACCCGAATATTTTTAAACTCAATATTCTGGTAAACTAGAGGCGCTAGAGCAAAAATAATGAAAATCTGTGATCACTCATATTTTTAAACTCGATTTGCTGGTAAACTAGAGGCGCTAGAGCAAAAATAATGAAAATCTGTGATCGCGAATATTTCTAACCAAAAATCGATTTTTGGCTGATTTAATATGAAAAATTTTAAACTCGATTTTCTGGTTTATAGATAGATTTTTTTTTTATAGATTTTAGTTTTATAGTTAGTGAAAAATTAACTCTGGGCGGCCAACTCCGCTGGTATGCCAAGTATTTATTATTTTAACATTAGCGGCGTTGCCATAAGTCGATGTTCTGCCGGTAAAGGCCGTTCTTCTTACCAAAGCACCACTCACAAAAAAATTTTTAGTTATGAATTTGTATTATTTTCAATTTTTTTTTTTTTTTGTATTTTTTACTAGTTCCACAGCCACAACAAAACAAAATTCAATGTCAATGAGCAAAACAACTTCGAGGATGCAACGAAGTTGTTACACAACGGAACACATTTTTAATACATATTTTGAGGTCGCTGATATCGTATCTAATCTCCATTTTTCTCTATCAGCTGACTTTTCGAGATATGCCGTTAAGTCCAAAATTAAGGCATTTTCACTACATATGTTGGAATAACTTGAAAACGGTTGACCATATCCAGTTAACAAAAAAATCCGAAACTCGGCAACAGTATTAGGTACCTTTAAGCCGTGCTTACATTGTTTATAAATTTGCCTTGCAGATTCAGAGAAATGGTTGAATTTTTGAAGAAAAAAAGGAAAATTTTGAATAAAACACTTTTTTTCTTAAAAATAAAAATGCGACAAAAATCACAGTTTTGGTCTAAATACATTTATCCTCACATAATTTCGAATGAAATGAGGTTTATTTTATTGTAATAGATGGCCAACTTTTGATTTTATTCACATCTTACTGATAAAACTTAATATCGATTTCCATACAAAAAGGAAAAAAAACGATCATGACACTCACATAATTAAAATGTTATTTTTGTATGGAAATCGCCATTCAGTTTTTTCAGTAAATTGGGCATTAACAGCCAGTTCATGGATTTCGAACGTCATCGTTCGCATAGAAAATTACATTAAAAACAAAAACAAACTTCGAACAATGTCCGAATTTTGTTTTTGATTTAAATGTAATTTTCTATGCGAACGATGACGTTCGATATCGTTAAACAGGCAGTAAATCAAAAGTTGTGCACCGATAACAATGATATAAGCCTTATTATGATAAATGTTTTTAGACCAAAGCTGTGATTTTTGTCACATGTATGTAGTGAAAGTGCCGTTATTTTGGCCATAACGGTATATTGCGAAAATTAGAGGTGATAAAGAAAATGAAGATTAGATTTGAAATTTTCAATTCAGTAAAAATTTGCAATCAAATTCCAGACCGCAAAATATCTGTTCGGCAGTGTTATCAAATGTTAATGACTGGAATTCTTTTTTTTTTTTTTTTTTTTTTTGTTATTTTTACAATTTCAAGTTCTATCGGGCTTATCCTCCGAATACGAAAAATAAATAAATACAAATCCGTTTTTTGCGTTTTATAATTCTTTTATTGAATTTATTTTTTTACAATCGTTTATATATAAAAAGATTTATATAATTTTAATAATAATTTAATACGTAATTTTTGTATTTGTGTGGTTTTTACATTTATTATTAATTCTAATATTGTTAAATTAACGAATTTAAAAGTATTTCGTATTTAATTTTTTTTTTTCTTTTCTTTAATTTGATTTTTTGTATACACATTTAAAACTACATAAATAAAAAGATAATACAAAGTTATAGACTTATGGCGTTTTCTTTTCTGAGTAAAATTCTGCATTTATTCTGCCTTTAACATTTTTTTTATGTTCTTTTCTGAAAAACATGTGTTATTTTAAAAGTGTAAAGCGTTCTTTTTCTGATGAAGTTCCCTTTAAAATTAAAAAAATGCTACATGTTCAATACTCATTTTAATTAAAGGGACATGAGTGCAGCACTAGATCAAGCGAATTCAGTACAAGGTGGTGGCAAGTTTCGAGCCGTAAACACTAATAATGCAATACAAAAAACATCTGTTGTTTCTGTTGGCTTTAGATTTTTGTAGTCTTGCCACCACCTGTAATTGAATTTACCTTGCGCTAATTGTACTTTATTGTTTAATGCCGAAATTTGTGTACTTCTGTAAAACGTAAACACTTCTTAAAAATCAGGGGAGCATTTAAAAATGTTGCCAAGTCACATGCAACACCTTTTTATTATAAAAGAAAACGCCATTAGTCAAAACAAGTATTTTTAGGAAAATTTAAGATTAATCAAACAAAAATTTAAATGATAAAAACAAAGTTATACCCCCGTATTCAAAAACGATTATTAAATTTAACAAACGTTTATTAGGGATAATTTTCATAATAAATTTGTTCTTTAAACCTTTATTAAATTTAAAAATTTTTTGTGAATACAGGCAATAGTGTTTAATTTACAAAAGTAATAAAGGAATTTTTAACAACTTTTCTGTTTGTTTCAGACTATAAATAATAAAACTAAAAATAATAAAACAAAAACATAGAGCAGTCTTATAATAAAAATAATATACATTTTATTCTAAAAATAATTTTTGATTTCCACAGAAAAATTTTTAAAAGTCGTTGTTTATCATTAGAAAGTCTCAAATTTGTATATTGCATACTGCTTAAACGTTGAAATAATGAATAGTTTTAGAGAAATGTTCATAATTGTAACATGAATTAGTTAATTATTTTATTTTAATTTAAACATTTTAAAATTCATAAGCGAATATTTTGTTTGCAATTTTTAAAAAAAGGTTCGTTAAAAAACTTTTTGAGTTCATAAAATTTAGCTAAAAAAAAATTGTAGATTCAAATCGGCGCCTTTGTACATTTTTGATCGATTGAATATTATCGCAGCGATCATTAATCATATGGAACAATTATTCCAAATAACACAAAACAAAACTATATCGCATTAAACACCCAATAAAAATATTATAATATATTAAAAATAACTAAAATTCCAGAGGACTAACGGCCTTTTTCACCAATTCTATTTAAATATCAATTTATGTTTAACATCGTTTTTTTTTTTCATATGTGATCCCGCACATTTTTCGGGAAAAAAAATCATTGGAAATTTGTGCGGGAATTCCCGGGATTTTTTTTATTTCATTATGGCAACTTTACTGTAAATTGTAATTGTAAATCAGTTGTGTCCATAAACAGATCTGAGCCATTAGGCAAAAAGATCTTAACTGTCTGTTTTTAGAAAACATATGCAAGTGAGTGAGTGAGAAATTATATTGAAAACAAAAACAAATTTTCGTTTTGTATTGTTGTTTTCAATATAAATTCTCACTCACTCACTTGTGTACGTTTTCTAAAAACAGGCAGTAAGTCAAAAAAACGCATTTTGAGTTTTTGATTGGCCTTAATTCAATTTGTTTTCTCTTTTGTTTCGCTTAAGGCCAGTACAGGGTAATACAATCATATCATGTGAAAGCAAAATGCATTGAGTAAGAGAGAATACGAATACAAAATCTGACAAGCGGTCGGTAAATGGTTTTTTGTAAACCATTTTAGCAACTTATGTATTTTCATCAGACCAGAGGTGCATTTTAACGGAGTATATTGAAGGTGGTAGCATTTTTATATAATTACAAAAACAACTAAAATCAACTCAGGAAAATTTCATGTTGTTTTTGTAAAAAATTGTAGAACTGCAACCATTTGCTTTTTTGTTATTATTTTTGATTTTACTTATACCATCCGTGTAACACGGAGAGAATTTCATATTATTTTGATTCTACAAAGTCGTAATACATTGTATTACCGTGTAAACTGGCCTTTAATACTTTAGTCTAGGGCAACTGCTTCTAATAGTTTGTCGAGCCGATAGTAAAAAAAGACGTATACTTTTCAAGTGTTTTGTATCGACTGCCTTGTTGCTGTGTCTTCTTTATTAATAAGAAATTATGCATATGGTTTAGTCATTAAGACAATGAAGCAGTACCAATCTAAGGGTAAAGCCTTTTTTAGTATTGATAAATTCAGATTAGTTGCAGGGTTTGCTTCAGGTGGGATCCCATCTGACTTCTCACCTAATAAGTTGGAAGAAGAGATGTATGAAATACTACGAGTAACACGAAAGCAAATGGCTAGCATTGCAGAAGCTGCAAGTTTAGCACAATTAGAAGCTGCAGGAAGTCCTGTCACGGTCGCCATGTCGAGCAGATAGTAATAAAAAGACCTGGGGCCTAATTCTGACACTCGTAATCGAGTACTTTCTTGATTCGAAAGTAATTTTATTTCATTCGATACTGAACGCATCGAAATTATTTTTTCAGTATTGTGAAACTCAAGTTAATGCTTTACAACACCGAAAAAATAATTCAGATTCGTTCAGTATTGACTGAAATAATTAGATATTAAATTGCTTTCGAATCGAGAAAGTACTCGATCACGACTGCCAGAATCAGGCCCCTGTTCTTTTCAAGTGTTTTAGATCAACTGCCAGCTAGTTGTTGTGTCTTCTTTATTTATATGTTAAACTTAACTTATCTTAACCTAACGAAACAATAAAGAGTTTTCAGTTTGCAGGAATGGCACTATAATTTTTCATCTTCACTTTGGAAAAGTGTCTAAGATATACACCAAATAAATATTTTTTAATTTAGTATAACGAAAAACTACAGCCAAACGCTAAAGAGATGTCAATTAATATCCGATAAGTAAGGCAATGTTTAATGCTCGGAAATTCCGAAAGAATAGTAAAAATATAAAGAACCTTTAATTTGTTTAAAGACCCAGATTTATTTTATAAAAACCAAAAGTAGTTGTTTCCACCACTTGCTTAAAAAATGTAATGATTTTATATGAAGAGCAGCTGCATAAAAGATTTTTCGGATTACGTCTGGAATGATTCCCAAGGGAATTACCATTTCAAGAAAAAGAAATGCAGATCAGCGCAGTGTAACAGCCCTCGGATTAGGAAATCAACACTCAGCATTGCTACATGGATTAACTTTTCTCAAAGGGGTAGGACCATTGACACTTGCAATAATGTTATCTGACCAACCTTAATACAGTGATAAAATCAGAAAGTATATAAGCTAGAATAATTTATAATTAAGGAAGAATTAAATACACAAAGACGAAGAGTGCAAGTCATTTGCACCTTCTATTAACAAGAATACAAAAAGTAATTGTTTTGATCTACATGGCGATCCTGCCAGACTTTTGGAGTGCTCAACTATAAAGCACCCAAAGACAGCTATTATCCTTAAAATTCGTTGGAGTGCTCGAATATAAAGCACCCAAAGCAAAATTAATAAAATCACTCTGCCAGTCCTTTGGAGTGCTACAAAGTGGAAAAACAGGCAAGCCTCCTAGGGTATCTCAAATAAAGCACCCAAAAACAAACAAAAAAGGGACACTCCATTTTAACCAGTTCCTGGCGGACAGCCAAGAATCCGCCAGATGTCTGAAGAAGGTCCACAGCCATTGACCTTGGAGCAATACAGAGCAAGGAATAGCAGAAAACAACAAGAAGAACCGAAAATACCAAAAGACATTGTAACGCAGTTTATTTTTCCAGCTGAGGTATGACTCAGCCTGTCCAGGGTCAAATAAACCAAACCCACCAACCTTATCATGGAGGACAAAGTGTATTTAGGCAAACCAGAGAATCAGAGAGATTCCCGAGCAGTCAATGCTCATAAATCAAAACCTTATAAACCACCAGCCAAACCCGTGGATAAGAAACCAGTAGAGAGACCTCTACCCAAACAAGATTCGGCACCCCCAACAACGAATCACCGAACCGGAGACCCTTTTTCCGAATCCATATTTGGAAGAGGATTGTCCGTGCGAGAATTTAATTCACGCACCCAGTTCACACCATCATTCGTAGCAGCGATAGAAATATCACGTGCTATATTTCAGCAATTGAAAACGGATGATGTTCAACTGACCAAACAGTTGACTCCCGAATACTTGGACTATTACCACACATTCTGTGTGTGGGCACGTATTGTCCATTTAAAGAATAAGAATCAGGAAGTTCTCACTTCAGAAGAAGAGTGGCTTCTAGATGTTATTCGGAATCAGGAATATAGCCTACTCGAGCCATTTTCCGTATATTTACGGCGAGTAGGAAATATCGTAACCCTAACAGGTCAACACCTGTACCCTGCTTTTCCAAGCCTGCCAACAACAACAGTTGGAGGAAAAACAGGATTCTACGGTACTATTACCGTAGCCAACCACAACCTCTACGAGGAAATACCCTGCTTTGGGGTCCTCGCAGAAGCCATCCAGTACGCTGTCTCCAACCATCAACCCGGAGTCAGACCGAGCGTGCTGAACCAGCCACGGATTCTCGTGAACCAGAATCTATTAGGATTCAAGAGTTTACAAAATCGAAGAAATGAAGCCAAAGATTTGGCTTTCGCGTTCGATATTACTGAAGAACAGTTCTTAGAATCGCGTGTAGGCACTTCGATAAATCTAGGATTTATCAATGCCATTTCCGACATTATCGCCGGAACCAAGACTTTCCGTGTAACCCACGTGAACTTTTCGACTATGTCGATTAACGGGTCACAGACTTCGAGTATAAATAGAGTATAGAGTAAGTTTGTACAGAACAAACAGAGTAGAAACTGGTACTAACCACAGTATTTTACTCTTAGTAGCTAGTTATTAATCGTAGATTGCCAACTGCCTTCGCCTCCCGAATTGCGCTGGTGTCAGCATTATTACCAACCGTAGTTAATCGTAGATTGCCGACTGCCTTCGCCTCCCGAATTGCGCTGGTGTCAGCATTAGTATAAACCGTAGTTAATCGTAGACCGCCTTTCCTGAATCACCCCCCCGTGTCACCGTGCCGACTCCTTCGCCTTCACAGAGTAACGTTCTAACCAGCAACCACCTGCCGTTTCCGTTCCCGCCTGCAGCTGCGCCAACTCACCAGAAAGCTGTCATAGATCTAAGTATTTAGCGTAGATTAAGATTTCATAAATAAAAGCTTTGTTTATTTATTATTACCACCTACAAACGTATACCGTGTTTTCATTTCAAAGGAAGCAGACCTTCGAATTGACCCTGGACAGGCTGAGTCATACCTCAGCTGGAAAAATAAAATCATTGAAACTAAGCGCACACCTGAGGCTACACCAGGACCGGATGTAAATGCCGAAGTCCAGCCGCAGTGCTTAATAAAAGAGAAAGATGCACATTATGGCAGTGCTATCTATTGCTCTTTCCAACTCGAGAAATCAGAACCAGTAATCAACTGGTTATGCTTAACTCCCCCAGTCCAGCGTCAGGAAGATGAACCTTTTCCAGACTATGGAGCAAACCGTAATGAGAGGAGAAATTTACCAATTCATTACAAACAAAAGGTCTTTATGACAACGTCACAAGATTCCCGTAATTTTAGGAGTGACATAGTCACTGCAATGGTTACGGCTAAACGTTGATGAAACAACGTTTCCAACTTAATGGAAAGGAAAGCGACCAGACCGATCGCACCTGGCAAAATAACTCAATATTTGAGGCGCACGGCCATGCCTCGTCACGTCCCAAGCTTTCTTCCTCCCTTTGAGGCACGGGCAAAAATTCAAACGGTGGAAAGCTGCCCAGTAGCCCAATCCGGGAATACTCAGGTAGACACCCTGGCCAAACATATGTGGGAACGTCGAACCACGCAACCTCTACATTACGCGCAGGCGGGGCCACCACCTTTAGCCCCTCTATCCCAGTCCAGTAGCCCAGCGGACGAACCGGCACAGGAGACCAAAAGCTCCAGCATTCCAACCGAAACGAACACCGGGGAAAAGCCAGCACCGAGCGAAGAGGATTTCGCAAACGACGTCCTTAACGTGACCCCCGGTGATCTAAGAGGACTGGAGGACGCTGACGACCTCTTTAGGGGTATCACCGTGACCCGGAACAGCCGACGCAGAACACGGCGATGGGTAGTGTTCCCCGCAGGGAGGCCGAAAGTGGAAGTCCGAATCCTGGGAAATAAGGCACTCCTACGCTGCCAGGGTAAGGAGAAGCTGATTACCCTGTCCAACGATTGACGTGACGGCCCGGGATCTCGCGGTATATTTTTTTTTCCCCCATCTCCTAATCCTCAATGAATTATTTTTTTTTTTTTTTTTATTTTATTTTTTATTTTTTTTTTTTTTTATTTTATTTTTTTTTTTTTATTTAAAGTAGGGGGGACATTGTAACGCAGTTTATTTTGCCAGCTGAGGTATGACTCAGCCTGTCCAGGGTCAAATAAACCAAACCCACCAACCTTATCATGGAGGACAAAGTGTATTTAGGCAAACCAGAGAATCAGAGAGATTCCCGAGCAGTCAATGCTCATAAATCAAAACCTAATAAACCACCAGCCAAACCCGTGGATAAGAAACCAGTAGAGAGACCTCTACCCAAACAAGATTCGGCACCCCCAACAACGAATCACCGAACCGGAGACCCTTTTTCCGAATCCATATTTGGAAGAGGATTGTCCGTGCGTGAATTAAATTCTCGCACCCAGTTCACACCATCATTCGTAGCAGCGATAGAAATATCACGTGCTATATTTCAGCAATTGAAAACGGATGATGTTCAACTGACCAAACAGTTGACTCCCGAATACTTGGACTATTACCACACATTCTGTGTGTGGGCACGTATTGTCCATTTAAAGAATAAGAATCAGGAAGTTCTCACTTCAGAAGAAGAGTGGCTTCTAGATGTTATTCGGAATCAGGAATATAGCCTACTTGAGCCATTTTCCGTATATTTACGGCGAGTAGGAAATATCGTAACCCTAACAGGTCAACACCTGTACCCTGCTTTTCCAAGCCTGCCAACAACAACAGTTGGAGGAAAAACAGGATTCTACGGTACTATTACCGTAGCCAACCACAACCTCTACGAGGAAATACCCTGCTTTGGGGTCCTCGCAGAAGCCATCCAGTACGCTGTCTCCAACCATCAACCCGGAGTCAGACCGAGCGTGCTGAACCAGCCACGGATTCTCGTGAACCAGAATCTATTAGGATTCAAGAGTTTACAAAATCGAAGAAATGAAGCCAAAGATTTGGCTTTCGCGTTCGATATTACTGAAGAACAGTTCTTAGAATCGCGTGTAGGCACTTCGATAAATCTAGGATTTATCAATGCCATTTCCGACATTATCGCCGGAACCAAGACTTTCCGTGTAACCCACGTGAACTTTTCGACTATGTCGATTAACGGGTCACAGACTTCGAGTATAAATAGAGTATAGAGTAAGTTTGTACAGAACAAACAGAGTAGAAACTGGTACTAACCACAGTATTTTACTCTTAGTAGCTAGTTATTAATCGTAGATTGCCGACTGCCTTCGCCTCCCGAATTGCGCTGGTGTCAGCATTATTACCAACCGTAGTTAATCGTAGATTGCCGACTGCCTTCGCCTCCCGAATTGCGCTGGTGTCAGCATTATTACCAACCTTAGTTAATCGTAGATTGCCGACTGGCTTCGCCTCCCGAATTGCGCTGGTGTCAGCATTATTATCAACCGTAGTTAATCGTAGATTGCCGACTGCCTTCGCCTCTCGAATTGCGCTGGTGTCAGCCTTATTACCAACCGTAGTTAATCGTAGATTGCCGACTGCCTTCGCCTCCCGAATTGCGCTGGTGTCAGCATTATTACCAACCGTAGTTAATCGTAGATTGCCGACTGCCTTCGCCTCCCGAATTGCGCTGGTGTCAGCCTTATTACCAACCGTAGTTAATCGTAGATTGCCGACTGCCTTCGCCTCCCGAATTGCGCTGGTGTCAGCATTATTACCAACCGTAGTTATTCGTAGATTGCCGACTGCCTTCGCCTCCCGAATTGCGCTGGTGTCAGCATTAGTATAAACCGTAGTTAATCGTAGACCGCCTTTCCTGAATCACCCCCCCGTGTCACCGTGCCGACTCCTTCGCCTTCACAGAGTAACGTTCTAACCAGCAACCACCTGCCGTTTCCGTTCCCGCCTGCAGCTGCGCCAACTCACCAGAAAGCTGTCATAGATCTAAGTATTTAGCGTAGATTAAGATTTCATAAATAAAAGCTTTGTTCATTTATTATTACCACCTACAAACGTATACCGTGTTTTCATTTCAAAGGAAGCAGACCTTCGAATTGACCCTGGACAGGCTGAGTCATACCTCAGCTGGAAAAATAAAATCATTGAAACTAAGCGCACACCTGAGGCTACACCAGGACCGGATGTAAATGCCGAAGTCCAGCCGCAGTGCTTAATAAAAGAGAAAGATGCACATTATGGCAGTGCTTGTAGTGTACCTGCTACCCAATAGCCAACCTAAAATGTATATATGCCACCCGAATAATTGTAGGGTAAATGCCATAAATAAAAGATCAAATAACGGCATTTACCCAATGACTCAATGTGTTTGTTCGAACACATGAGTCAATACAATGGTAAAGCAGATCAATCAGAATGTGAGTGACATAATTTTGATTGTCTAATGTAAATGAGTTCATTCCTCACTCATGCATTCTGATTGGTCACTGCATTATGCAAAAGGGTAAAACCATAATATTTACATGCTACTGAGTAAGAGACATAGATATTAAGAATTAATACAATAAGTTAGAATAAGTAAGCAATAGGATAGAATTAGTATAAAAAGGGCAGTAGCCCACAAATAAAACAGACTTTAGATTTGAAAACATAAAGTGGCACTTGTTGCCTAGTTTATTATTTTTAGTCTCCTAATTTGGCAGTTCGCAAGAACGCCTGACCATCGAGCTGGTACCCTACAGCTGCATAAAGATATATTGGGCTATAGGGAAATAAACATAACAGATAACATCTAACACTACATGGCGATCCTGCCCACTCGGACCAATAAACTTTGTAGATTTGAATTAATGATCCTGCCCACTCGGACCAATAAACTTTGTAGATTTGAATTAATGATCCTGCCCACTCGGACCAATAAACTTTGTAGATTTGAATAAATGATCCTGCCCACTCGGACCAATAAACTTTGTAGATTTGAATTAATGATCCTGCCCACTCGGACCAATAAACTTTGTAGATTTGAATTAATGATCCTGCCATCTCGGACCACTACATTTTTTAGATCCTGCCGGTATTGGCAATAATTAAGTCCTGAAATACTAAAATTTCTAAATTTTGATGGAGGAAGAAATACAAGATATTTTTCAACGCTGGGAAAAGTATTTAGTCGAACAATACGTCCCGGAACCACAACCTACAACGGCACCGGCATATAAACCAACCCCGCTTAATGCAGGCCCGAAGGCTATCAGCATAGAGGAGTATCTTAAGAGGACAACAACAATTAAGAAACAACCTGAAACACATAGCAAAGTGCGGAAGAAGAAGAAACGTGCTGGAAGGAGATTCCAAGGAAGAAAACAACTAGCCATATTATACCAGAGGCTCACCTTAACAACCACTAAGCAAGAAAGCGAAGATATAAAGGGAAAAATAAAGCGACTAAAAAAGAAAAATATATAAATAAAATGGAAATATATAAACATTTAGAATTGTAAAAATTTCAAGATTATAAAAACAATATATAAACATTAAGAATTGTAAAATTTTTTTAACAACATTGCTCTTTCCAAAAAAAAAAAAAAAAGAAAAAATGACTTGGTGGAAAAATGTGTTAAAAGCCATACCCCTAATTTTCGCAAGTTACGAAGTAGGGAAACATGAAGGTTCAGAACACAGTAATAAGGACAATCAGATAATAGAATACATGAGAGAAAATACAGTCAAGTTACAAAAAAAAAGATGAGAAGGAAAACCTAGATATCTTTGAGATAATTATGATAGTAACATTAGCATTGATAGTAGTTGCCTACATTATAAAATTGATATATGCCTTACATAGGAGACAATAAATAAATAAAAACTAAAATACACACGTAAAATTCTAAACATTATGTTTACAGACATCATTAAAATTTTATTATTATCATTATTATTACTCATGTTCTTATCTATAGTTCAAAAACTTATAAACACTAATAAAAAAAAAACAATTAAAAAAAAAACAATTAAAAAAAACAATTAAAAAACAATTAAAAAACAATTAAAAAACAATTAAAAAACAATTAAAAAAAAAACAATTAAAACAATTATAACCGAGGTATAAAAAAAAAAATTTACTTAATTTTTAATTATAAATAAGTCTAAGAAAATATATGGAAGAAAAATTAAATGAATTAAAGGAAGTCTGGAAAAACTTGAAAAAGAGTCCAGGGAGAACCTATACCGAATCAACGGTATTGATTAAGTTAAAACACATAGAAAACTTAAGAAACGAATTTCAACTAATTGAGTTAAAAGAAGAAGACTCAGGAGAATTCGCAATAAAATTAGAATTTTGTAATCTTTACAAGCTTGTAGAAGAATATTTAGGTAAAAGTATAAAGGAAACAGTAAAAACGGAAAATATAATAATGGCATCATTTAACTTAGAATTGGTTGCAAAAGCATTACCATTATTTACAGGTAATCACATTGAGTTAGAGAGTTTCATAATAACAGCAGAACTAATAAACAAGACATTATCAGAAGTAGCAAAAATAGATTTTCTTCAGTATGTTTATCATGCTAAGTTATCCTCACAAGTCAGAACAGCAATTGGAAGCTATACGAAACCTGAAAATTTCGAAGCGCTCAAGAGATTATTAGAGCAAAGATACAGAAGCAATAAAACAATTCCAGAGCTTCAAACTAAACTCAATACACTATTCCAGGGGAAAATGTCAATAAATACATATAAGGAGAAAATAATGAGTGTAATTGACAATTTAAATAAGTTAGGCATAGAAGAGTTAGGAAATCAAGCTTCAGAAGCTGAAAAAAATGTTATAATTCGATTAAATAATAAACTTGCTTTAGATACATTCAAGAAAGGTTTAAATGAGTGTTTCAAGTCGACCATATACGCGGCCCGACCGACTACATTACAAGAAGCATCCGACCTTGCAATTGAAATTGAAAATGAAAAAAAGGCAACGCATAACGAAATCCTGCATGTCAGAAGAGAGGTCCAATTGTATCAACCACAAAATGACAATAGAAATAACAACACATTTTCTAACTACAACAATAACAGGCAATATAACAATCAAAACTTTAACAGAAACAATAATTTTAATAATAAAAACAATAGCAACAATGCAAATTTCACCAGAGTCAATAATTACAACAATAATCAAGCTAGAAATAATAATTATGATAATTATAATACACGGAGAAATACAAATTTCTCTAGGAATAACAACTACCAAAACAACAGAGGTAACAACAGTAATGCCAGGAATAACAACTACCAAAACAACAGAGGTAACAACAGTAATGCTAGGAATAATGACAGCAGTTCTAACAGAAACAATGATAACAGAAACAATAATAATGACAACAGAAGGTACATACGCACGGTACAAGATGAGGGAAACGAGGAAGGCTCGGAATACAGGGATATTCCGGAAAGCCAAAATTAAAGATATACAAAGTTTCAAATAATAATACAAATTTCATAATCGCTAAGTACAAAAACAAAGAGTTAACATTTCTTGTCGACACAGGAGCCGACGTATCATTATGTCGCACTAGAGAAATTTTTGATGATGAGCCATTAAATGTGGAGAACAGATGTAAATTAACAGGCATCACTACGGAAGAAATACATTCATTAGGGACAAGCGAACTTGAACTATCGATAACAGACCAGACATGTAAACACAAATTCCATTTAGTAGATAATAATTTCCCAATAGAAACAGACGGAATAATAGGAAGGGACTTTTTAAAAGAATACCTTTGCAAAATAGATTATGAGACATTTACAATTTCGTTGTTCACAAACAATGAAACCATAATTCTTCCTATGCAAACAAAAGCATTCGACACCTTAAAAATTACTATACCACCGCGAACAGAAATAATACAACCACTAAAACTAAACCTCACTGAAGATTGCGTCATATTTAATACCGAATTAAAAGACGGAGTTTTTTTTAAGTAATTCAATAGCACCTAAAAACGGTATGACACACGTCAAAATTTTAAACACAACAAATGAAACAACAACTTTACAGGGCATTAAACTACATACTGACCCACTTAAAAACTACGACATATTAAATTACAAAAATATAAACAGCGACGAACGTTTTAACAAAATTTTGAATGACTTGCAATTAGACCATGATGACGAATATGCAAAAACACAATTAAAAGAAATATTTAAAAAATATCAAAACGTTTTTCATTTAGAAGACGAAAAATTAAGTGTCAACAATTTTTATGAACAGAATATCACGACCTCAGACAATACAGCTGTGTATATAAAAAACTATAGATTACCACATTCACATACAGACGTAATAAATGAACAGATACAGAAAATGCTTGACGACGAGATAATAGAACCATCCGTTAGTCCATACAATGCTCCACTCCTTTTAGTACCAAAGAAAAACATGGAAGATAAAAAGAAATGGAGACTTGTTGTAGATTTTAGAAAACTTAATGATAAAATCGTTAACGACAAATTTCCTCTAACTAGACTAGAAGATATTTTGGACAAATTAGGTAGAGCAAAATGGTTTTCTACACTCGATATGACGAGTTCTTTTCATCAAATTGAACTAAATAAAGACTCGAGACCACTAACTGCATTTTCAACACCGTATACGGTTGCAGTTTAAATCATCACAATCAAAACTTAATAAAAGTTCTTGATAGGCTACAAAAATACAATCTTAAATTGAATCCAAAGAAATGTTGTTTTCTAAGACCTGAAGTAGTTTACTTAGGACATTTAATAACAAAAGACGGTGTGAAAACAGACCCATCAAAGTATGAAGTAATAAAAAACTATCCAATACCAAGAAACGCGGACGAGGTACGACGATTTGTTGCATTCTGCAATTATTATAGGAAATTTATACCAAATTTTGCAGACATTGCAAAACACTTAAACATGTTATTAAGAAAATCAGTAAAATTCCTATGGACAAATGACTGCCAAAATGCTTTTGACACTTTGAAAGAAAAACTAATGAAACCCCCAATTTTGCAATACCCAAATTTTGACAAACCTTTTATTTTAACGACAGACGCTTCAAACTACGCACTAGGAGCAGTCCTGTCTCAAGGTGAAATTGGACAAGACCTACCAATTTCTTATGCAAGTAAATCGCTACAAAAGCACTTGGGGAATAAATTTTTTTAAACAATATTTATACGGTCGCAAATTCATAGTGGTAACAGACCACAGACCACTAATTTCCCTGTTCTCACACAAAAATCCATCATCAAAAATGACAAGAATTAGGTTAGATCTAAGCGATTACGATTTTACAATAATCTATAAGAAAGGAAAAATTAACACGAATGCGGACGCATTGTCAAGAATTGAAATAGACTCGGAAATACTTAAGCAAATGATACCGTTGGAAAATGATAAAACAGAAAGGAAAATATTAATAACCACAAGGGCAATGAAAAAGAAGAATGAAGATAATATAAAGTTACAAGAGACAAATAAAATAGCAAATAAAGAGGCAAATAAGATTAATGAAGATAAAGAAATAAAAATGAATACAGAGCGCGCGAATCGAAGTTATATGGAAAAATGCATCTCTCAGGAGTCTGATCAACTTCTAATATGGGAATGCACATCCGTAAATGATATTAAGAATATGAAGAAATTGCAATTTAATAAGTTTGAAAATATAAAAGACGTCGATATAAAAATTGAAGATAATATTGTGCACATAGGACGTGATGATAATTCATCGAAACAAGATTCGATCATGAAGAAATCACGTACCCAAAATGATAATTATATGAATAAAGGATGTAACGATAATTCATCGAAACAAGATTCGATTATGAAGAAGTTACATGCCAAAAACGTACAAAATGATAATAATATGCATGCAAGATTCAGCGATAACTCAGCGAAACTAGATTCGATTCTGAGGAAACTGATATCTAAAATGAAGAAAGAAAATATAAAAGAATTAGCGCTAGCAAAGGATGATAAAATATTTAAAATGTATACAACGAAAGATTTAAAAGAAGCATATGCAAAGATAAGAATAAACAACAAAAGTCCTCAACTAAAAATATTAATTTACAATGCCCCAACAAGAATAACAGATGACATTCTGAAATATAAACTCATCGATGAATTCCACAATGCCACACACGCAGGCCACTTAGGAATTAGAAAAACGGTAATTAAACTAAAACAGCGGTACATTTGGAAAAACATGAATAAGATGGTAAAACAATTCGTGAAATACTGTGACAAGTGTAACATAAACAAACAAACCAAACACATTAAAGAACCACTTACAGTAACAGACACCCCAAGCAACAGTTTTGAAACAATATCAATTGACACCGTAGGACCTCTACGTATTTCAAACGGATACCGATACATATTGACAATGCAATGCGAACTAACAAAATTCGTTATTGCGCACCCAATGTCAACAAAAGATGCACTTACAATTGCCAAAACATTAGTAGAACAATTAATTTTAAAATACGGAAAATTTAAAGTGCTCAAATCGGACAACGGGACTGAATTTAAAAACGAACTGATGCGTAACATATGCTCGTTACTTGAAATCAAGCAGACATTTTCAACCCCTTACCATCATGAAACAATAGGTTCGGTAGAAAGAAATCATAGAGTTCTCAATGAATTCTTGCTAATAACAGCAAATGATTATGAATGGGATAAGTGGATAAATTATTTTACTTTCGCCTATAACACGGCACCACACATAGACACTGGTTACACGCCATTCGAACTTGTTTATGGTAAATTACCATGTTTACCATCAGAAATAAGTAACAATGAGGAAATTAAAATTTATAATTACGATGATTATGCCAAAGAGCTGAAACAAAAACTAAATTTTTCTTTAGAAAGAGCTTAGGAACTGACAATAAATACAAAAGAAAAAAGAATACTAGACAATAAATATAATAATAGATTAAATTTAAACATAGGAGATCTAGTTTTAATAAAAGTAGAAAATAGAAAGAAAAACCAGAGCCCATACAAAGGCCCATATAAGATAATTAGGAGAAAGGATGTAAATACTATTATAGATTATAACGGAGTAGAAAAAGAAATGCACAATAACCAATTAAAACCATACCTAGGATTAAGAACTAATGAATAAAATAAACTATGTAAAACAAAAGAAATATAAAAAACCTTGATTAAGAACTAATGAATAAAATAAACTATGTAAAAACAAAAGTATAAAGATATAAAAATTAATTATGTAAATAGATTTTAAGAATAATTAATTAAAACAACACTTTATATTTATAAGAAAATTTTAACAGTACTATGGAAATGGCAAGAAAAATTACTCCCCTAATTTTTCTCTTAACGGTGAGGGTGTAGTGTACCTGCTAAGCGTCCACTGCTTACCCAATAGCCAACCTAAAATGTATATATGCCACCCGAATAATTGTAGGGTAAATGCCATAAATAAAAGATCAAATAACGGCATTTACCCAATGACTCAATGTGTTTGTTCGAACACATGAGTCAATACAATGGTAAAGCAGATCAATCAGAATGTGAGTGACATAATTTTGATTGTCTAATGTAAATGAGTACATTCCTCACTCATGCATTCTGATTGGTCACTGCATTATGCAAAAGGGTAAAACCATAATATTTACATGCTACTGAGTAAGAGACATAGATATTAAGAATTAATACAATAAGTTAGAATAAGTAAGCAATAGGATAGAATTAGTATAAAAAGGGCAGTAGCCCACAAATAAAACAGACTTTAGATTTGAAAACATAAAGTGGCACTTGTTGCCTAGTTTATTATTTTTAGTCTCCTAATTTGGCAGTTCGCAAGAACGCCTGACCATCGACCTGGTACCCTACAGCTGCATAAAGATATATTGGGCTATAGGGAAATAAAAATAACAGATAACATCTAACACTACATGCTATCTATTGCTCTTTCCAACTCGAGAAATCAGAACCAGTAATCAACTGGTTATGCTTAACTCCCCCAGTCCAGCGTCAGGAAGATGAACCTTTTCCAGACTATGGAGCAAACCGTAATGAGTGGAGAAATTTACCAATTCATTACAAACAAAAGGTCTTTGTGACAACGTCACAAGATTCCCGTAATTTTAGGAGTGACATAGTCACTGCAATGGTTACGGCTAAACGTTGATGAAACAACGTTTCCAACTTAATGGAAAGGAAAGCGACCAGACCGATCGCACCTGGCAAAATAACTCAATATTTGAGGCGCACGGCCATGCCTCGTCACGTCCCAAGCTTTCTTCCTCCCTTTGAGGCACGGGCAAAAATTCAAACGGTGGAAAGCTGCCCAGTAGCCCAATCCGGGAATACTCAGGTAGACACACTGGCCAAACATATGTGGGAACGTCGAACCACGCAACCTCTACATTACGCGCAGGCGGGGCCACCACCTTTAGCCCCTCTATCCCAGTCCAGTAGCCCAGCGGACGAACCGGCACAGGAGACCAAAAACTCCAGCATTCCAACCGAAACGAACACCGGGGAAAAGCCAGCACCGAGCGAAGAGGATTTCGCAAACGACGTCCTTAACGTGACCCCCGGTGATCTAAGAGGACTGGAGGACGCTGACGACCTCTTTAGGGGTATCACCGTGACCCGGAACAGCCGACGCAGAACACGGCGATGGGTAGTGTTCCCCGCAGGGAGGCCGAAAGTGGAAGTCCGAATCCTGGGAAATAAGGCACTCCTACGCTGCCAGGGTAAGGAGAAGCTGATTACCCTGTCCAACGATTGACGTGACGGCCCGGGATCTCGCGGTATATTTTTTTCCCCCCATCTCCTAATCCTCAATGAATTATTTTTTTTTTTATTTTTTTTTTTTTTATTTTATTTTATTTTTTTTTTTTTTATTTTATTTTTTTTTTTTTATTTAAAGTAGGGGGACATTGTAACGCAGTTTATTTTTCCAGCTGAGGTATGACTCAGCCTGTCCAGGGTCAAATAAACCAAACCCACCAACCTTATCATGGAGGACAAAGTGTATTTAGGCAAACCAGAGAATCAGAGAGATTCCCGAGCAGTCAATGCTCATAAATCAAAACCTAATAAACCACCAGCCAAACCCGTGGATAAGAAACCAGTAGAGAGACCTCTACCCAAACAAGATTCGGCACCCCCAACAACGAATCACCGAACCGGAGACCCTTTTTCCGAATCCATATTTGGAAGAGGATTGTCCGTGCGAGAACTTAATTCACGCACCAAGTTCACACCATCATTCGTAGCAGCGATAGAAATATCACGTGCTATATTTCAGCAATTGAAAACGGATGATGTTCAACTGACCAAACAGTTGACTCCCGAATACTTGGACTATTACCACACATTCTGTGTGTGGGCACGTATTGTCCATTTAAAGAATAAGAATCAGGAAGTTCTCACTTCAGAAGAAGAGTGGCTTCTAGATGTTATTCGGAATCAGGAATATAGCCTACTCGAGCCATTTTCCGTATATTTACGGCGAGTAGGAAATATCGTAACCCTAACAGGTCAACACCTGTACCCTGCTTTTCCAAGGCTGCCAACAACAACAGTTGGAGGAAAAACAGGATTCTACGGTACTATTACCGTAGCCAACCACAACCTCTACGAGGAAATACCCTGCTTTGGGGTCCTCGCAGAAGCCATCCAGTACGCTGTCTCCAACCATCAACCCGGAGTCAGACCGAGCGTGCTGAACCAGCCACGGATTCTCGTGAACCAGAATCTATTAGGATTCAAGAGTTTACAAAATCGAAGAAATGAAGCCAAAGATTTGGCTTTCGCGTTCGATATTACTAAAGAACAGTTCTTAGAATCGCGTGTAGGCACTTCGATAAATCTAGGATTTATCAATGCCATTTCCGACATTATCGCCGGAACCAAGACTTTCCGTGTAACCCACGTGAACTTTTCGACTATGTCGATTAACGGGTCACAGACTTCGATGGAGTCCAAACCTGGATTCCTTCTGCAGTTTGACGTCTCATCAGGCCTTGGGTCAGCGTGCACCAACTGGTTCGCTTTCCCGAAGAGTATGATGAGGACGAGGTCGAAACTCTGTAGAAGTACCTGAGTTCGACGAGAAGTTAGCAGGCGCATGCCTGTTTGGCATTGAACATGAATCGACGCGGACTAGCCGCTTCACATCAGCTTACGATGAGTGTTTGAAGCATGGATCGATAAGCCAGACTGACGTACGTTATGCAGTCATCTGGGCGAACCACTAAACATGATAACTAAATATAGATTAGGGACGAGTCTTAACACCTACTCGAGCATTAAACAGTTTGATAAACCTAATGCAATGAGCTGACAAAAACTGCAATGCAAGAGCGCAATGCTAGTGGCTCAAGATATGGTGATTAAACACAAACATGCAAACAATAATTTTAAGTTGAGTGGTTCTAATGAATCACTGGCAGCGATACTGAAATTCGTAAAAAAGTTTATATAGGTACCACGAAAAATAAACTAAAAACAAGACTAGTAGCCCACAAGTCAGACCAAAGGTTAAGATTTAATCATGAAACACAGAAAACTGCATTGATGAGCCACTGTGCAATACCATACGGCGATGTTAAAACAACTATAGCTTAAAGTTTATTTGTTTGTGTAATTTTTACAGTAAGGGGTTTTTCAATGTTTTTTTCGTAAAAAATTTTTTGTTTTATTCTTTGATCGATGTACTTATTTATAAATGTTTTTATTGTTGTTTATGTTTATTGTTAAACTATAGAGTGTCCCTGAGGATGAAATTCGATGAATTTCGAAATATCGGAGAAATAAAATAAAAATTATTTAAAACAACAGACCTCGAGCTCAATTATTTCATTTACATTACAAATTTAAAGGGCGAATAAATACAACATTAAATTTATTTTAAGAAATATTTTAAGTGAAACAGAAATATACTTTTTCGTGTGTGAAATTATTAAAGTGGAAAAGGTTATAAATAAATAAAAAAAGAAAAGGAAATGGCTCTAACGATACAAGTAGATCCCATTAAATATTTACCCAAACTACCAACTGTAGTGTATCTATAATTAGTTAAGGCACTGTAGCAATGTAAGAATTTTAATTTACTTTAAGCATGACATTGAATTTGAAATTCAATTCATTTTTTTTGTTTACAAATTTTATAAAGGCAATGAACTATATTTATAATTGTTTTTGTGTTTGGTCAGCATAAATGTGCATTGAGTTTTTTTTTGTTGAATATGTTTGGAATAATCGTTTTCACGCGCCAACAAAATTTGTCACAACTGCAAATTCCCGTGGGAACAACAAATCTACTATTGATTTGTTACTGTGCCATATTAATGCTGACCCTAAAATAAATTAGTATATAAGTTGTTAATTTGTATTAATAAAATCAGAATTTATTGAACAGCTAAAAGAAAAGCGTCTTTAAATCTCTCATTTAAATCGGCACTGTTGGGTGCTGAAGGAAAGCGGCTGCAGAGCTCAGTAAATACTGAAAACAAATAACTAATTATTTTTTTCCCCTTTATATTGTTGCAATGAATATTTTTGGACATAATTAAGTCAAGATTAGCTGGTCCTCCTTAAGATATATCAGACATTAATAATAACCTTACAAGTTGGACTGAGTTAAAGGAAGTATTAATAAACAACTTTGGTGATCGCCTTACAGTTACATATATGATCAAATGCGATCAATAAAATTCAAAAATAATGCCAAGCATTTTTATAACGAAATTATCACCTTATTAAGACGATTAAATATGAAGACGAGGACAGTGCACCAAAATAACGTAGTGCACCAAAATAACGTGATTGGTTAGTACAATCGTGAAGGGAGTAAACTATTGATAAACTATTGATTGATATTGATATCTTCATAACACCGACAGAGATAAACAGAGTTCTGTCGATAATTAGAATAAGTTAGAACGGCTAAGCTAAAAACTCATGTATAGTATATAAGCACTTGTAAATGCAAATAAAGTCAGACTTGAAATCACAAAACCAATCTGGCAGTAACTTGCCTTAGTTTTATTTCAAGACTCAAAAATAATTCGGCAGTTCTTTTGAACACTTTACAAAACAGCTGAAACCCTGACAGCTATCCAAACTAACCAAGGGCTATAGGGAATACATCAGTAAACACATTACATCCTGCCACTCCTTAAACATTACATACCGATCCTGCCAAATTGGCAAAAATTAAACTAGGACCCATAATAACAAATGTCCACAGAAACACAAGGTGGCGCAAAAGTAATCCACCTATCAGAAAATGCTATAAATTTTGCGATTGGCCCCTAATGTCAGTTCTGTTTTGACATTTGTGTAGTAAACACATGCAAAAAACACGTTAATAAACAATGTTACGCTACACTGCTCCAGAACGCGGAATATTGGTGACTATTTATTTTACCAATAATCGGTCGGTGACTTTGGCACAACGTGAATTTCGTCGCAGATTTCCTAGCCGTCCAACGCATACTGGTGAAACACTGACCAGACGACGTGCCACGCAAATGGGTATCAGTCGACGGTCTTTACAGCGAATTTTGGTACAAGATTTGAAGATGTTTCCGTACAAAGTCCAGACGGTGCATCAGCTGTTAGCTGCTGACCGCCAATCGCGTCTAACATACGCTCAAGCCATCCTTAATCACCACCAACAGGAAGATGATTTTTCATCAAAAATAATCATGAGTGATGAGGCCAATTTCCATCTTAGCGGGTACGTAAATAAACAAAATTTACGCTTCTGGGGCACTGAAAATCCGCGTGTAACTCACGAAGAGCAATTACACCCGCTCAAAGTCACTGTATGGTGTGCTGTTTTCGCTGGAGGAGTCATCGGACCTTTTTTCTTCGAAGACGTAGCGGGCCAAACGGTTACTGTGAATGGTGAGCGCTACAGAGCAATGATCAACGAGTTCTTTTTGCCGCAACTTAATGAATTGGGATTGGAAAACATGTGGTTCCAACAGGACGGTGCAACGGCACACATTGCACGTGCCACAACCGATATGCTGAAGGATGCATTTCCCGGGCGCCTTATCTCCCGTTTTGGCGATATGCACTGGCCAGCAAGATCGCCTGATTTGACCGCTCCATACTTCTTTTTGTGGGGCTTTTTGAAGTAGCGGGTTTATGTCAACAAACCTCAGACTCTTACAGCTCTTAAAGACAATATCCGTCAAGAATGTGAGGACCTATCGCCGGAAGTTTTGGCCAAAGTGATGGAAAATGCCATAACAAGAGCTCAAATGACAATCAACTGTGGTGGCGGCCATTTACATGACATCATATTCTCGACTTGATGTAAAAAAAAAATTAAAAGACCAAATACAAATAATCCTCAAGAAGAATCAAAGTTTTTCATTATTTTTTAAATTACAGCCAAAAAACATCGGAAGGTTATTTTTGTGCCACCTTGTAGATGAGACCTTTGCACGTTGGTCGTGTAGTGTGCACATACATATAGCGTACCACACTTAGTCGATAACGCAGGCACACTGCATAATTGTAACTACAAGTGTCAACTACAACAAAATAAATATCAATTTACATCACTTGTAGTTGAAGGCATGTTAACCAGACATTGAGTGACTTACTTAATATTGAGTGAACATAATGAAAGACTCATTGTGATTGGTTAACATGCAACTATGTTGATTAACATTAGATATCCACATGGTACCGAAAGAGTAAAATATATAATTATGATAAGCTAGAATAAGTTAGAGAAACTAAACTAAACTGTATTTTCATAAGCTGTATATAAACCTTTGCTTTGACTTTAATAAAACAGACTTAAACATACAACCAAATCGGCACTAGCTGCCTGAGTTATATTTTGTCTCATAAGCTTTTGGCAGTTCTTTCGAACGCCTAATTTATCGGCTAGAACCCCTACAGCTTTTAATAACCGAGTGTTATAGGGCTTTAATATAATTTTAAGTGGTACACGCCACATGGCAGAATCAATACATATTACGACACATGGCGATCCTGCCAGGAGTTGTTGAAGGTATAACAACTTTTTTACAAACCATATTTTTTCTTCATTCTTAAAAACAAAGAAATTTTTACAAAGTTTTTCTAAAAACTAATCGAACAAATAAGTTTTTCTTAAAACTGAACAAATATTGATACAAACGTATTTTTATACATAAAGGTACCTTACTTCATATTTCCAAAAAAAATTTCGGTCATCCATTTCTTATAGCCAATTTCCATGGCTCGAAATTTAAATTCTGAAGAACGTGCTATTTCACAAAAGGCTGCAGTATCAAACACTCAATCCCCAAACCGAAGTCCTTCTGCATGCGACAAAAGTGATGTGAAAAATATAACACCACATGGCGATCCTGCAGACCGAAACTTAGGATTTTCAGAACAACTGTCTACTACGTCGTTAAAAGAAATCAACGAGATAATTAGCCGCTGGGAAGGGTATCTGGTTGAACAATACATTCCGGAACCAGTACCTCACACAGTACCAATTTATGAACCTTTACCAGTAAATGCCGGCCTGAAAGCCATAACTCTACAAGAATATAAGAACAGACACAAGAAAAACCACATCGAACAAGCAAAGGTGGAGGTGAAACCAAAGAAGAAACGAGCGGGCAAACAGTTCCAAAGAAGGAAGAATATGGCAATCCTGTATAAAAAATTAAACATCGCGTGCACTGTGGAAGAAAAGAAGGAGGTGAAGGCCAAAATAAAAGAATTTTCAAAGCCAAACAAGAAGAATTTTCAATTAAAATTTAAACAAAAAAAATTATTTTTAAATGGTAGGCCCTATTTGGGGAAATAAAATAAAAGATAACATGGGTAAAGTGGAGATCCAGGAAAATATACAACAACGGGAACGCGGAAAACTCAAAAAACATCATGCCAGAACACTTGACAACATTAATAATAATAGGTTTAATATTATATGTAGCATATAGAATAAATAGATATTTCAAAAATTATGTATTAAAATATAGAACTAATACTGTCATCAATGTTTAGTAGCAAAAAAAAAAAAAAAAAAAAAAAAAAAAAAATAATAATAATAATAAAAATATATATATATAATAAAAATTTAAATGGAAGAAAATTTAACAGAACTAAAGGAAAGATTAAAAACTCTAAAGAAAATTCCAGGAAGGACATATACAAGAAAAACTATATAAATAAAATTAGACTCTAGTGAAAATATAGAGAACAATTTTTAACAGCACAAATTGAAAAGAAAAATGAAAAAGAAACAGTAGCATTAAAATTAGAATTTGATAACGTTTACAAAAAGATAAAAGAATATTTAATACTAGACACTAAAGAATCAGATACAAAGATGGCATCCTTTAGTTTAGAACCCGTTTCCAAAGCACTACCTCTATTCAATGGTAACTACATAGAATTAGATAGTTTTTTAATCACAGCACAACTTATTAATAAGAGACTGTCCACCGAAGCAAATAGAGATTTTCTTCAATACATAAGTTAACGTAACAAACATTTTTTCTTATATTTTATTTTGTTGGATTTCCCTTTCATTCGTTCTTTCCATTTGAAGGTTCAATAAACTGCGTTCAACAGTTTATTGAACAAAATTCATTTATTAAATGTAAGCATTATTTTTAAGTGGGCCACAATAAACTAAAAGTAGAAATAAGCATTTTTATAAAAATACCACACAAGTAAATATTTCCCCTATTGCAACATTGTTGTGAAATACAATATTCTTTTTCTCATTGTAAACACTATTAAGAAATACAAATTTTTGTTAATGTAAACAATTTCTATCAAATTCGATTTTATTGATTTTTAGTTTATAAGAATGTTTTTTGGTAAATAAAGTTTAGTTCTAAAGTAGCACTCACAATTAGTAGTTTTATTTAATTTAACTGGCGCCCAACGAAAACGGTCCTCAAGAAGTACCAAAGCAAAAATTAATTTAATTAAAGTGTAAAAAACGGTCCTTAAGAAGTACCAAAACAAAAATTAATTTAATATATTAAGGTGTAAAAAACGGTCCTTAAGAAGTACCAAAGCTAAAACCATTTTAAAGTATAAAAATAAATATTTTTAAGTGTTTAAAGGTGGTCCTCAAGAAGCACCCAATATTGTTACAAGTTAAAGTGGAAAAAAACAAGGTATAAAAAGGAAAAGGTCCTTAAAAAGCACTAAAAATTATTGCTAAAAAATACCAATTTAATAAGTAAATAAGTAAATATCAAATCAGAACTAATTGATCAAGTAAAAACGTTCTAAGTCTTTAAGTGGAAATAAAAAATTGTTTAATTAAAATAAATAAAGATTAATTTAGTAAAAATTAATAAACGTAACCGATAATACACAATTCAAATAAGCTACAATAAACTTAATTAAAACTTTTGAGATACAACAAAATTAAAAGATTAAACAAAGTTACATTAAAATCTGAAATAAAAACCATCATTGACAAACACAATTTAAACTAAAAAATGTGCGTATGAAAAAGAAACTATTTACAAATTGTACAAGCAGAGAATTTGAAGAATCTAAAAGCTAAAAGCCAAAGCAGAAAATTTGTTATTGATAAATATTATTCTGGGTGAAGTTAAGATATTGGACTACACTAGGTCGCAAATAGTGGCAATTGATGTAAGTTTTGCTAGAATTCAATCGGGTTCAGTTAAACTGATGCATGTCGTCGACCTGAGTAATTACGAAACATTGATGGACAGTATCGACACCATTATAAGAACGAATGTGAGCGCTTCCCATCCTATCTATCCTTTTCTTATCCATGAAACAAGTCAAATCAAAAAACATTTGCAATACTTAAAACCAAGAAACAAAAGGTCCCTAGATTTCATCGGTTCCGCGTGGAGTGGGTTGCCGGTAATCCGGACCATAGCGATTTCCAAATAATAGAACAAAAAATAAACAACGCTTTAGAAAATAACAACCGACAGGTGGTTATTAACAGAATGACTCTAGAAAAACTAAATGAAATAACAAATAGAACTAACGAAATTTTAAAATCCAATAGATTTATGAACCCCGAAGAATCTTTAGTAAACAAATTAAAGTACAAATTGCAAATTATAAAGGAAGAAATTATTAATTTACAATATGCTATGCATTGGGCGTAGGTAGGAGTTCTGAACTCATTTATACTATCCAATAACGAAATGGAAATGGTAAAAAATATTTTGAACACCGAAGAAAGTACGTATTCAAACATTGAGGAGTTTTTCGATTTTTGTGAAATTAAAATAGCCACTAATCATAATTCTCTCCTTTATATTATAAGTATTCCCACAACAAATAAAGAACCCTGTAATAATCTTATAATCACTCCTGTAAAATTTAAACAAACTAGTAGTAAGATAGAATTTAATAAGGTTTTGAGATGTAAATAAGAATTTTATGGAATTAAGAAAGAATGTAAAAGTTTCAATAAGTTCACACTATGCAAGAACGAAGAGATCGAGAACATTAGCAACTCCAAATGCTTACCAAATTTAATACAGAGTAAACCTGCCAATTGTACTCTTACAAATAATTATCACTTGCCTATGGTGCAGGAAATTCTGCCTGGCGCTCTTTTATTAAACCAATTTAATGGTACCATTTCTATAGGTGACAACGAACCTTATAATCTAAATGGTACGTATCTCATAAAATTTCACAACGAAACGGTAACTGTAAATGGTAAAAATTTTAGTTTACCGGAAGTCATTTTTTTAATCCTCTATCACCAGTGGTGCAACCAAGAGTAGCAGATCCCTATATCGAAGATGCTCTTACTTTAGAATTGGTTAAAGAAATGCATGTCAACAACACTAATGCTATTGCACTCTTGAATTTTCAAAGCAAATGGTCCGATGTAATAGGTTACTCAGTGACAATTGTCGTAATAGTTGTAATTATTTTTATCTTTATAAATAAAAGACACGAAAATAAGAATCATCACTCCGAAAATTACAATTTGCATGTTGTCTCACCAATTTCAAATATTCCTGACAAAATCAATGAACCCAAAAATGACACCATATCAAGAATCTCACAAATTTCTAATTTTTAACTTGATGATCGGGACGATCGTCTTGAAGGGGGAAGAGTTAACGTAACAAACATTTTTTCTTTTATTTTATATTGTTGGATTTCCCTTTCATTCGTTCTTTCCATTTGAAGGTTCAATAAACTGCGTTCAACAGTTTATTGAACAAAATTCATTTATTAAATGTAAGCATTATTTTTAAGTGGGTCACAATAAACTAAAAGTAGAAATAAGCTTTTTTATAAAAATACCACACAAGTAAATATTTCCCCTATTGCAACATTGTTGTGAAATACAATATTCTTTTTCTCATTGTAAACACTATAAAGAAATACAAATTTTTGTTAATGTAAACAATTTCTATCAAATTCGATTTTATTGATTTTTAGTTTATAAGAATGTTTTTTGGTAAATAAATTTTAGTTCTAAAGTAGCACTCACAATTTGTAGTTTTATTTAATTTAACTCATATACCATGCAAAACTTACTTCAACAGTAAGAACAGCAATAGGAAGTTTGTCAGAACCAGACAGTTTTGAAACTCTAAAAAATCTTTTAAAAAACAGATATAAGAATACCAAAACCTATTGCACTTGAACTTCACACAAACATACATGAATGAAACATACACACAAACAAAAATAAGTAGTAATAAGTATTGAGTGATTTTGTTCACCAATAGAAATTAGTATATAAGAAATGTAAATTTAGAATAAAATAATCAATAAACAATCATAGTTTTAAAAATCAAGACAGAAATTGTTTTATTAACTAGCCAAATTCCAAGTTATAATCTTGCTTCCAAGATAAACTTGGTAAGGAATTAAGTTTAAAAAGTAAATCATACTACATGGCGATCCTGCCAGGATGTATAAAACACCTCATTGTGTTTTATACATGTACATTATTGTAATCGTTTCTAGCAAAACTTTCACTGTCAAATCATTTAACAGCCTGAATAATTTAAACGTAATATCAGTAAATAAGCTAAACCCTAGCAGCAACTCTCTTGTTTTGAAAGAGCCTAATAAGACAATTTATCTCGTAACGCCTATAAAAGGTCTTACAAAACCGCTTATAACTGACGATAAAGTTGAGTTTTACGAACTGTTGATTGAAATTCTATCTGATACAGATTCAAATATCTTAATAAACCACATAGAAAATGTTTAGTACACAAGTAGTAACAGTGTCTCTCGATTGGCCCAAGGGCATGCTCCCTGACAGAGGAACAGAATTTGCAAACGAACTAATGAAGGAAATTTGCGAACTACTAAAGATAGAACAAAAATTCTCGACTCCATACCACCATGAGACTTTAGGAACTGTTGAAAGAAACCATAGAGTCCTAAACGAGTAATTCTTATCTTTTGTCGAAAATGACAGATGGGAAGAATGGATCCCATATTATACTTTTGCGTACAATATAACTCCTCACATAGATACTGAATACTCACCTTTTGAACTAATTTTTGCAAAAGTTCCACATTTACCTGGAGATGAAGTAATGAATCATCCCAAAATTTACAATTTCGAAAATTATGCAAATGAAATAAAAACAAGATTAAAATATTCTTTAGATAATGCTAAAAACATGATAGAAAAAGTGAAAACAAAGAGACAATTAGATTCTAATAAAAAACTACACAGAATAGATTTAAAAATAGGAGATTTAGTATTAGTGAAAGTAGAAAATAGAAAAAAGAAAGAACCACCATACAGAGGTCCATACACTATAATAGATATAGATGATTTAAACGTATCAGTTAAGATTAATAATAACATAAAATCCTACCATAAAAATTTAATAAAAAAATACAATAAAGAGTGAATGCAGTAACAAAAATTTTACTGACCTACACAAAACCTAAAGCAAAAAAAAAAAAAAAAAAAAAAAAAAATTTTATACTAACTTTAAATAATTAAGTAATTCTAAGCTATACATAAATTTTATACAAAAAAAAAAATATATAAACAAATAATGTATTTTAACAAAAAATTCTCCAATTTCAATTGTAAAATTTTTTTTTTAAGGGTACTATACCTACCAAAATCAAGTAGAGTGCATAAAGTTGTTGACACATAATATTAAATTGTTTACATTAACGCAGTGTAATTGTACTGCAATAAAGAAATTTGATTCTGCGTGTGTCAACATTCTTTGTTTATAACTGCACTTTACTTGACTGAACCATTCATGTATGTTCGTGTGCAAACCATTCTGTTGCTTATTAAAAATAGTCAGCATAAATTCGGCTATTGCACTTGAACTTCACACAAACATACATGAATGAAACATACACACAAACAAAAATAAGTAGTAATAAGTATTGAGTGATTTTGTTCACTCAAAATAACCATAAGAAATTAGTATATAAGAAATGTAAACTTAGAATAAAATAATCAATAAACAATCATAGTTTTGAAAATCAAGACAGAAATTGTTTTATTAACTAGCCAAATTCCAAGTTATAATCTTGCTTCCAAGATAAACTTGGTAAGGAATTAAGTTTAAAAAGTAAATCATACTACAATACCATGCAAAACTTACTTCAACAGTAAGAACAGCAATAGGAAGTTTGTCAGAACCAGACAGTTTTGAAACTCTAACAAATCTTTTAAAAAACAGATATAAGAATACCAAAACCATCCCGGAATTACAAAATAGTCTTAGCATATTATTCCAAGGAAAAATGAATATAAATTCATACAAAGAAAAAATAACAGCGATAATAGATAATCTAAATCAACTAGGTATTAAAGAATTAGGGAATGAAGCTTCAGAAGCCGAAAAGAATGTAATAATAAAACTGAATAACAAATTAACACTAGACACATTCAAAAAGGGACTAAATGAAAACTTTAAAGCGACCATATATGCTGCTCGACCAAGTAACTTACAAGAGGCATCCGAACTTGCGTTGGAATTAGAGAATGAACATAAATTAAGTCAAAGCACTATATTGCAGTTAAGAAGAGATCAAACACATAATAAATACAACAATAGAAACCGACATTTCAATAACAATAATTTTCCTAGAAACAATAATTTCAACCAAAGAAATAATAACAATTCATCTGGAAATAACAATTCCAACAATGGACATAATAACTTTAATCCCAATAGAAACAATAATTTCAACCAAATAAATAATAGAAATTCAACTGGAAATAACAATTCCAACGATAGACATAATAACTATAATACTAATAGGAACAACAACTTCAATACGAACAGTAGAAGAACACAATACGACAATTATGGAAACAGCAGAAACAGACAAATACATTCCATACACTATTCGGGAAACCCAACAGGCTCGGAATACAAAGATATTCCGGACAGCCAAAACTAAACGTTTACAAAATATCAACTAACAATACGAATTTCATAATCACCAAATACAAGAATAAACAATTGACATTTCTGATAGATACAGGAGCTGACATATCATTATGTCGCATGCAAACCAGCTTTGACGGAGAACAGTATGATCCAGAAGAAAAATGCAAATTAACGGGGATCACTACGGAGGAAATTCACTCATTAGGGATAATAAATCTAGAACTAACACTGACTGAAGAAAAATGCAGTCACCCCTTTCAGTTGGTAAAAACAGATTTTCCAATAGAGACAGACGGCATTATAGGTAGAGATTTTCTACAAAAATATCTTTGTAAAATAGACTATGAAACTTTTACAATATCATTATTTACAAATAATACTACCATAACCCTTCCAATGCATACAAAAGCTCTGACGTCACTACATATAAAAATACCACCAAGAACAGAAATAGTACAAGCGATAAAATTACACTTAGCTGAAGATAGCGTAATTTTTAATAATGAATTGAAACCAGGCGTGTTCTTAAGTAATTCAATAGCACCCAGCAACGGCATGACACATATTAAAATATTAAACACAACAGACGAGGAAACAAATTTAAAGGGCATTCACTTACAAACTGACTCACTGAAAAACTACGACATATTACGTTACAATTGTGACAATGACTCCAAACGTTTTCAAAAAATTGAAAGATATTGCAGATTTCATCGATTGGACGAGCAATCGGACAATCAGCATTGAGATGGCTTCGATGCTATGTCAAGAGGAAGAGGATGGGGTTGTCAATTCGTACTTTCCGTACCAAGTAGACTTTGGTTTGGTATCCAGAAGCGCATTCTCCGCTCGCATGAACCCTGCAATACACACATACTGTCACATCCTAGGTGCAATGTTTGGTAACACAAGGTCATTGAATGCAAGGTTCTTCCTAGAAGAGGATCTTCCGGGAGTGATATTCAATGCACAGTGGGTGGGCTGTGCCTTCCTAACAGGCAAAAATCAGCAGAGGGCATTTGTTCCCATTGTCGGTGATGTTCTCCAGACTCGCGACAGAGTGAGGGAAAGACGTGCTGCGTTAGCAGAGGGAGACATAGAGTTGGAGCTAGAGTTGGATGGAGACCAGGAGCCACTCACTGCTGACACCGAAGAATGGTTCAACTTCATGGAGGGGAACCAGTGGCAGCTCACCAGGAAAATTAAGCTCAAGATCAGAGCCTGCACTAGAGACATTCGATCCCCTCGGCCAAGAACCATTCCGGAGCTTTTAACCAAATCGGTATTTTTCGGAGAGGATGAAATCACCGAATTATAAGGTCCTATCATGAAGTCTATGAAAAAAAAAAAAAAAAAAAAAAAAAAAAAAAAAAATTTTCAAAAAATACTAAATGACTTACAGTTAGACAATAATGATGACTATGCAAAAACAGAATTAATAAATATTTTTGAAAAATATCAGAATGTCTTTCAGCTCGAAAATGAAAAATTGACAGTAAATAATTTTTATAAACAAACAATTACGACCTCAGACAATACACCGGTTTACATAAAAAACTACAGACTACCACACTCCCACACAGGCATTATTAATGAACAAGCACAAAAAATGCTTAGCGACAATATAATAGAACCATCAATTAGTCCATACAATGCTCCACTCCTTTTGGTACCAAAGAAAAACACGGAAGACAAAAAGAAATGGAGACTCGTAGTAGACTTTAGGAAACTGAGCAACAAAATAGTGGATGACAAATTCCCACTAACCAGACTAGAAGACATCTTAGACAAACTTGGCAGAGCCAATTCTTTTCATCAGATTGAATTCAACAAAGACTCAAGACCACTTACAGCTTTTTCAACAGCACAAGGACATTACCAATTTAAAAGATTACCTTTCGGACTTAAACTTTCTTCAAATAGCTTTCAAAGAAAGCTCACAATAGCACTCTCAGGCTTAGAATCAGAAGCATTTCTATACGTAGACGACATAATAGTATACGGATGTAGTTTGAACCACCACAACCAGAACTTCATAAAAGTCTTAGACAGATTTCAAAAATATAATTTAAAGCTTAACCCTAAAAAATTTTGCTTCCTAAGACCAGAGTTAGTCTATCTTGGACACTTAATAACAAAAAATGGTGTAAAAACAGACCCATCTAAATACAAAGTAATTAAAGATTATACAACACCAACAAATGCGGACGAAGTAAGACGATTCGTTGCATTTTGCAATTACTACAGGAAATTCATACCAAATTTTGCCGACATAGCAAAAGATCTAAACGCACTATTAAAGAAATCAGCAGTTTTTAAATGAAAAGAACAATGCCAACATGCTTTTGAAGAATTGAGGAACAAACTTATGAACCCACCAATATTACAATACCCTGATTTTAATAAACCCTTTATTTTAACAACTGACGCTTCAAACTTTGCGTTAGGCGCTGTATTATCGCAAGGAGAAATAGGCCAAGATTTACCTATCTCATATGCAAGTAAATCATTACAAAAACATGATTTAAAGAAACCTGTAATCGAAAAAGAACTTTTAGCAATACACTGGGGTATTAATTTTTTTAGACCATACCTATACGGTAGAAAGTTCATAGTAGTAACTGACCATAGACCTTTGGTCTCCCTATTTTCGCACAACAACCCTTCGTCAAAAATGACCAGAATTAGATTGAACCTAAGCGACTACGATTTTACAATCATCTATAAGAAAGGACAAATGAATACAAACGCTGACGCGCTCTCGAGAATATAAATCAACTCAGAGATACTAAAAACCATGATACCAAAAGACAATGTCGAAACAGAAAGAAAAACACTTGTAATAACCAGGGCAATGAAAAAAAAAAATGAGGAAAATATAATAAGCGAACAAAGAAATGAAGATAAGAATGTGGAAAATAAGAACAAAACATGCATGAAAAAGAAAGGTATGGAAAAAAGCACATCTCAGGAGTCTGATCAACTTCAAATATGGGAATGCGTATCCATGAATGACGTCAAAAATATAAAGAAATTACAATTCAATATTATAGAAGAAATTGAAGAAAAGGATACATTTATAGAAGATAATATGATGAATTTCATGTAAAAATCGAGATGCATTGAACCCGACCTCCTCAGATATCGATGAAATTTTGTTCATAGCTAAATTTGATCAATACAAACAAACTCTCATTTTTAGAAATGACTGTTTTGCGATTTTTTTGGGCGTGACACAGTGGGAACGTTTTCGAAAAAACGCGAAAATGGTCGAAAAGAGCTCCATTTAAACTACAATAACTCAGAATCGGCTAAACCGATTTCCATGATCTTGGTATCATTAAAAAGATATTTTAACAGGCTTTATGACAAAAAAAAAAAAGAAATACACTGTAAAAAAATTTTAACTGACGAAAAAACCAAAAAGATCAAGGGTTTTTTACAGTGTATTAATTTTTTAGAAAGGTTTATCCTTCATCTATACCATATCAAAAAATAAAAATGGGTTCTTTTTTAGTTTTTTTTATATAATTTTTTAAGTAGTGTCACTTCTAGTAATTCCGCAAAATTCTGAATAAAAAAATCAATGTATTCTTCATAATAATTTTCTATTTTGTCATAAACATTTATTACTTTACCCATAATAAAGAGAAATATATATAGAACAAAAAAATTGTTGCCCTTTTCATTCCAAAGATTTTTTCAGGTCTATTTTTTCTTCCTCAGGTAGACACCATGTGCCAGAACTAAGGGCTCAAAATATGTACCTGACGAAGGGTTAACAGGTAAAATAAATAAACATTGTCCCAGGAAAATTATGAATATGTTTTAACCGCAAAAAGTTCTTGCTTGCCTTAAAAAATGCTATATAATTGCACCTGATGAACGTACCGAAATTCATAATTATAAACAGTTTCGAGAAGCCAATATATCCCATTACAATTTTTACGCGTATATTTTAAAAATTTGAGTGAATATGAATTCAAACAATAAGTACAGATGCATAAAAATATCTAATAAGTGTTGCGCTTCGCTTCGTAAAATAAGTGAAAACGAGGCTGCAAATATAATTGAATATTTTCCAGCTGTCGCCAACATTCATTGTAGCCGTATTTGCGAAACTTGCCGGAATACACTGAGAAAAGCGCGCAGTCGTAATGAATCCAACGTGGAGCAGAATGAAGTCTCAAATTATTTACCAAAAACGCCCAGCGATGAAATTAGCGAAGAATTGAATGAACTTCCAACTTGTACCAGCCCTAATGCAAACATCGAAAGGACGGAAGTCATTGAAAATATAAATGATCATATTATTCCTCATCTACCAAACCAAATGTCGCCACTTAAAAGGAAATATATGAAACGAGATGCATACGGAAATAGAAAATCACTGCAAATTTTCGAAAATATAGCAGATTCACTTGGAGCTGATCCATTATCTGATTTGTCAGCGCAACTTGAAAACGTCAAAGCCATTTACGAAGAAATTTGGGAACACATCAAATATCAAATAGAGAACAGCTCAAATCTTTTGGAAAAGCAAAAACTTTTATCTCTCTTACCAATCAATATGAGTCACGCAGAAATTAAAGATCGTTTTGGGGATGGTATATCTCACGATTGTATCAAAAAAAGTAAAGATATCCAAAGGAATAAAACGAAGTTTGCAGATATCAATCTTTTTAAAATGAGCAGACGTAGTTTACCAACCTAAACTCTAAGCACAGTCAAGTTATTTTATTAAGATGATGAAATTAGCCGAATGATGCCTGGATCGCAAGATTCAATTACTGTTAAACAAGGAAACTTACGTGAAAAAGTTCAAAAAAGACTGATGTTATCTTCACTACGCGAATCTTACTACGAATTAAAAAAAAAGCATCCCTTGGCCAAAGTGGGTTTTACAAAATTTACAATGTTAAGGCCAAAAAATTTTATGAAACTTAAAGTTGGAAACCAGCAAAATATCTGTGTATTCACATTGCATCAGAATATAAAATTGATGTTTGAAAAAAGTGGCTTAAAATCAATTTGTATTGAAGGAGAATGCACATTTACCGACTACAAAGATGTTCTCAAATTCGTTGTTTGTAATGGTGACATAGAAAAAAGCGAGTGTTGCGTTTCAATGTGTGGTCACTGCTTTTAAAATTTAAATAATCTAAAAACGCATATGCTAAAACATTTTGAAAATAACCAAACTGAAGAAATAATATACAAAAAGTGGAATACAACGATTAGATGTGTTCTGGAAACGTTAACCACCAACCCAGAATCATTTGTCAGCGATTTTACTGAACACATCAAAGTTCTGATTCCGCATCATTTCATAGCAAAGCGACAATCTGAATTTATCAGCAATAAAAGAGCGGCGCTGTTATCAGGAGAAATGTTAATATCTGATTGCAATACCCATGATAGTATAGCAGTTCATCTATATATTTCAAAAATGATACAGTTCGTGAAGGCCAATATAACCAACAATATTAATAAAATCATTTACGTATCAGATGGTGCAGGAGCACAATATAAAAATAAATTTAACTTCATTAATTTATGCCATCACAAATCTGATTTTGGGATTGACGCTGAATGGCACTTTTATGCTACCAGTCACGGAAAATCTGCATGTGATGGAATCGGAGGAACATTGAAGAGAGGTGCTCGAAATTATAGTATTGCAAATAAAAATGAAATCCAGACAACGAGGCAACTCTATCACTGGGCATCAGAAACATATAAGACCACCATACAAGTTGCTTACGCAGATGCTGACGAATACAACAACGTTAAAGAAAAGCTATTTTCAAGATATAAAGAAGCTAAAACTATAACAGGAACTCAAGGCTTTCATTCATTCATTCCGATAAATGAAACCTTTGTATATGTGCGCAGATATTCTGACTGTGGCAAATTTGAGCAGCGCAAAATTTCTTACAAATAATTAACTTAAAAAAAATTTAAATAAAATAAAACACAAATTAATAAAAACATGGCAAATAATATAAACAATTGTTGATGGTTTTTTATTTGTAAACATTTAAAAAATGTTAGAATTGTTGAACTATTTTGTGAATGTGACCAGATATTTTCGCTGTTATTCGAATTATTTCGAAAACTTTCGGTACGTATTACTAGAAGTGACACTACTTAAAAAATTATTTAAAAAAAAATAAAAAAGAAGCCATTTTACTTTTTGGATATGTTATAGGTGAAGGAAATACCTTTCTAAAAAAGGAATACACTGTAAAAAATCCTTGATCTTTTTTGGTTTTCGTTACCTAAAATTTTTTTTTGTTATAAAATATAAGGGCAATTACTAGAAGTGACACTACTTAAAAAATTATATAAAAAAAATAAAAAAGAACCCATTTTTATTTTTTGATATGGTATAGATGAAGGATAAACCTTTCTAAAAAATTAATACACTGTAAAAAAACCCTTGATCTTTTTGGTTTCTTCGTCAGTTCAAATTTTTTTTTGTTATAAATTTTTTTACAGTGTCATAAAGCCTGTTATAATATCTTTTTAATGATACCAAGATCATGGAAATCGGTTTAGCCGACTCTGAGTTATTGTAGTTTAAATGGAGCTCTTTTCCACCATTTTCGCGTTTTTTCGAAAACGTTCCCACTGTGTCACGCCCAAAAAATCGCAAAACAGTCATTTCTAAAAATGAGAGTTTGTTTGTATTGATCAAATTTAGCTATGAACAAAATTTCATCGATATCTGAGTTGGTCGGGTTCAAAATTTCAGTTTTATCTCGATTTTTAAATGAAATTCATCATATAGTGCACATAGGTCGTAATGATAATTCTACGAAACTAGTTACGTACCTAAACCATGAAAAATGAAAATAAAAGGCTAGCAAGATACAGTGATAAATCAGCGAAACTAGATTCGATACTGAAGAAACTGATATCAAAAATGAATAAAGAGAATATTAAGGAATTAGCACTCAAGAGTGAAGATAAAATATTTGAAAACTATAGTAAAGAAGAATTTAAAGAAGCATATGCAAGAATAAAAATAAGAAACAAAAATCCTCAACTAAAAATACTAATATATAACGCCCCTAAAAGAATAACAGATGACATTATAAAATATAAACTAATTGACGAATTCCACAATGCCACAAACGCAGGCCACTTAGGAATTAGAAAAACAGTCATTAAACTAAAACAGCGGTATATTTGGAAAAACATGAACAAAATGGTAAAGAAATTTGTGTCATATTGTGACACTTGTGTCAAAAACAAACAAACAAACAAAACACATAAAAGAACCACTTACATTAACAGACACACCAAACAACAGTTTTGAGACAATTTCAATTGATACTGTAGGACCTCTTCGTATTTCAAACGAGTACCGATACATCTTGACAATGCAATGTGAATTGACTAAATTTGTTGTGGCACACCCCATGCCAACAAAAGATGCACATTAGACTGCCACTTAAAAAAAAATCTTGCAGTTCCCCACAGATCGGTTCCTTTTCCCAAAAAAGTAATTGTTGCAAAATTTTATTCAATTCGGTTGGGGGGAAATGGCGCCTCAAAGCCCCCAAAGTTTACTAAAATCAGCATTTTTGCACAAAAGTTGACTTTGGGCTTGAATAACTCAGCTATTACCCATTACTCATTAAAATGACATATTACTGAAATGAAGGAAATTTAACGCTGAATAATTTTGCCAAAGAAAGTTTTTGATTATCTCCAACCGTTTTCGATTTATACCCCCCCAAACAAGATTTGCGCCTTCAATAAGTTAATTTGCAAAACGTTAAATTTTGAGTTATTTATTGTATTACGTATGTAGGTGGGCTAATAAGCAGATATATGTATATCCCCTTAAAATCTGTAAACACAAAGAATTTATAATTTCAAAGAGTAATTGATGAAAAAGAAAAAGCTGAATTAATAAGATTGTATCATAATTATGATATCCCATGATATCCCAGGTTTAGTGAAAAAATTGGGAATGGATTATATCGCTGGCGACTGGCGTTTATTCATCGATGGTTCAGTTACTAGTTTGAAGGCTGTGCTGCTGCACAAAAAAAATAAAAAACCATGCATTCCATTGGGATTCAGCACAACTATGAAGGAAACGTATGAAGCATTGGGCGAAATTTTGAAGAAAATCAAATACGATGAACACAAATGGAACATTTGTTGCGATCTGAAGGTGGTCAACATACTACAAGGGATTATAGAAAAGGGCGGATATCCAAATACTTCTGCTTCCTTTGTAATTGGGATTCACGATACAAAGGAAATCAATATCAATGTAAAGATTGGAAAGGAAGAACTCCCGAGCTCAACAAACAATTAAAATTACGCAATGAACCTATGATAAAGGACCTGGATGATATTTTGTTGCCACCGCTCCACATGAAACTGGGAATAGCTGGGAAATTCGTTGAAGTGGTGGTCAAAAAAGTTAACGGCGCCTTTGACTGTTTGAAATCCATCTTTCCGAAACTCAGTGATGAGAAAATTAAAAACGGTACGTATCGTACTCTGTATTTCAATATTGTCATATCTAAATTTGTTAATTTCTATACATTCGCATTAGGGTTAATTCCAAACACAATGCTTTTTTTTCGTCTCAAGCTTTTTATTTCTTTCATGTAAAAGAAAATAAAAAAACAAAAACGGCAAGTAAGCTCTAAAATAATTAGCAACAAACAAAAGTAGTTGTTATTATTGTAAAACTTTCTGCTAAATTGTGCAAATGGTGCTTTAACTGTATATCATGCCTATTACATACAAATATACCTGTCTCCACACATGTTATTCATTAAGCAACATGGAAAAAGAGTTGAAAACAATAGAACAATAATAAAAAATTCAACTGTTTTTCAATGATTGTATTTATTTTTATTGCTTTTTCCTGGTTTTACCTGAAAAATGTTATCAATGTCATTTTGACGTTCTAATTTTACTTTGTCTCTGCGTTTTTTCCGTAATGTCACATTTTTTTTAATTAAGTCATAATCATTACTTGAGCTGTTTCGTTTGCTTTATGTGCATCGCTATTAAAAAGTGCAAGAAGTGATAAATTGATTAAGATAAAAAAATAAAATAATAAAATCAATTATTTGGTGTTTTCAAGTGAATTTATAATCGCACGATGGTAAGTACAGCTAAAAATTTCCGTACTGTCACACAGTTATTTAATAAAAAATCGTAAAAAATAAAATAAATAAAAATGTATATTAATATATTACGAAGTTTTGATCACTTTTTCTTGTTTTTATTTTCCGTGAAATAACTTTTTAGAAGAAAAAAACAAAAAAAAATATCACAAATTTCTTTACTGTCACTTTTAAGTAAAAAGGTTTTTTTTATTTTAAAAGGTTATTTCTCGAAAATTCTGATTGATTTCAATACTGTATACAGTACAGAACTATAGTTCTTTTGATGTAAAGATAATTTGTTATATTACTTTGAATGACTATTGTTCTTGTTATTCTTCTAAAATCTTAAAGGTTAAAACAAAGGCAAAGTTGACGGGAGCTGAAAGAGCAAAACGTTATCGAGAAAAAAGAAAATTAGACAAGAAACGTGATGATGAATACAAAAAAAAGAAAGAGAAAGGTAAACGTTATATTTCGAAAATTTAGGACATTTTTAATTTTTTTTTATGTGTAGAAATTCTAAAAAATTGAAAAGAAACGAAATGCCGAGGAAGATGCTGAAGGCTATACGAGCTAAGGATAGAGAACGGAAGCGTGCCAATAAGGCCTTAGTGCGACATGAAGAACCTGCATCGATTGTTTTGCCACATGCTTCGAATATGGAGCTTGATGAAGAACCATTTACTATTTCACAAATAAGCGTATCGGAACTTAATTCCGTTAGACAACGAAAGGAAAACTACAGGAAACAGCTTCAATCCAAAAATTTTAAACTAAATTCGACAGTAAAACAGTTACAAGAAAAACTAAAACGAGTTGAGAAAGAAAACCGAAAATTCAAAAAGAGATTCCAACGTTTAAAACGAAAACAGAAAGAGAATTCAATGGGAGAAACTTCGGAAAAAAGAACATTAAATCTCACTTGTAGAAATACGAAAATTGTTTTATCAAATCTCAAACAGAAATATATACAAGCCAGAAAACCAGTTGATACAATTATCGTTTCAAAACTTTTAAAGCGATACAGACTCATGGGGCTTATAGCACGTAGGCGTAAATTACTCTCAAAAACACTGCCAAATAAAAATTTATCCAAAATTACAGCAATTCACGACTTTTACCTCAGAGACGACGTTAGCAGAGTCTGTGCTGGTAAAAAAGAGACTGTAACTCGTGGAAAAATTAAAGAACAACGACGATACTTATGCGACACAATGAAAAGTCTGTATAAACTATTTAAAACTGAAAACAAAAATATTTCATTGTCCTATACCTCTTTCACCCGACTGAAGCCTTTCTATATAAAAAAAACCGTCTGCTGTAGACAGAAATACATGCGCATGTCAAGAGCATGCTAATATTTATTTTAAAATAATGAAATTATTTCAATACAATATAATATAATGTGTGATAATCAGACTGCCCTTTGCGCTTGGGGTATCTGTCAGAGTTGCAAAGCAAAAAAAGTTCTCGTAAGCGGTATTAATGAAGATGAGACATGCAAATACTATAAATGGGAAATTGTTGCCGAAGAAAGAGCAAACAAAAAGGCTGGCTCTCTAGAAAGATATCACGTTAAGGTCATGAAAAAGGTGGAAAAAACTTCAACATTAGCTAATCTCACGAATTTGTTTCAAAGCGATATGCAAAAGTTTAAGAAGCATGCATTTAATGTTAAAAATCAATACAATGCTTACCGATTTTGCAAAGAAAATTTAAAAGAAACAGAGGCAATGATTCATGTGGACTTCTCCGAAAATTATTCATGCAAGCTTTCGGAAGAAGTTCAATCCTTTCATTTTGGGGCTTCTCGAAACCAAGCTTCCCTTCATACTGGCTTGATTTACCTCAGAAACTATGAAAAACCTATTAGCTTCTGCACGATTTCTGAAAGTCTGGAGCATGGACCTGGAGGGATTTGGGCTCATTTAGATCCCATTCTGGAGTATTTAAAAGAGTGTGCACCCCAGGTATCAATACTACATTTTTTTCAGACGGACCATCGTCGCAATATAAACAAAAAAATAATTTTTATTTCCTCTGTCATCGTTTATATGAAAAAAAGTTCAAGTGCGCAACATGGTCTTTCTTTGAGAAATCTCATGGCAAGGGTGCAGCAGACGGCGCACACTGGGGATTTCGCGGAAAAAAGTCAAATTGTCAACATAGTCTTCAAGCAATATGCAGTGATATGTTGCAATTTTAGACTAAAAGGTACAATCAAATCAAACCGATTTACTCCGATCTCAGAACTTGTGTGTTTTACCGAACCAACTTAATTTAAACCTAAGAATTTAAATACGAATATTATTTTACTATGTGAGCTAACGTTTTTCTTTTTTTTTCTATTTAAAGTAGTATATTTCAGTATACTAAAATTGAAAAAAAAAATCTGCAGAGACTTAAGTTTTTTTTTTTTTTTTTTTTTTTTTATGGACATATAACAAAAATCCCATTTTTCTCCAAACATTTGGACCTGGAATTTTTTCTTTACTTTTCCTCAGTTTGAAATCACACCGAATACATTGTCTTATATCTGTTTTAACATTATTAATCAATTTCAAGTGCCACCAGGTGCCACCTCTCAAGTTTTTGCATTACACAGTACAACATTTTTCAGCTGATTGATTCGGGACTCAATTCTGATAAGGCTCTTTTGTTTAACATAACTCGAGAACCACTAGTCGGATTTTGCTGAAAAAAATTTAGAAAAATCAAGAATTACAATTACTTTCATCTGTTTATATAACATTTTGCTACATAAGCAACAGTTTCGCAGTTATAAATAAATGTATGAAGAAAAAAAAATATTTTTTTGCCCAAAAAATTTAAATTTTTTATTTTTAATTCATAAAAAATCCAAAACAGTAAAAAAAAGTTTCAAGTTTTATTACTTTCACGTAAAGTCGCATAACCTATGAAAAAAATGAGACATAAATCATGAAAATCGATGAACGCGTTTCGCTTTTATTCACAATTAAGTGAAGGTATGCATTTCAAAAATTTGCTCGAGATATGCACAAAATTCTTTGCAAAAACATTTATGACTTTTTTTATGATTCTCAGAATTAAAAAAAAAAAGCAATAAACAAAAGGTTATTTGATTTTTATGATTGCGGTAGCAAAGTAATAAGCGGTAATAAATGTGCGTGGAAAATTGAAAGGAAAAAAGGTAAGTGCACTTTTTTAATTATTTGGGTTTTTTTCGTTGGCTACCTGCATGATTTTTTTACACAAATTGCACCCACATTTATGAGTGGTCATGTTTTAGAACGTTTCGAAAAATTTTAAACGCACACGAAACAGGTATATAGACTCCCTTAAAAGATGCGCGAATTCATAAGTACCTTTCAGTAAAATGTTGAAACTTACGTAGTATTTATAGGTGTTCACTGATCGATTTTTGTCATTCAACAAGTGCTGGCGAACGCGAAATTATTTAATTATAACTGAAACTAAGGACCAAGAGTTTTACGGCAATGGAAAGTTTTTCTATTTCTCATGGGGTTTTATGCTCGAAGCTTCTGGAATTTGACAAAGACAGAACAAAATTAAAACAGTTTTTGCAACAATTGCACGTTGGCTTAAACGATACTAGAGCATGTGAAATTTTGGATACAATATATAAACACTTTTACTATAACTTCAAACAAAGATGGCAGGATTCTAACCGTACGAAGTCGCGATTTGAAAAAAAAAATGTAAATTGGCTTGAAGGCACATTTACAATTAAGTTTACTGAGGCTGACCCAAGTGCAGAACTGGTAGCACTTGGTCGGCCCCGCAAATCGTTTGAGGAGTGCTGTGATCGCGCCAAACGATACAAAAGGGATGAAGTACGTTCTATGTTTCCTCAAGAAGTAATTGATTTTTCTTCTAATATTTCAAAAACCAACCACAAAATTTGTACATTAAAAACTTTGGGGATGTTTACAAAGCTTGAACTTACAAAAGAAAAATACGAGTATCTAATCCATTGGTTACAAAATGAAGGATATAACATACTCGTACCATACAAACAACTCACGAAAGAAAAAACTAACAGTTATCCTCTAGAAATTTCTATCACTGAAAGTTCAGGCAGTGTACCTCTGCAAAATCTGTTGGATCATACTGCTAAAAGAGTCCTAGAGACCAAATCAGTAAAGGAAATAAATAATATTGAAAGCGGAAATCTAACAATGTACTATAAATGGGGATGTGATGGGGCATCTGGTCAAAGCGAATACCAACAGAGGTTTTCAGATGATCAAATTTCTGACTCTCATTTATATATGACATCAGTTGTACCACTAAAATTATCATTGAGTGATGACATAAATAAATTAGTATGGAACAACAATAAACCTTCTTCCACACAATATTGTAGAACACTACAGTTTGCGTTCGTTAAAGAGACACCTCAAGTTATACGAGAAGAAAAGAGAAGAGTCGATGAGGAGATATCTCAACTAAAAGAATTTGAGTTAACAGTAAATAATCGTAACTTTAAAGTTAAACATGAATTATATTTTACAATGATTGACGGCAAGACAGCACAATCAGTAACAGAGACACCAGCAGCATCTTCTTGTTTTATTTGTGGAGCAACAACATCCAAGATGAATAAAATCGAAGAAGTTCAAGCTATGCCCGTAAATGAACAAGCACTGCAATTTGGTATGTCACCACTTCATGCGCGTATTAAGCTGATGGAGTGTCTTTTGCATGTAGCTTACAATCTTGAATTTAAACGTGGAAGAGTCGACTCAAATACTCGTCCGATAAGAGAAGCCCGAAAATGTTTGATAAAGCGTGAAATTAAAGAGAAAATTGGAATACAGGTTGATACTGTTAAACAAGGCTCTGGTACGACAAATTCAGGAAATACGTCACGAAGATTCTTTGCTAATCCTGCTTTAATTTCCGAAATCACGGGTCTAGATGAAGACATAATCAAGAGGTTTTCAACAATTCTCGAAGCTATAACCATTACCGAGGCACTAGATCCGAAAAAATTTGGTGATTTTTGTCTGGAGACGGCAAAAAAGTTTGTTGCACTGTACGAGTGGTACAATATGCCACCAACACTCCACAAAATTCTGATTCATGGAAAATATATAATTGAAAAGTGTATTTTTCCTGTAGGCTTATTATCCGAAGAGGCTCAGGAAAGTCGTAACAAAGACTATAAAAAATATCGCCTTAGACACTCCAGAAAATGCAGTCGAATTGCCACGAACGAAGATATTATGCACCGAATGATGGTAACATCAGATCCCATGATCTCACACTTGACTCCTTCATTTAGAGAAAAAGCATGATATAAGCGACGAAGTTAAGGCTCTTTTAGAATAATAAATTAAAAAGTAGATTTAAAATAAATAATAAATTAAAAATTAAAAAAATCATTTAAATTTTTTGTTAGTTAGGGCTTTTTACATTGTAGGCAGCGTTGCCATATATTAAGATTTCCCTTTTTTTGCAAGTTTTTTGAGGTGCTAAAAAGTTTTCAAGTTTTTTCCTAAAAAAAAAAGATTTTTCGAAATTTATTAAGATTTTTCAAGTTTTTTTTAATTGGTCCAAAAAAATTATAAAAATAATCTGCTAATTTCAATTCATTAAAAAAAAAATACTTTCAAACTTAATTTTAAACTATTTGCTGTTCCACAACAATATCATATCTTTTTTACTCCCTCTTTACTGCATCTATGTAAAATTTTTTGTTACTCCTTTTTTAATGCAACAATGATATATGTACATTGTTTTTTTTTTTTCAAAGTAAATTTGTTGTGGTTCTATGTTGCTGAATGTTTATTCTTAAAAATGGAAAAATATTTAAAAAAAAAATGGTAAGCTAAATATATAGAAATGTTATTCTAATAACTTTTAACAAGGAATTATTTATTTATTAAGATTCAAGCAAAGGAAACAACGACACTACACCTGAAACAGCAATACTAATTGTTGAGTCTCCACCTCGTCAATCCAAAAAAATTAAACTTGGAAATTACGTAAAATCGTGGGAAGACCATACATTATTGAAAGCATGGATAAAAAAAAAGCGAAAACCATTTTCCTTTTTGTAAATTTTGTAATTGCCAATTAAAAGCAGGAGGAGGATTATCAGATTTGAAAGCGCACGCATTAACTTAAAAGCACATTGAAAGAGCAAATGCCATTGATGTGCAAGCAGGAAGCAGCTTAGTTTTTCGTAATGCAGGTAAATTTAATACCAAAGTGTCAAATATTGAACTGCACCTGGCAGCTTTCTGTGTGGAGCATAATGTTCCATTTTTGGCAATGGATCATTTAGTTCCGTTGCTAAATAGTACTGTCGATGATTCAGCACTCATAAAAAAAACTTCATGCGCAAGAACTAAAACAACAGCACTAGTTAAGAATGTCATTGGAGAAACTCAGCAAGATGAACTAATAAATATGCTACGAATGAAATGGTTTTCCATATGCGTCGATGAAACTACAGATATATCAACCACAAAGCTGTTATCTTTAGTTGTACGAGTTGAATTTAACGGCAAGATTTGTGATTTTTTTCTTGACCTTATAAAAGTAAGAAATTGTAATGCTATAGGCATTTATGAAATTATTGAAAACTTTTTCAACCAAAATAATATTGACTACAAAGCAAACCTAATAGGATTTGCTGCAGATGGGGCCAACGTGATGACTGGAGTAAACCATTCAGTGGCCACTCTTTTGAAAAAAGATTGTCGTAACCTTATCATATTTAAATGCACTTGTCATTCATTTGCACTTTGTGCTAACTATGCATGTAATTTTTTGCCTAAATTTGTTGAAGGTGGTGCCAGGGACATTTACAATTTTATTCAAAATAGCCCAAAGAGGGTGGATTTATTTGCAGACCTTCAAATATTATTAGATTATAAACCCCGAAAAATGTTACACCCTTGTCAAACACGATGGCTTTCGCTCGAATCTACCGTTAACCAACTTCTAAGCCGGTTGGATGCCTTAAAACTATTTTTTTTGCACGAAGATTTAGAAAAATTTGACTCAACGAAAAGAATTATCGAAATTTTACAAAAACCAGAACTTGAGTTATATTTATTATTTTTGAAATTTATATTGAACGACATCAATAAGTTGAACCGTACATTTCAAAACGAAAGTCCACAAGTACATTTGCTTAATGGGGAAATAAATCGTTTGTACAGCAAAATATTTGAATATGTAGTAAAGGATGAGTATATAAGCTTTGGGAAGTTCAACGAAGTTGATATAAACAATAGCATATATCTTAAAGATGTCAAGGATATTTACTTAGGTGCTGAAGTGTCTTTAGCAATAAGTTCAAACAAAATTTCTGAAGTTGATGAGATGGATTTTAGAAATCATTGTTTTAAATTCTATGTTGAACTTTGTAATCACTTATTAAAAATGTTCGATTTTGACAATGATTTCCTCAAATGTATTGAAGTTTTAGCCCCCGATTATGTCATAAAACGTAACATAAAGAGTATTGCGCAATTATGTGCATTTGTACCAAATGTAGTTGATTTGAATGAGATTCAAAAAACTGATGATGAATGGCGAGAGCTAATGCATTTAGATTTTGAGGAATTAAATTTATTGGAGGAGAAAAATATTGAAAAGTTTTGGGAGGTCATATTTAAAGTTAAACGTTGTGATGGCTCTGAAGTTTTTCCTAATTTACGAAAATTAGTTTATGCGATTTTGACGGTACCTGTATCTACGGCCAACGTAGAACGAATATTTTCACAAATTAATTTAAATAAAAACAAAATAAGAAATAAATTAGAAATTCCAACATTATGTGGTATTTTGAGAACAAAAGACTTTTTAAAAAAAAATAACAACAAATGCACAAACTTTGTACAATCAAAAGAAATGGCTTTAAAATTTAATAAGACCATGTATATATAATATTCTTATATAATTTTATTTATTTTATGATCTCAACAACTGAAATTTATTCCTCTGTATAAGTTTCTTATATGTAAAAACCTAAAGCAATTTAAGAACATTTTTATTTTTTTTTTATCTATATAGTATTATAGAAAACTGTTTTTTATGTTATGTTTTTATACGTTTAAATAAAATTGAATTAAAAGTACATATATTTGTGTTTTTATGATTTTAGCAATTAAAAAAAAACAAGATTTTTTTAGCAAAAACAAGATTTTTTTCAGAAATAAAAAGTTTTTTCCAAAAAATATATGGCATCACTGATTGTAGGTAACGATATACATTTGTCTAGCTTTCTTTATTTTGATTACTTTTGTATATAACTATATAAATAAAACTAAGTTTGTGATGAAATTAAAAATAGATTTAAAATAAATAATGAATTAAAAAAATCATTTACATTTTTTTTGTTAGTTAGGGCTTTTTACATTGTAGGTAACGATATATATTTCTCTAACTTTCTTTATTTTGATTACTTTTGTGTATTACTATATAAATAAAACTAAATTTGTAATGAAATCATTATATTTTTTGAAAAATATACTTTTTTCCTCACCTCCATACAAAAATCCCCAGTGTGCGGCGTGGGAGCTGTTGTCAAGCGAACAGCGGATGGTCTTGTAGCTCACGGTGCAGACATTTCTAATGCGGAGTCTTTGTACAATATTCTGCTAAACAAGACAAATATAAAATTGTTTTACATAAACGTAAAAGACATTTTTGATATAAATAAAACATTGCCTAAAGACTTAATGACAATTCGAGGCACAAGAGATATCCACCAAATTATGACAAATAAAAAAGGTGAAGTAACTTATACAGGGGTGTGCTGGAAATCGCAAACGCAAAACGCAAGAATTTTAAAAGTCGTTTTTTAGTAAGATTTCTGCAATAAAAGAATTTTATGACAAATATTATACAAACATTTTTCTATTAAACAGAATTTTATAACAAAAATTATAAAAATTTGATTAAAAGTGTATTATAAACAGCCTCCAAATTCTTGCGTTTTGCGTTTGCGATTTCCAGCACACCCCCAATAGAAACCTGTCTTGCTATTGTGCAAATAATAATTGGATGGCCGGAAAATTATGCCTTTGTCATGGGTTTAAGGCAAAGTCAGCAAAAATTAACCGCTTAAAAAAAACAAATAGAAAAAAAACCAATCGGGAATCAATTTTTTATGAAATATTCACAGATTCCGATGAATAGATTTGTTCATGAATTTTTTGTTAATATAATTGGATTACTTTTATTTTTTGTTTCGTTTTTATAAAAAAGAAAAAACAAACAGTAACCAAAAACAAAATAATGAATAAATGTTTAAGTTTTCGTTACACTTGAAATTTAAATTGGATTTTCTTTACTGTCACAAAAAATTCCGTACTGTCACTTTTTATTTTTTCAAGTTTCCAGCAAAATACAACAATTTCTTCCAAATTGTTTGAAGCAAATTTGTTACTTTAAATGTAAGCTGCACAAAAACAAATCTTTGTAAAAAAATTACTTTTTTTTAATTCTTGAATTATAAAAGGAAAAAAAAATAATTGGAATCTCTTCGAAAAATAACTTTTTGCTATTACTAACCCGTTTTTTTTAAGAAAAACATCCAAAGCTGGTAAATAATAAGTGAACGAATGCGATAGTAGGCTTTGTTCTAACATTTTTGCATCAATTTCTTAGTTTTGTAAATTTTTGTAAAAAGTGACATTCCGGAAAATATTTCACCAAAATGCAATAAAAAAGCAAAACAAATTTTTTTTAAAGAAACTAAAAGTAATTTCGCAATCTGCACAAATCTTAATGCAAGTAAACATCATCAGAGAATGAATTCCTCAACCTTAAAAAAAAAAAAAAAAATGCTCATGTACACTACTTTTGGAATTAACCCATTACCAATAATTTTTTCGTTTTTCTTATGTATTTAAAACAGGTATTCTCAATGGACCTGATATTCGGAAATTGATCAAAAGTGATTCTTTCACACATTTGCTTTCAGAGCATCACGACCACCAACATGCATGGAACGCATTGAAATAAGTAATAGAAGGCGTTCTAGGAAAGAACCGTGTCCAGCGAGAAGAGATACAGCAACGAGTGGACAGTTTGCTGTTTTATTTCGAAAAAATCGGTGCATCCATGACGCTGAAATTGCATTTCTTGCACCACCACCTCGATACTTTTTTGGCACAATCACCTCAGGAATCAGACGAACAAGGAGAGAGGTTCCACCAGGTGACCATGCCATTTGAAAAGCGGTTTAAAAGCAAAAAATTTGATGCATTGCTTGCGGAGGTTTGTTGGTGGAGTTCCACAATTATGCAGTTTGAAGAAAGCACCGAAGATGAACACATTGAAATTGGTGGACACAGTGAAAGAAACACGCCCTTGAATAGTATGTGTATCTCGGATGACGATACAGACTCAGACCATGAATATGAACAACCTACGAAGAAAACAAGATCATCAGAACCACAAGCGTCAACTTCTACAAGGATGGATATTGCCAATAATTGAAAAAATGTTCTAAATTTTGTTTTTATGCATATTATAATTGCGTATTAATTGCATATTATTTTATTTTCATTAAGTTTTTATAAATAAAGTTTTTTTTTGCATGATAATTTTTTAATTTATATTTTTATTTTAAGGGTGGTGGCTATAACTGATTTTTGAAATTTATACCTTTACTCAATTGCGAATAAAAGCGAAACGCGTGCATCGATTTTTATGATCTTTGTCTCATTTTGCTCATAGGTTATGTGACTTTGCGAAAAAATAACTAGACTTGAAACTTTTTTCCATTTTGGATTTTTTATGTATTTAAAAAAAAAAAAAATTTAAATTTTTAGGCAAAAAATAATTTTTTCCCTTCATACATTCATTTTTAACTTCGAAAGTGTTACTTGTATAGGAAAACAATATATGAACAGATTAAGGGAATTGTAATTCTTAATTTTTTAAAATTTATTTCAACTAAATTGGGCTAGTGGTTGTCGAGCTATGTCAAACAACAGGGCCTAAAACGTGATAAATTCCCCTATACGATAGTACTAACTTCAAATCGATACTAACTTCAAATCGCAGGTAAGAAGACAAAACGAATGATGCAGAAATTCTTCTTTTTGGATCAAATTTCACATACAGTTCACAGAATTGAGTTGGCAATCAATTAACTGAAAAATGTTGTACTGTGTAATACACCATGCGGGGGACATTCTGGAGTCAGAAGAATGTTGCTCAAGTTGAAGCAGAGGTACATATGGAAAGACATGTGTAAGATGGTAAAGAAGTATGTCTCCGAGTGTGATCTGTGCCAGAGAAACAAGCAGATAAGACACACAAAAGAACCGTTATGTATGACGGATACACCAACACAAAGTTTTAGTACTGTAGTTATCGATACGGTTGGTCCACTTCGACCATCGGAAAATAATCGATACATACTAACGATGCAGTGTGAATTAACGAAATACGTTATAGCAGCACCTATGGAAACAAAAGAGGCTAAATGCGTAGCAAAGACTCTGATAGAAAATTTAATACTGAAGTATGGACTATTTAAAACGCTAAAATCCGATCGAGGTACTGAGTTTACTAATGAATTAATGAAAGAAGTGTGTAAACTTTTACAAATCGAACAAGTATTTTCTACTCCTTACCATCATGAAACTCTAGGGACAGTTGAACGTAACCATAGGGTTTTAAACGAGTATTTTTTGTCGTTCGTCAACGATGACAACTGGTCTGTATGGATTCCATATTATTCTTTCGCTTATAACATAACCCCACACGTTGATACAAACTATTCCCCATTTGAATTAATTTTTGGGAAACTGCCTTGTTTGCCGGGTGAACAAGTTATGTCTTGCGATAGGGTGTACAATGTGGAGAATTATGCGAATGAATTAAAAGTAAGACTGAAATATTCATTAGAGAATGCTAGGGGACTGTTAGTTAAGGTAAAAGAGAAAAGAGGTTTGGATTCAACGAACAAATCGCATAGCGGTAGGGGATTTGGTTCTGATAAAGAGAGGAAATAGAAGAAAAAACGAATCACCATACCAGGGTCCATATAAAATAACGAATATAGAAAACTTGAATGTAACAGTAGAATGTAACGATAAGGAAAAAAATTGTACATAAGAACTTACTTAAGAAATATATATGTAAGACAAAAGTGTAAAACAATTTAATATGTAAGCATGTTAATATAGTGAAGTAATTTTAAGAAAAACTATATAGAGAATAAGCGTATTAATAAGCAATAAAATGTTAACATAATTTTTAGTAAGAGTAATCCTACAATTTTCATCGTAAAAAAAAAAAAAAAAAAATTGTATGATTTCTCTCAAGGTCAAGGGTGTAGTGTGACCTTAGTTATTATTCTTGGTACAAACAACGAATAATAATTTGTGTTTATTGCTCACCACTTGAGTAACCAACCCAAGTGCTTGGTAACAAAAATAACAAGATCGTATTGCAATTTTGTCGGTTTGTTTGTGACTGTTTTGTTTTATGATAACAGTAAACAAACTATGGAACACACACATTGGCACATGTGTTGAATGTTGTGGGATAGAATTGCACTTATGTCGACCAGATGTGTAGAACTGCATTGTGGAAGGTCGGGGTTTTTGTTATTGTGTATTGGGTCAAGATTATTATTAGAATTCTAGATTAAGAACATAAAATGTAAAAATAGTATTTAAGAGGAGAAATTTTAGTATTAAGAAACAGTTTGATTTAAGAAACTAAGAGCACTAGAACTAAGAAATAGTTCCGTATGCTTTAACAGATAAACAAATGAATAATTAAAATAAAGAATAAATATTAAGTATAATAAACATTTGTTTAATTTTTATTTGGGTGATAAAAACAAAACCCATTACAAGGGCTTTAATATAATTTTAAGTGGTACACGCCACATGGCAGAATCAATACATATTACGACACATGGCGATCCTGCCAGGAGTTGTTGAAGGTATAACAACTATTTTACAAACCATATTTTTTCTTCATTCTTAAAAACAAAGAAATTTTTACAAAGTTTTTCTAAAAACTAATCGAACAAATAAGTTTTTCTTAAAACTGAACAAATTGTACCATAATATTGATACAAACGTATTTTTATACATAAAGGTACCTTACTTCATATGTACAAAAAAAATTTCGGTCATCCATTTCTTATAGCCAATTTCCATGGCTCGAAATTTAAATTCTGAAGAACGTGCTATTTCACAAAAGGCTGCAGTATCAAACACTCAATCCCCAAACCGAAGTCCTTCTGCATGCGACAAAAGTGATGTGAAAAATATAACACCACATGGCGATCCTGCAGACCGAAACTTGGGATTTTCAGAACAACTGTCTACTACGTCGTTAAAAGAAATCAACGAGATAATTAGCCGCTGGGAAGGGTATCTGGTTGAACAATACATTCCGGAACCAGTACCTCACACAGTACCAATTTATGAACCTTTACCAGTAAATGCCGGCCCGAAAGCCATAACTCTACAAGAATATAAGAACAGACACAAGAAAAACCACATCGAACAAGCAAAGGTGGAGGTGAAACCAAAGAAGAAACGAGCGGGCAAACAGTTCCAAAGAAGGAAGAATTTGGGAATCCTGTTTTGAAGTAGCGGGTTTATGTCAACAAACCTCAGACTCTTGCAGCTCTTAAAGACAATATCCGTCAAGAATGTGAGGACCTATCGCCGGAAGTTTTGGTCAAAGTGATGGAAAATGCCATAACAAGAGCTCAAATGACAATCAACTGTGGTGGCGGCCATTTACATGACATCATATTCTCGACTTGATGTAAAAAAAAAATTAAAAGACCAAATACAAATAATCCACAAGAAGAATCAAAGTTTTTCATTATTTTTTAAATTACAGCCAAAAAACATCGGAAGGTTATTTTTGTGCCACCTTGTAGATGAGACCTTTGCACGTTGGTCGTGTAGTGTGCACATACATATAGCGTACCACACTTAGTCGATAACGCAGGCACACTGCATAATTGTAACTACAAGTGTCAACTACAACAAAATAAATATCAATTTACATCACTTGTAGTTGAAGGCATGTTAACCAGACATTGAGTGACTTACTTAATATTGAGTGAACATAATGAAAGACTCATTGTGATTGGTTAACATGCAACTATATTGATTAACATTAGATATCTACATGGTACCGAAAGAGTAAAATATATAATTATGATAAGCTAGAATAAGTTAGAGAAACTAAACTGTATTCTCATAAGCTGTATATAAACCTTTGCTTTGACTTTAATAAAACAGACTTAAACATACAACCAAATCGGCACTAGCTGCCTGAGTTATATTTTGTCTCATAAGCTTTTGGCAGTTCTTTCGAACGCCTAATTTATCGGCTGGAGCCCCTACAGCTTTTAATAACCGAGTGTTATAGGGCTTTAATATAATTTTAAGTGGTACACGCCACATGGCAGAATCAATACATATTACGACACATGGCGATCCTGCCAGGAGTTGTTGAAGGTATAACAACTTTTTTACGAACCATATTTTTTCTTCATTCTTAAAAACAGAGAAATTTTTACAAAGTTTTTCTAAAAACTAATCGAACAAATAAGTTTTTCTTAAAACTGAACAAATTGTACCATAATATGGATACAAACGTATTTTTATACATAAAGGTGTAGTGTACACTTATTTTTTCATTTCCACAAAAGCATCACACAATATTTTTGTAAGCAAAATAACAGAAAATATTAATTGTAAACGACCATATCAATGACACATAAACATTATGACACATATGGTAAACAAATGCTTGCACTTCTTACGTATACCAAAATACCTACAGCGAAGTGAAACATGAGTATTTTCACTTGCTCCACTTATAGTTTATTGCTTTAGGTACTTGACCGTACTTAAGGGGTAACAATAGCAAATCAAATTTCTTTTTATTTTTTTTTAAATACCTTAAATAGGAGAAATGCAATTTGTTTAAAAATAATGACTGTGCTGATTAGTCAATCGATCAGTAAATGCATTTTGTAACATGAACAAAAAAAGTTGAACACCATGTTACATTGGGCATTTTGGATGTATGAATGAAATGCAAGATGTGTCAGATAATTTTTAGATAATTTGTAAATTAGTATATAAGTTGGAAAATTTGTAAATAAAAGGCAGTCTCAGTTTAGACACAAGAATTCATTCTTCTTTTACTGAACTCAAATAAAGGGCATCATTTGCTCGTCTGCCGAGTTTTAAAGCCTCGCTCTACAAACCAAGGCTTTCTATTGCATTAGTCGCAATTCAATGCTAATGCAATAGTAATAGATTTGTAATTGTTTTGAATATTTAAAAACCATACATACCAAACTTACTATATGGCGATCCTGCCAACATATCTGGAATTTTTCTTTTTAAATGGACGAAGATTTTCATAAACTTTTCGAAGATTTGGTTAACAGATTGGCAGTGGAGGAGTACAATCCCACTGAAGGCGTGAAAATTCAGGCACCACCTTACATACCTACGCCAAAGCATTGTGGACCACAGCCAATTACAATAGAACAATATCTTGAGAGAAACAAGTCGAAAAAACAGCGTCCAGTACCACCTGTAACTCCAACTAAAAAGAAGACGAAGGGCGGCAAAAAGAAGCGGCTCAATAGAGAAAAAGCGGAATTAAGGCGGTTAATAAGCCTTAGCAGTGGACCGCAAAAGAAACTTCTACAACAAATTAAAAGAGTTAGAAAAATAAAAAGCAGCAAAAATTATATTTTTATAATGATAATTTACATAAATAATTAAATTATTTCATTATTATGACTTAAAGTAGGCACAAAAATTGTTTTTTTTTTTAAATTTATACATATTTATACAAAAATAAAGCATGCACATACATAAATAAAAACATCAAAATGGGTTGGTGGAGTAAAGTTAGTAACGCAATTTTAGTAGCAATTGCTGGCTATGAAATAGGCAACAATACTGAAAAACCCAAACACACTAACGATGAAAAACATTGGATTGTAGTATTAGCTATAATTTTTATATTGATTTTGAGCATATGTATTTCAAAACTAAATAGTTATTATAAAAAATATGTCAATAAGAAAGTAAACAACAACATTGTTTAAATAAAATTAAATATCAAAAAAAAAAGCAATAATAAAAAAAAATTCTAAAATGTATTGTAAATGGACCAATTAATAGATAGGTTGACTAGAATTATCATTAATTTGAGAAACTCGGGTAGCAGAGGATATACTGAAAAAACATTAATTTTAAAATTAAAAGAGTTAGAGTTAATTGAAAAACAATTTGTAGAATTTAGCATTGGTAAAGAAATAAAAGAAAAACTTATAGAGAAATTTTACAAACTTTATGAAAAAGCAAAGACACTGTTAAAGCAAAAATTAGAAAGATTAGATACAGAATCAACTCAAAGTATGTCAGATTCAGAAAGAGAGGCTGAAAATTCAAACGTATCTACTGAAAACTCAAACTTAACTCCTGAAAATTCAAGTTCAAGTTCAAATTCTACAGTTAAAATGGCATCATTCAATTTGGAACTATCATTGAAAAGTATACCAGAATTTTCTGGAAATTTCAAAGATTTAATATCATTTTTGAAAATAGTTGAAATAATTTACAATTCTTTAACAACTGACGCGAAAATACAACTCATAGATTTTGTTATTAATGTGAAATTAACACCAAGCGTTAGAACTGCTATAAGTGCTACAGAAATTAATGATTTCAATAGCCTTAAAAATTCACTTCAATCAAGATATAAGTCTACAAAAACTATAGCTCAAATACAACTAACTTTGAGTAGATTCATGCAAAAGAACATGAAAATACAAACATATAACGAGAAGCTTTTAGAAATGATTGCTGAACTGAATGAACTGCAAATACACGAAATACCGCAATGCAATGCTATACAGAAAAACACAAATAATTGCTCTTAATAATACTTATGCATTGAATATATTCAAAAATGGTCTTAATGCAGATATTAAGCCAACAATTTTTGCTTCTAAGCCAAAGGACTTGAATGAAGCTGTACAACTTGCAATAGAACTAGGAAAAGACTTTGCTAGTAATGAAAATCAAGTATTATATTTTTATAATGGAAACAATTCAAATAAGCGGAATAATAAAAATAATAACTTTAGAAATAATAATTATAACAGAAACAATATTTCGAATCAGAATAATAGAAATTCGAATTATAACAATAACAGAAATAATAATAATCATAGAAATAATAATAATAATCATAGAAATAATAATAGAAATTATAATAATAATACCTGGAGGCTTATTCTGAATTGCGATGCGAAAATCAATACGATGCGCAAATGAAATGCGATGCGAAAGAAAATTGGTATTCTGTTAGACTTTCGCAATCGCATTCGCAATTTATTTCAAATTGTGGCAACGCTGCTCAAATATACGTCAGTGTCAATAAACATCAAATTAAAAATAAATAAATTGTTTGTGTTTCGCTGTGAAAATTGTTTAATTAATTTATTTAGGACATTCTGTAATAAAAAAAAATAATAAAAATGGATTTTGTGGCACTGTGGTTCGACGACGAACAAAATGAAAACGTTTTGTGTGTACTTTAAAATCGGCCCAATTCTATTAAAATTTAAGTTAAAGTCAAATATTTTTGAACTGGTTTATATATTTCATACTTTTTCCATCCTGCAGCTTCTCTAATAGGTGGTCCATTGATATTTAGTTCTTCAGTTAACGTTTGCCACAAAGTATTTGCCGACTGATGTGCATTTGGCTGTGCTTATTCATATACATATTCTATCATTATTTCAAATTAACGCGGTTTGGTGGTTTTATTGCTTGCTTCCCTGAATTAAATAATAAATATATGATGAATAAATAAATAAAATATTATCTTTCACTAACATGTTTGTACTTTGCGAATGCTATTTTGTTGTCGAATAAATTTTGCGAATTTGACATTTGTTTTCGCAATGTAGAATACCGACTTGTCACCTTTTCGCATTCGAAATGCGATTAAAAAAAAACTTTGCGAATATCGCAATACAGAATAGCAACTGTTCGCATTTATGCATTTTCGCATCGCATTGATTTTCGCATCGCAATTCAGAATAAGCCTCCTGGAATGATAATAACCATTACAACAATAGACAAAACAACAATAATAATGGTAGACGAAACCGAAATAACAATGGAAATAGCGTACATGTAGTTCAGGAAAACACCGAAGGCCCGGAGATGAACAATCAAAATTTAATCATTCATCCTCCGGAGCAGAATTAAATAAAATTTTTTCTATTTCTAAAAACACTACTAATTATATAGAATTAGACATAGGAACAAAAACTAGCTTAACATTTTTAATAGATACAGGGGCTGATATTTCATTATGTAAATTAGGAAAATTAAATGAAGACCTTTTTATTGATAAAACACAATCATGTTCATTTTCTGGTATAACAAACGAAAAGATAAGATCTATTGGAATCACAGAATTAAATTTTAAATTATATGATAACCAATCAAAACACAATTTCCACATAGTCGATGATAATTTTCCAATACCAACGGACGGAATACCAACGGAAGGAAGAGACTTTTTCACAACATTTTTATTGTCAAGTGGGCTGGTTTTATTCTTCTGTGTGACAATACCAGGTTTGCAAACTGTTGTAGATTTTGGGATTGAATGTAGGCCGGAAGTGATGATCGGACAGGAACCTCTTTATTACAGAAAGACGTTAGTCAGTCGCAGAATTGATTTGCACACATCTATCCAAAGGAAAGGCAGAGTCGGGAGAACCTGCCCCGGTGTGAACGTTCATAGCGGACTAGCACCACAGCCTCTTGATATTGAGGAAATTGTTATTCCTGAAGTAGTTTTAAAGCTGTGTGATTTGGAACTGGATCCTTATTATGCATCATGCCCTAATTCTAGAATACAAGATGCCATACGACAATACGCTTGGTTGAGTCCTTTGAGAATGAATTGACAGCATGTTATTATACATCTGCTATAGCTAATGAGGTGAACAGATATGATCAGGACTGTCAACAAAAGCTGGTTCTCACTAGAAATAGTGGTTATGATAGGGTGAAGTGGTATATCAGACCTTTCTTTCCGCGTGAAGAGGCCGAATGCTACGGCCAGTGTAAGAAGGAGCTCATTGTTGCGGGATCACAGGGAAATGCGTACCATATTTACAAACTGAGGTGAACAATAAATGGGTATTGCAGTTCTCGCAGTTACATTCACATCAGTGGAGCGACTCGTGGACCACAAAACAGCGAGATATTTGACAAAGATGTGTGTTATGTTAGAGAGTAAAGTCCCGGAAAGCGCAAGGCATTTGGCAATTGATTTTAGTAAAGATCGAGAGTGTATAATAAAGGCAAAGTCTTAGTTTGCCAAATACGCTTTGAGGATAAACAGCAATGTTAGGGCCGGCTGTTCTATCATTTTGTCCAAACGGACGATGTAGAAGCGGATGAAAATGACATCATGGACATACTTATTTGCTGTACGAATAAATACGCACTTCAATTAAGTAACCAGCAGAGAGGTAGCAGATTCAAAAGGATGATGAAATTTTTACCCGTTCATCGTCCTGAAATGTTAAAATGTTTAGGTTTGTGTCTACTTCAAGTGCAAATTAAAGTTCTAAAGATTCGTCAGTTATTTTCGAAATCGGCACTATACTATAACCCGGCATTCTCTGCGACTGTCTTACTGCTAATCATGTGCACTTGCCTCACATATGGCAAAAATATCTAATTTCGTGAAATTGATAAATCAGATTTTTAAGCTGTTTTCTGGCCCTCTGAGCAAAGTGTACTAGATGAATCGTTGTTACTCCATAAAGGTAGACCCGTTTTCCGTCAATACATTAAATCGAAAAGGGCACGATTTGGAATAAAATTCTTTGAACTATGCGACTCATTCAGCTATGTTTTAAATTATAAAATTAATAAAGGTAAACGACCAAATTCAACGAATGGTTCAAAAATCGACGCAATTGTTAATTGACTTGTTACTTCATACTTTGGGAAGGGGCATCACATATTTTTGGACAATTATTATAATAGTATTAATTTATCTTATGACTTACTGCTGCTCAAAATTCACACTACTGGAATGTTAAGAAGTAATCGAAAAGGTAATCCAATTGAAGTGACAAAAAAGAAATTAAAAATAGGCCAGTATATTTGGAAAAGTTTAGTTTTAGATTCAATTGGAAAGATCGAACACGGTGATCGAGTCTACCATATGGGATATGCTTGAGTACCAACGGTAGCTAGTGAATCGCTGGAATACAGAACCATCTGTATAAATCTCGACAATATCCGAGCGATTTTGACATCGTTATCGAACCCTGATACTCCATTGGAGGAGCGAATGTCATACGAAAACTTTAACAGCATACCAGGTGCCCATTTTACCGGACACTTATTAATGAATCCCGACCAGATTTATTCAGAAGAGCACATTGCTGTTGAGTTACAGGCTGATGTTCATGTCTTTAAAAATCTATTGACCCGTGTACAACCAAGGTTGCCTTAACACTTTAAGCGGCTTGTGGTCTGGTCATCGAATCAGCACTCGACTGGAATCGAGTTTTGAAGGACGTGATTTATTGGTAGCCGAAAATCGTAGACAACGTGATGGTCGTGGCCAGGTTCGTGAAGTGCAGTACCATCCACGTGAGGGATTTATTTATCGTGGTTCAACATAGCTATCAATGAAGATTATTATTTGGTGTTAAGAGATACGCCTCAGTCACTTTGTGACTGGCGAGTGTATCAGGGTATTGAAAGCTTCTTGAACTCATCGAATGAGTTTTCGTCGTATCGTTCTTTGTTTAATGTATACGCGAGGCATGCGATTGATTTCTTTGTTCGCTTAAATGAGTATCAGAAAGTTATGTGGTATAAGAAAAGGTATGGTCATAGCCCAGGAAGTGTAATCTTAAATAAAGAAAAAAATAAAATAATAAAAATAAACTTTAGTTTCATTAATTTATATAAATATGCAACAATACCTTGCCGCTAAAGTGAATGTTCAAATTGCCCGGAAACCACATTCATCAAAGAGAATTTAATTAACTCTTTTGAGCGAGAATGTATTGAGTAGGTCAAATTTTAATCTTGGCTTCAGACTTGGAAAATGCACACTGAAAACAATAATTTCAAATGTGCATGGTTTTGTGGAAGAAATGTGTAGAGGACTGCTAAATTTGAGAACCCATGACTTTTTAGTTTAAGAGCAGTGGTCATTCTTCAAGGATCTGGTGAAATCGTTATTTCGTTTGATTTCTCTGAAAACTATATATATATGTCCTTCAGGATGCCATACAGTTATTCAACTTCAATAACGACCAAGCAACTATATTCATGTCAAATATAAGCTTTGTTAGTTGTGCAATAACAAGTTTTTAGTCTGGCTGGTATTGTTTTCTGGTTCTGTAAGGGCGATAAGTGCTATATTGTGTAGTGTATCATACAAGCCCATAATGCATGTACAATGCGCATGTATGTACAACACAAATTAATATAAGTATCGATAACATTACTCGATCTTTAATAACTATTTGAGTGGTTGCAACTATGGTAAAGGTGGACACTAGCCGAATATACCAACAAGTTAAGGTTCTGTACTTGTCAGCCACTCATTTAACCAGTGAACATGGTTTGGACAAAGCGTGTGGTAACACTCTTTCTAAGACTCCTAAGGGAATCCAAGCGGTTGTATGGAGACAAGTACATGAGTCTGTGAAGTTGGAAGGTGGTATTAATGGAAGCGAGTTGGTCATAACGAAAAAAGATATTCGGCATAAGGTTCATAATAAAATTGCCATTGACAGGCGTTATTTGTCAAGTGGGTTGGTTTTATTCTTCTGTGTGACAATCCCAGGTTTGCAAACTGTTGTAGATTTTGGGATTGAATGTAGGCCGGAAGTGATGATCGGACAGGAACCTCTTTATTACAGAAAGACGTTAGTCAGTCGCAGAATTGATTTGCACACATCTATCCAAAGGAAAGGCAGAGTCGGGAGAACCTGCCCCGGTGTGAACGTTCATAGCGGACTAGCACCACAGCCTCTTGATATTGAGGAAATTGTTATTCCTGAAGTAGTTTTAAAGCTGTGTGATTTGGAACTGGATCCTTATTATGCATCATGCCCTAATTCTAGAATACAAGATGCCATACGACAATACGCTTGGTTGAGTCCTTTGAGAATGAATTGACAGCATGTTATTATACATCTGCTATAGCTAATGAGGTGAACAGATATGATCAGGACTGTCAACAAAAGCTGGTTCTCACTAGAAATCGTGGTTATGATAGGGTGAAGTGGTATATCAGACCTTTCTTTCCGCGTGAAAAGGCCGAATGCTACGGCCAGTGTAAGAAGGAGCTCATTGTACCATATTTACAAACTGAGGTGAACAATAAATGGGTATTGCAGTTCTCGCAGTTACATTCACATCAGTGGAGCGACTCGTGGACCACAAAACAGCGAGATATTTGACAAAGATGTGTGTTATGTTAGAGAGTAAAGTCCCGGAAAGCGCAAGGCATTTGGCAATTGATTTTAGTAAAGATCGGGAGTGTATAATAAAGGCAAAGTCTTATTTTGCCAAATACGCTTTGAGGATAAACAACAATGTTAGGGCCGGCTGTTCTATCATTTTGTCCAAACGGACGATGTAGAAGCGGATGAAAATGACATCATGGACATACTTATTTGCTGTACGAATAAATACGCACTTCAATTAAGTAACCAGCAGAGAGGTAGCAGATTCAAAAGGATGATGAAATTTTTACCCGTTCATCGTCCTGAAATGTTTGAATATATTTACCCCTTGTGTGACTATGATTGCGTGGGCATATATGTAGGTATGTAAATGTATGAATGTACTTAGGTGGATGAATGTAGTGTGTAGGATGGAGACCATGTATAAAGGGAATGTAAGAGTTAATATTAATGATTGTATGTATGTGAATCTATGCTAGATAGAGAATTATGAAATTAGCTTAAGAGACTGGTTAGGTGGCCAGGGAGGAACAAGTGGACTGTATTTTATGTATGTGATTGTGTATACTTGCGTGTTTCCAAGCTAGGATGAAAGGTGAGAAGATGAGGATGATGGGTTTCGAGCGCAACGATCACTCTTAGGGAGAGCAGCTGCAAAGAAATCCCGGCTGGAAGGTGAAGGGTGGAAAAAAGTAAATTCCCGTGGATGGGAGTTGAATGACTGTTGACACTGGAAGAGAATTTCCGCTTAACCCGAACTAGGTGCAAATAAAAAGACCAGGCAGGAAATTAAAGTAGGAATCCACAACGGTTGTTCTTTATTTAATAATGACTAATTCAAATTCTTATGAAATACACTTAGTGAAAGTTAGATTAATTTAAGTTTTACAATGCAAATTCAAAAACAAAAGATACCACAAGTAAGTATGTAGTTTAAGGTTCAAGAAGTTAAAAACGAGTGATTGAAGTAAGTTAAAGTACAACGATTACCAACCAAACTAAAGTTGGGTAGAGAAAAAGATGGCTATCTTATGAGGCGGTAAAAATGACAATTGAAGATGTTATTTTTTATCCGCGTAATAACATAAGTTAAAAGTTTGTTTTTGTTACAATTCAGTGGCTTTTAAACTGTATGATTAATAATTATGACGTTCATTTAGCGACTGTTACAATTCAACTTTTTAAAACAAGGCAATTTAATAAGAAATATAAATGAAATGGATAAATGCAATTATTAAGGATATAATTTAACAATACTTTGTGCTAGTTTAAACATGCCGCCACTCCTTGCAGCTATGCAACTGATGACGTGGTAGGGGTTGCACATAAAATAGCTGCGAGAGAACGTATTGCCTCAGAGAGGAGCTGTTGGTTCGGTTGAGTGGTACTGGTTTTAGGTTTCTGCTTCTTGCGTTGTCTTTGACGGGTTTGAGCCTGGTTGGCTATGGGGTCTCGTTGACGGTTTTTTCCCTGGTGGTTTAACGGGTTGGCTGTGGTGTTTCGTCGGCCAAGACGCTCACGGACGGATACATTTTGCTGAGGTCCCCGATGACGTTGATCTGGATGCAGTAGCGTATGATGAGGCAACCCACATTCATGGCAATTATCTGGACTGTTGCAGTTTCGGTCATCGTGGGTTCGGGCTAAGCAATTAAAGCAATATTTCTTCCGTCTAACGACTTGGCTGCGTTGGATGAAGTTCATGGCAAGAAATCGGGTGCAGAACCGAAGAGCGTGGTAACGGAAACACACCTGACACTGGTGAATCGTTGGGTTGCGTGGTGGTTGAGAACGTAAACTAAAATAAGAAAAGAGTATAATAAGAAAAAAATGAAGATTTGGGGTATGAAATGTGTGATGAAGAAAGTATGTGAAGTGTAACGTAATCTACAGTGTTGAGTTGGGATCCTGATCATACGGCAAATGGCACAGTTTGGTGATGGGACGTGTTAAAACTCCGGCTGCGGTACGCACCTCAACCACTCGAATCTGTTGATCAGGTCCCTTGTGAACCGTTTCTATTCTGCCGAGTTTCCATTCATTTGGCGGCAAAAGGTCATCTATGATTATAACAAAGTCGCCTATTTGGAGATTAGGGACGGAAAATTTCCATTTATATCTCTTTTGAAGGGATTTGAGATATTCTGCCTTCCATCGCACCGCAAACTGGTGATGGATGGCTTTTAATTTTTCCCACCGGTTTAATACGGAAAGATTTTCGGCGGATGGCTCGGGAAGCGCCATCATGGGACCTCCTCTGAGAAAGTGTCCAGGGGTTAGAGCGGTTAAGTCTGACGGGTTTTCAGACAGAGCAGAGATAGGTCTGGAATTTAGCACACCTTCAATTCTGGTTAACACGGTGGTAAATTCCTCGAACGAAAACCGGTAGGCTCCCGCGACTCGCTTTAAATGGAACTTAAAGCTTTTGACAGCCGCTTCCCACAATCCGCCCATATGAGGTGCATGAGGGGGAATAAAAGACCATTCGAATCCATGGGTGATATACTTTTGCGCAATATCATGGGAAACAGTTTTTATAAAGGTGGAGAATTCTTTTCGAAAGGCTCGGCTTGCGCCCAAAAAGTTGCGTCCGTTATCTGATACGACTTTACGTGGTAGTCCACGACGTCCAACAAACCTGGCGAAGGTAGCTTGAAAAGCAGCGGTAGAGAGATTTGAACAAGCTTCGAGGTGGACTGCTCTCGTGGCAAAACACACAAATACGCAAACATAAGCTTTTACCGCGGAAGAGTTTCTGAGAGCTGAAGTTTTTAGCTCGAATGGTCCGGCGAAATCTATGCCGGTCGTGTGGAATGGTAATGAAAGGGTACATCGATCAGTTGGTAGGGCTGCCATAATTTGCGAGCAAGCTTTTCGTTTGAAAATAATGCAAGTTTTGCAATATCTAATGATCTTTCGAATACGCACTTTGAGACGTGGTATGTAGAACTCAGTTTGTGCCATACGACACATTAACTGACATTCTCCATGAACTAGAAAATTGTGTAAATGGGAGAGATACAAATTGCAAAATTGAGAGCTGCCCGGTAGAATTATTGGATAACGTTCTTTGTAGGGCAAGGTAGAATTCGATAATCTTCCATTGACTCGTAATATATTATTTTGATCGGAGAACGGATTTAAGGTGAAAAGCGGACTGTCTTTAGCGATTGGTTCAGACTTGGCTAGAGCGGTATATTCTGTTTCATACCATTGCCTTTGGGAAAGCAATATTAGTCTCGTTTTAACCGAATCTAGTTCAAGATGGTGAAGGTCGATATTGTCGTAGTGCAGTGGAAAGTTAGGGTTAGCAAAGGACGGTTGAAGCCGTCGTATGAAGCGAAAAGCATATGCCAAGACTCGTAACGCTCTGGGGTAAGACGAAAAATTGGTAAGAATATCAATTGGAGTGTTAGAGGCTTGGCCTCTATTAACCCCAACATGCAAATGGTGTGATAATATTGTGTTTGCGGATGGTTTTAGAGACGAAATACGGCTGAGTTTGGTACTAGTTAGATTATTGCATTTTGGCCATTCAGAAGCTGGGTTGGTAAGCCACGCAGGTCCCTGCCACCAAAGACTATTGTTGAGTAGGTCTTGAGGTCTACAACCTCGGGACCCTAAATCAGCAGGATTAGCATGTGTGGGTACATGCCGCCATTTAGCATTCGGTAGAAGTTGATGTATTTGTGAGACACGATTAGAGACATAGATTTCTTTCCATGTTGCTGGAGGCTTAGCTAGCCATCCCAGCACAATGGATGAATCACACCAGAGAATGATTTCGTAATTTTGCAAATTTAACGAAGTTATCGTATGAGCTGTGAGCTTAGCCAATAGCAAGGCACCTGATAACTCTAACCTGGGTAGTGTGATAGCTGCTAGGGGAGCAACTTTGCTTTTAGAAACTAGTAAGTTAGAAAGTACGGTAGAAGAGGTTTGCACTCGAATATATATCGCTGCGCAGTATGCCATTTTGGAGGCGTCACAGAATCCGTGAACTTGGATTTGGTCAGCGGGAGTGAATTGTATCCACCGTGGAATCTGTATTTTTTCGACGTAGGGCATATCTCGAATGAGTTCGTTCCAGCTTCGGAGAGAATCCTCACTTACTGACTCATCCCAATCGATTTTTTCAAGCCAAAGGTGTTGTATTAATATTTTGCCTTTGATCACTACAGGGGAAAGCCAGCCGGCGGGATCAAATAATTTGGCAACCGAAGATAATATTTTACGTTTAGTGACGTTCGTGACCTCAGGGATAGGTTCAAAGGAGTAGGAGAAGTAATCTGTGAGTGCGTTCCACCGTATACCGAGAGTTTTAGTTACACTTGAATCGTAAAATTTAAGAAAATCGGAATCATACAAGTCTTCTTGCGGAATAGATTCTAATAATCGAGAGTCATTAGATGCGATTTTTTTTACTAGAAAACCTGCTGAGCCGAGGGATCGAATCAGCTGTTGTTGACTTTCTGCGGCACTATCGAGAGAGTGTCCTCCCGCAAGAATATCGTCTACATAGGTTTCATTACGTAGAATTTGAGATGCTTTTGGGAAGATGTTTTGATTATCAAAGGCTAATTGTAGCAAAGTTCGTATCGCCAAGAAGGGCGCGCAATTAATGCCAAAGGTCACGGTTTTGAGCTGATAATCTTTGGTAGCCTCCCGGGGGGCCTTTTGAAATAGGATCCTTTGATAGGGCCTGTCGCGAGGATCTACGAGGATTTGTCTATACATTTTTTGAATGTCTCCGCTAAAGACATATCTGTAAAAACGCCAATTTAATATCACGGTGACCAAGTCTGCTTGTAACGTGGGACCTGTATATAGTATGTCGTTAAGGGAGAGACCAGATTTGGTTTTGCGAGATGCGTTAAAAACTACACGAACTTTTGTAGTTTTATGATCTGGACGAACGACTGCGTGATGCGGAAGATAAAAGGAATTACATTTATTCTCTGAGACATATTCTATTGAGGTGGTTGGTTCCATATGATCAAGTGCTATATATTCTCTGAGCACTTCGTTATATTGTGAATAGAGCTGGGGATTTTTTGCGAGAGTTTGCTCCATTCGCACGTATTGGCTTAGAGCTATAAATCTGGATGTACCAAGATATTTTGTCTCAGGAAATTCCTTTTTAAATGGTAGTCGTACCATATAACGACCATCCGAAAGACGTTTTGTCGTTTGAGTATAAAATTCTTCACAATATTGATCTTCGGAAGAAATCGGGTGAGATGTTGAAATTTCTTCCTGTTCCCAAAATTGTCGTAGTAGATTGTCAAGATGTGAATGTTCTGGAGGGGCTACGTGAGCGGAACATGAAAATATCGGCTGCGTTGGGATAGGTCCGCTAAGAACCCAGCCGAAAATTGTGTTATAGGCTGAAGCAGAGCCACACACATCTCGTTTTATGCCTTCGAGATTTATATGACGTTCGCTGTCATTACCTAGAATGAGATCAATTCCAGAGGAAATATTGAAATACGGATCAGCGAGTTTAATGTCTGAAAGTCCAGATGTAGAGGTAATCTGGAACGAAGTAGCAGGTATTTTATTTGTAACTTTGGGAAGTACTATCGCTGATATTTGAAGCCGGAAATTTTGTTTTTGGGACACAAGAGTTATATCACACTCTTTATCAGCGGTTTGGCTTTGACCGCCAACTCCGATAATTTCAACTTTGGATTTTCTAAAGGGGAGATTTAACCTTGCTCGTATTTTTTCTGAAAGAAAAGTTCTTTCTGAGCCTGGGTCTATGAGTGCACGAATTGTGAAACACTCTCCCCTTTTTTCGATTTGAACGAGGGCTGTTCTTAAAAGAATATTAGTATGACTTGCTGCATAGTTAGAATAAGTTTGCGATTTTGCCGCCTTTGATGTAGACGGTTGTATTGACAATTCATGAGATTGTGGGATTTGAATTTGGCTGTTAGAATTTTGATTTTGGGAAATGTGATTGTTGTTATTAAAAGACTGATTACCGGTTTTCTTTACGATCTTGTTTGGACTCATGTGAAGCAAAGTATGATGTGATTTTCCACAATTTAGACATGTGTTTTTGCTTTTGCAATTAGCTTTAGTATGAGCCATGGAAAGGCAATTATTGCAATATTGGTTTTTGAAAACGAAATCGACTCGTTCTTGTATTGAAAATTCGCGGAATTTGGGACATGCTCTTAAACTGTGATTATCATTGCAAATTTTACAGCTTATGTTAAGTTTTTCTTGCGAAGCATAAGCTTGAATTCGGGGTTGGGGTTTGGCTTCTTTTGAAAATGACGTTTTTGTTAGTTTTATTGTAGAAATGCGTTCTACTACTTCGCATCTCTTGAGAAGAAAATTGCTTAGTTGTTCCCATGTTGGTAAGTTTCTACATGCGTTTAGAGACTGTTCCCATTGAGCAAGGGTGTCATGAGGTAGTTTTGAGTAAACTAAATTAACCAATATGGGATCCCAACCCTCCGATGCTACTCCGAAGGAATGCAACATGGATAAGCAGTCAGAGACAGAACTATGGATTCTTTGTAGGGATTCACTGTCTTCGCCAACTGCAACAGGAATGTTGAAAAGATTTCTTATTTGGTTGTCTACCAGAACCCTTATATTTTCATATCGGGACTTTAGAGCTTGCCATGCAAGATTGAAATTATCTTCGGTCAGGGGAAATCTATTCACAATTTGTCCTGCTGTTCCTGTTGTTTTGTTGCGGAGATGATATAGTTTTTCCGCGAATGTCAATCTTGGGTGATTGATATAGACCGCTGTGAACATGTCACGAAAAGCAGGCCATTCCTCATAACTTCCCGAGAAAGTTTGCGTATCGCACGGAGGCAGTTTAAGGCATGTATTAAATGCTTCTTCTGGAATATGGGGAATCATGGAAGTGGTACTAGTACGAGGGTTAATGCTTTCCCTTTGCGGTTTTATAAGATCAAGAAGCTTTGAGACTGTTAGGTAATACATATCGACACATGCGTCGTATTGTTCCTGGGCTGTGTTTTTAATTTCCTCGCTCTGATCGGAAAGCATTAATTCCTCATACGACTTTTCCACTTTATTCCAGCGTATATCAAGATCTTTCATCTTGAGATCTAAAAGAGCCTCGGATTGGGCAGAAGAATCTTGCGCGTCACATCTTTTGCAAAATGCAATTAAATTTTTTGCATCGAATGTAAATCTGTCTTGTGGTGAAGCCATTTTGAGTGTAGAAATTTCAGTTTGTATAAGGGAAAATCACGATTTGAAAATATTTACAATTATTTAAATTTGATTGTTATTTCTAATTAAGATGAATATTTTTACTTTTTTTTTTTTTTCGTTTATGTACCAAAAAATAATTAACGGTTTGATATCGAGTGAAAAGTTATAATAATTTCTCTTGTGTCGCAGATTGAGAATCTATTTTATTTCCTTTTATGTACTCACAGGAAATTCTTAGCGTTTACAAGCAATATATCGAGCATCTGTTATATTTTCTTTTATGGAGGAAAAGAAAATAATTAGCGGTTTTAGCAAAAAAAAGTAAAGATTGAAAACTTTAGTATTTTCTTTTATGGATGAAAAGAAAATACTTAGCGTTTTGAAAAATTAAAGATTGGAAATCTTTAATATTTTCTTTTATGGAGGAAAAGAAAATATTTAGCGCTTGAAAAATAAAGATTGGAAATCTTTAATATTTTCTTTTATGGAGGAAAAGAAAATATTTAGCGTTTGAAAAATAAAGATTGGAAATCTTTAATATTTTCTTTTATGGAGGAAAAGAAAATATTTAGCGTTTTGAAAAATAAAGATTGGAAATCTTTAATATTTTCTTTTATGGACAAAAAGAAAATATTTAGCGTTTTGAAAAATAAAGATGGGAAATCTTTAATATTTTCTTTTATGGAGGAAAAGAAAATATTTAGCGTTTTGAAAAATAAAGATCGAGAATTTTCCAGATTTTCTTTCACATACGAAAATAAACTTATTCGCTGTTTAAAATTATAAATATAGAATCTTTCAGATTTGTTTCCCGTAATACAAGCAAATAATTAGGCGGAAACTGGCTTGGAATTTTAATTCACAAAAGCATTGTAATTGAGATAATATACGCGTAAAAGAGCTTGGAATTTTAATTCCCAACAGCTTTATAACTACAGATTTCTAGGAATAAGAAATTGTCTTTAAGAATTTAAACTAGGGGATTGTATTAACCATTTTATTTACGAGAAATTCTAAGTTTTTATCGAATTTGCCATAATTTTCAGTTTTAATTAAATTCGATAATTATTTAGAATTTTTGTATTAAAATTTTGTTGTTAGAATTTTGTGTTAATTGGTTAGTTAATTTAAATTCAAAATAAAAATATTAATTTAAAATTGCAAATATTTTTGATATACTTTTTGTTCGTTCGTCCCCACTGTTCAATTTTATATGCTTTGAGACACTGATCTTTGTTGTAGTAGGAATACGCAACGAGTGTTAATAAAATTTAGTCTGACTACCTTTATTGAACTATTTTTGTTCTTGTTCAAAATATTGCCAAAAATTTATGAAATCAAATTCACCGTATTTCAGAAAATATTTAATTTAAGTTGAAAAAATCTGCTATATATTTTTCTTATTCGTACCCACTGTTCACTGTGTTTCAGTTAAGAAAATTATTTTTGTATGCATAAATGACACAATAATTTTTACTTAATTTGCACGTTAATTTACCAATTTAATTTTAGTTGTTTCAATTAATAAATTTTGTTTATCATCTTCTGATTGTAGGGTGAAATTTGGTTCATTTCATTCAAAATTAATTTTATTTTAATTAATTTCCATTAACTAAATTTTGATCATAATTTAGTTATAGTTACCCCACTGTGTTTGTAAAATAAAAGACGATGTGTAACAAATTTGCAAAAATATGTGTTGTTGTAAGAGCTTTGATATTGTGTGATAAAGAGATTTGTTGTGTGTTTAAATTTGTTAAAGAAAAAGAAATGTATAGTGTATGTTAAAGAGATGCGTTTTGTATTTGTTAAGAGACAATGTGATGATTGTTGAAGAGATGTGTCTTGTGTGAACAATGAGTGTGTAATGGGATTAAAAGAGTTTGCACAATATACTCACATTTGATTGTTGATTTCAATGTATTGCTTTCTCTTGTAACATGAAGATTGTAAAGAGCAAATACGCGTTTGCCTTTGATTGCCGGTACTATTGCGGTTTCTCTTCGGTAACTTGCTTTTCCACTATTTTAATTTTTGTTTTCTCTTAAACTTGTTATTATTTTGATTTCAATTCAACTTTTTTTACACTTGAAATGACCCTGACGGTTGCAAAAATTGTGGGAATACCAAAACGAAAAAAGTAACGGTTGACTCTACTTTTTTCTTTCTTTTTTTTGTTATTGTAATGTTGCTTTTATGAACATTTTTTTTTTTTTTTTTTATAAGCACTTAGATTTGCTAAAATTTGGCAATTTTTTTGTGTTTTGAGGGAACTTACGTACATATATTTATGTACGTACGTATGTATGTTTTAACCGTTTTAACTTTTAAATTTCACAACTTTGATGTTTTTAGGGAACTAACGTACATACATTTGTATGGATGTACATATGTATGTGCTTAGGAACGTACGGTTGACACCGGGAACAAAATATTATGCACACTATGTACGTATGTGGTTATGTAGGTATTCCCTGTTGATTTTATTTAACACTTCGAACTAACTTTTTTTTTCACAAGAACAATTTTTTATGTTTTTTATAATTATTACTAAAAAAAGAACTTTGGAATTTTGTTTTTTCTGTTTTTTGAGCGCTTTTAGGGTTTTTACTTTAATTTATTCCTTACTCACTTTTTCACTGCTTTTACCATACTTCCGATTTAATGCGCACGTCTCGCGGTCTTCTTTTCAACTGTTGAAAATTGATTTTTTCCTTGTTGAGTTGCTGCTTTGTTACTCTCTTTGTTTGCTTTTTATGTATTTTTGATGAGGTGACCAGCTTGTCGTCGGCGAAGGACCTTAACTTAACTTAAAAGAAAGAGATTTTATCGAAGTGGCAGCCCCACAAAATTTTAAAGCGAATTTTACAAAGTGAAGTGGAGTCCCCACACTATATAAAGAAAACAACTTTTCAAATCAAAGACCTCGGAGAGGCATTAAATAAAAGAAAATAAATAAATAAATAAATTGACAAATCGTAAGACGTATTCATTATGAACCGCAGAAATAATAACAATAACGGTTATCGCAGAAACGCCAGTGATGAACACGGTTTCGCGAACCAACAGCAGCAATACTACGAAGACCAACCCGGACTAAGCCGAAATTACCGAAATAACAACGGCAATGGCAATAACAACGACGGCAATTACAGGCCTAACAGTGCCCGTAACAACAACAACAATGATCGTCGCCCCCCCAACCGCAACAACCCCACTTTCAGAAGAAGTGGTATTTCTAACTCTCCCAGAGAGAATGTGCGAGCACCAGTTGTGGCGAGAGAACCTCCCACTGGTCAACATCTATCGAAAACGACCTCTGAGTTGAAGAATGATCCCCTCTATCTTGAAGCTTTTGTACCGGCAGCTGCCGAAGAACTCGTTCCCGTACCAGAGGAACTTAATCACTTTTCGGGGTTTGAAGGCCTTGCCCCCCTAGTTAATGAAAGTTATGAGAATTTGTGCGCTCATTCTCTTAACTTTAAGCGATCGATCTCTCTGTCTATGTACAACTATTACATAACCGTTTTCGCATGGACGAGAGTATTATACATCAAGAAAAAGAATCGCTATGCTCTGACACCTTTCGAATTGGAACTAATCGAGATGATATACACAGAGGGAAACTACGTTGTTCCAAAATCGATTGTAATCTACCTGTCTGGATTCGGAAACTTTAACATACCGAGCAGTGTAGAATCGAAATTTAATATAAAAGCTTACACATACGATGACAATGGATATTTCAATGATATGGAGAACGCTTACTATCTTACCGCGTCATATCCAAATATTTCACTTGCTGCGGAAAGGATATCATATGATATCGCATTCACGGAAGATCCCGACATTGGTGCTGCTTGGCAGCCGAACGAAATTGCCAGAGAATGGAACTCTAGGTGTATCGGGTATGCAGAGTCCGTTAGACTCAGTGAAATGCAAAGGGCAGTTCTCGCTAACGCCTTCATTACTGCGGAAAACTTTCCCGCAGATATTAACAATTTCCGCATTTCTGTTCGACTGATGAATTCAGTTTCGAAGTATTTACTTGAAGTCCCTTCTCTTGAATCCGGCTCGAAGGACCATGAATATATTTACCCCTTGTGTGACTATGATTGCGTGGGCATATATGTAGGTATGTAAATGTATGAATGTACTTAGGTGGATGAATGTAGTGTGTAGGATGGAGACCATGTATAAAGGGAATGTAAGAGTTAATATTAATGATTGTATGTATGTGAATCTATGCTAGATAGAGAATTATGAAATTAGCTTAAGAGACTGGTTAGGTGGCCAGGGAGGAACAAGTGGACTGTATTTTATGTATGTGATTGTGTATACTTGCGTGTTTCCAAGCTAGGATGAAAGGTGAGAAGATGAGGATGATGGGTTTCGAGCGCAACGATCACTCTTAGGGAGAGCAGCTGCAAAGAAATCCCGGCTGGAAGGTGAAGGGTGGAAAAAAGTAAATTCCCGTGGATGGGAGTTGAATGACTGTTGACACTGGAAGAGAATTTCCGCTTAACCCGAACTAGGTGCAAATAAAAAGACCAGGCAGGAAATTAAAGTAGGAATCCACAACGGTTGTTCTTTATTTAATAATGACTAATTCAAATTCTTATGAAATACACTTAGTGAAAGTTAGATTAATTTAAGTTTTACAATGCAAATTCAAAAACAAAAGATACCACAAGTAAGTATGTAGTTTAAGGTTCAAGAAGTTAAAAACGAGTGATTGAAGTAAGTTAAAGTACAACGATTACCAACCAAACTAAAGTTGGGTAGAGAAAAAGATGGCTATCTTATGAGGCGGTAAAAATGACAATTGAAGATGTTATTTTTTATCCGCGTAATAACATAAGTTAAAAGTTTGTTTTTGTTACAATTCAGTGGCTTTTAAACTGTATGATTAATAATTATGACGTTCATTTAGCGACTGTTACAATTCAACTTTTTAAAACAAGGCAATTTAATAAGAAATATAAATGAAATGGATAAATGCAATTATTAAGGATATAATTTAACAATACTTTGTGCTAGTTTAAACAATGTTAAAAAATAAAAAACTGCTAATCATGTGCACTCGCCTCACATATGGCAAAAATATCTAATTTCGTAAAATTGATAAATCAGATTTTTAAGCGGTTTTCTGGCCCTCTGAGCAAAGTGTACTAGATGAATCGTTGTTACTCCATAAAGGTAGACCCGTTTTCCGCCAATCCATTAAATGGAAAAGGGCACGATTTGGAATAAAATTCTTTGAACTATGCGACTCATCCAGCTATGTTTTAAATATTAAAATTAATAAAGGTAAACGACCAAATTCAACGAATGGTTCAAAAATCGAAACAATTGTTAATTGACTTGTTACTTCATACTTTGGGAAGGGGCATCACATATTTTTGGGCAATTATTATAATAGTATTAATTTATCTAATGACTTACTGCTGCTCAAAATTCACACTACTGGAATGTTAAGAAGTAATCGAAAAGGTAATCCAATTGAAGTGACAAAAAAGAAATTAAAAATAGGCCAGTATATTTGGAAAAGTTTAGTTTTAGATTCAATTGGAAACATCGAACACGGTGATCGAGTCTACCATATGGGATATGCTTGAGTACCAACGGTAGCTAGTGAATCGCTGGAATACAGAACCATCTGTATAAATCTCGACAATATCCGAGCGATTTTGACATCGTTATCGAACCCTGATACTCCATTGGAGGAGCGAATGTCATACGAAAACTTTAACAGCATACCAGGTGCCCATTTTACCGGACACTTATTAATGAATCCGGACCAGATTTATTCAGAAGAGCACACTGCTGTTGAGTTACAGGCAGATGTTCATGTCTTTAAAAATCTATTGACCCGTGTACAACCAAGGTTGCCTTAACACTTTAAGCGGCTTGTGGTCTGGTCATCGAATCAGCACTCGACTGGAATCGAGTTTTGAAGGACGTGATTTATTGGTAGCCGAAAATTGTAGACAACGTGATGGTCGTGGCCAGGTTCGTGAAGTGCAGTACCATCCACGTGAGGGATTTATTTATCGTGGTTCTACGATGTATGGTGAAAGGTCAAATTACTGGTCTGTGGAAACGACGCCGAATGCAATGGCTGTCGTAGGGATGGCGAGCTTGTTTGGCGAAGAATGTTTTGTACATTCAAGGTATGAGTTAGGTTCTCATTCCGCCGTAACTGGTACTGCTAGTACCATGTTATATGCCTTTAGTGACGCTCGTCGCTGATATGCCCCTTAGGATCTTATCTATTTAATTACTAATGGACTAGTGGTTAGCGGAGGGGCATTCATTCCAAAACCGAAGACAAATTGGGAAGTAACTAGTAGCTAGAGGATCAGGAGAGGAGGCCACTAGTTTTTCCCTTATAACATTTGACAGGGTTTGCAAGTTAACTAGTGATTCCCAAACCGACTATTTCTCGGGTGATAAAGGACAAATCGCCAAGGGTTGCACTTTCTCGGGCAAATGCACACAGAGAGTAAATCTGGAAAGTGACTTATTCAAGGTCCTTGTTGATGCCCAAACAGAATACATTGATAGATCCAGCGACAGGGTTAGGATTTTATCAAAGTTGAACGCGTTGAAGGTCTCAATTTCTAACAGCTTGAAGAAGGAACAATCTATTGCCTTTGGTACCACCGAGTTCTACAACCACAACACAGATGACGGTTATGGCCCAGTAACTGTAGGATCTCCAACATTAACATCAACTTATTTTTATGGGCAAGATTCTTAATTTTAAGATTTTTCAAATATTATTGTATTTTTCTTTATTTATATCATCTGTTTGCACTTTTTATCAATTATTGTACATACTTTATTAAATTTTTAATGAAAAACACCTGGAGCTTAAAATTAAAAACATTCTAAATGGTACAATCAAATCAAAAATAATTATCGAACTGACTGCCAGTTTTTTTTTATATCCGTCTCAAACTCAGTACTTGTGTAGTGCATGTAGTATGAACACACCTAAACTGAAATGCAAGAAGAAATACAAACAGAAATACAAACAGAAATGCAAACAGAAATCCAAGCAAGCAAAATTGCAAGCAATAAAAAAAATTATAAAAATAAACAAAGAAAGAATGACCTAAAATTTATTATTATGCAATTGCAAGTGACTGGTGTTTATTGAAATGTGTCACTAGAATTGCATTTGGAAAAATTGTAGCATGCATAGCATGAATTATATGCGTTCATTACCAGCATGAATATTTTGAGTAATTAAAATTAAAAGAGATCACATTACAAACAATCAACACTAGTTGCATTGTACAACGACTGTTGTGTTTACAGTAAGCTTAGCTGAGAATACACCGTCAAACTGTGGGTGCGTTCGTAAATGCATCACTGCGCTGCATCAGTGATTTCAAATCGTTATATGTTTATCAGTGAAGTAAATGTGGACCAAAAAATTGCGAAATACTCTACAAAAACAATAGACATACAATAAAAAAACATTATAATTATTTTTTATCGGATTTAAAAAAAGTTTGCTTTTCTGATGCAGCGCAGTGATGCAATTACGAACGCACCCTGTATTAACATCTACTGTACACACTGTCAAACATTCAACGCTTTTGGTGTTGTACAGTGATCATTGTTTTGTACTTTATAGATCCAATTAAAATAACGCTGTCCATCGCTACATTTCCCACTGTAAGTGAAAATGCTAAGTAAGCATTATTGTACTATAAATTAAGTTCAATTTCATTAAATAAATCGATCAATAAAACAAAGCTCAACAAGCAACAATTGTTTTTATTTATATGGCGATCCTGCCAGTATTTCAGAGTGCTCCTAGTTAGAGCACTGGAAATTAAAAAAAAAAAAAAAAATTATTATTAATTAAAATTATTGGAACAACCTTATAATTTTTGTCCTGACGGATGAACCACAAAGATCCGCCAGTAGCGTGAAGGAAGTTCCCCAACTGACCAATAGACGGGATGAAAGAAGGCCCGCAACCGCTAACTTTGGAAGAAAGGCAGAAAAACAATTGCCTCCAGCACCGCCAAAGGAAGTAAAAAAGAATCCACCCAAAAGAAGAGGAGGCTACACGGCGAGAAGACGCCAACAGAAAGCCCTATTACTGAGAATTATAAACAGTGAACCCCCACCATCTTGGGATAGAGCCGCCGAATTATGGAAAATAATTCACGTATTAGAAGAAGAAATAAGGACGTACCTACTCCAGCAATCCATGGCAAAAAGGGTAACATAATAAAAAAATACAAATAATAAAACCCAGTGCTCTCCAAAGCACGGGTCAGTGCTAGAAGGCGATTTCGCTCTTAGCAAAACTTTATTTTATATATATATATATATATATATATATATATATATATATGTAAAAATTCGTTTTAAATTTATTAAAAAACTATTACCAAATGAAATTTTTTTTATGAATGGTCCTTTATTTTGACTTATATGCTTATAAAGGAATTTTATTAATAATGGGCAAACCACAATCAAAGGTTGTAAAGCCCAATGCCAATGTAGTAAATGAAGTAATAGTGGAACATAAAGAACTAGATCTTTCTCAAATTGAGGTTTGCATTCTTTTAATTACGATTATCGCATGTATAAATTTGGTTTTAAAAATTTACGTTTTCCACAACAGACGGTTGAAAAAGAGATATATGAGTAGAGCCAATGAATTAGATAAAATATAATAAACTAAATGGATAAATGGGAATTAATACAGAAAATTATTATGCAGAAAGAGACAATTTTAAAAGAGCATATAATTGTGTTAACAAAAGTACATATATTAAGCCAGAAACAGTTAGTAAACATTTGATTACATTAAGTATCTCCTTAGAGAACATCAGAGAAATATTGGTTGGAATCATAGATAAATTTACGAATGAGCATAGTGTAGTGTACCTCATAAGTTGCCATCGCATACCCTTAAACAACTCTGATATTTATACACACCAACCAACTCAGAGTAGGGTATTGTGCACTATCAAATGACAGCAGAACTGACTTACGACAAATATAAAAATCAATCAGAATGTAAGTGAATGAAACAAATTGAGTGGAAATGCAAATTGAGTGCATTCCAATAAATATTAAAATATTCTGATTGGTCATAACCAGGGAAACCACAAATATGCAAATGCATGTTTTTCCTTGTGCGACCAATGAAGGCAAAAGCAATATATTTATCTGTTTTAGAACTTTTTATGAATTTTGGCATCGATTCGTTAGTGCATATTTCTGCATAGTTTACCCGTTGCTGCATATTTTTGTAAAATGTGCATTTTTGCAGCATTTTTTAAGGTTTTAGCGCATATTTTAGCTTTTTGAAGCATATTTTGATAAGTTCCTAATTTTTTTTATTTTTACACTAATTTAGCCCAAGGCGAATTTATTTATGGCTGCAAGGGCGAATTCACAATTTTTTTTTATATTAAGAGTAGGTCAAGGCGAATTCATGCAAACGGTGGTATCGATACTACAACAAGTAATAACACTAAAAACATAACAATGTATTTTTTTTTGTGTTGCTTATGTTGGTCGATATGTCAAAAACACAAATAACTTTTGACATTCCTCTCTCTAATTAAGAAAACAAAGTAGCACAGCTGTGCTTTCAACGCCACATGAAAAATGAATTCGCCTTGGTTTACGTTTTGTTTGTCAGAGATCTTTATTTTTTGTTTATATTTTGCACTTGTGAATGCGCCTTTGCACGTTTTAATATTTTTTTAAACTTTCAAACGTCATACAAAGGATTTTTTTTCTTTTTGATTTCATTGCAAAATTATTAAAAAAAAAAGTAAAAACTACTGGTCTCACACATATTGAGCAGTACGCAATATTAACGAGACTGTTAAAAATATTAACAAGATGGAGGATTGCAATGCAAAGCATAACCTTAAAACTTAACTTCAACAAATTATTTCAAAAAACGAAGGCTTAAATGTTGTAAAAAGTCTATGTTAAAATTTTACTAAAGAAGCTAATGCTTCTGCTTCAGAAGAAGTTTTTAAATATAATGTTCGGAAATCGTTATCTTTTAAATATGCTCCTATTACATCAGTCGACGTTGAACGCACATTATCAATGTATAAAAGTCTATTCAGATGTGATATACAACGTTTTTTATTTAAAAGTTCAAGTCAATATTTTGTTATTTATTGCAATTACAATCACCAATAATACTTTGCCTTTTTTAATCTTTAATTTTAATTCCATGATCTCAGAAATTGAAGTACAAAATTTGATTTTATTCAGTTATTTTGTTTTTAGTTACATTTATTTAATTTTTTATTTCATGCAAATATTATTAAATTGTTGAAAAAAACACATTTTTTTGTTTTTAGTAACTCAGTATTGGTTTTTTAGGGTATATTATTAAGAGTTTTTAGAGCATATTTTCAAGTTTTACTGCATATTTAATGCGCATAAAACACTTTTTTTAGAGCATATTTCTGGTTTCCCTGGTCATAACAATAGTAAAGGGAGTTAATCATTGACAAATATTGATATCCTCATAATGCCGACAGAGATAAACAGAACTCTGTCGATGATTAGAATAAGTAAGAACGGCTAGAGTAAAATCTCAGCCATAGTATATAAGCCCATACAAACCTTAATAAAATCAGACTTGAAATTACAATACAATATTGGCAACAACCTGCCTTGTGTTTAATTGAAAGACTCTCCAATAATTCGGCAGTTCTTTTGGACGCCTTAATTAACAGCTGAAACCCTGACAGCTATTTAAAATAACCAAGGGCTATAGGGACCAAATCACTTTAAATCAAAAACACAACACATTACATAGCGATCATACCGATCCTCACACTTTGCATAGCGATCCTGTCACCCTTCATACATTACAATAGAGAAGAAATTTTAGAGTTATTTTGGAATTGTAGAGATCAATTAGTTAAGGTATTAGATCGGTATAATATACAGCAGAAGGTACCGCATGATATTGATGGACCAATAAAACTTGATGTAAATGTAGTAATTGTCACTGAATCAACGTCCAAACTTGATACCGTATCAGAAGAAACCTCAGACTCAGAAACCGAAACAGAAAAAATTACCGAAATGACACAAACAGTAGTAGAGTTTTTAACACAGCTTCAAAACTTATAACGGATTTCGATGGAAAACCCGAGAATCTACGCACCTTTTTGGACTCACTCCAATTAGCAGACACTATTAAAGGTTCTCACGAACAAATAGCGGTATCCCTAATAAAGATGAAACTAAAGGGAACTGCTAGAAATCTAATAAACAATGAATCGTCAATCAGTGAAATCATAAATAAACTAACTAACTCGGTGAAAGGAGAAACAGTCGAGGTCTTGTCAGCTAAAATCATGAACATTAGGCAAAATAATAAATCCGCTAATGGTTATTGCAGCTAAATAGAAACACTGGTCAAATCACTTGAAAGTTCATGTATCTGTGGCAAAAACCCAAAACAACATAAGTCGAGTTATGTCCAAAACGTGTTTTTGCATTTTCGGAATGCCCATACCCGGTTCCATATTGTGTCAAATTTTTATAGAAATCGGATTATAACTTCCTGAGATATTGGTTTGGCATAACTACATAACTCGTTTTTTTATTTTCTAACAATAAACCATAACATCATAACTGATTTATGTTGTTGTTCCTCATTAATAAATCAACATTCGTTGTAGAAGGTACAATATCTTTAATACGGTGGCATAACTGCATATCTGAGATATGCAGTTTTTCCTTAATTTAAATGTCAATTATGTTGTTTTTCCAAAATTAAAAAAAAAAATAAATAAATATTTTTGTTGGAATTATGTAGTTATTACAAAACTCGAAATAACATAAAGAGCTGTATATCTCAAATTATGTGTTTTTTCTAAATCAACATTATAAAAAATTTAAAACATATCTATAAATATGTGTTTATGTTAAATTAACAAATAAAAAAATATCTATAGTTGTGTGTTTTTTCCAAACCTCAGTTTTTAAAAATATAAAATATATATCGAGCTATGTTTTTATTCCAAAATTATAAAGATAAAAATAATTGTATTATCTCAATTATGCGTTTATTCCAATGACAATTTTAACAAATTTTTCAACTTATGTTCTTTTACAGGGTTAAACACTTTTAAAAAAATGGCAATGAATCAACAAAAAAAAAGAAATTAAAAGAAAAAATGAAGTCAGCTACGGAGATGAGTTATTTAAACGCACCTTTTTTACCCCACTAGTCGAAAACGAAACCGAATCGAGTATGAATGGATTCTATGATTTAAAAGATAATACTGCGTTTTTAGATTACCTAAGCGAATATTTAGGTTACAGCAACATTGGTGCAACATTTTTCAGACGATTCCATTGCAGACCCTAACTATACAATTACATCTGATGATACAGACGAATCCATAACTGAAATGGAACAAGAATTGCAGGATGACCCAGATCCTACAATATCTTCTAAAGAGATTGCAATAGAACCTTCTGATGTGGAGATGGAACAAGCAGTACCACCAAAAACATATTTTACGAAAAAAGAAATTCAGAAAAACAGAAACCGAGGAGAAGCATATGTTACAAAATCTAAAAAAACGGTGATGCACCGAAAATGTAATCAATTGAAACCCTGCCGTAGAAACTGTAAAGATAAGATCACTTTTGATGATCAGAAAGTTGTATTTAACGCTTACTGGGGATTGGGGTCATATAATCAGCGATTCATTTTTATATCATCTTTAATTGAAATATCTGAAAAAGCTACACAAACATTAAAGAAAAATGACATCCGCTCAAAAAATCGACAAAATACGGCGTTTTACTTTATTGAAACAAATGGTGTTAAATTACAAGTTTGCAAAGCCTGTTTTTTAAATACATTTGGTGAGACTGCAGGTTTTATTAGAAATGTTATTACAAAAAAATTAAATGATCCAATTTCGTTAAAAGACAATCGTGGCAAGTCAACACCTAGTAACAAGTTTAGTGATGAAAAACTTTCTGCAATAAAGAATCATATAAATAGTTTCCCAGCATATGAAAGTCATTACTCTAGACGCCACTCATCGAAAAAGTATTTGAGTTCCAATTTATCTATTAGTAAAATGCACGAATTATATTGCGAAGAAAACGAAATTATAAGTCTTACCAAATATGCACAAATTTTCCACACTATGAACTTAAAATTTAAGCATCCTAAAATTGACACTTGTAATAAATGTGATACATTTAAAGCAAAAATTGAATATGTCGATAGTTCTGATCCAGAATACGTTAGATTAAAAGATGAACAGCAAATTCATCACGAAAAGGCAGACCTTGCATATAAATCGAAAGATAGTGATAAAAATTTTGCTACAAGTAATGCCAATATTAAAATGTATACATTTGATTTACAGCAATGTCTTCCCACTCCATATTTAACAACTTCTGTGTCTTATTATAAAAGGCAACTAAATACTTATAACTTAACAATTCATGACTGCGTTACTAATACGGCATACTGTTTTATGTGGCATGAGGGCGAAGGAAGACGAGGAGCTAACGAAATTGCATCCTGCCTTTACAATCACCTTAACTCATTTATTTCAAATACAAGTACAGATTCGATAATTTTTTACAGTGACTCTTGTGCTGGTCAAAATAAAAATTCATATGTAAGCACAATGTTTACTCTCTACTTAAAAACTAATCAAAACATTAAAACAATTGATCATAAATTCTTGGAGCCCGGACATACTCATATGGAATGTGATGTAGATCATGCTCTTATTGAAAGAAAGAAAAAAATAAATGATATGAAAATTCATCATCCCCGCGATTGGGGTCAATTTGTGCGTTCAATTGGAAAAAAAAATGCATTTATTGTTGTTGATATGGATTGTACTAAATTTTTTGATTTTTGTTCATTGACTAAAAACAACTTTATTATTAAGAAAAATGATAAAACCGGATTTTCATGGCATGATGTAAAGTGGTTAAGATATTCGAAAGATAAAATTGGCACAATTGAATATAAAAATTCGCTATCGGAAGAAGAATCATTCAAAACAATAAATATACTCAAACGTGGTGTAAAAATGACTGATACAATGGTTTTAGAAAATGTAAATTCTTTACCTAAAATCTCAAAAGAAAAGAAAAGAGACCTTTTAAGCATGATTGATTTAATTGATCCTATTTTCCATAATTTTTATAAAAATTTAAAAGATGACAATGTTCCTGATGTCGATCCTGACCTCTGTTTTGGGTCATCTGATGAAGACTGAAATATTATTCAAATTAATAAACTAACAAAATATTCATAATATTAATTACAAAAATGAAAAAGTTTATGTTTTTTATGTATGTATCCTCAGAGCAAATATTAGTTTTAATATATCAGTAAGTTTATATAGTAATACTATTATTTTTTTTAAACTAATAAATGAATTCAAATGTTTTAAAACGCATAAATAGTTTTTTTTTTTATTTTTACAAAAGGGAATAAATACATAACTCCATATATGCAAGTCATTTTAAAAAAAATCTAACATGGAAAATACACTTATCTCGAAATATATTAGCCATTTTTGCAAAATTTAACTTGGAAAATACACATACATTTAAATATGCTTGTATTTTTTTAAAAATGTATTATGGAAAATACACTTATCTCAATATATGATAAGAAAATGTTAAACAATTATTTTGGAAAACAATCATAAGTTGAGATATGTTTTCATATTATCATACTTTAACAAAACGGAATAACAACATCAATGGTTTTCAGCCGATATCTCCGAAGTCTGAATATATATCAACTTCAAAACTAGCAGGGATTATGTCGATAATAGCACTTGAGATATTTACATGCACAAAATTTTGACATCTTTTAACCCTGATTTGGCATTTACATATAAAGCTTAAAAATGCTCTCCTGAAAAGTAGTATAAAAACACTTATGCACTTATTCCTTTTTGCCACAGATATATATGTGAAAGTACATTTTCAAAATTAAAATTAATAAAAAACAAGCATAGAAGTAGAATGAGCAACGAAAATTCGGAGGCCTTACTAAAATTATCTACAACTGACATTGACATAAATTTGGATAATTTATTGGAAGGATCATGGAAGACTTAAAGGCCATTTCGATTGAAAAGTACGGGTTTGAAATAAAATTTACACGCACTAACCTTTTTTCATTTCAGATAATTTTTACAAAAAATGCAAATCAAATTTTTTTTTGCCGTGTATGTTTATGAAATATTTTTTTATTTGTATGTATTGCTTTTTACAGCAAAAAATATTCAATAAAAATTAGTTTTTCTTTAAATGTATTGGTGTTTGCTCTTCCATAAGGAACTTGTGGGTACTCCTGGTGTAGAGTGTCTATTATAACACAACTACCAAACAACAACAATAATACAAAATTCTTTATTTAAATTGAAACCGCTTGGCACACTTTAGTGAGACCACACATAAGACAATGTTTGTGTTTACAATCAAAAGGCATTGCACTTGAAATTATGTCAATGCAAGCGATTTGACTAAAAATATTGCATTCGAAATATTTAAGGGATAATATTTCAAAACACAATGTGTAAATGCAAGCAGACAAAATATAAGCCAATGCACTTGAAATAAAGTTATGAGTAAAAAGATTGAATGAAAGATAGGAAATAATTAAAAATAAGAAATTGAGTGAAAATTGGGTTAAATCACTGACCAATCAAAATCTAGTGTTTTGACTCAATAAACCTCACCGTAGGTTAGAGAAGATAGAACATAGAATTAAGATTTGTAAATAGTATAAATAAGAAACATTTTTCCAATAAAGAATCAGAATACTTTTGAAATTCAAACTTGTTCTCAACCTTCTAGCCGGGCACCTTAAACAGTGCTCAGAAGAAGTAAAACGTGCTGTGGCTAAGCATAGCATTCAAAACAACTTAGCGAAACACACAAATTCACACATAAAAAATCATAGTAAATTCAATCCTTTACATAGTAAATTCAATCCTTTATACAAGGCGTTGGAATCGCACTACTAAGCAGTATGAAGAAGTGAGTTGTCCAAATATCGTTAAAGAATATAATCGACACATGGGCGGAGTCGATTTGATGGACAGTCTGATTGGCCGTTACAAAATTCGGATGAAGACAAGTAAATGGCCATCTCGTCTATTTCACCATATGCTTGACTTGGCACTGGTAAATGCTTACGTTTTATACCACCGCATAAATAGCGAAAAACATCAGCGAATCGAACTTCCAAAGTTCCGTGAAGAAGTAGCAGAAAGTCTTTTGCTGATGTCAGAAAAAAAGAAGGTTGGTCGACCATCTAATAAAGAACAAAAACAAAAAAGTATTGAAAACTTAAATGATTAAAAAAACCTATTATATAAAAATTAAAATTAAATTTTTGTATAATATAACAAAGTATTTGCATACCCCTACACTTGCCACCATCTAATGTTAGATATGATGGCCTCCACCACTGGCCATCTTTTCAGGACAAAAGTAAGAAACGGCAATGTCGCAACAAGCCCTGTAAATCTGACACTCAAGTATATTGTGAAAAATGTGGAATACCGTTGTGTATGTCCATCAAAAAATCTTGCTTCAAGGACTTTCATACTTTATAAAAAACCAGTACTTCATCATACTTCTGTATAAATATAATTACATGTTTTAATTCTCTTTTAAAATCGTTTGATTTTCTTACATTTAATTTTTGTGAATAAATACAATCAAACATAACGCTTTTTTTTATTATCATAGATTTATGGAATTTTTTCAAAGCTTTCTGCATGAGACCGCCCACAGACGGGGTAACAATTTTTGGGGTTGCAAGGCCCCACCCACTCTTGATAAAAAAAAATATCAGTGGATTCGTGTTTTATGACCCAAATTTAGTTTAAAAAGTAATTTTAATTCCACAAATCGTTTCTATGCATTAGAGAGTTATATCTCTTGTAATGATGAACTTCTTATATCAAAAGCTAGAAATCTTGGCGAAATCTTAGCTGTTGATAAAAGCATGATTCCATGGCGTGAGACTTTGGTTTCGCCAGTGAAATCCTGGAAAGTCACACAAATATGAGGTCGCAGAAGACTGAACAGTACTAACAACAGTCGTATCGTCACCTTTGCTCTTCTGTCCAAGACGAGCCGCAAATAACACGTACGTTATAATGTTTTCTTATGGACACTAACTTATTCTCAATAAAGTTATTTTGTATCTTCAGTTATAAGATTATTTGTTGTATTTTTTTTACATTATAAAACAAAATATGAAAATGGAATATCCCGAAATTGCGTGTTTAATGATAACACTACGTAACCAAAAAAATCTTTTTGTTTGTTTAAGTGAATTTTTTGCTTTTATCTAATGAATTAGGTCGTACATATAATATAATGAGTGTTCTTTCCTCTACCTAAACGTTTTTTTAGTATATAAACCGCTATTTTAAAAATGATGGAGGTTTCACCACACATTTTAGTATAACTCAAGAACAAGTTACTCTTACACTGTTTTTTGATAAAGTGAATAGTTTTGGAAATATTCAGAAACTTTTTCCAAAAATTTTTTTTTTCATGCAAAATTGGAAAAAAATTTTTGTCTTAAAATTCATAAAAAACCAAAAAAGTAACAAATGCTCTTTTTTGATCTTAAGTTATAAACATAAATATGTTACAAATAAAACTAGCCACATTTCAATAAAATCGATTAACAAGTTTTGGTTTAATTCTCAACTAAGTGATGGTATCTCATTTTGATAAAATTTGTATATGAATATTAATATTTGTGTGAGTATATAGTCGGTTATTGAAATCAAGTAGGACATCGTCGGATAAGATCGCCTTTAATATTTTAGTTAATTAGATTTAATTTCTTTTTTTGTAATTACTAGTTTAAATATTTTGTGCACAAATTTGTGACGAGCCACTCTAATGCTAAAAGCAAATTCCCCAAAACAAATAGCAACAACTACAGTGTACTCCAAACAGCAAACTTCCAATCGTGCATAAGTACATATGTACTTGTATGATAAAGATGGTTGACAGTCTATGCAAGTTGTTGTTGCTAATTGTTTTCGTCAAAACTGCAAAAAGGAATAAAACCAATAACGATCATTATAGCAAAGAGAATATTGGGGAAGAGTGGTAACAATAACAACAGCAGCAGCACTGTAGAACTAGATATGTACTGCTATTGATTTGTTATTTTTATTCTCCTTTGAATATTCATTCTTTGGAGATCGCTAACTTGAAAAGACGTAAAATCGCAGCATTATAATAATAAGAAATATAAATATTACCATTTGTAGATATAACTGTAAGTTTCGTCTGTATATAAAACTTTTAATTGATGTTAAGGTGGTAAATTCGTTTTTGTTTTTCCAATTTAGGGCTACAATTAAGTTATGGCATCTTCATGTGGCTGTAAACATGATCCAGACAGTTTTTGTTATGTGTGTGGTGTCTTCCTGAGCACCAAAGCAATCAAGCATAAAATCGCGGAGGCCAACAATTTCGCAAATGCCTATTATGCATATTTTGATATTGCGGTGGGCAATCAAGACAAAAACTGGGCACCACATGTGGTTTGTGGATGCTGCAGGTCCACCCTTGAGGCTTGGTACAGAGGAGAGAATCGAAAGATGAATTTCGGAGTGCCTCGGACCTGGTGTGAACCCACAGATCATCATATGAACTGCTATTTCTGCGTCGTTGACGTGTCCCATCACCGGAAAAGGAAGAAGACAAGTGTGTTCGACTATCCAGATATACAATCATCTTTGAGACCCATTGCACACAGTGATGAGCTTCCTGTTCCTCCCAATCCAAAAATGAATGAGTGTTCTAGTGTACCAAGTGACGAAAGCAGCCAAGATGAGGACTTGTATGAAGAGGAAGATTTGAAACATCACTTTCCAAATCAACATGAATTAAATGACTTGATCCGAGATCTTGGACTTACAAAATCAAACGCTGAGATCTTAACATCAAGACTGAAGGAGTGGAATTTGTTGGACAGAAGCTGTAAGATATCTGAGCAGAGGCAGCGTGATCGAAGGTTCTCCCAGTACTTCACCCTCAAAGACAAACTATGCTACTGCCACAACGTGTGGGGTCTATTCGAAGAAATAGGGTTTCCTTATGATCCAAAAGACTGGCGGCTCTTCATCGACAGCTCTTGCAAGAGTTTGAAAGCAGTCCTCTTGAACAATGGCAATAAGTACCCCAGCATTCCGATAGCTCATTCAGCATATCTCAAAGAAGAGTATCGACATATCCAACGTCTTCTTCAAGACTTAAACTACGAACAACACGAGTGGGATGTCATAGGTGACTTCAAAATAATCACATTCTTGGTAGGTTTGCAAGGTGGAAACACGAAGAACCCTTGTTTTCTCTGCTTGTGGGATAGCAGGGATATTGGCAATCACTACAAGAAGGTTGAGTGGCCCATTAGAGATGATTTCGTGATTGGAGAGAAAAATATAAAATTTAAAGCACTTGTGAGGCAGGAGAAGATCCTTATGCCTCCTCTGCATATAAAACTAGGACTAATTAAACAATTTGTCAAGGCATTAGATCCTAGTTCTGAAGCTTTCAAATATCTACAAACAACTTTCCCAAATTGGCGGAGGCAAAGATCAAGGGTGGAATTTTCGTGGGTCCTCAGGTTAGGACATTAATGAAAGATGGTGAATTCATGAGGAAGCTTCTACCACTTGAAAGAAAAGCATGGAAGAGCTTCATTGATATAGTTAATGGCTTCTTGGGCAATCACAGAGTAGATAATTACAAGGAAGTGGTTCAGCATCTTACCGAGAACTACCATAACATGGGATGCAGAATCTCTCTGAAGTTGCATGTTCTTCACTCACACCTAGAAGTGTTCAAGTCAAATTCTGGCGCATACTCAGAAGAACATGGTGAACGTTTTCACCAGGACATTCAAGCCTTTGAAAAGCGATACCAAGGGCAGTACAATGAACGGATGCTTGGCGACTATATCTGGAATTTAATCAGAGAAAATGACCAAATCTACAAGAGGAAAGGTAGAAAAACAAACCATTTTTAAACAGTATTATTAAGAGCATCCTGAATTTAAGGATTCAAGTGTATTTTTCGTTTTATTATCATATAAAAGCATACCTTCATTAAAATTAAGCTGTTTAACAATCTTTTATGCACACTCTTATCTATCTGTACCATGAAAAATAAAGGCACTATTTAAAAATTTGAAAATTCGATGTCATTTCTTAAAAAACGATTAGCCAGACATCAGTTAAAGTTTTTCTTCAGTTTAGAGACATAACCAAAAAAAAGTTTGAAGTCCTATTACTTTCACGTGAAGTCGCATAACCTATGAAATAAATGAGACATAAATCATGAAAATCGATGAACGCGTTTCGCTTTTATTAACAAATAAGTGAAGGTATGCATTTCAAAAATTTGATCGAGATATGAACAAAATTCTTTGTAAAAACATTTATGACTTTTTTTATGATTCTTAGAATTCAAAAAAAAAAAAAAGTAATAAACAAAAGGTTATTTGATTTTTATGATTGCGGTAGCAAGTAATAAGCCGTAATAAATGTGCGTGGACAATTGAAAGAAAAAAAGGAAAGTGCACTTTTTTAATTATTTGTGGTTTTCCGTTGGCTACCTGTATGATTTTTTTACAGAAATTCAACCCACATCTATTAGTGATCATGACGTACCTGTCAGTAAAATATTGAAAAATAAGGAGTATTTATAGGTGTTCATTTATCGATTTTTGTCATTCAACAAGTGCTGACGAACGCGAAAAGCACAACCGATTTTTCTCCGTTTTTTTAAATAATAACTGAAACTAAGGACCAAGAGTTTTACGGCAATGGAAAGTTTTTCTATTTCTCATGGGGTTTTATGCTCGAAGCTTCTGGAATTTGACAAAGACAGAACAATATTAAAACAGTTTTTGCACGTTGGCTTAAACGATACTAGAGCATACAAGAGGATACAATATATAAAAACTTTCAAACAAAGATGGCAGGATTCTAACCGTACGAAGTCGCGATTTAAAAAAAGAATGCAAATTGGCTTGAAGGCACATTTACAATTAAGTTTACTGAGGCTGAATGTTCTACCAGTTCTGCACTTGGTCGGCCACGCAAATCGTTTGAGGAGTGCTGTGATCGCGCCAAACGATACAAAAGGGATGAAGTACGTTCTATGTTTCCTCAAGAAGTAATTGATTTTTCTTCTAGTATTTCAAAAACCAACCACAAAATTTGTACATTAAAAACTTTGGGGATGTTTACAAAGCTTGAACTTAATACGAGTATCTAATGCATTGGTTACAAAATGAAGGATATAACATACTCGTACCATACAAACAACTCACGAAAGAAAAAACTAACAGTTATCCTCTAGAAATTTCTATTACTGAAAGTTCAGGCAGTGTACCTCTGCAAAATCTGTTGGATCATACTGCTAAAAGAGTCCTAGAGATCAAATCAGTAAAGAAAATAAATAAAATTGAAAGCGGAAATCTAACAATGCACTATAAATGGGGATGTGATGGGGCATCTGGTCAAAGCGAATACCAACAGAGGTTTTCAGATGATCAAATTTCTGACTTTCATTAATATATGACATCAGTTGTACAACTAAAGTTATCATTGAGTGATGACATAAATAAATTAGTATGGAACAACAATAAACCTTCTTCCTCACAGTATTGTAGAACACTACAGTTTGCATACGTTAAAGAGACACCTTAAGTTATACGAGAAGAAAAGAGAAGAGTCGATGAGGAGATATCTCACCTAAAAGAATTTGAGTTAACAGTAAATAATCGTAACTTTAAAGTAAAACATGAATTATATTTTACAATGATTGACGGCAAGACAGCACAATCAGTAACAGAGTAACCAGCAGCATCTTCTTGTTTTATTTGTGGAGCAACAACATCCAAGATGAAAAAAATCGAAGTTCAAGCTATGCCCGTAAATGAACAAGCACTGCAATTTGGTATGTCACCACTTCATGCGCGTATTAAGCTGATGGAGTGTCTTTTGTATGTAGCTTACAATATTGAATTTAAAAGTGGAAGAGTCGACTTAAATACTCGTCCGATAAGAGAAGCCCGAAAATGTTTGATAAAGCGTGAAAGTAGGGTTGCCATACGTACTGTTTTAAGCAGTACATGTACTGATTTTTTGCAATTGTACTGTTTTATGCACAACTCCTAAAACAGTACGCAAATGTACTGTTTTTTACACTTTGTACTGTTTTTTGTACTGTTTTTTTGCTCAGTCTATATTTAACAGAACTGGCTTACAAAAAATTATGTTGTGTTAAAAAAAAAAGTTCTAAAATAATAAGAGTTTTTACGCTGTGGTCATTGTTTTCTCATAAATACACAGTAGAAATCTAAATTATAATGGGTGGCTCGTAGCAGTGGCATATTTTCGTGTTGTTATGATTTTATGGCTACCTCTTCCAACAGTCTTTCCCTTTCCACACCTGAGAAAGACAAAAATAAAATATAAATTTTTTTAAGTACTAAAAAATACTTATTCCAAAACAGTTATCGTTAATTTTTAGAACTTTTTTAATTTTCGGGCATGTTCTGGAAATCGAAATCACGTAAAATTGAAAACAAACAAATTTGGAAAATTATCCGTGTTCAAAATTTATAAAAATACCTAATACCTTTGAGGACCACTTTTCTTTACCTAAACTACTGAAATAAGAAAAAGATAAGTAAATTTTTACAAAAAATTTTTTGAAAATATTCATAGTTTTCAATTGCACTTGATTTTAAATATTTTCAGATTTTGTGAAATAAAAATAAACCAAACTATTTTTTTTGGATTTTATAGATTAATGGCCAATTTCACCAAGTTCAGGGGCAAATTATGGCAGTCGTGATCGAATACTTTTTCGATTCGAAAGCAATTTTATTTCTAATTCTCTCTGTCTATACTGAACGGATCGAAATTATTTTTTTAGTATTGTAAAGCATTTATTTTACTTTTCACAACACTGAAAAAATAATAACGATTCGTTCAGTATCAACTGAAATAACATTGCCTTCGAATCTAAAAAGTATTCGATAACGACTGCCATAATTTGCCCCCAGGTTTAATTAACTTTCATTATAAAAGTCAAAAAACATATTGTTTTAGTAATAGTTAATTATAGCTGAACTTGGTAAAATTAGCCGTAAATAATTTAAATATTATTTAAAATTGGAAAATTAATTTAGGAAACAAACATTTTCTCAAATTCTATATTTGTGCAACTATGTGTGTAGTGAAAATTGCTTTATATACGAATATGTTTAAAGAAAATCGTACTTACAAAATCAATGAGTTGATTGTTTTGAGCTAAGTAAGGCTTTTCTCCTTTCTTATATGGCTTACAGCAATGTTATGGTTTTCCTGGCCAAATGCTTCGTTTGTGGTGTTTGCTTTTTAAACGCAAATGGAGTAATTTCATATATTTATGAAATGCCATAAACTGGAAATAATTCCTTTGACGTTACACATTTTAAGTGTATTTCTTTCTTTATATAATTGTTGTTGCATATTCAATCAAAAGTTTAATATATTTACCCCAATTTCACCAAGTTCAGTTAAAACTAACTATTACTTTAACTTCCAGCTTACAATATGTTTTGACAGCTTGAACTGATAGTTTATTATAGCTGAACTTGGTGAAATTGGGGGTTACTTATTAAAACAAATGGTAAAGTTGGCGTCAAAAAAATTGAACTGTTTTTTTCTTGATTGTACTGTTTTTATGTATTCAATGTACTGTTTTTCCGAATTTAAAATCTGGCTACCCTACGTGAAAGTAAAGAGAAAATTGGAAGACAGGTTGATACTGTTAAACAAGGCTCTGGTACGACAAATTCAGGAAATACGTCACGAAGATTCTTTGCTAATCCTGCTTTGATTTCCGAAATCACGGGTCTAGATGAAGACATAATCAAGAGGTTTTCAACAATTCTCGAAGCTATAACCATTATCGAGGCACTAGATCCGAAAAAATTTGGTGATTTTTGTCTGGAGACGGCAAAAAAGTTTGTTGCACTGTACCAGTGGTACAATATCCCACCAACAATCCACAAAATTCTATTCATGGAAAATATATAATTGAAAAGTGTATTTTTCCTGTAGGCTTATTATCTGAAGAGGCTCAGGAAAGTCGTAACAAAGACTTTAAGAAATATCGCCTTAGACACCCCAGAAAATGCAGTCGAATTGCCACGAACGAAGATATTATGCACCGAATGATGGTAACATCAGATCCCATGATCTCACACTTGACTCCTTCATTTAGCCAGAAAAAGCATAGTGATATTAGCGACGAAGTTTAGGCTCTTTTAGAATAATAAATTAAAAAGTAGATTTAAAATAAATAATGAATTAAAAATTAAAAAAAATCTTTTAAATTTCTTTATTTTGATTACTTTTGTGTATTACTATATAAATAAAACTAAATTTGTGATGAAATCATTATATTTTTTGACAATTATATTTTTTTTTTCCTCACCTCCATACAAAAATCCCCAGTGTGCGGCGCGCGCTTATAATAAAAGAATGCATGCCCTAAACGGCAACATATTTGTAAAGGGTGTGACGACCAAAAGTCTGCAAGCCATCGTTTTTGGGCCACATGGAATAGTATTTGTTATTCTTTTTATACATGAAGTGTACTTATTTTTATTATTATTATTATTATTATTCTTTTTATACATGAAGTGTACTTATTTTTATTATTATTATTGCGGTTATTATAATTAGTTATCTTGCCCGGGGAAAGAATGAAGTTATTATATTTTTTTTATTGTTACCGTATGAAATGTGATTACTAATTTTTATTATTTTTATTGCAAGTATTATTTTGTTTTCCATTAAACTTGAAATGTTATTATTATTGTTAAGATGCGAAACTTTTTCTTGTTAATTATGTTATACACGTAATGCATAGTTCCACCTTGTTAACGTTATTGATTCTGATTTAAAAAAAATAAGCTAACGCCATCTGTGGCCGAGTAGGAAACTACGGAAACAATTGAAACAGCTGTGATCGAGCCTCTGATATACGTACGCATGTGTGTGTATTAGTTGCGTGTACGAAAACTGCTATAAAAGCAGAGTGGTTGATTATAAGCAGGCAGTCAGCTTACCGCCGCCGACTAGGTAAGAACTTATTTAATTGCTTGAGAGTAAAACTCCATCAAGTAAATAAAGTTAGCAAAGAGACTCTGGGTTATACTCGTTTTTCTAGCCTTGCCTTAAAGTGGTTTAAAAGTCCGCCGCATATGATTGCCAGAGTCTCAGTGGTAAATGAAACGAAGTACTTACATAATAGAAAATGACGTTGACGTGACATTTTAGGCGAGCATTTAAGTACTTAGAATGTAAGTTTTGTGTAAAGTAAGTTGTCATGCGCAACAATTGCAATGTAAGCGGGGAGTCATCCATCGATCAATGAAACAAAGTTTAAAAAGCATAACCCAGTGATGGTTACTATGACATTTTAAGCGAGCATTTAAGTAATGAATTTGTAAATCATCTATAATCTAAATATCATGCGCCACTACCCACTCCTCCGATTACGATTAGCATGATGATTTAAACGATCATGTAAGTACTTAGATTATAAATTATGTCTAATCTAAATAATCAAGCGTAACTTTCATAACTCCGATTACGATGTCAGCTTAGAGTCATCCAGTGGCAATCAAACGAATTTCGTTTGAATTCTAGTACCTACATTGTAAGCTACGTCTAATCTATATAATCATGCGCAACATCTACAATTTCGATTATGATGTAAACGGGTAGTCAGCCACTGTCTAAATGTAAAAAATACCGTTACTTTTGTATGAATGAAAAGCAACATGCAAAAATGTAAAAAAATACATTTTAGTTCAAGGTTAAATTTCGTGTGGTAAAGTGGTTTGTGTTTCAAAATTATTTTTTGAACAAAGTGAATTATTTGTTTTAATAAACTTTAATTTAATAAATAAATAACTAAATAAACAAATAATAATTAAATAATTTATTAAATAAATTAAATATGGAAGGCTTTTCTTCAAGAAATTTAAAGCGATTGGCGAATGTTGAAAAAAAGAACAGTACAAACAAAAAAGTTAAAGGAAGCACCAATTTAAATTATGACAAAAAAGAAATAGATGATAGTGCTGAATATACCAGTGTTAATGCAAATACAAGTGAAAAAATTGATTATGAAGAAACTGAAAATTCCCTAAAGAAAAAATCTATTATTTGGTATAATAAATTCAATCCAGGAAGAAAGTGTTTTGACGAGTTACTACAAATTTTAAAATCGGAAAACATTAACGTACCCACTTCAACCAACACATTGATTAAAAGGCAGAATAACATTATCTTGCGAAGCGTAGATCCAGGTGAATACTTCCATCTTGGTGTAAGGAAATATCTAGATACAATTAAAACTAAAATTATAGGATATGAAGTATTATATTTAGTCATTGGCATTGATGGCTTGCCATTATTTAAAAGTTCTAGAAAAGGCTTGTGGCCTATTATGGGTCATATATACAATTTAAATATGTCTGAAGTGTTTTTAATAGGGTCATATTTTGGAGAAAAAAAGCCAGGAAATATTGACCAACATTTACATGATTTTTTATATGAAATGTCCGACCTTGAAGAAAATGGCTATGTTGTAAATCATGTGACGGTAAAAATTAAATTACGGGCAATAATATGTGATTCTCCGGCGCGATCATATCTTTGCGGCACTGTGGGACACAATGCGCTTAAAGGTTGCCCGAAATGTACACAAACTGGCAGAAGAGTTGCTAATGTCACAGTATATAGCGATCGTGTTGGAACAGATGAGGACTTTTCAAATCGAAGAGATCTGGAATATCATACTGATTTATACAAACAAGAAAAAACTCCATTTGAAAAACTAAACGTAAAAATGGTTACTCAATTTCCCATCGACGTGATGCATTTAATAGACCTAGGTGTAACAAAGAAAATCCTCCATTGCCTTATTCACAGGGAATCTGCTTCAAAAGCTAAATAAAGAACAACTTGATTCGATATCGCAAGATCTCATTTCTTTAAATTCCTTTGTTCCTTGTGAATTCGCAAGAAAGCCAAGAACCCTGGATGAGATGCCGAGGTGGAAAGCCATAGAGTTTAGGCAGTTTAATTTATATACATCCATCGTCATTTTAAAAGATTTTTTAAACAGTGATTACTATTATCACTGGATGTTACTGCATTGCTCTTATAGACTTTTGCTTTCCGATACTAATCACTTGCAGCAAATTGATATCTCTGAAAGTATGCTAAAGGATTTTGTAGAAAATTTTACAACTTTATATCCCGAAAGGAGATTGACTCAGAATATTCATAATTTGTTGCACATTTCGCAATGCGTTCGCGATATAGGACATCCACAAACATTTTCAGCCTACAAGTTTGAGAATTTCTTGCAAATTGTTAAAAGAAAAGTTAAAAGTCCGAAGAATGTTTTACAACAACTAAATAATCAGTTTTATTTGCACAAATATCCTGCGAGGAAAATACGTATTGAAATAAATAAAAACAAAAACGGTGTCATCAAATCTTTTTCTACGGACTTATTTACAGTAACAGCAAAAAGACCGAATTTATATTCGATATCGCCGGGAGTTCCATTCGAAATTACCTCATTTTTAGAAGAAAATTCCGAATGTTTTGTGGTTGGAAAAAAGTTTAAGTCGCTGGACAACTTCTTCGAAATGCCATTGAAATCAGGTCCTGATATGGGAATATATATAACGACGCCATTCGCTTTAAATACTGAAGAAAAGTATCCTGTAAGAGATATTTTATTTAAATACGTATCACTACCATACAATGAAAATAATGTTTTAATACCCATAATTCACACTAACGACATTTATTAGCTTTAAAATATTAAAAATAAAAATGTCGATTCAATACAAAAATTACCAAGACGAAAGCATATTAAATATGCTGGAAAAAGTAATAAGTAATCAAGCAACCATATTGGAAAAAATTGGAAAAATCGAAAGTGATCTAGAAAAATTAAAAGGTATGTATGCTAGTAAAGCTCTTTTTTTACTTTTTAGGGTATCATGGTAAGGTTAGAGTGGCAGTCAGGAAAAAACAGAATTAAAAAAATTAATGGTGTAATTTTTTTCCATGTCAGCTTATGCTCTTTCTTATTTACATACATACATACACAAATAAATAATTCATTATAATTTTTCCAGCTGACCAAAATCAAGCCACTGCAATAATCAAACAGCTTGTCAAAAAAAACGTGCATGTAAAGAGTGATACTGATTTTCCAATTTCAAGCTTCGAAAAAATGGAAGGAAGAGCTGAACAATCTTATTTCCAAAGATCAAGATTTTTATGTAAGTACTTAAAATGAAAAATATATTTTGGCTGGAGCTAAAGTTTCACGATCAACTTTTGCTTTCAAGACTTTTACACATACTGCAATCAATTTATACGTAATTTCCTTACAAAATGCCTTCAAGAAAACATAAATTTCATTTAAACATTAAATTTACTTAAGAAGTTAGTATCTTATATTTATAATTGAAGGAAATTAAAGCAAAAATTACTCGTCTGACACCCAAGTAATATCGGTTTTTTCCTAGATTTCAAAAATAAAAATTATTTTAAGACCCGGAGGTTTGGAAAAAAATTTTGATAGAATATTGGACAGCAATGTTTATATATCACTTAACTATGATGGGGTGAACGGAAAAAAAGGATTAAAGGAATTTAAAGCATTGCATGATACAATTTTCGGTAAGTTTATTTATAAATTTATTTACATCGCTCACTTGCTACAATAAGGTCATAACTCGAAAACTTTTGTTACCGTGTTATAACCCTATTGTAGCAAGTGAGCGACATGTATTTATATTGACTTTTTTATAGAAGCTGTTCGGGAAGAGGGTCTTACTCTGGATAAATTTATCCCTTTCGCCCCAAAGTTGCTTATAAGCAACTTTGATTTTAAGAACCGTTATATTTAACACATTTGAAACATATTCATCAAAAAACACATAGAGTGCTTTGAATAAGGTTCTTAGAATTAAAACACAACAAAAAAATATTGGCAGTGTCGCGATCAACATAGTTGTGATGTATTATTTAGTGTGCAGTCGAGAGAAACGCAATTGTCGAAAGTTTAGTCTAAAAAGTTAAAGAAAAATAAAAATACTAAGAAAATAAAATTTCAAAAATCAAAAACGTAGTTATAACAACTAAAAGTGAAATAAAAAGCTAAAAACAAAATAAATAAAAAAAAGTTGCATATTATAAGTATTATAATTTTTTTTTATTGAAGTTGCTTATAAGCAACTTTGGGCAACGGTGGTGCAAAAATTTTATCTTCACATCATGAGTAAATCACGCAAGGGACTTTGTGAAGCGGACATTGAAGCTGTTTCGGATTTCGATTGGGACGAATCTTCTGAAGAGGAGTGCGAAGATGATGAAGCAGAGTTTTTGGACAACGGGTTGAAGGAAATTTTGGAGAAAGGTGAGGAAATCGAGATAGATTTATTGAAAAATATCGCGTCTGAAGAACATACTATAGAAGAGTCTTCAGTGATTCCTCAGCCTTTTGTCGTGGAAAAAATAGACTTGTCGACGTTGCGATGGAGAAAAAAACCATTTGATGCAAAGGACGCAACATGGGAAAAGCCGTTAGAAAATATTCAAGTGGTGAAAAGTCCAATAGATTATTTCAATGGGTTTTTTGACAATGAGCTGATTGAGTTAATTGTAAAAGAGTCTAATTTATATGCACTTCAGGATTCCGGATATGAACTCAAATGCACCGATATGTAGGGGTTTTATTATATTTGGGGGTGATTAATATTCCGATTTTCAAATTGGCATGGTCCCAAGAGCTAAAGTTTACTGCAATAACCGATGCGCTGCCACGGAATAGATTTGAAAAAATTAAAAAATTCATTCATTTCGCTGACAAATCGAAACAACAAAAAAAAAAGACGATGCCAACTATGACAAACTTCACAAAATACGTCCAGTTTTATCGATGCTCAAAGACAAGTTCAATAGTATACCACAAGAAGAACACCAAAGTATTGACGAGCAAGTAATAGCATATAAAGGTAAGTTACAAATTTCTCAATATCAATAAGGTATACTATTGCAATCATTGTACCTGAATTTTTTAGGAAGACCAACATTCAAACAATATAATCCCGCTAAGCCCCATAAATGGGGAATGAAAATGTTCACACGAGCAAGTTCATCGGGAGTTATATACGACTTTGCCCTCTATGTTGGTGATGGAACTTGTCCTTCATATGGCCTTGGAATATCGTCTGACATAGTTTTGTATTTGGCCATCGCTCCCGAAATTCCAGAATTACAAGCTGTATTTCGACAACTGGTTCACCTCAGTCAGCCTTCTAATATCCCTAAAAGAAATGGGAATATTTTGCATCGGGACTGTCAGAAAAAACCGAATGGGCAATTGCGAATTGCAGTCTGAATCTGATTTAAAAAAGCTAGGCAGAGGATCCTACGACATGAAATGCGAGATCAATCATGGAATCTCTACGGTTCGTTGGTTGGACAACAAAGCGGTGCAGTTAGTTTCCACATATATTGCAGATGAGCCAATTGCAACATGTCGTCGCACATAGGGGTTTTTTGCCAATCTAGCCGGACATTACTTTTTGTTTTAGCTTATATTGCTTCTTAAAAGTTATTGAGTGCCCCTAGATCGATGAAACTTGGCAGAAATATGTGATATTGTCATAGGCAGGTAAACCTAAAAAATAAATAAAATCGGACCAAGGAGGAAAATGTTCCCCCTAGAAGAACTAATCCAACCTCTGAAAAATGCAATTTTTTTTAAACTTTTCCCATACTTTTGTTTGGCAAATGCAACTTTTAACGTCGGCGAAAGTTAAAAAACCTAAAATAAGACCCATGAGATCGTAAAATTACACTTTTCGCCCCCCGCCCCCTTTTGAGGGCGGTTACATAAAATAATATTTAAAAAAAATGTAAATATTAAAAGAAATAGATTACTAACGCCTTAATACTATAAAAATTAAATTTTTGAACTTTAATGGGTTGGGGGAGATATCCCTCCAAACACCCCCCCCCCCCCCCCGGAACGACCCTGTAAAATTTTTTTTTTTTTTGCTAATTTCCAAAACATATTAATTTTTAAGATTTTATGTGACTTTTATATATTTTATAGTATTTAATTTATCTGAAAATAATTAATATATTCGTAATAATAACTTATTTATAATAGTAACAGCAAATTTTATTTAAAATAATAACAACTAATTTATTTAAAATAACTTCTCTTTTGCACTAAGATGATGATGAGTGCCATGGTTCTTCTTCGTCTGCTTCTTCAAAATCCTCTTCTGAATCTGAATTCTCTTCAGAGCCAAGTACAGGTGGAAGCATAAAAGAAATTGCTTCTTTCGTAAAGGGTAGTGACTTTTTTTTTGGAGTTGGTCTTATACTAGTAATCAGTGGGTCAGAACTGAGCAAAAGTCTATTTATAACATCTTTGTTACACTGAACCCTCGAAAACTTTCTAGCAAAATTCTGCCTGTAAAGCCGAAAATGTTTATTTCGTGCCTCAGACGCTTCTTCTGATAATAGCCCGATAGGCAACAATGCCTCACTCATTACAGTTGCGCCATGTACTAAAATCTTGTGCATTGTAGGTGTCATAGGATGCCAGGGATATAGAGTAACGTAAAGTTTTGCAGTGTCTAAGCAATAATTGGCAAACTCGTGCAAATGGATTTTGTGACTACTTGTAATTACTTCAATAATAACTTTGATCCGGTAGATGAAATCCAATGCAATTCCAGTTATTTCTGCAGCTAATTCAGGATTGGAAAAAAATCGTCTGCTGGTGTTACCATCGTTGCTGTTTCCAAATCCAGTCTTCGGTACATCCACTATTAGCCCTAATTCACTTCTAAATTTTTCTTGGATAGTTTTTTTCCTCTCATTAACAATAGTTTTGTCCTCATCCGATCTTAATTGCCACTTTTTTACTGTGAGTTTATACGATAGGTGTAATATGCTCTCAAATAGACGAATTCTGGCGTGCAAAGTAGATAATCCGAAAGAAAGTGCATCTACGTCTATATCCCTTTTGATTTTCAAATTGTTAAATTCTTTTGAAGTAGCCCCACAAATATAGCACTTCATTGTGGACGTAGTTTGTGTTGCGGCATTACATACTTTTGCATCTATCATTGTAAATACCATTGTATGTTTTATGGAATATAACTTTCCTTCCATTAAAAAATTAGTGTTTTGTAATGTAGTAATGGCATCTTGTACATAATTAATTTCTTCTTGGATTACATCTACAGTTTCTTTAACAAATCTGATGCGAATAGGTCTACAATATCGCGGTGATGAAGGAGTTGGATTTTGCCATAATATTTTCTCCTTTTTTGCACCATATATTAGTCGAAGCGGTACGAAACTACTCTGAAAAATATGAGAATCAGAAGCATCATTTTTCATCTTTTGCTTAAATTGTGCCTGGTGTGATCCATCGCAGCCCCATTTGCTTATTAGTTCGAGGGAGTTGCATTCTTCTATTTGTGAATCACATAAAACATATTTTAAATATGTAAGTAATCTACTTGCAGTATGATTAAGCAAATCCTGAAGATTTATTTGAGCACATGTTTCCGTTACTTCAAATGATTCTTTTGGAGGATAGCATTCACTTTTCTCTCTCTGCAGAATTTTGTAGCTAGGATAAACCTTCTTAGCGGCACTTCGGATTATTTCATATTGTTTTCGAGAAAGATCAGCTTCTACAAATATAGAAAGAGCCTTTAGAGGGGTTAGCTGTTTTACTTTATCCTCTTGTGCAGCTTTGTATGCTTTTTTTATTTTTGTAGCTCTTGCCGGAGAAGACACAATTTCTTTAAGCAGACCTGAGGCATCTTTTTTTCCAGACGTTTGTAGTTGTGTTTGGGTAGCGTGCATCAATAAATCAGCATCGGTTTGAGTTCGCAAGATTTCAGTTTTTCTTCTCTTACTTCTTTCGGTCAATTCAACAAACGGCTTTTGTAGTCGTTTTGAAGACGAACTCCCAAAAAAAGGTATTGTCACTGTTCCTTCCAGCCATTTGGCATGCATGCTTACAAATCGATCCTTTTTTCTTTGTGCTGAATGCCAAAATATTTTAAAAAAATATTTGAATTTCTTTAAGCATTGATTTACTACTGATATGTCACTATCTCCCTGACATTTTGAAATTTCGCACAATTTTCTAACTAAAAATTGTAATTTCTCTTCAACGAGTTTAGAACTACATTCTTGTATAATTTGGAATAACTCTAAATTCGTATACACTTTTTCCATTTTACTCTCGAAGCTTCAAAATGGTTCTGATAACAATTTTATGCAAAAACCACAATATATATTTAAAAAAACTAAGTACCTAGAGCCCAGATTTGATTTTTTATTATATATTATTTTTGTTGTTAATGATTTTAAAAGTTATGCAAAACAGGTACATTTATTTTGCTCTATTAAATAACGTCCTTTAGCGGCCGCACAGGTGGTTAAAACCCGTTACTTACTGTTTCGCACATCCCTTTTTTTACACAGGTAATATTAGGCTTATATGTAATAATTTAAATAAAAACCATCTACGTACAACCAAAACATTTTATGACTGACGAAAGGGTTTCTATCATATGTACCTATGCAAGATGAGCAAAAACAGAAAAAAGGTAAAAAAATTTGTTTGCTCTATTAAATAACGTCCTTTAGCGGCCGCACATGTGGTTAAAACCCGTTACTTACTGTTTCGCACATCCCTTTTTTTACACAGGTAATATTAGGCTTATATGTAATAATTTAAATAAAAACCATCTACGTACAACCAAAACATTTTATGACTGACGAAAGGGTTTCTATCATATGTACCTATGCAAGATGAGCAAAAACAGAAAAAAGGTGAAATTTTCAAAAAATCATAAAAAAAAATGGCGCAACAACGCGCAACGTTTTTTTTTTGAATTTAAAAGTAGAGATTTCAAATTTTATCGTGATGTATAAAATTTTTAAGAACTCAGCGGAACTCACCTTCAAAAACCTTTTAAATTTTTTTTTTTTACAAAAAAGTGAACAAAAAAATCGTTTTTTTTAATTTCGTACTAATTTTTTTATCATAAAAAATTCAAATAAATTTTTTCTAAAAATTTTCATAATTAGCTGTTTATATAGTCTTTCACAGAAAACAAAATTCAATGTAAAATCTTTATTCGTTTATCTACAAAAAAATATATTGTAAACCTCCCAAAACCGTAAAAAGTCAATGAACACGCATGCAATTTAATCAACTTTCCTGGTTTTAACAGTGTCCCAAAACCACAAATCTCAAGCAAAAGACTTGAAAATTCACTATACGATGCAGAACTTTGTTGTCTGTCGAGCTGCGTACTTACATTTTTCCATTTCTTAAAAAAAATTTTTTGCTTAATGTCCGGCTAGATTGGCAAAAAACCCCTATGTGCGACGTTGCGATGGAGAAAAAAACCATTTGATGCAAAGGACGTAACATGGGAAAAGCCGTTAGAAAATATTCAAGTGGTGAAAAGTCCAATAGATTATTTCAATGGGTTTTTTGACAATGAGCTGATTGAGTTAATTGTAAAAGAGTCTAATTTATATGCACTTCAGGATTCCGGATATGAACTCAAATGCACCAATTGGGAAATTCGACGATATGTAGGGGTTTTATTATATTTGGGGGTGATTAATATTCCGAATTTCAAATTGGCATGGTCCCAAGAGCTAAAGTTTACTGCAATAACCGATGCGCTGCCACGGAATAGATTTGAAAAAATTAAAAAATTCATTCATTTCGCTGACAAATCGAAACAACAAAAAAAAAGACGATGCCAACTATGACAAGCTTCACAAAATACGTCCAGTTTTATCGATGCTCAAAGACAAGTTCAATAGTATACCACAAGAAGAACACCAAAGTATTGACGAGCAAGTAATATCATATAAAGGTAAGTTACAAATTTCTCAATATCAATAAGGTATACTATTGCAATCATTGTACCTGAATTTTTTAGGAAGATCAACATTCAAACAATATAATCCCGCTAAGCCCCATAAATGGGGAATGAAAATGTTCACACGAGCAAGTTCATCGGGAGTTATATACGACTTTGCCCTCTATGTTGGTGATGGAACTTGTCCTTCATATGGCCTTGGAATATCGTCTGACATAGTTTTGTATTTGGCATCATCGCTCCCGAAATTCCAGAATTACAAGCTGTATTTCGACAACTGGTTCACCTCAGTCAGCCTTCTAATATCCCTAAAAGAAATGGGCATATTTTGCATCGGGACTGTCAGAAAAAACCGAATGGGCAATTGCGAATTGCAGTCTGAATCTGATTTAAAAAAGCTAGGCAGAGGATCCTACGACATGAAATGCGAGATCAATCATGGAATCTCTACGGTTCGTTGGTTGGACAACAAAGCGGTGCAGTTAGTTTCCACATATATTGCAGATGAGCCAATTGCAACATGTCGTCGTTGGAGCTCAAAGAAAAAAAAGTTTATAGATATCCCAAGACCAGCTATTGTATCAGAATACAATAAACATATGGGAGAGGTTGATTTATCTGACATGCTCATGGAACTTTATAAAATCAACCATCGATCAGCCAAATGGTACATGCGAATATTTTACTGGGCATTGGGAACATCAGTAACCAATTCATGGCTTTTGTATCGCAAGCACCTGAAAATGGTAGAGCCGAAAGCAAAGCATATGCCGTTAATAAAATTCCAAATGGACATAGCAAATGAGTTGCTAAATGCTGGACCACCGTCTTCAGTACAAAAGAAAAGAGGACGACCTAGTGCAAATATTTTGGAAAAAGAGGAAGCAAGCTCCGCACCGTCGTCTCCGTCCTCTTCGGCACCCAGTTCAAGTTCCAAGCGTCGAATAATTAATCACGATCCACCAAATTCGAAACGATACGACGAAAGCGGCCATTGGTTGGTTTGGGGAGGAAAAGGTCGATGCCGCCTCTGCAAGACGGGCACACCCCTATCAAAATGCATAAAATGTGGTGTGCATTTATGTTGCAATACAAGCAAAAATTGTTTTTTGTCATATCACACTTAATGTATATATAATACCCAAGATAAAAGTTCCTTAAACAATAAATAAAAGAAAATCAAAAAGTTTTTTTTTTTTCATTTTTCAATGCCAAGAAATACTCCCTCAACGGCCCTAAGTTGCTTATAAGCAACTTCCAATATCTCGAAATCAGATAACTTCAGAATTTTAGCTCTAATAACCCAGAATATCTTTAAAAAAAATTTTTCTGACAGTCGGTTCAGGAGCGGGCCCGAAAGGGTTAAAAAGGATTTGCAGCACTGCTTCAAAATTTATAAAAATAGATATTTTGCTAAGAAATATAGAGAAAATAAGAAAGAAAACTACTTGAAATGAAATTTTCACATATACATTTAATTATAGATTTTTAATTTTTTTAAATAATATTTTTCAATTTATATTAAATTTTTCTCTATGAATAACTTAATGAATTAAACATAAATATTTATCTATGAAATTAAAAGAAAAGAAAATTGTTACAGGAACACTTTAAGTTTTCAAATTATTTTTTATTTTATACTTATTTACTTTGAACTATTTGAGTCATACTTTTTAAATTATTTTAAATATTACAAGAATAAAAAATTAATGAATTTCGATCAATATATGTCGCCAATTTTAGGCTTAATTGCATGCATTATTATTTCAATTACAAACCATTAGGAACATGAAAAAAAAACTAAAAACCCGTCTGTATTTACAATAAGTGAATTTAAACTACTTAAAAAAAACATCTAGGTAAAAAAACCAAAAGATATCAATTTTTTCTCATAATTAAAAATTAAATAAAAATATATTAATTATATATTAATAACACGGTGCTACAGTGTAAAAAAACTTGGAAAACCACCTAGCGTGGGTTATTGGTCTTGTTGAGTACATAAAAAATTGTGTCAAAAAATTTCAGAAACACCCTCAAATTCAGAAGTTATTTAAAAAAAACCGTTTTCAGTGATATTCGTCAACTTATCGACATGTAACTCGGTCAGTTTTTGTCCGATTTTAATTTTTTTAACAAGTTTGGAAAGAAAACTGATTACGCTTTAAAATTACGTACATTTATTGATACATTTGTATGTTTTAACCATTGTTTTTGTTAAGAATATCTACAAAAAAAACGAAAATTATAAACTTTTTTGATTTTAGTAGCTTTTCATTGCTTATTTTAATATGAAAACTTATAAAAATTAAAACCAACATATGAAGAAAATTTAGTTCTTAACAAAAAATGGTTTTAATTTTTCAAATCGGATGAAAACTGTATAAGTTATTCAACTTTTCATTAACACCTGTTTTTAGTATTTTCTCCCCCCGCGCAAAACATATGAATAAAAAACAAAAAACAATTAACTATACAAGCAAATTTATCAACTTAAAAATGCAAAGTGTTTTGTTTGTTGTAATTTTACAGTAACGTTGTTGGTATTTACTTTATAAGAGAAGTTATTATATTGGATAATGCCGAATTAAATATACCCTGCGTTATTGTTAATCTGTCTTTATTTAAAAAAATCGAACTGAAAGATAATACAGATGAATAGGGTTTATTATGTCCTATTTTTTTGAATCATTTAAAAAGTTTTAAATGTTTTTATATGCAATTTTTAGTTATATATATTTGGATAAATACATAAACTAATCGAATTTAAAACCAACACAATGGCAAAGTTTATATACTACCTTTTGGTGGAGGATATTGTTTTTAGATAAGAGAAAAAAAGTGTAAAATTTGTGACAAGTGAAGTGATATTAATATTAATTTTATTAAAATAAGTAAGTTTGCATTTTTGTAATCCTTTAAGAAATTTTAAATTGTGATTAATTTGTTCTGCAGTGTGTGATAAGCGTAATAATTTTTGTTATGTTTGCGGTTTATTCGCTGACAAAAAACATCGCTTGGATCTAAAGAAAAATAAAGCCTTGGTAAATGCCTTCAATACAGTTTTTAACTGCTCATACAGTTCTAGCAAATGGTATGAACCCGAAAGTATTTGTACAAGCTGTTCCAGTGTGCTTAAGAAAACTAAGTCCGAAAAGTTTATAATAAGCCAGCCATTACCATTATCTATCCCAATGATTTGGCATCATCAAATATTCCATAAACCACAGGACTGTTATTTTTACCAAACAAACATCACTGGTTATCAATATAAAAATCGTGATAGCATTAAGTATGCTAATGTGTTAACTGTAACTAAGCCAGTATTAAGTGCAATTAAATGTAATGAAACTTCACATAAAAAAAATGAAAACGAGGAATGTGATATGGAATATTTACCAAAATCGGCTGAGCCACATTTTGTGACAAATGCTGATTTTTGCGATCTTGTGCGAGATTTAAAACTTTCGTGGAGATAAACAGAGGTTTTAGGGTCGCGACTAAAACAATGGAATATTACAGAGAGTGACTTTAAAGTAACGTTTCCAACAGATAATCCCCAATCGTATTTTGAGGAAATTTTTAAAACCAGTGATGGTAGTGATGACCTTGTGTATTGTTCAAATATAGAAGAGTTGTTTTTTTTTACCTTAATCACCAACATGAAGCGAATGATTGGAGGTTGTTTATGGACGGATCGTGTAAAAGTAGGTATTACTAATTCCTTTTTAAATAACAATCAACTAACATATTTTGAAGGCCTTAAGGACTGTGTTATTGAACAATAAAAATGAATTACCATCAGTGCCAATAGCTTACGCTACAAAAATGAAAGAGTCATATGCCACAATGTAAAAAATACTGTATTTAATAAATTATAGAAAATATCAGTGGCAAATTATTGCAGATTTAAAAGTTCTGACAATATTGTTTGGAATGCAAGGAGGTAATACTAAGTTTCCTTGCTATCTCTGCGAGTGGGGCAGCCGTAGCGATGACCAATACAGGCGTAAAAACTGGCCTGCAAGGAAATCTTTTAAAATAGGCCAGAAAAACGTTAAGAATATTCCATTGTGGAATCAGATAAAATCATTCTACCGCCACTGCACCTTAAGTTGGACTATATGAAACAGTTTGTAAAGCGGCTGGATGTAGAAGGCGATGCTTTTTTGTATTTAAAAGCTGTTTTCCCACAAATAAATGAAGGCAAAATAAAAGAAGGTACTTAACACTTTTTTCTTTAATACAGTTATATTAACTTGATGTTATTTTTGATTTTTAGGTATTTTTATTGGACCGCAAATTCGAAAAATTATGCTTGATAAAAATTTTTCTAAGAAGCTTACTGATATAGAAAACAGAGCATGGAATAGTTTTATTTCCTTATGTCAAAACTTTTTGGGAAACAAAAAAAGTCCTAGCTACGTTGAAGTGGTAAACGAATTTCTTGAGTCTTATGCTGAAATGGGATGTCGAATGTCCATAAAAATTCATTTTCTGCATGCACACTTAGATTTTTTTCCCGAAAACCTTGGTCAATTCAGTGACGAGCAGGGAGAACGATTTCACCAAGAAATTTTACAAATGGAAAAGCGTTTTGATGGAAAGAGCCACATAAGAATGATGGCAAATTATTGCTGGTCTCTCAAACGAGAAACAGATGGTTTGTTGAACAAACGTAAGAGGGCTAGTAATCATTTTTAACTCCACATGTTAACTTAGGTTAAGCTATCGCAAAATTTTTACTTTAGAAAAAGTTTAGTAACTTTTGCAAATATAAACCGATTTTAACAAATCATATCTCGTTTTTCTACATAAAATTATCTTTAAAATACAGTGCAAACAAAAATAGGTTTTCATAGAAAAAAATTAAAATAACTCTTGTTGAACTTGAAAAATTAGGAAAAAAATTAAAAAAAATTTGAAACTTTTGAAAAATACTCACCTAATTTCTTAGAATATTTTTTTTGTGAATAAACTTCATAAAAGATTAATTGTTTGCCTTTCCAAAACTGTTTAAAATTTTGAAATAGAACAAAAAATGTGTGAGTTAGATGAACTTAAGTGCTACGACCTACCCTAAATCCGTTTTTTTTAAATTACTCAAAATTTTGAGGGTGTTTCAAAATTTTTGAACACGGTTTTTGTATGTCCTCACCTAGGCCTACAACCTCCACTAGGTCGGTTTTCAAGTTCTGACAAAAAGTGTTTTTTTGTAGCAGTGTGTAATTAATTTATAGTTTATTAATAATTAATTAATAATAAACTAATTAATAATGTTAATTCATTTTCTAAAATATGGACGAGTTTTTAGTTTCCATTTATTTAAGTTGTTTGCCATCGCTAAAATTCATGTCTTCTTAATATGCGGCTAAATAAATTTCGCATACTGTACCACAACATAACATTAACGTACAAAAGTAAGTTGGACTATAATCTACATGCATTGCATTCTAATTTGCAGGTGTTAATCGGTGTATCATTTAGTTCCCTTTAAACTCCGCTTTTAATGTGAATGCAATTGTACTGGCGCTTAATGACTTCGTCGCTTATTTTTCAAGCATAGGTGACACATTCAATTACATTTTAAGCAGAAGCGCATCGGGGATAGAGAGAGTGCAAGAGCGCGAGAGTTCATTGTTAATAGATGACATCGTCCCTTACTTTTTATTCAAGCGCGCGCTTGAAAGGCTACATTGTCGCTTTGATTGTAAGGGAGTGCGCACCGATTAACCAGCCTATGACAAGTATATGCTAAATTTAAGGGAGGTAATAAGCAAAGGTGTCATCACTGAGGGCTACTAAATATCGCTTAGATCAGCGATTACGTCATGGGCTTTTTTAACACTGGGGTGATACCCCGTCAGAGAAAAGAGAAAAAAGGGGGGAAAAAAAGATAATAAAATAAATAAATACTAATGGAACCAGCTAAAGGTGGAAAATTTGTATTGAAGAACTCATGGGTGTATACCCGCAAACGTGACGAATTGGTGTCTTATCTTAACGAATTCCAGCTGGATTCGTCCGGTACCGTAGAGGACCTGCGCAAGCGTTGCGTCAAATTTATTGGCATGGAGCACAACGACGAGGAGTTCGCCCGGTTGGTAGAGATTCAAACGAGGCATGAAACGTCGGGCCCTGTCCCTTCGCCAAGTCTACTGATACCAGTGGAACACCATAAGACCAGATCACCAGTGTAGTGTGTTTGAGAAGTCGTCGTTACCATACCCTCTGTATGTAACACGAGCTGCACACTTTGTTGTAGCAACAATGTCCACACACACCAAACACATTGATGGGAATATGCTGACAAGCACATTCCCAACAATGCATTGTAAGTGGCATTGAATAAAGGATCATATTTATGATTCTTTGTTCATAAAATAAATGCCTTAGTATTATGGTGTTTTCTTCTCTACAAAAAAGTGTGACATTTTATTTAAAAAAATGAAATTTGGTGTCTGTTTCATAAAAATGTTGCTTCCAAAAAAGGGTGAGTTTTTTAGAATAAAACAAGCCACCCTTTTCGGGAGCAAAATGTTTAAGAAACAGACTCCAAATTGCATTTTTTCAAAATAAAATGTCACATTTTTTGTAGAAAAGAAAACACTTTTAGTGTATTTTTTAGGTACTTAGATTTAAGTAATTTTAAGTACAGTTTAATTAATAAAAGTCTTTGAACAAGAACAGTCGCACAAGAACCCCTCCTCAAAGCTCACGCGTATGAGACTTGACCTCGAGGAATACGACTTTGTAGTCGAGTATATTAGGGGTCAGGAAAATACAGTGGCAGACGCGCTGTCACGCATAGAGTTCCAAGATATTAAGAACATTGAAGTTAACACAGTTCTGAAGGTTACAACCAGACTTCAGACTAAATCAGGCGGGTCAATTAAAAATAACAATTCTATACCGCCTACGGAATCAGACAATTTAAAAATTTATGAGGCTTTAAATGCCCATGAGCACCGTAAAATACCTAGATTGTATTTTACTAAGGATAAATTAATTATCCATAAAGGAAAGCAAGTTCTTTCCGATTTTAAGTTGACGGACCTCATTATTAATAGAAAAGTCGACCTAGGTCACCTCTTTCTAAAGCTTGCAAAAATAGCTAATAATATTAGTCTAACAACGTTTCTACTCTCACTAGATGACAGTATGCTATTTTACCTAGGAACAGATATTGAAACCTTCAAAAGTAAAGGTAATATAATCTTGCAAGATTTTAATTTAACTACTGTGCTCGTTCCGAAACTTACTAAAGTTTCTTCTGATTCTGAAAAACTGAGAATTATGCGTAAATATCATGATGATCCCATTACTGGTGGACATCCAGGCATATCTCGAATGATTAAAAAAATAAGACTTCAATATCATTGGAAAGGCATGACTAGAGACATAGCCAAATATGTCAAACATTGCCTTCAATGCCAAACCAACAAAACCACGGTTAAAGGCAAGGAGTCTTTCGTTTTAACTCCTACTCCTTTAAAAGCTTTTCAAAGAGTGATAATCGACACTATAGGACCTCTTCCTCGGCCAGATTCACAGAATGAATACGCAGTGACTATAATGTGCGATTTAACAAAATACTTAGTGGCTGTCCCAATTATAAATAAATCAGCTAGAAATGTTGCGAAAGCAATTATGGAAGGTTTTATTTTAATATATGGTCCTATGAACACCATAGTAACGGACCAAGGTACTGAATATATAAATCAAGTACTAACGGAGCTATGCAAACTGATGAAGATAGAGAAATTAAACTCTACAGCCTATCATCATGAGACGCTCGGTACTGTTGAGAGATCTCACAGAACATTCAACGAGTATTTAAGATCTTATGTGTCATCAGACAAATCCAATTGGGATAATTGGTTAAAATTTTTTGTATATTGTTATAATACAACTCCATTAATAAACGTAACCGATAATACACAATTCAAATAAGCTACAATAAACTTAATTAAAACTTTTGAGAAACTACAAAATTAAAAGATTAAACAAAGTTACATTAAAATCTGAAATAAAAACCATCATTGACAAACACAATTTAAACTAAAAAATGTGCGTATGAAAAAGAAACTATTTACAAATTGTACAAGCAGAGAATTTGAAGAATCTAAAAGCTAAAAGCCAAAGCAGAAAATTTGAAGAATCCAAAGGCAACAGCAACTAAAAGCCAAAGCCGCACTCAAAATATTATGTAGTTAAATTCAAACGAAAATTCATTTGAAACAAATTAAAATTCATTTAAAAAACGGATCATTTACATTTCATTTAAAACAAATGATTTTTTCAGTAATTTCTAAGTTTTTTATTTATTGAACATCATATTCGTTAAAATTGAATAGTTTTTACTTTTAAAAAATATATTTTAACCGATAAAAATCAAACAAATTAACAAAAAAAAATACGGAAAACATTATTTTTTGGTAGTTTGTTTTTTTAATAACAAACATAAATGTTGAAAAATAAATTTATTCGTAAAATAACTATATTTTTATTCAATTTTAACAGTACCGAAAACGAATTTAATAACCTACAATCAGTTACTGTAATAATTTTATGAGAGCGAGAATTTGAAGAATCTAAAAGCCACAACAGGCAAAACAAGAGAAACCAACAACAACATGATAATTACAACACTTCTATTGTTGTTATTGATAAATATTATTCTGGGTGAAGTTAAGATATTGGACTACACTAGGTCGCAAATAGTGGCAATTGATGTAAGTTTTGCTAGAATTCAATCGGGTTCAGTTAAACTGATGCATGTCGTCGACCTGAGTAATTACGAAACATTGATGGACAGTATCGACACCATTATAAGAACGAATGTGAGCGCTTCCAATCCTATCTATCCTTATCTTATCCATGAAACAAGTCAAATCAAAAAACATTTGCAATACTTAAAACCAAGAAACAAAAGGTCCCTAGATTTCATCGGTTCCGCGTGGAGTGGGTTGCCGGTAATCCGGACCATAGCGATTTCCAAATAATAGAACAAAAAATAAACAACGCTTTAGAAAATAACAACCGACAGGTGGTTATTAACAGAATGACTCTAGAAAAACTAAATGAAATAACAAATAGAACTAACGAAATTTTAAAATCCAATAGATTTATGAACCCCGAAGAATCTTTAGTAAACAAATCAAAGTACAAATTGCAAATTATAAAGGAAGAAATTATTAATTTACAATATGCTATGCATTGGGCGTAGGTAGGAGTTCTGAACTCATTTATACTATCCAATAACGAAATGGAAATGGTAAAAAATATTTTGAACACCGAAGAAAGTACGTATTCAAACATTGAGGAGTTTTTCGATTTTTGTGAAATTAAAATAGCCACTAATCATAATTCTCTCCTTTATATTATAAGTATTCCCACAACAAATAAAGAACCCTGTAATAATCTTATAATCACTCCTGTAAAATTTAAACAAACTAGTAGTAAGATAGAATTTAATAAGGTTTTGAGATGTAAAGAAGAATTTTATGGAATTAAGAAAGAATTTAAAAGTTTCAATAAGTTCACACTATGCAAGAACGAAGAGATCGAGAACATTAGCAACTCCAAATGCTTACCAAATTTAATACAGAGTAAACCTGCCAATTGTACTCTTACAAATAATTATCACTTGCCTATGGTGCAGGAAATTCTGCATGGCGCTCTTTTATTAAACCAATTTAATGGTACCATTTCTATAGGTGACAACGAACCTTATAATCTAAATGGTACGTATCTCATAAAATTTCACAACGAAACGGTAACTGTAAATGGTAAAAATTTTAGTTTACCGGAAGTCATTTTTTTAATCCTCTATCACCAGTGGTGCAACCAAGAGTAGCAGATCCCTATATCGAAGATGCTCTTACTTTAGAATTGGTTAAAGAAATGCATGTCAACAACACTAATGCTATTGCACTCTTGAATTTTCAAAGCAAATGGTCCGATGTAATAGGTTACTCAGTGACAATTGTCGTAATAGTTGTGATTATTTTTATCTTTATAAATAAAAGACACGAAAATAAGAATCATCACTCTGAAAATTACAATTTGCATGTTGTCTCACCAATTTCAAATATTCCTGACAAAATCAATGAACCCAAAAATTACACCATATCAAGAATCTCACAAATTCCTTATTTTTAACTTGATGATCGGGACGATCGTCTTGAAGGGGGAAGAGTTAACGTAACAAACATTTTTTCTTTTATTTTATTTTGTTGGATTTCCCTTTCTTTCGTTCTTTCCATTTGAAGGTTCAATAAACTGCGTTCAACAGTCTATTGAACAAAATTCATTTATTAAATGTAAGCATTACTTTTAAGTGGGTCACAATAAACTAAAAGTAGAAATAAGCATTTTTATAAAAATACCACACAAGTAAATATTTCCCCTATTACAACATTGTTGTGAAATACAATATTATTTTTCTCATTGTAAACACTATCAAGAAATACAAATTTTTGTTAATGTAAACAATTTCTATCAAATTCGATTTTATTGATTTTTAGTTTATAAGAATGTTTTTTGGCAAATAAAGTTTAGATCTAAAGTAGCACTCACAATTTGTAGTTTTATTTAATTTAACTTCTATACAATATTCCATTTTTTTTTTTTTTTTTTTTAATTTCCTGAAGAAGATTTCCAACGGAAATCGAAATATCGAATAAAAACATTTTAATTCATTTTTTTAAAAAGTGACCTTAAGCTTAAATAATTTAATAAAGTATAAAACATCTCCTTAAGCGGCCCATACACTTGCAATATTATTGTATATGATATCCGCCATATTATTTCCATTTTGTCCTATATTATGCAATAAGTCGCCCATTAGTTTCATTCATTCAATAAAAAAATGAACATAACCTATAGGAATAACATAAACAGCATTGTACAATGTTGCAAACACATTTCACTTTCTTTTCGTTGTGCAATAAAAATCAAAAGTCTTTTGATTTTTGCCAATATATTGTGTCACCTTCGAATATCACATACACATTGGCGATATAATTGTACAATGCGTGAAATTGAACAATTTTATTGCAAGTGTATGAGCCGCTTTATACCAAATATATAAGAATCAATACAGTACAAATTACCGAATAGCATTGAGAAAATTAAAATAGTTTTCTCTTTCATTCTAGTTATTAAGAAAACCAAATAGCATTGAGAAATTTAATATAGTTTTCTCTTTCTCTCTAGTTATGAAGTAAACCGAATAGAATTGAGAAATTTAATATAGTTTTCTCTTTCACTCTAGCTATTAAGTAAAATGTTGTGAAATAACAACTAGAAATTTAAAAACGAGAAACATTCACAAGTAGGACGCCAAGCGGATACAATTAAAAAATGTGTGCAATAAAATAATTTTAAAAAAATTTTTTAACAACATTTGAGGAAGTTATTTTGCATGAGCACAGGTTGTGCGTAGAAAGTTTTATTGCAATGCTTGAAGAAAACGAGGACTTCGGCGTTGCTGAGGATGATGGGGTGTAGCATGCGTAGCATTCATTGCTTGCGTTATTGCCGACAAGAATATTTTTGGTTATTTAAATATAAAAGAAGATCATATTACACAACGATCAGTACTATATGCATTGTACAGCGACTATGGTGATTACAGTAAGCAAAGCTGAGAATGTTCAGTCAGACTGACATAACACCCACTGTAAGCATTATTAAACACTCAACACACTTGTTGCTGTATACTGATCGTTGTGTCGCACATTGCAAATCTAACCAAAAGTACTCTGTCCCTTGCTATGTCTTCCACTGTATATAAATTTGTTTAATCAGCAATTAAGTACTATAAGGGTGATTCCACGAAAGTTGACCCCTTGCAAGCAAAAAATAAAATTATCAACATTGACCCATTTTAGCTCTTTTGTTATAGAAAATATACGTATCCATTACATCCTGGGGTGTATGATTATTTTTTTTTTTGTAAAAAAATCTACTTTAACTTGGTGCATCATACACTTTTTCCCCCTTTATAACGGTAGTTAGCAATCAAAACAATTACCAGCTGACAGTTGTTACTTTTGTCTACGTTCAGCAGAAAATTTGCACGTGTAGCTTTCAAATTATAATTTTGAGAAATTTTTCAAAATCACTAATTTGTGTCACGACCGTGACCACGCAAATAAAAAAAGTTTAAATTTTGTGAAAACTGTTAAAGCTATAAAAAAACACAGTTGCTAAGGGTGACAAGGTAAGTAAGTTAAAGAGTTTCATGTAGCAAAATAAGCGCTCGAAGTCATTTCAATTTTTTTTTAATTTATTGAGAATGTCACGACCGTTACCTTATTGAAAATGGTGTTCAACTTTTTCTTACTAACTATAGCTTAACAAACCATGGACTCCCAAAGCAAGATGCAAAGATATTGGAAGAGATTGAAGGAAGATCCAGTAAAATACAAAGCTCATTTGAAAAAAGAAAGAGAAAGAAATAAAAAACGGCGGCTGGCTGCAAAAGAGTCATGGAGTGAAGAAATGCTTGCTCACAATCGGAATACTGATCGCGAACGTCAAAGGAAGTGTCGTGAAAAAAAGAACATAGGGAAGGAGAAAGTTGTTGAAGCTGCAGCCTCATCATCAAATATAGGAAGCTTTAAGTCCGATCGTTCACTTAAAAAGGCAGTAACAAAAGTTAAGGTCAAACAACCGAGCAGCCCCTCGAAGAAAATTGCAGTTGTGAAAAGACTTGCTTCTGAGCTAGTTGGTCCTAAAATGGATTTGATTTTCACCAAGCGACGTAGCGGAAAAATTAATCGCCTATCTGATGCCGAGTTAGAAAAAGTCAAAAACTTCTTTTTGAGGGACGATGTAAGCTACCAAACACCAGGACGAAAGGACACAAAACTAATAAACGGAGTACAAATGCAATTGAAGTATATGGTGATGACGGTTGGAGAATGTTATCAGCTTTTTAAGGAAGAAAATGCACAAATAAAAATTGGGAAGTCTTTGTTTTACGCAAGTCGGCCAAAACATGTACGCCTCAATTCACAAACTCCATCAAACATGTGCGTCTGTATTTACCACGCCAACTTTGAATTTTTGCTTCAATCAGTTTCTGAAGTGGTCTCTACAGTGCCTAAATCTGCTAAGGATTTGATGAATGAACTTTGCTGTGACACAACAAATGAGGCTTGCATGACTAGCAGTTGCAAGAACTGCGACACAATTTTTGATATATTGCCATTGAATTATAGTTCAGATGCAACTGTGCGTTGGAAACAATGGACCAAAAATGAACATCATACTCAAATAAGCGAGGAGGAAGGCACTTTTCAAGTTTTACTTCAAACATTCGAAAGCAAACTCCAAAGATTTAAGCAACATTTTTATGTGCACCGAACACAGAGCGATCAATTTCGCGAGGCTAAGGAGCGGATTGAATCAAATGAAGCGGTCGTTCAGATAGATTTCGCGGAAAATTTCACGTTGATTTCGCAGGACGAAGTGCAAAGCGCACACTGGAACCAAGCTCAAGCAACTGTGTTTACAGCCTGTGCTTGGCTGAAAACTGAATTGGTCCTGAAATCATATTCTTATGCAATCATAAGTGATGACTTGACGCACAATAAAGAAAGTGTGTGGTACTTTTTGAAAATGATTGTTGAACACCTCAAAACGAAAACTGAAATTAATACTGCACACGTGTTTTCGGATGGATGTGCTGCTCAATTCAAAAATAGGTTCAATCTATTTAACTTATGTTTTGCAAAGGAAGACTTCGGTGTAAATATGAAATGGTCGTTTTTTGCATCTGGACATGGCAAAGGCGCTGTGGATGGAATTGGAGCCACTATCAAAAGGTCTTTATGGACAGCAATCATGTCTCGCCAAGCTAAAATTAATACTCCAGCAGAAGCTTTCAATTTTTTTGTTCAAAATAAAAAGTTGGATGGAGTGACTGTTTTGTATTGCGGTAAGAACCAAATAAAGCAAAATACAGGCTGTTTAAAAAAAAGATGGGAACATCTTAAAGCAATCAAAAACATCCAGAAGATGCACATTTTTCAAAATGCTGGCTTTAACTGTTTGCTTTGTGGAATAACTGGAGTTTCGGCGCTAAAAATGAGCAGCCTTAACGTCTGGAGTATAATGGTGTATATTCTTCAACTGAAAATTAATAAAAACGAAATCGAGCTTTAAAACATTGCTGCCTTCTCTAAGATAACCATAAACTTCCATGTAATCATTTTGATACTGTTAAATATACGACTACAAAAACAAATCCGTTTTATTTTTTATGCTGTCACGACCGTTACTTTTTTTTGTCACAACCGTTACCTTTTCAAAGTTATTTTTTTTTATTTGGCTACATCATTTTCACACAAAAGTAGAGTTTTCTTACACAAAACACTGCAAAGAATTTAATAAGAATTTTTATTTAACGCATTCCTTGGAAAATTTTACAATCTGAGTTGCTAAGACCGAACATTCAAAAACAGCTCATTTGTAATGTCACGACCGTTACCTTTTCATTGATCTAAAAAAACCTTAAAATGCAGTTTCTATGCAATGATTCTTATTGCTTTTAGGGGTTGAAATTTTATATTTTTAAAATCAACAAATCATTTTGACATTGTATTTCAGGTTAAAGTTTTATTACGAAATTTCGTGTAAACCTGTCACGACCGTTACTATGGAAACACCCATAAATAAAGTTCGATTTTAATTAATAAAGTGATTCTTTGCTTAACACCTAGCAGCTCTTGCAAAGAAATAATAAACCAAGGAAAAACAATTTGTTTTATTTACATGGCGATCCTGCCATATTTTTGGAGTGCTTAGAAATAAGCACCCAAAAAGAAAAAAAAAATAATAATAATAAAAAGAAGATCCTTCAATATTTTGAAGAGGGGTAACACGCCGCACAGTGGTATTTTTTTGGCAAAAAGTCCAATTTTTTACAGTTATTTTTTAGAAATGTAATGATGCAATTCTGTAGAGAACTGTTTCATTAGAAGAAAACCATGATTTGTTTTCGAAAAAAATAAAATTTTGTATAAAAAAAAGTGTGGTAAAGTTATCTAAATATTATACAACGAAAACTGATGAAAATTTTACTACATTTCAGTTGTTTATACAATAAATATGGTTTAACTACCAATAGATTTAGAGCACTGTTATTAAAATATAGTATTTTAAATTTAATATGAAAGAAAAATTATTTAAATTACATATATAGTTTAAGAGATCTGAGCAAATCAAAATTACTCCAAAAAATTTAGCATTTGCAGTTTTCATTAGAAAAAAAATAAGTTAGCTCGGTCTACCTCCGTGTTGGTAGTACTACTAAATGAAAGTTTGGAATGTTTTCTTTCATTTTATGTAAAAAAATTCTGCGACTTTTTGCGATCGCTGAACAAACTTATAAATTTTGTGATAAAACTCACGTATTTTTTGTGAATATTTACAATAACTGCAATGCATATTTACAATAAAAGGTGTTGCATACTTTTAGGATTTTACTTTTACTTTACTTTTTAATAACTGATTGACAGCAATATCGAAAAAGTGCATAACAAAAAAAGAAAAACAAAACCATATGATTATTTTAAATAATAATATTTGCCAAAAAAAAGTTTAAGAAAATTATTAAACGTAACTAATTTTCAAAATGGGTTCATTTTGTGTTTCATATAGTGAATTGTGCAAGGAACTTATAAATTGCAATAATAATGTGGATTTATTAACTGATTTCATAAAAACAAAAAACATGGTGCTTACTATTAATGAAATTCAAATTGTGAAAAAATCAGTTCAAAAGCGATTTCTTAGTCACTTTTTTAAACGTTGGGCCGAATCCCACAGAAACAAATCTTATTTCTTTGAGAAAAATTACACTTGGCTAAAAAGTACGTTTCAAAACAAAATAATTAATGTGTACTTTGAATATAATTGAAAATTTTTAGATATATTTGAAGTATCGCTTGCTGATGAGCAACCTAGTTGTTCAACAAAAATTGGAAGGCCAGCTAAGGAATTCGGCGATTGCGCTGATCGTAGTAAAAGGTACAAAGCTGCTGATTTAGCGTCCCAGTACAGCAAACAACATTTAGAAATGGCAAGTGCATTAGCAGGCTCAAATTTAAAATCGCAATCATATATTCCTCCCGCAACTGCGCTGGCGTTGTTACTAGATGCAGAGTTAACAAAGTATCAGTATGAAACTATAAAATATGTTTTGCATAAAGAGGGATACAATATTTTACCTCCGTATGCAAAGGTACTAGATGAGAAGAAAAAGTGTTATCCTAGTGAAGTTAAAATATCAGAAAAAGAAGCCTCAGTAAATTTGCAAAGTTTAATGGATCACACCACTAAGCGTTTATTTGAAAGTTTTTCACACGAAAATATTAATAATATGGTCAATTTGAATTGCACTCTTATGTCAAAATGGGGTTGCGATGGCTCTTCTGGACATTCAGAGTACAATCAAAGTTTAGTACCTGATGTTACTGACAAGAACCTGCTATTAGTATCGATGGTGCCCTTAAGTTTACGAGCAACCTCTGAACATGAATACTGGCGTAACAGTAGTCCATCATCAACAAGATATTGTCGTCCAATTTCTTTCGAATTCGCTAAGGAGACTAAAGAAAAAGTCTTAACTGTTGTTGAGAAAATAAAGTCCGAAATTACCGCTTTAGGAAATACGACTGTTATAGTATGCGGCAAACAATTCAATGTAACACACAATTTAGTGTTCACGATGCTAGATGGCAAAACGGCTCAGACAGTTACAAATACTGCTTCAGCAGCCGTATGCTATATTTGTAAAGCGAAGCCCTCTGAAATGAACCATTTGGATATAATATCAACAAAAACCATTGATAGTGAAGCTTTTAAATTAGGTATTTCATCATTACACGCTCGAATAAAGTTTATGGAGTGCATACTCCATATATCTTATAATATGCCTTTTCAAAAGTGGTCTGCAATTGAATCCAAAAATAAGATATTAAAACAAGAAAACAAACAGCGTATTCAAGCAGCATTTAAAGAACGCATGAACTTGCGAGTGGATACTGTACAACAAGGAACTGGGTCGTCGAATGACGGAAATACTTCAAGGCGTTTCTTTTCGAATCCTGCTCTCGTAGCAGATATAACAGGTATTAGTGAAGAACTAATAGATCGCTTCCGAATTATTCTCCAAATAATTACATGTGGGCAAAAAATTGATACGGGGAAGTTTAAGAAATATTCGTGGGATACTGCTGAGCTATTCGTTCGTAAATACAATTGGTACTTCATGCCAGCTACTGTCCATAAAGTATTGATACATGGAAATGACATAATTGAAGCAGCAGTGCTCCCTATAGGCATGCTCTCCGAGGAAGCGGAAGAAGCACGTAATAAGGATTACAGAAATTATAGATTAATGTTTTCCAGAAAATGTAGTAGAACTGCAACAAATACTGATGTTTTGCATCGTTTGCTTGCATCATCTGATCCCTATATAAGTAGTATAAGACGTCAACCACGTAAACATATTTTGGAACTAGATGATGTAGTAAAAGAAATGATAATTGATGAATAAAAACTTTAAAATGAGTTTAAAAGTTTACTCATTTTGTTTATACTCAAATAAAATTATTCTTAAATGTGTAGAGTGGGTGGGTAGAGGGCGTGGTCAATTTTGATGAAACTTTATATTTTACTTAATTGAGCTAAATAAAGGCTCAGCGCTAAATTTCAAAAACTTTGGGCCAAAAAAAAATTTTGGGTTCTATGGGCGGTGGGTGGAGGGCGTGGCCAATTTCGATGAAACTTTATATTTTTCTTAATTGAGCTAAATAAAGGCTCAGAGCGAAATTTCAAAAACTTTGGGCCAAAAAAAAATTTTGGGTTCTATGGGCGGTGGGTGGAGGGCGTGGCCAATTTCGATGAAACTTTATATTTTTCTTAATTGAGCTAAATAAAGGCTCAGAGCGAAATTTCAAAAACTTTGGGCCAAAAAAAAATTTTGGGTTCTATGGGCGGGGGGTGGAGGGCGTGGCCAATTTTGATGAAACTTTATATTTTTCTTAATTGAGCTAACCAAAGGCTCAGAGCAAAATTTCAACATTCTACGAGCACTCCTTATATTTTTTGCCAAACATTGTATGGACAAATCCCTCTGTGCGCCGAGTTACCCGAAGGAGATAGTAATGAATCAACAAAAGCCTGGACCGCAACCAATAACTATAGAGCAATACCGGGCCAGACAAAGCAGAACAAGTAAGACCCCTGAAAAGCTCAATATACCGGTTACTAAACCACCAAAAAGAAGAGGGGGCTATCTGTTAAACAAAAGAAGGCAATTGGCACAATTAAAAAGATTCGTCAACTCTACACCACCGCCACCTTGGAATATTTCATCGGAAGTTTGGATAAAAATAAGCAAAATAGAAGAAGAAGCCACATTTTGAGTGCTGCCCTTGGCACAGCCCATTTTGTGAAGAAAGACCAACTCCGTGCAGATGCGCGATTTATTTATTAAGAAAAATTAATATAATAAATTTAATTAATAATTATAATTTAATATTTAATAAAGAACAATAATAAAAATCAAAAATTTTTCTCCTTTTTTGTTATTTTAAAATTTCAGTAAACAAAATGTATTCCAATACAAATAACATTACAAATTAAACACGTTTTAACATCTCCTGGACACCCTGCCACCAATGGTCAGGCAGAAAACTTTATAAAAACTTTAAAAAATCAATTTATAATTAAGTTATTAAGTAAACCGAATAGCATTGAGAAATTTAATATAGTTTTCTCTTTCACTCCAGTTATTAAGTAAAATGTTGTGAAATAATAACTAGAAATTAAAAAACGAGAAACATTAACAAGTAGGACGAAAAGCGGATACAATTAAAAAAATGCAAGACTTAAAAGAATTCGTCATTAATTTCTTGAAGACATTCGAGCTCGTTTTGATGCACGAGCACAGGTTGTGCGTAGAAAGTTTTATTGCAATGCTTGAAGAAAACGAGGACTTCGGCGTTGCTGAGAAGGATGATGGGGAGCCACATTTTGAGTGCTGCCCTTGGCACAGCCCATTTTGTGAAGAAGGACCAACTCCGTGCAGATGCGCGATTTATTTATTAAGAAAAATGAATATAATAAATTTAATTAATAATTATAATTTAATATTTAATAAAGAACAATAATAAAAATCAAAAATTTTTCTCCTTTTTGTTATTTTCAAATTTCAGTAAACAAAATGTATTCCAATACAAATAACATTACAAATTAAACACGTTTTAACATCTCCTGGACACCCTGCCATCAATGGTCAGGCAGAAAACTTTATAAAAACTTTAAAAAAATCAATTTATACAAATTTAAAGGGCGATACCAATTTAAATACAGTAATAAATAGATTTCTAATTGATTATCGTAACACTGATCACTGTTGTACTGGACAACCCCCAGCAAAACTATTTTATGGTCGCACATTGAAAACGCGCTTTAGCATGCTCAAACCTCCTATGACTAGAGACATAATTGTTCAATCTCAAACTAAAAATATTGTCGATTACAATGGCAAAAGAAACATTGAATTTAGTAAAGGGCAAGAAGTTCTCATTTGTGATTATAGAAACGTCAACAAGCCAAGCTGGCAGAAAGCCGTAGTCAAGGAACGGTTAGGACCATGCTCATATTGTTGCATCATCTCACACAACAACCGTGAGATCAAACGACACACTGATCAAATAAGAAACATAGATTCACAACAAAAAAAATATTTTTGATGAAATCATAGTTAATGAAACATCTTTTCCAGTCACAAACTTCAGCATCAGACCTCGACATCTATAGTAACTTACAAACTACAGTACTACAAACATCAGAAAGAGTATTAAGACCTAGAGAAGATGGTAGAGTAGTAAAAGTTGGCTTAGTTGAATCATTCAACTTGAATGGCCTTTTAACATATACACTTTCAATTCAACTATCACTTCACCTGACAACACTCAGTTTGAAATGAGTTGGCAACCCTACAGTAAAGACGTAATTTTTTACATTTTTAAAATTATCACTTTTTAATTTAATTAATTTATATTTATCGAAAACCTTACAAAAGTATATCTTTAAAACTTATGAAATATGGCTGGAATAGGTCGACGTAGTCTAAAAAATAAACAAAACAATTTGCAGCCAATGTAATTTGGATATAGAAGAAGGGGAAAAGTTTATTCAGTGCGACAAGTGTAAAAAAACTTTCATATAGTTTGTACAAAATTAGACAAACCAAGGTATGAATACTTGTTAAAGCATGAAAGTGAAGAATAAGAGTGTCACATATGTAATAACAACAACAATATGGTACCATTAAGAGAGAACTTAACGAAACTAAAGTTGCGCTATTAATAAGTGAACTCTTCTACATTTTATTAATTTTTTTACAAAAATCTTTTAAAATGGGCGCTACGGATTCAAAGGTTAAAAAACCTAACGCTAATGTCGTAAATGACATTGTAGTAAAAATTGAATTCCCAGCTGTCTATTTTATAATCATCATATGTTTAAAAGCTATGCAACTCTTAGTTACGCTCTACCAATTTCACAAAATATCATTGAGAAAGTCTTACACTAGAGCAGCATCCTTAGCTACTTATTTCGACAAAGTCTATCTCTTGTAGTGTGACCTTATTTATTATGCTTGGTACAAACAACGAATAATAATTTGTGTTTATTGCTCACCAATTGAGTAACCAACCCAAATGCTTGGTAACAAAAATAACAAGATGGTATTGCAATTTGGTCAGTTTGTTTGTGATTGTTTTGTTTTATGATAACAATAAACAAACTGAGGAACACACACATTGGCACATGTGTTGAATGTTGTTGGATAGAATTGCACTTATGTCGACCAGATGTGTGGAACTACATTGTGGGAGGTCGGGGTTTTTTTGTTATTGTGTATTGGGTCAAGATTATTATTAGAATTCTAGATTAAGAATGTAAATGCAAAAATAGTATTTAAGAGAAGAAATTTTAGTATTAAGGGACAGTCAAATTAAAGAAGCAAGAAGCACTAGAACTAGAAATAGTTCCGAATGCATCAAAAGAAAAATAAAATAGACTAACTAAAGATAAAGTATGAACACTGTTTTATTTTACTTACTGGGTGATAAAAACAAAACCCATTACACTCTTATTTTTTCTAGTGTGCGATTTGTAATAATCGTAAATGTAAGGAAAAATATTCTTAGTTTTAATTATGAGCACTATAGTTAATATTCCATTGTTGTGTGCTCTTTCAATTCTTATATACTAATGTTTCAAAGAAATGCTAATAAGAGATTAACTAATTAACTTTATTTTCTAAAAGGTGTGATACATAGGTCCTCATTAACCCGGGTCTCCGGTCCAACTGAAATAGACATAATTATACCTAGACGTACTTCTGAAAGAAAACCACAAACGCAGGCAGAAGCCGAGAGGTTGGCCCAGATTGTCCCGCGTAAAAAACCCGACGCCGATACCCCAAACCATTGGGTCGCAGAAAGATAACGACCTATCGGCTTATCTGAACACGTACCTGGATGACATGACATCAATGGATGTGTATAATTACCTATCCACACTTAATATAAATTTCAATATTAAGAACACAGTGGACATATGCTTGGATCTAATAGCTTGTTCCAGCTATGGGTTTCCGATGTTGTTGGACGACTCAGAATTGGATGGATACCCCGGCCGCCTCCTTATAAGGGGCCCAGTTGGAGAGACTGTAGCATGATTTCATTATTTTAGTAATGATGAATTCATTACTTTAAGTGACTGACATCCAAATATCATATGTCACACTAAATGCACTCATGCTAAATTGTGAAAAGTTATTTGAAACCCATTTTTTTCCAACGTGGGAAAATATATAAAATACACACAAACATGTATTTTTATTAGGCTAAGCTAAATTCTCATAAGTAGTATATAAGGTAGAATAATTTATAATTTAAGAACAATTAAAAAATAAACACAGTGAAGAGTGCAACTCGATTGCACCTTCTCTAGAAATAAAACAGAAAGAAATTGTTTTTATTTACATGGCGATCCTGCCATTACTTTGGAGTGCTTAAAATTAAAAAGCACCCAAAGAAACAAGCAAAAGGGAAGTGCTCAAAAGCACCCCTAAACTAACTACGTAGTAATAGTATATCACAGTAAAATGGATACAACTAATAATTATCGTAAAACCGAACAAAACCAACAAGATGACCATCAAACCAAACCAGATGATCAAATAAATGTTGAAGACACAATAGCATCCATCCCCGGATCTATTAAAACACAACATGATGAAAATGTTATCAATCATTTATCACACAATGTGATATCAGATAACGAAAAAGAGAGAATGCCAAGTGGACTAAACCAATCGCCAGTCTGCGAACCAACGGCAAATACTCTTCCATCTACTAGCCAGTCCGATCACTTTATAGAACAGGCTGTAAAAATAAAAATAATAGTAAAAAAAAGAAAAAAATATAATAAAATTGTGAATTTATTCTGTTAGATTGAAATATGAAATGAATGCTAAATTTTTCTTTTAAATGGATGCTAGGAAGAGCCAAGCCACGTAAGTACCCCATAAAGTAGCGATTGTTTTGTAGATGGGACAGGGAAAAATAAATTGTAGGGTACCAACCAGCCTGTCGTAGGGTGGTGTAGGGACAAGTGTACCCATGTATGGCACAACACCTAGCCATATCATCACACATTGTGATGGATTATCGTTTTCTTTAGATTTCCCAGTTTTTTCCGTACGTTTGTCATTTTAGTCTTGAGTAATTTTTCCACAGTGGCACTTATGCATTTTAGTTTTTTGATATTTGAAATTTTCTACACACTTCCAGGGTGTGAAGTGTGTATATATGCTTACGCGTCAAAACTCGGGTAGGGAACCATATTTTCTCTCGTGAGCTAGCGGGTCAGCTTTATACCCCCCTTTTACCGGTTTTGAATTTGTTACTTGATTTTTTCCTTAAAGTTATTTGACGGCGCGTAACATAGGACAAGGTAAAATTAAATCAATTGGTAGTACATTTTTCGATTTAAAATTTAAGAATTTCTTGATACCCCATAACTTTCAAGTAGTACAAAATGATTTTCCAATACCATGTGACGGAATCATTGGAATGGATTTCATTAAAAAATACAATTGTATATTAAATTTCAATGAAAATAATGATTAACTTATCCTACGCCCCTTTAATATACCACAATCAATAGAAATACCGATTACGAATAACTGCGATGATATTATTTTACCACCAAGATCCGAAGTAATACGGCAAGTTAATTTTATTAACTGCGATAATGAAATACTAATTCCAAATCAAGAGCTTGAGACAGGTGTTTTCATTGCAAACACATTGGTAAAATCTAATAAAGCATTTATTCGTATTCTAAATACAAATAACACTATAACAACAGTTAATAAAAGTAAAATAAAAACCGAAAACCTTTTCGAATATGACATAATAGAAAGAAATCCAACTAAAAATCTAGACAGAAAATCAGAAATATTAAAAATTTTGCAGGAAAATTTTCCCGAACAATTTAAAAATGAATTAACTGAGCTTTGTGCCTCATACAACGATATTTTCGGTTTAGAATCAGAAACAATCACAACTAACAATTTTTATGAACAAAAATTGAGAGTAAAGGATTTACAACCGGTGTACATCAAGAACTACCGTATACCACATGCACACAAAGAGGAAATAGATAGGCAGGTTAAAAACCTAATATACGATAAAATAGTTGAACCATCAAATTCTGAGTACAACAGCCCAATTCTGTTGGTACCAAAAAAGTCACTTCCAAATTCAGGGACAAAAAGATGGAGACTAGTAGTAGATTATAGACAGCTAAATAAGAAATTAATGGCAGACAAATTTCCATTACCCAGAATAGATGACATTCTAGACCAACTCGGCAGAGCAAAGTATTTCTCATGTCTGGATCTGGGGGGTTACCGCGTATTTCAATTCGAAAGAAATCATTTACGGATTCGAACAATTTGTACTGTGTATAACGATTTTCGTTATATTTGTTTCGAATAAGCGGACGTTTTTCATACTTTATTGAAAGCAAAAAATCACTTTCTTAAAAGCCACTCTCTATTACGGACAAAAATTGTTCATCAAATTTCCCATTTTTTAAAAAATACAACCTCTGTCATCGTTTCGAACGATTACGAAAATCGTAATACACAGTACAAATTGTTCGAATCCGTAAATGATTTCATTCGAATCGAAATACGCGGTAACGCCCCTGATGTCTGGATTTCACCAAATTGGATTGGAGATAAACTCTAGAGATCTGACTTCATTTTCAACAACAAATGGATCTTATAGGTTTACTAGATTGCCCTATGGTTTGAAAATAGCCCCTAATTCTTTTCAAAGAATGATGACACTCGCTTTTAGTGGTTTGCGACCAGACCAGGCATTCCTTTACATGGATGACTTGGTTGTGTTAGGTTGCTCAGAAAAGCACATGCTTTCTAATTTAAATCTTAAATTACACCCCGAAAAATGCTCATTTTTTATGAAAGAAGTAACCTTCCTTGGACATAAGTGTACTAACAAAGGAATACTCCCAGATGATAGTAAATATTCGATAATTGAAAATTATCCAGCACCAAAAGATGCTGATAGTGCTAAAAGATTTGTAGCTTTTTGTAATTATTATCGAAGGTTTATTCCAAACTTCTCAGAACACTCGAGGCATATAACAAGATTGTCCAAGAAAGGTGTACCCTTCGAATGGAGTAATGATTGTGATATCGCGTTTAAACATTTAAAGAAAGCATTAATGAGCCCAACACTACTACAATACCCAGACTTCACAAAGGAATTTTGTATAATAACAGATGCAAGCAAATATGCCTGCGGCGCAGTTCTAACACAAGAACATGAAGGAAAATATTTACCTGTTGCATATGCATCAAAAACGTTTACCAAGGGCGAGAGCAATAAGTCAACCATTGAACAAGAACTAACTGCCATACATTGGGCCATAACGCATTTCAAACCATACATTTATGGGAAAAAGTTTTTGGTTCGCAGTGATCACAGACCACTTTCTTATTTATTTTCAATGAAAAATCCAAGCTCAAAATTAACGAGGATGAGACTCGACTTGGAGGAGTATGATTTTACAGTGGAATATCTTAGGGGAAAAGATAATTACGTTGCAGACGCACTATCGCGTATAACTATAAATGATTTCAAAGACATGAATCAAAAAGTTGCTTCAGTATTAAGAGTCACGACTCGATCGATGGCCAATAAAGGAGAAAAAATCAGTAGTTCTAATAAACAGCATAACAATAATTCTAGTAAAGATAAGCCCAGTATATATGTACCCTTAACAAACTCTGACGTCAGAAAATACTATAAACTAAAGATTTCCCCCGGGAGATGTTATATCAAACGAGGAAAATCTATAGTAACATATATACAAATTAAAGATTTGTTTACTAACGAGAACTTTGACTTAGGTCAATTTTTCTCTAGGCTCGAAAATGTGGCCGGTAAACATAATGTTGATAAATTACAAGTGGCACCTAGTGAAAAAATTTTTGAATTTATCTCTATAAATGAATTCAAAAAAATGGGCAATAAATTTTTGAATAAAATTAAAGTAGTATACACCTCATCGTGTTTTATACATGTATATTATCGTAATTGTTTCAAACAAAACTTACACTATCAAATCTTTTAACAGCCTGAGTAATTTAAACGTGACTTCCGTACACAAACTAAATCCGAGTAGCAATTATCTTATTCTAAAGGAGCCTAATAAGACTATCTATCTTGTAACACCTATAAAAGGGTTGACAAAGCCGCTAATAACTGACGACAAAGTTGAATTCTACGAATTGTTAATCGACATCTTATCTGATACAGATTCAAAAATACTGATCAACCATATAGAAAATGTTTAGCTCACAAGTAGTTACAGTGTCTCTTGACTGGCCCAAGGGCATGCTCCCAGATACGGGTGTAGAGGTTATGAGCTTGTCCAGAGCTACTGGATTGCTGCTAGGCGGTTTTAGCGATGCTATACCCCAAGGGAATGATCATCTATTTGATGCTTCTGAAAAGGATGCAGTGGCAAGTCACATTGCCTCAAAATTCTGGATAGATACTGTTAAAACAACAAACACAATTCATGAATTCTCCATCAAACTTGGGGATAAATCAACCAAGATATATTCATTGAGAGGTGCTACAAGTGCCACTTTGAGGAACATTGATTTAAAAGACAAACTATTAGTTGATCGTGCTATACATGCCGCAATCAACTACATGAATGAATCAATTGTTGACAGATTCACTGGACATGCTAATGTAATGACCCCTTTGGCTAGAGTTGCCATAACTGATGATTCGTTAAACAACCTTGCTGAAATAACAGGGTGCTCTGTGGCAAACATTGTGAAAAGAGTTAATGTTGCAACAGCAAGGAAAGTACAACAATTAAAAAATAAACACAGTGAAGAGTGCAACTCGATTGCACTGCACCTTCTCTAGAAATAAAACAGAAAGAAATTGTTTTTATTTACATGTAGCATGATTGCATTATTTTAGTAATGATGAATTCATTACTTTAAGTGACTGACATCCAAATATCATATGTCACACTAAATGCACTCATGCTAAATTGTGAAAAGTTATTTGAAACCCATTTTTTTCCAACGTGGGAAAATATATAAAATACACACAAACATGTATTTTAATTAGGCTAAGTTAAATTCTCATAAGTAGTATATAAGGTAGAATAATTTATAATTTAAGAACAATTAAAAAATAAACACAGTGAAGAGTGCAACTCGATTGCACCTTCTCTAGAAATAAAACAGAAAGAAATTGTTTTTATTTACAAGACAACTATAGCAGTCGGCACAGCCACGCCCTGGATGGGCCTTCGTGAAAGGATAGAATATTCCCAATTTCCATGGACACAGGCTAAAAACCGTCAGCCCAGGTATTCCAGTTTTCCTACCAGGCTTGGAACAAGGTTGTCTTGGGTCTGGCTACAAGTGAGGACACAGCTCCTAGCTCTAGTATGCAATTATCACTGTAGTGTATGCACACTGTAGTAAGCACGTACAGCCAATGAACCACACATGGTGTTTCAATTGCATTAAAAAAACACTCGCCTCTACGTACTTGATATTAATGAGTAATATGTGTCACTTGGAAAACTGATCTGATTCGTCACACGTAAAAATACTACGTAGTATGAATGCAGACTAAGTATGGCAAGGTCAAGTACACAGATATTAAATTATGAATTAGTAGAAGCGACACTCTATTGTGGAATGTCAGAAATAGAGTGAGTGTAATGCAATGGAACATAGAGTAAAAGATAAAAGGGAATGTAAAGAGTTTCCATATTATTTGTAAGTAGATAATAAGTTATTGAGTGAACGTTAGAGAGTTGCTCTTAGGGGAAGTTATTACTTCCAGTAAGTTTTAGTATATAAGAGACTTCTAATTGTAAATAAAGCAATCAGTTTGATTCAGTAAACTAAAAAGTAAAGAACCTTCTTTTTATTACATGGCGATCCTGCCGAATACAGAAGAAAATATAAGATATAAAGCACTACTTGTGCATTAACACTTTTATTTTCAGAAGAATTTAAAGGATCAAGGAAGAAAAATAATAAATAGCTTTAAGCAGACATTTTTCATTCTTTAAAATTTTTTTTTTTATTATTATTTTAAAATAATTTTGATGGAGCAACCGCTTCATGAATTATTAGAAGAAATAAAACGAGCAGAAATTCGCTGGGCCAAATTATTAGCTAAAGGCAATAAGAAAGAGAAAAAACCAGTCGAACTTACGATTGGACCAAAGCCACTGGCAATAAAAAGCAAGCCAAAGAAGGACGAGGATCCGAAGTTCGAAATTTTTCCAATCCCGAACATTCAGAAGAAACGAGGAGGTCTCATCAATCGGAAGAAAAAAGAATTAACGGTAACTGAACACCAACTGACTTATGAAGAAGGTTTAACGAAAGCAGCATTAGAAGAGAAGGCGCACCAACTCAAGGAGATAAAACGGCTAAAAGAAGTCAAGAGGAAGGCCAAGAAGAATAAAATAAAACAACAATAAATATGTCAAAAACCATTATTTTTACAACAATTTGTATAATTATTTTTGTAACACTTATAACCTTGGTTATAAAGTACATTAGATCAACCTTAGAAGAGACGATATTGCAACAGGCGGAGTCTGTAGTAGAAAAAGTTCAGGAGAAAATAGAAAATTTCGATGTTATACGTAAATTAGCATCATTAAGAAAATTATTTAATACAAGAAATTAAGAAAAAAAAATAATAATAATGAATAAAAATATGTAAATATATGTATAAAGAAAACAAATAATAAAGAATATAGGCATTTAAGAATAATAATTTTGTATGGACCCCATTTTCAAATCAATCAATAACATTCTATCAAACGCTAAGAAGGCATCAAAAAGACCATATACTACACTAAACTATAAGCACAACAAAAACAAAAATGTATTTATAATATTCAAAAAAAAAAAAAAAAAAAAACAACCAACTGTAAAATATGGTAATTAGATAATAAGCAAGAAAAAAAAGTAAACAATGTAGTAATGTAACTAGAGATATAAGTAAAAAAAAAAAAAGAGAAAAAAAAACAAATTTTTAGTACGTTTATTTTTACCACATGTTCAAAATATTATGAATAGTTTTTTTTAATGACCACCACTTAAAATCTTACGATTTTTTTTTAGGGTGAGGGTATAGTGTATGCACACTGTAGTATGCACGTACAGCCAATGAACCACACATGGTGTTTCAATTGCATTAACAAAACACTCGCCTCTACGTACTTGATATTAATGAGTAATATGTGTCACTTGGAAAACTGATCTGATTCGTCACACGTAAAAATACTACGTAGTATGAATGCAGACTAAGTATGACAAGGTCAAGTACACAGATATTAAATTATGAATTAGTAGAAGCGACACTCTATTGTGGAATGTCAGAAATAGAGTGAGTGTAATGCAATGGAACAAAGAGTAAAAGATAAAAGGGAATGTAAAGAGTTTCCATATTATTTGTAAGTAGATAATAAGTTATTGAGTGAACGTTAGAGAGTTGCTCTTAGTAAGTTTTAGTATATAAGAGACTTCTAATTGTAAATAAAGCAATCAGTTTGATTCAGTAAACTAAAAAGTAAAGAACCTTCTTTTTATTACATCACCTCTGATCTGTAACTCTAAGCAAGTCTACTGGATGGTCTTGAGAGCCATGGTGCTAGCTACAACTTCACAAACATTTTTCTCAACTATTGGAATGTCTGCCGCGGCAAACTAAGCAATCCCGTGCTATGCAGGAGACAGCGTTTATGGTTAACTGCACGGATATTTGCCCCGCTGTACTGGTGCCCCCAAGTTTGGGTAGAATTTTTTCGGCTATACAACAGCATCTATTCAGTGTGCCGCTAGCGGCTGTTAACTATCGCACTGGGCTAAAGCAGGAGCCTATAACATGTTTTTCCCGTCAAATTCTGCCTACCCATTTCGCTAAGGTGTTTAAGAGTAACACTTCAGATTTATCGGTGGCACCATCTAGCCTATATACGCCGACTATCTTGATAGATGTTTTCATCCATATACTTACGGAAAAGACAATAAAATTCCAGTGTAACTTGCTGCTAAATTTGTGTTGTATATTTAACCAACAATATACAACACAAATTTAGTGATAAAAATTTAATTGAAATTTTTCTTGCGATTTGTAATAATTATTGTTTGCGAATTTCTTTTTGTTTCAATAGATAAAAACGAACATAAAATTTACATTTTGGTCTTAGCTATGTTGTTTTTCTTCTGTGCGGGTTTAGCGCCGGTTAACTTTCCGAGTAGCGGGTTTATTGGACCTTATGTTGACGTTAACACTCTCAACGGTATAGCAGCTACTAACAAGCTTTTTACCCTAAACGATGAACACTTATGGAACAACAGACTATTTATGACCAGTGGTGAGCTTAAGGTGGTTGATAACACTAACGTTGTAGTTGAGGAGACTTACGGGGATATATGTCCTCGCCAGAGGCAACAGTACTGTAGTGTACCTCATAAGTTGCCACCGCATACCCTTAAACAACTCTGATATTTATACACACCAACCAAATCAGAGTACGGTATTGTGAACTATCAAATGACAGCAGAACTGACTTACGACAAATATAAAAATCAATCAGAATGTAAGTGAATGAAACAAATTGAGTGGAAATGCAAATGACTGGTTGCTCGCAAGAACAAACACAAAAAACATTTTTCATTAAATACTACATATTAGGCGTTTCGACTTTTCCCTTTGAGAAAATAACTTGGGATTATAAATATCAGATAACTTTTAAGCAACTTCTTTCTTTTGTAAAAGCAATCAATTTTTGTTCTCAATAAAGAGTTTTTGTATCGATAAACTTATTAGGCGTTTCGACTTTTCCCTTTGAGAAAATAACATGGGATTATAAATATCAGATAACTTTTAAGCAACTTCTTTCTTTTGTAAAAGCAATCAATTTTTGTTCTCAATAAAGAGTTTTTGTATCGATAAACTTATTAGGCGTTTCGATTTTTCCCTTTGAATTAATAACTTGGGATTATAAATATCAGATAACTTTTAAGCAACTTCTTTCTTTTGTAAAAGCAATCAATTTTTGTTCTCAATAAAGAGTTCTTGTATCGATAAACTTATTAGGCGTTTTGACTTTTCCCTTTGAGAAAATAACATGGGATTATAAATATCAGATAACTTTTAAGCAACTTCTTTCTTTTGTAAAAGCAATCAATTTTTGTTCTCAATAAAGAGTTCTTGTATCGATAAACTTATTAGGCGTTTCGATTTTTCCCTTTGAATTAATAACTTGGGATTATAAATATCAGATAACTTTTAAGCAACTTCTTTCTTTTGTAAAAGCAATCAATTTTTGTTCTCAATAAAGAGTTCTTGTATCGATAAACTTATTAGGCGTTTCGACTTTTCCCTTTGAGAAAATAACATGGGATTATAAATATCAGATAACTTTTAAGCAACTTCTTTCTCTTGTAAAAGCAATCAATTTTTGTTCTCAATAAAGAGTTTTTGTATCGATAAACTTATTAGGCGTTTCGATTTTTCCCTTTGAATTAATAACTTGGGATTATAAATATCAGATAACTTTTAAGCAACTTCTTTCTTTTGTAAAAGCAATCAATTATTGTTCTCAATAAAGAGTTTTTGTATCGATAAACGTATTAGGCGTTTCGAGTTTTCCCTTTGAATTAATAACTTGGGATTATAAATATCAGATAACTTTTAAGCAACTTCTTTCTTTTGTAAAAGCAATCAATTTTTGTTCTCAATAAAGAGTTTTTGTATCGATAAACTTATTAGGCGTTTCGATTTTTCCCTTTTAATTAATAACTTGGGATTATAAATATCAGATAACTTTTAAGCAACTTCTTTCTTTTGTAAAAGCAATCAATTTTTGTTCTCAATAAAGAGTTTTTGTATCGATAAACTTATTAGGCGTTTCGATTTTTCCCTTTGAATTAATAACTTGGGATTATAAATATCAGATAACTTTTAAGCAACTTCTTTCTTTTGTAAAAGCAATCAATTTTTGTTCTCAATAAAGAGTTTTTGTATCGATAAACGTATTAGGCGTTTCGAGTTTTCCCTTTGAATTAATAACTTGGGATTATAAATATCAGATAACTTTTAAGCAACTTCTTTCTTTTGTAAAAGCAATCAATTTTTGTTCTCAATAAAGAGTTTTTGTATCGATAAACTTATTAGGCGTTTCGATTTTTCCCTTTGAATTAATAACTTGGGATTATAAATATCAGATAACTTTTAAGAAACTTCTTTCTTTTGTAAAAGCAATCAATTTTTGTTCTCAATAAAGAGTTTTTGTATCGATAAACGTATTAGGCGTTTCGAGTTTTCCCTTTGAATTAATAACTTGGGATTATAAATATCAGATAACTTTTAAGCAGGGTAGGTATTTCCTCGCAAAGAATTCTTTTTTTTTTATCTTTCCCTCTTCGTTTCGCGAAAAAAAGAGATTTGTTGTTTTTGTTTCGTTTCTATAAACGAAGGCGAGAAACTGCTGTGTTTTCTTTCGTTGATATTTGTGCTGAAATAAAAAACCATTCGTTTGGCTGAAAAAGAAGGAAACGAAATGGAGAGAAGAAGCAAACAAAATTGTTTCTTCTTTCTAAATCGAAGGAAAAAAATAGAGGGAAATAAAAGAAGGAAAAAACTTTGTTCATTGAAATTTGTTTTAATAAATGTCTATGTAATAAATTGATTTCGTTTTGGTAAATTATTAGGGAATTTTTCAAAAACGAAGTTTTTAATATGCTACGGATCACAAAATTTTGGATAAGTTACCCATTGACCTTCTCGCTCCCATGTGTCCATATAGATACATGACACTTTTTGAGCTCTTATTTCTTTATAATTTTAACAAATTAAGTCAAAACTTTTAAAAAAAGTTTTTTAATAACTATTTAAAAAAAATACTATACGGTAAAAATCTGTTCTCGAAACTGCAAAATATTTTGTTTTTGCTCAGTTTACTTTCTTTTTGTTTCAAAGGTATGCATACATTGGAAAAAATGAAAGAGAACTTTGAATGTATCTAATACAGTGGTGCCCACATTTGTTAGTGTACTAGTAGCAGCAGAGAAAGAAAAATGTGTGTATTTTTAACGTATTTAAAAAACTCCGCTGTGTGTTTGTTGGGGAGAGTTGTCAAAAAAGCTGGAGCGTAAACATTTTTTTACGCTCATTATAATTGTTGTGGGTTATGTACGTGTGTCGGCAAAATTTCTTTCCTACCACACTTTTTTTTCTCATGATCAAATTATGAATAAATGCTTTTGCACATTGTGTTTTCTCATGTGCAAAAATGATTTTTTTGTATTTGTTTCTTTTCATTTTCAAGAATAGAGAAAAATAAAGCCTTTTTCATTTTCAAAAAAAGAGAGAACAATGTTATCTCATGCGTTACAAAATGAAAAAGAAGCGATGAACTCAAAAAAAAAATTTTACCATTTACATGAAAGTGAGATGTGACCTTTTAAATAACATCATCTGAAATGAAAACGAAAGAAACATTCGCATTTTCTTTCATGTGCATTGATACAAGAAAGACAATTTACACACATTTTCGTTCGCATGAGTTGTCGTTCGACATAGAGAAACAGGCCATAAAAATGTGCAGTTCATGGTGTTCAATACCTACTCTGGTATATAGTGAGGCATGCACATATTTTTCAATGTAATTTTTTTCGATGTCATTAATGTAGGCTTTTGTGTAAAGAGGATAAAATGTGTACACAATTTCATTCTCTGTACCCATGTTCTGTAACTTTAGTGAGAACTTTTTGCATCGAAAAGATGTGAAACAAAATATTCCATCGTTTCTCGAAAAGTGAGAAAAATGTGTGTCTGTAACTCATGTCGAAAACTATCAAAAGAGATTACGTCGTTACGTTATAAATGTCATAATATTGCACTCGAAGCCGATGCGACATTACAGACGTTCAGAACGCCAGTAACACATATCGTAGACGGCGACCAAAATTTACCAAAAATTTAAAATTTTTCAACGACGGCGGCGAAAATACAAACGTCGGCTATACCAAATTGTGTACAGAGCGACTTTAATGTTTGTTGTTTGCAAACGAGCTGTGAAGACATTCGTATATTTTATTAAAATTTTAAAAGCAAAATAATAAAACAATGAAAAATGTGCCAAGAACAAAATATTATTATTATTATTCTTTGCATTTTGCATTTCTAATTGTTTTTTAATGTTAAAATTTTTTCTCGTCCCATTTTTATTCGCGAGTTTATTTGACAGTTCAAAGCGGGAGCTTTTCTCACCAAAATATTACAGACACACTTTTTCTGTAAATTGGCGAGTAATTTCCTTACGTGACAGCTTGTACTCGCCAAAAAAAGTTACAGACACAGTTAAGTGAGAAAAACAGCTGTTTGTTTCAATTTATGGAATTTTTGTTTCATTTCACACATTTCAATCGAAAACTTTCTCGACGCAAGAGTTACAGAACATGGCCACTGGTGAACAAGTGAAACAATACGGGCGCGTGCGACATCTGCAGATTATTAAAATATTACAAGTAGTGATCAAGACGTTTTAAAATTTTATTTAAATATTCAGTATGGAATACTTTAAAGATGTAGAAGATGGAAAAAAAATTGAGTGTATAACTTGTGGAAAAAAATTGAGTGCAATTAATAAACACAACATAGTACGACACTATAAAGCGGTGCACAAACTAGATATAAACATTGGAAAAAGATTCGAACAATTAGACAGTACCGAACCATTGGCAAAAAAAAATAAGCTTACTGTTAAAATAGATATAGACAAAAATGAGTTTTTAAAATGTTGTGTCGGCTTGGTTGCCGTTAAGAATATGCCTTTTCGCATTTTTGATGATAGAGAGTTTTTTAAAACTCTTATAAAACCTTACGAGCACGCATTTCAAACAAATTTAAACTCAAAAAACATTGTGACATTGTTGGAATCATCAACTTTTGATATTAAAGATATATTAAAGAAGAGATTTAAAAACCAAATGGTGTCGTTAAAAATTGATATTGCTACCAGAATGGAAAGGTGCATTCTAGGAATTAATGTTCAATATATTAAAGACTTCAGCATTTGTATTAATACATTGGGTAAGTATAAAAATTATTTAAACATCATCCAAAATTTTTCTGTAAGTTTTCAAGATTTTTTTTCTATTTTTACTAACTTTTTTAGAGATATATTTAATTTGGTTACCTAGTTAGTTTCTGGTTTGTACTCTTTAAATAATTTTTTTATTGTTTATAGGAATGATACATTTAAAAAAAAGCCATAAGTCCGCATACTTAAAAGACGAAATCCTTAAATGTCTAAGAAGCTATAATATCGAAATAAGTCAAATTTACTCCAGTACGACTGATAACGGGGCAAACGTTGTAAAAGTCGGAAAACTATTGCAAGAGTTACAGGAGGAGGAACTAGACGTTGTTGGTTTGGAAGATGAAGACAGCGATGAGAATATACACAACTCTCTGTCATCAGTTATATCTGTGGTTAGATGCGCTGCCCATACCATACAACTGGCAGCCTATGATGTTATAAAATTGTGGGACACAGATCTAATAGAATGTAGATCTGTTGTTAAAAAACTAAGAACAATAGTTCGATCTGGTGACGTAGAACAACTATGCCAGTTCTGGACAACGCAACTCGCTGGAATTCATCGTACGACATGATAAATTCACTGAAAAATATGAAAGCATTCATTGATGACAACTTTATTGAAAATCCGTTGGAAGTCAATTGGAGTTTTGTCGATGAGTTTGCGGCTTCGTTTGCTCCTTTGGCAAAATGTACAAAGCGTCTTCAAAAAGAGCAGTATATTTTAGGTGATTTCTACAGAGATTGGTTGTCATGTGAAATGGACCTACCAGATTTAAGTTCAATGGCTATCTCTGTAGAACTGTTGAGAGCAATGCAGAAACGAAAGCAGTTGCTATTAGAAAATGATGCTTTTGCATCCGCAATTTACTTAGATCACCGATTTAATTTTGTAAATACAAGTATGTTGTCGGAAGAACAAAAAGACCGAGCTCTGGTAAGAATTGTAATAAGATTTTATTTTGTAATTAATTTATGCTTAACTTTAATTAGTATTGAGTAATAAAGTAATTGAGTAAGAAACTTTTAATTTTAAAAATTATTTTTCATTTGATTCCTACTTCAACAATTTCCACTAATGAAAAATAATAATTTTCTTACTCGATTACAGTATTAAAGAAAAAAAAACTATATTAGGCGTGAGTTCGATTTAGTTATTATACAATTAATAATAATATATTAAACACCTTTTTCAATTTTGATGTGGCTATTCATAACACATTTGTAAATTTTAAATTATGTGGTATTTATTTTCTTACGCCTGTATTCATAAAATTTAAAGTATACTTGAAGTGTACATAAATTCAAATTTTCCATACAATTTTTTCTTAAATACACTTCAAGTACACTATAATTTTTTATGAATATGGGGATAAAAATAAATAATACTTTTTAAATTAATATTTAAATTTGTTTTATTAACCAGTTAAATTCTAAAGTACAGTAGTTCACGGATAAATGCTAATGTAATTTTAAAATTTAAATAAATAATAATGTAATTTTAAATATTTATAGACTCACTTGGTTAAGACATTTGAAGTAATGCAAAATCTAGAAAAATCCTCAGAAACTTCGTCCCAGTCTGAAACAATTGCACCCGAAGAAAATGTACCTACAACATCAAGCTTTGCTTAGCCAAACTTACGCAATTTATTATAAATTCTGCAGCCGTTAACCCAAGGATTGAAGAAACGCGGACATTTAGACAAAAATAATTTTGCTTTCGAATTCAACTATGGTTCCCCTTGAAACTGATATGTTACAATATTGGAAGGTTACTCCTTTAGATCCAGATATTTTAAGAGTTTTATGTGTAGCATTGGCGGTGCCTGCTACACAAGTATCTGTAGAGAGATCGTTTAGCGCTTTGGCATTAACACTTACAAAACTTAGAAGCAAACTAAGTAACAATACAATAAATAACTTACTCATAACAAAGTTAAACTTTTCCGAATTGGCATGTAATGTTCTTAATTTTACTGACAGTGCAACTGAAAGTTAATTCAACCATATTTAACTTAATATAAATTAATATCAAAATTATCTCTATTATATGAATATATTTTTATTTACTTTTATTCTGAATTTTTGTTTGTAATGAAGAATGTATTTTTTTGTTTTAATAAAACAAAAAAAAAAAACAAAAAAAAAAAGAACTTAAATTTTAAAATAAATAAACAATAAAATAAATAATATTTAAATATTTTTTCTTATTTCTGTATTTACTAAACCAAGTCTTTGCTTTTAATTTTACTTCATAACAATATAATTTCAATAAAAAACAGAAAAAGAATTCTTTATTTTTTCCTTCCATTCGATATTTCGATTTCATTTTTCTTTTCTAATTTTATTCTCCTTCAGTTTGTTTCCTTCTATATCATTCCTCTTCGTTCTGCTAAACGAAGAGAAGCAAACACAAAAGAAGGAAACAACAACAATATTTTCTTCTTTCTCGCGATAATGATAATCGAAAAGTTTTGTACAAAAAAACCTTCGCGAGAAAGAAAGAAAAAAGAAATTCATTTACCTACTCTGCTTTTAAGCAACTTCTTTCTTTTGTAAAAGCAATCAATTTTTGTTCTCAATAAAGAGTTTTTGTATCGATAAACTTATTAGGCGTTTCGATTTTTCCCTTTGAATTAATAACTTGGGATTATAAATATCAGATAACTTTTAAGCAACTTCTTTCTTTTGTAAAAGCAATCAATTTTTGTTCTCAATAAATAGTTTTTGTATCGATAAACTTATTAGGCGTTTCGATTTTTCCCTTTGAATTAATAACTTGGGATTATAAATATCAGATAACTTTTAAGCAACTTCTTTCTTTTGTAAAAGCAATCAATTTTTGTTCTCAATAAAGAGTTTTTGTATCGATAAACTTATAAGGCGTTTCGATTTTTCCCTTTGAATTAATAACTTGGGATTATAAATATTAGATAACTTTTAAGCAACTTCTTTCTTTTGAAAAAGCAATCAATTTTTGTTCTCAATAAAGAGTTTTTGTATCGATAAACTTATTAGGCGTTTCAACTTTTCCCTTTGAGAAAATAACATGGGATTATAAATATCAGATAACTTTTAAGCAACTTCTTTCTTTTGTAAAAGCAATCAATTTTTGTTCTCAATAAAGAGTTTTTGTATCGATAAACTTATTAGGCGTTTCGATTTTTCCCTTTGAATTAATAACTTGGGATTATAAATATCAGATAACTTTTAAGCAACTTCTTTCTTTTGTAAAAGCAATCAATTTTTGTTCTCAATAAAGAGTTTTTGTATCGATAAACTTATTAGGCGTTTCGATTTTTCCCTTTGAATTAATAACTTGGGATTATAAATATTAGATAACTTTTAAGCAACTTCTTTCTTTTGAAAAAGCAATCAATTTTTGTTCTCAATAAAGAGTTTTTGTATCGATAAACTTATTAGGCGTTTCGACTTTTCCCTTTGAGAAAATAACATGGGATTATAAATATCAGATAACTTTTAAGCAACTTCTTTCTTTTGTAAAAGCAATCAATTTTTGTTCTCAATAAAGAGTTTTTGTATCGATAAACTTATTAGGCCTTTTGACTTTTCCCTTTGAGAAAATAACATGGGATTATAAATATCAGATAACTTTTAAGTAACTTCTTTCTTTTGTAAAAGCAATCAATTTTTGTTCTCAATAAAGAGTTTTTGTATCGATAAACTTATTAGGCGTTTTGACTTTTCCCTTTGAGAAAATAACATGGGAGTATAAATATCAGATAACTTTTAAGCAACTTCTTTCTTTTGAAAAAGCAATCAATTTTTGTTCTCAATAAAGAGTTTTTGTATCGATAAGCTTATTAGGCGTTTCGATTTTTCCCTTTGAATTAATAACTTGGGATTATAAATATCACACAGTAAAAAATGATGGTTTACTTTTAAAACCCATTGGTATTAGTTTAAAACTTTAATTCTTATTATAAAACCATTTGGTTTTAGCTTTAAACCATTTCAGTATTAAATTCTAATTTAAAACTAAAAGGTTTTAATTTAATGACAAATAAATTTAACTTAAAACCGTGAAGTTTTATTTTAAAACCATGAAATACTCATGTATGTCGAACAAATCTTAAATGGTTTAAAAACAAAACCTTTTTAGCTTGAATTAATAATTTTTAGTTTAAATTTAAAACCAAAAAAAGAATTAAACCTCGCTCTCTCACATATTAATCCCTTTTGGTTTTAAAATAAAACCAAAATATTATTAAATGGCTCTCGCTCTTACATATTTTTTCGGCAACTCTTAACTTAAGAAATTTTGGTTTAAAATTAAAACCAGAAAGTTTTAAAGTGCGCTCACACTCTCTCAGCTGTGTCTGGCAAGACGGCAAATTTAGTAATTTTGGTTTTAAAAGTTTAAAAGTGCTATTAAACTGTAAAATCATAGAGAGCACATGGAAAATTTTCACAATGTTTCTCAAGGTAAAATACGACGCAAAAGTGCAATTTCTACAAATTTGTGAAGATATTAAAAGTGAAGAGATTGCGCCTGAAACAATTCTATTTGCATGTACGTACGTTTACCTATCAAAAGTGATTAAATGCAAAATGTTTGCCAAAAAGCCATTTGTATTTTTCTTTGTAGTTCTTGAAAAACTAAAAATCAATACAGATTGCGAAATTTCTTTGCATGATCGGGACGGAGCCGAGATTTGTGTGGACCAATTGTTGGGAGTCATATTGCAGTTCATGCACTGCAATTGCTTTTTTATAGAAATTCGAACTAACAATAATGACACTTCAACAAATGTGAAAGAATCGTCGAGTCACCTTATAAATCAGAAGGTAGGTATTTCATTATTTGCTATGCTTGCATTAAAAATGTCCTTCTTTACAAGGAACTTGAAACCTATTTAAAAAGCGGAGACATTTCAAATATTTTGAAGGAGTACGAAAGCAACAAGACTTTAACCGACAACTCTCGTCGCTCTTTGGTGCGCGAATCCGTAATTTTTTTGCGAAAAAATTGTGGAAACCTTCCAAAGCGTGAGGAAAAAATTGCTTTGGCAAAATCAATTATACAGCTTTTTCCGTCCTACAAGGTAGCAAATAGCAAATTTGAAGGAATTGTGAGTATGCACTTTTGATTTGTTAATTTTTTTGTGCCTTATGTTAACAATACGATTTTAGGATCTTTTTTACAACCCGGAATATAACACAGGTTATTTGGCTGCAAAATTGAAAAACTTAAAGCACAAGCTCACAAAATTCTCTGACGTAAGCAACAAAAAACTGAAATTGTCATCAGTTAGAGAGGAAGGCAAGGAAGAAGAACTTTCACAGGATGATCTAACATTTTTTAAAAATTGCGTTGTTGCAGATAATTTGCAGGTTGTAAAGGAAAAGCTGCGTGAAACAGTTAAGGCCAGGATACAGTTTTGCGCAACAGAACCTAACGTTTTAGAACGCTTTCCTATATTTTTGTACGATTCGTCGCTGGTAATATGTTCAATTATGTTTTTTTAAACAAATTCTTAAGATTGCAGTTCTTATAGATTGCATTTGACTTCGCTCTTCGTTACGGAGAAGTGGCATCCAAGAGTTTTTTGGACAACTGGAGCAAGTATGAAAGCTTTGTGACCGAGATATCGAGTGAGGCAATTGGAGGTTCTTCTTGGGACAGATTTTGTGACTGGTCTACTGAAGTATCACCATTTTTAAACCTGCTAAAACTGCTGCCATCCACCGGTCTTGGACGAGCTCGAAAGAAAGTAAAATTGCAACAATCAGTTGACAGCTTCATTTCTTTTCAAAATGTAATTATTTTTTAAAACTATATTTTTATACTTCCACTCACAATATTCACATTTATCCTTACAGCTCAATACGCCTGTAGCAGAGTATAAGGTTGAGTCGCACCAGCCAGTAATTTTAGCAGTTGGACAAAGCAAAAGCTCCTTAATTCAGTATTTTATAAACATCGATGGTAAAAAAATTAATGTTCCCGATAATTACAATTTCTGCCAGGTATTCGACTTATACTTTAAGAGTTTTTATGTTTTTAACATTGAATTCGACGCAGCTATAGTGAACTTTATGCAGTTCTTTGCAAAATTTCTCTACGGAATTGATAATCAAAAGAAGCTAACGTCAAGACTTATAGAAGTCCATTCGAAGTTTGAAAACAAATTCAAGGAACGCCTTGATTAAATTTGAGTGCAGAATGTCAAATTTTTGCTCTTTATGCGATAGGGAATTCGAAACAGTAAATTTTGTGATTTTTCATTTAAGAAATTAACATTTTTTAGCTGAGTCCCATGGCTTAAAATTAAGATGCGTATCCAATAAGAAATGTCAAAAAGTATTCTGTACATTTAGTTCACTAAGAAGGCATTCAACATCCTGCATTAAACGTAAAATTAAAGGTGAAAGTCCGATTAAGAAAAAAAAATTTTTTGAAAATAATGATGAGTTGCCCATGAATGAATCATGTGACCCAACAAATAAGAGCGAACAATTTAATTTTGATAATGACAAACACACAACTAATCCATATGAGTTGCCTTCAGCAAACAATTTAAACACTTTCTCAATTGCTTCTCAAAATTTGATATCATGCAATATTTCAGAAAAAAAGATCAGTGAGATGCTTTCAACTTTAGAGGGTCTGTTTCAAAGAAGCTTTATTGAGTTTAAAAATTTTTTATTTAGAAAACATACAGAGATAAATATGAATGATTTTGAAGCCACTTTCTCTGATTGGAGGGACACAATAACTCAAGACTTTAAGCAATACTCTACTAAATATAGAAGAGATAAAGACTGTAAGAAAAATGAATTATATGTCCCTCCGATTGCTTGGCCAATAGGAGGCCATTGGGTTGTTAAAAAAAAAAAGGAAAATTACATATAACAAAGCACTTTGTCCAGTCAACATTTCAATATATTTCTATTATTGCGACACTGGAAGCTCTTTTTAAAAACGATTCTTTTAAAGAATTATATTTTGCAAAAAACCACACTTGTGCTGAAAATATATTTTCCAGTTACTGTTGCTCTGAAAACTTTTTGAATTCCGGTTTTTTCCGAAAAGAAGTAAATGCTCTACAATTGCAAATTTTTTATGACGACTTTGAAATAGCAAATCCTTTAGGAAGTAAAGCCGGAATTCATAAGGTTGGAGCACTTTACTTTACAATATGTAACCTTCCTTTTCAGTACAATTCAAAATGTGAGAACATTCACTTAATTTCGCTTTTTTTGTGTAAAGACCTTAAAAATGAACACGTAAACTTCAATCATGTGTTACATCCGCTTGTTAATGATATACGAGCTCTCGAAAACGTTGGTGTCAAAGTAGACAGCGCTTTTTTAAAAGGCACCTTAGTAGCGATAGCTCACGATAATTTAGGGGCAAATACTTGTCTTGGCTTTGTAGCTTCTTTTCGCGCGGACCATTTCTGCAGATTTTGTAAAAGCAAAATCTATTAAGAACGCAAGCCGAATATAATGAAATGTTGTCCCTTAATATCGGAGTATCATCTTTAGATCACAAAACTACAAAAGGAATTAAAAGTGTATGTGAGATCAACAAATTGTCACATTACAAAATGTTTGAAAGCCTTAATGTTGACGCAATGCATGATATATTGGAAGGCGGTGTTCCTTTTATTTTAAAACTTTTTTTTTCAGAAACTTCTAGAATTCAAACATCTGACTTTAAACGAAATTAATGACAAAATAAAAAGTTTTAATTATGGATTTTTACAAAACACTTGCATTCCTCCAAAAATCACGCTGGACAAAAAATGCCGGACCTCTATTGGCTTGTCTGCTTCGCAGAATTTGTGTTTAATTTTGCATTTTCCTTTAATTTTTTTTTGACTTTTATGACAAAATGCCACATTTCTGGGAAGGTATTACTTCTCTGCTTCGGGTTTTAAGAACAGTCCTTTCTACCGTCGTTAAGCAAGAACATATCGACTCACTTCGAAGCGATATAGAACTACATTTGAAATGTATTGTCGAAGTTTACCAAAAAACCCTACTCCCCAAACATCATTTTTAGACACATTACGCGACAGTGTTTAAAAGAATAGGTCCACTGATTCATACATGGGCTATGAGGTACGAAGCAAAGCATCGTGAATTCATTAGGGATGTGCCAATTATCAACAATTACAAAAACATATGCAAGACCCTTGCTATAAGATATCAAAAAAGAATGAGTGTTGCTTGGGAGAATATGACATTTAAAAATGATTTTATTTTTCACAAAATGTACACTCTCCTTTTTGAAGATTTAGATGTAAGCGCTCAAAACTATTTTTTGCAAAAGTTTAGTTGCAACGAAATTACTAAAATTTTGATAACAAATAAATTTGAATGTAAATTTGGTTATATGTACAAAATAGAATTTATAATATATTTAAGAAAAGAAGTCGAATACCTAACGTTTGGCAAAATCGTGGATATTTATGTAATAAATAACGACGTTTATTTACGTTTAGAAACTTTTGTAAGCAAACACTTCGACTTGGTCGCACATTGTTACGAAATTTCACCAAGAAATGCTTTTGAAATAGTTCGCTTTACTGATTTGCAGAACAAAGGACCTTACGAATTTCATGTTATTAAAAATAAAATGCTTTTATTAGTTCCCAATCTATTAATTGAATAAAAAGTTACTAAATATTTTGATAAAACTTGAAAAACTGTTTTTTTTTATTTGGGCTTAGGTTTGGAACTATAATACGGATAATTTTAATCCAGTTTTGGATTTAAATTTAATCCAATTTTGGTATAAATTTGAATCTAATTTTTGACTAAAATTAAATACTAAAATGAGATCAATTTGAAACCTCTTGGATTCAATTTTAAACTATTTTGGTTTTAGTTTTAATCCGGAAAAGTTTACTTTTAAAACTAAAATGAGATCAATTTAAAACCTCTTGGATTCAATTTTAAACTATTTTGGTTTTAGTTTTAATCCGGAAAAGTTTACTTTTAAAACTAAAATGAGATCAATTTAAAACCTCTTGGATTCAATTTTAAACTATTTTGGTTTTAGTTTTAATCCGGAAAAGTTTACTTTTAAAACTAAAATGAGATCAATTTAAAACCTCTTGGATTCAATTTTAAACTATTTTGGTTTTAGTTTTAATCCGGAAAAGTTTACTTTTAAAACCAAAAATGGTTTTGATTTTACTCCAATGATTTTAATTCAATGACAAGAATATTTATCTCCCGAATTTTCTCTCTCTCATTTTTTTATTTTTTTAATCCAAAATGGTTTTAATTTAAAACCATATCTGATTGTTCTATATAAAAACCAAAATGGTTTTAATTTCAAACTAAATTTTTTACTGTGCGTTTCGATTTTTCCCTTTGAATTAATAACTTGGGATTATAAATATCAGATAACTTTTAAGCAACTTCTTTCTTTTGTAAAAGCAATCAATTTTTGTTCTCAATAAAGAGTTTTTGTATCGATAAACTTATTAGGCGTTTTGACTTTTCCCTTTGAGAAAATAACATGGGATTATAAATATCAGATAACTTTTAAGCAACTTCTTTCTTTTGTAAAAGCAATCAATTTTTGTTCTCAATAAAGAGTTTTTGTATCGATAAACTTATTAGGCGTTTCGACTTTTCCCTTTGAGAAAATAACATGGGATTATTGTAACATGATTGCATTATTTTAGTAATGATGAATTCATTACTTTAAGTGACTGACATCCAAATATCATATGTCACACTAAATGCACTCATGCTAAATTGTGAAAAGTTATTTGAAACCCATTCTTTTCCAACGTGGGAAAATATATAAAATACACACAAACATGTATTTTAATTAGGCTAAGCTAAATTCTCATAAGTAGTATATAAGGTAGAATAATTTATAATTTAAGAACAATTAAAAAATAAACACAGTGAAGAGTGCAACTCGATTGCACCTTCCATAGAAATAAAACAGAAAGAAATTGTTTTTATTTACATGGCGATCCTGCCAGCTACAGGCTTTTGGAGTGCTCAAATATAAAGCACCCAAAGCAAAATTATTAATAGTCCTTTGGAGTTCTAAATTAAAAAGCACCCAAAGTGTGAAATATTAAATTTTAAACCAATTCCTGGCGGACAGCCAAGTCTCCGCCAGATGCCTAAAGAAGGTCCACAACCGTTGACCTTGGAAGAATACAGGGCGAGGACTGGAAGAAAAAAAAATCAACTTGAAGAACCAAAAACACCAACAGTAAAAAAAGCCAAGCGCAGAGGAGGACTACTCTGCAGATTAAAACGAGAACGGGCGCTCTTATTGAGGGAAGTACATAGACAACCACCACCCAGCTGGAAAGACGCAACAAAACTCTGGGAAAGAATATATGAACTAGAGCAGCTAATTAAATTAAAAATAAACCCTAAAATTAAGTAAAAAAAAAAAAAAAATGTTAATAAAATAATAAATTGTAATAAAACAATTAAAATAAATTTTTAAAAACTACTAATAAAAACCTCAAATTGTTGTAAAAGAATGTCCATAGAACAACATTTTGTTATATGAACATTCTTATGAAAACGGAGGTGTAACATGATTGCATTATTTTAGTAATGATGAATTCATTACTTTAAGTGACTGACATCCAAATATCATATGTCACACTAAATGCACTCATGCTAAATTGTGAAAAGTTATTTGAAACCCATTTTTTTCCAACGTGGGAAAATATATAAAATACACACAAACATGTATTTTAATTAGGCTAAGCTAAATTCTCATAAGTGTATATAAGGTAGAATAATTTATAATTTAAGAACAATTAAAAAATAAACACAGTGAAGAGTGCAACTCGATTGCACCTTCCATAGAAATAAAACAGAAAGAAATTGTTTTTATTTACATTATAAATATCAGATAACTTTTAAGCAACTTCTTTCTTTTGTAAAAGCAATCAATTTTTGTTCTCAATAAAGAGTTTTTGTATCGATAAACGTATTAGGCGTTTCGAGTTTTCCCTTTGAATTAATAACTTGGGATTATAAATATCAGATAACTTTTAAGCAACTTCTTTCTTTTGTAAAAGCAATCAATTTTTGTTCTCAATAAAGAGTTTTTGTATCGATAAACTTATTAGGCGTTTCGATTTTTCCCTTTGAATTAATAACTTGGGATTATAAATATCAGATAACTTTTAAGCAACTTCTTTCTTTTGTAAAAGCAATCAATTTTTGTTCTCAATAAAGAGTTTTTGTATCGATTAACTTATTAGGCGTTTCGATTTTTCCCTTTGAATTAATAACTTGGGATTATAAATATCAGATAACTTTTAAGCAACTTCTTTCTTTTGTAAAAGCAATCAATTTTTGTTCTCAATAAAGAGTTTTTGTATCGATAAACGTATTAGGCGTTTCGAGTTTTCCCTTTGAATTAATAACTTGGGATTATAAATATCAGATAACTTTTAAGCAACTTCTTTCTTTTGTAAAAGCAATCAATTTTTGTTCTCAATAAAGAGTTTTTGTATCGATAAACGTATTAGGCGTTTCGAGTTTTCCCTTTGAATTAATAACTTGGGATTATAAATATCAGATAACTTTTAAGCAACTTCTTTCTTTTGTAAAAGCAATCAATTTTTGTTCTCAATAAAGAGTTTTTGTATCGATAAACTTATTAGGCGTTTCGATTTTTCCCTTTGAATTAATAACTTGGGATTATAAATATCAGATAACTTTTAAGCAACTTCTTTCTTTTGTAAAAGCAATCAATTTTTGTTCTCAATAAAGAGTTTTTGTATCGATTAACTTATTAGGCGTTTCGACTTTTCCCTTTGAGAAAATAACATGGGATTATAAATATCAGATAACTTTTAAGCAACTTCTTTCTTTTGTAAAAGCAATCAATTTTTGTTCTCAATAAAGAGTTTTTGTATCGATTAACTTATTAGGCGTTTTGACTTTTCCCTTTGAGAAAATAACATGGGATTATAAATATCAGATAACTTTTAAGCAACTTCTTTCTTTTGTAAAAGCAATCAATTTTTGTTCTCAATAAAGAGTTTTTGTATCGATAAACTTATTAGGCGTTTCGACTTTTCCCTTTGAGAAAATAACATGGGATTATAAATATCAGATAACTTTTAAGCAACTTCTTTCTTTTGTAAAAGCAATCAATTTTTGTTCTCAATAAAGAGTTTTTGTATCGATAAACTTATTAGGCGTTTCGACTTTTCCCTTTGAGAAAATAACATGGGATTATAAATATCAGATAACTTTTAAGCAACTTCTTTGTTTTGTAAAAGCAATCAATTTTTGTTCTCAATAAAGAGTTTTTGTATCGATAAACTTATTAGGCGTTTCGATTTTTCCCTTTGAATAAATAACTTGGGATTATAAATATCAGATAACTTTTAAGCAACTTCTTTGTTTTGTAAAAGCAATCAATTTTTGTTCTCAATAAAGAGTTTTTGTATCGATAAACTTATTAGGCGTTTCGACTTTTCCCTTTGAGAAAATAACATGGGATTATAAATATCAGATAACTTTTAAGCAACTTCTTTCTTTTGTAAAAGCAATCAATTTTTGTTCTCAATAAAGAGTTTTTGTATCGATAAACGTATTAGGCGTTTCGAGTTTTCCCTTTGAATTAATAACTTGGGATTATAAATATCAGATAACTTTTAAGCAACTTCTTTCTTTTGTAAAAGCAATCAATTTTTGTTCTCAATAAAGAGTTTTTGTATCGATAAACGTATTAGGCGTTTCGAGTTTTCCCTTTGAATTAATAACTTGGGATTATAAATATCAGATAACTTTTAAGCAACTTCTTTCTTTTGTAAAAGCAATCAATTTTTGTTCTCAATAAAGAGTTTTTGTATCGATAAACTTATTAGGCGTTTCGATTTTTCCCTTTGAATTAATAACTTGGGATTATAAATATCAGATAACTTTTAAGCAACTTCTTTCTTTTGTAAAAGCAATCAATTTTTGTTCTCAATAAAGAGTTTTTGTATCGATTAACTTATTAGGCGTTTCGACTTTTCCCTTTGAGAAAATAACATGGGATTATAAATATCAGATAACTTTTAAGCAACTTCTTTCTTTTGTAAAAGCAATCAATTTTTGTTCTCAATAAAGAGTTTTTGTATCGATAAACTTATTAGGCGTTTTGACTTTTCCCTTTGAGAAAATAACATGGGATTATAAATATCAGATAACTTTTAAGCAACTTCTTTCTTTTGTAAAAGCAATCAATTTTTGTTCTCAATAAAGAGTTTTTGTATCGATAAACTTATTAGGCGTTTCGACTTTTCCCTATATAGAAGAAATTGAAATAAGAATTGAAAATAACATTGTGCACATAGGACGTGATGATAATTCATCGAAACAAGATTCGATTATGAAGAAATCACGTACCCAAAAAGATAAAAGTGATGGCAGATATCGCCATGTGGGGAGCAACCAGGTCAATTAATAAGGCAAGCTTCCCATTTGCAATGATGTTGGTTATTGCTCGCAGATGTGAAGGCTAAAGGACATTCTTCTGTACGGCCACCACCCCAAATACAGCAGTGGAAAGGAGCAAAATACATGAAAGAATTAAGGAAATTGATTTCTCTGGTGCCTGTGCCTACCGCTTTTGGATGCTTGCTTGCAGGGTGACCTGTTTAAAACATTGCTGGCAACCCAAAATGAATTTGTTGACAGGTCCAGTAATTGGGCGCGGATTTTATCCAAACTAAACGCTGTTAAGGAGTCAATTATGAACAGGATAAAAAAAGATCAGACTGTTGCCTTTGGCACTACTGATTGGTTCAATTATGATGCTCGAGAGGGATATGGCCCACGTGTTGAAGGAGTTCCTTCATTGAACGGTATTTATTTTTATGGACAAGAAGAAAAGTCTTTTATTTTTTACTTTATGTTTTATCAATTATTGTCAATCATTTTAACCCTTTTTACAGATTATTGTATTGATTTAGTAATAGTTAAAAAACAAATTTGTTTAACAAAAGAACTAAGTACAAATATTTATATAAATTATAAAAATATAAAAAGGAATTAACTAATTCAAAAAATATAAAATGTAAAAAGGAACTAAGCAAATTCATTTAATATCACTTTTCTGTAATTGAGGCAAGATTCCAGGTAATTAACAAGGGAACCAAAATTAAAGGCATCCCCATTCAGAATATTTAGAACGTCGAGTAGGTTTAGTTGATGTTTATTGAAAAATGTACTTCTAAATCCACTATAAATGGGGCATGTTCCAATAAAGTGTAGAGTATTTTCCGTTGCGTCTAGATTGCAGAGAGTGCAGATTCCGTCGGATGTACTTTTAAAAGATCTAGCATTTATATCCAACAGTCCTCCTCTTGCTCTTATCAATAGACTTATCGCACGAGACGAGAGTTCCGTAGAAGTGATTTGAAGTAAAGAATAATTTAATTGTGAGTATAAGTCATGAAACTGAGAGTTTCTAGCGTCGGCAATAAAGGTTTGATATTCATAAATTTTAACAAGTGGTAAAATTGATTTGCAATGTTTGCTTAGTGGTACAGAATTATTATGTGGCATAAAATTAATTTTAGCACACAATTTCGTCCAATCCTCAGCCCAAAAAGTTTGTTTAGCGATTATTATTTCTGCAAGCTTTCGAAGTAATCTGTCGCAAGGCATGTTAAGAACTTTGTTGATGTAATCAAAATGCAATTTTAACGTATCTACATATGTATAAAGAGTTTAAACCCGTTTCCAAAAAGAGCATATAGTTTGGAGTGTTGCTAGGTAAAAGTAACATCTTTTTAATAAAAAATCTAAATAGTTTTTCAACTATTTCGTATTTCATGTAACCACATACTTGGGCTCCGTAAAACATGATTGACCGAGATACTTGATATCAAACAGACATTTTCAACCCCTTACCACCATGAAACAATAGGCTCGGTAGAAAGAAATCACAGAGTCCTCAATGAATTCTTGCTAACGACAGCAAATGACTATGAATGGGATAAGTGGATAAAATACTTTACGTTTGCCTACAACACGGCACCACACATAGGCACTGGTTACACGCCATTTGAACTGGTATATGGTAAATTACCATGTTTACCATCAGAATTCAATAATACAGAAGAAACCAAAATCTATAACTACGATGATTATTCAAAAGAATTGAAACAAAAACTTAAGTTTTCTTTAGAAAGAGCTAAAGAACTAACAATAAAGACAAAAGAAAAGAGAATACAAGACAATAAATATAATAATAGATTAAATTTAAATATAGGAGATTTAGTTTTAATAAAAGTAGAGAATAGAAAGAAAAACCAAAGCCCATACAAAGGCCCATATAAGATAATTAGACATAACGGTGTAAACACCATATAAGATTATAATGGAGTTGAAAAAGAATTCCATAACAACCAACTAAAACCATACATAGCATTAAGTACCAATAATTAAGTACATTATATTAAATACTATATACAAATAGACATTAAGAATCACAAAATTATAAAAATGCTTTATATAAACAAAAAAAAAAATTATAAAACTGTATAACATTGACGGTACTATGAAAATATCAAGAAAAATCAATCCCCTAATTTTTCTCTTAGCGGTGAGGGTGTAGTGTACCTTATAAGTTGCCACCGCATACCCTTAGACCACTCTGATAATAACATATGCCAACTAAAACAGAGTAGGGTATTTTACTAGATCAAATAACGGCAAACTGACTGACAACAAATATAAAAACAAAACTGATCAATCTAAATTGAGTGAAGAATGTAATTTAGTGCATTCCAAACTCAAAACATTCTGATTGGGCAAGAACAATTGCAGGGAGTAAATCAATAATATTTAAATGATTAATATTGACATTTTCATAATACCGACAGAGAAAAACATAGCTCTGTCGATAATTAGGATAAGTTAGAACGGCTAAGCCAAAATCTCAAACATGGTATATAAGCACTTGTAAATTTAAATTAAATCAGACTTGAAAATAAACAACTAAAAATTGGCAATTACTTGCCTTGTGTTTTAATTTGAGAGGCTCAATCTTTCCGGCAGTTCTTTTGAACGCCTATTCACTGGCTGAAACCCTGACAGCTGTTTAATAACCAAGGGTTATAGGGAAAACAAATATTAATCCTCCACACGGCGATTCTGCCTTTACTATCATTAATCCTCCACATGGCAATCCTGTCAGATTAAAACCTCCACAAAATATCAGATAACTTTTAAGCAACTTCTTTCTTTTGTAAAAGCAATCAATTTTTGTTCTCAATAAAGAGTTTTTGTATCGATAAACTTATTAGGCGTTTCGACTTTTCCCTTTGAGAAAATAACATGGGATTATAAATATCAGATAACTTTTAAGCAACTTCTTTCTTTTGTAAAAGCATGTAGTGTACCTCATAAGTTGCCACCGCTTACCCTTAAACTACTCTTAAATCTATATATACCAACCTAAATAGAGTAGGGTAATTATGCAAGATCAAATAACGGCATTTACCAATCGACATACATTGATTGGAATGAAAGTTAATTGGGGTATGAGTATGATAAAAACAAACACACAATTCTACTCAATAAGAATTGTAAATTGAGTGACAAATAGGAATGAGTGTAATCACAAATGTTCCTATTGGTCAAAACAATTGTAATCAGGGTAATTATGCATATGTCCATAATATCGACAAAGACAACTAGAACTTTAACAATAAGTAGAATACGTAAGAAAGGCTAAGTTAAAAATTCATGTTTAGTATTTAAGTGCATGTAAATCAAAAATAAAACAGACTTGAAATTACAATACTAAATCGGCAACAACCTGCCTTGTGTTTAATTGAAAGCCTCACCAATAATTCGGCAGTTCTTTTGAACGCCTTAATTAACAGCTGAAACCCTGACAGCTATTTAAAATAACCAAGGGCTATAGGGAAATTATACAAACATACACACAATACATTACATAGCGAGCCTACAGATCCTCACACATTACATGGCGATCCTGCGGACTACGAACTGATCCTGATAACCTTAAACCAGCGAAATTTTTTATAACCCTACAATAATAGATGTCCGTGGAAGTGGACGAAATTTTTGCGCGCTGGACGCTTTATTTAGACACCAAAAAAGAAGAAAAGTACGAGCCAGAGCCGGCAAATCAAGATGCACCTCCATATGAACCACTCCCAGTCAATGCGGGACCAAGGCCAATTACGATAGATGAGTACAGAAAACGTCAACAAAATAAACCAGCAGTACAGACAACAATAATTAAGAAGAAAAAGAAACGAGCAGGGAAGCAGTACCAGAGGAGGAAGGAACTGGCGATACTATACAGGAACCTTAATTTGGCAACAGAGAAGGCAACGCAAGGAGTTATAAGATCGGAGATAAGGAGTTTCAAAAATAAACATTTTTAAAAATCAAGTTTTTAAAAAAAAATATATATTTATAATTAGAATTTGTAATATTAATATGGTCAAGCCAGAAATCCAATAGTAAAAAAAAAAAAAAAAATATATATATATATATGTACATTTATTTACTTCATAATTAAACAAATAAAATCATTAATAGAATATTATCAAGATGGCATGGTGGAAGAACATTCTAAAAGCAATTCCACTAGTTTTTGCAGGATACGAGGTAGGAAAGAATGAAAACCATGAAAGCGAACAGAACAATCAGCAAAACAGACTTGAAATTACAATACTAAATCGGCAACAACCTGCCTTGTGTTTAATTGAAAGCCTCACCAATAATTCGGCAGTTCTTTTGAACGCCTTAATTAACAGCTGAAACCCTGACAGCTATTTAAAATAACCAAGGGCTATAGGGAAATTATACAAACATACACACAATATATTACATAGCGAGCCTACAGACCCTCACACATTACAAGCAATCAATTTTTGTTCTCAATAAAGAGTTTTTGTATCGATAAACTTATTAGGCGTTTCGATTTTTCCCTTTGAATAAATAACTTGGGATTATAAATATCAGATAACTTTTAAGCAACTTCTTTGTTTTGTAAAAGCAATCAATTTTTGTTCTCAATAAAGAGTTTTTGTATCGATAAACTTATTAGGCGTTTCGATTTTTCCCTTTGAATAAATAACTTGGGATTATAAATATCAGATAACTTTTAAGCAACTTCTTTCTTTTGTAAAAGCAATCAATTTTTGTTCTCAATAAAGAGTTTTTGTATCGATAAACTTATTAGGCGTTTCGACTTTTCCCTTTGAGAAAATAACATGGGATTATAAATATCAGATAACTTTTAAGCAACTTCTTTCTTTTGTAAAAGCAATAAATTTTTGTTCTCAATAAAGAGTTTTTGTATCGATAAACTTATTAGGCGTTTCGACTTTTCCCTTTGAGAAAATAACATGGGATTATAAATATCAGATAACTTTTAAGCAACTTCTTTGTTTTGTAAAAGCAATCAATTTTTGTTCTCAATAAAGAGTTTTTGTATCGATAAACTTATTAGGCGTTTCGATTTTTCCCTTTGAATAAATAACTTGGGATTATAAATATCAGATAACTTTTAAGCAACTTCTTTCTTTTGTAAAAGCAATCAATTTTTGTTCTCAATAAAGAGTTTTTGTATCGATAAACTTATTAGGCGTTTCGACTTTTCCCTTTGAGAAAATAACATGGGATTATAAATATCAGATAACTTTTAAGCAACTTCTTTCTTTTGTAAAAGCAATAAATTTTTGTTCTCAACCATCGTGTAGTGTGCACAAACATATAGCGTACCACACTAAGTCGATAACGCAGGCACACTGCATAATTGTAACTACAAGTGTCAACTACAATAAAATAAATATCAATTGACATCACTTGTAGTTGAAGGCATGTTAACCAAGCATTGAGTGACTTACTTATTATTGACTGAACATAATGAAATACTCTGTGATTGGTTAACATGCAACTGTATTCATATTCCTTAGATATCTACATGGTACCGAAAGAGTCAAAATATATAATTATGATAAGCTAAGTTAGTAAAACTAAACGGTATTCTCATAAGCAGTATATAAACCCTTGATTTTACATTATAAAACAGACTTAAACATACAACCAAATCGGCACTAGCTGCCTTAGTTATGTTATTTTTGTCTCAGAAGCTTTTGGCAGTTGTTTTGAACGCCTAATTTATTGGCTGGAACCCTTACAGCTTGCAATAACAGAGGGTTATAGGGAATTTAAGTTATTTAGTTATACACACCACATGACAGACTTAACTCCTATAACACCACATGGCGATCCTGCAGACCCCCACCATGTGTATCAGTCAGTTTTCGGTTAACTGTTACTTAAACCGGATTAGCCTAGCAGATTACGTGTCTACCGTGGGGACTTTGGACTTGCAAAACAACTTTCTACTACAAAATTTGAAAAATCAACGAAATAATTAGCCGTTTGGAAGAGTATCTGGTTGAACAATACATTCCGGAATCAGTACCTCACACAGTACCAAGGTATGAACCTTTACCAACAAATGCCGGCCCGAAAGCCATAACACTACAAGAGTATAAGAGAAAACAGAGAAAAGACCACATCGAACAGACAAAAGTGGAAGTAAAAGCAAAGAAAAAACGAGCAGGTAAACAGTTCCAAAGAAGAAAGAATTTGGCGTTTCAACTTTTCCAATGAGTAAATAATTTGGCATTATAAATATCAGATAACTTTTAAGCAACTTCTTTTTTTTCTAAAAGCAATCAATTTTTGTTCTCAATAAAGAGTTTTTGTTTCGATAAATTTATTAGGCGTTTCGACTTTTCCAATGAGTAAATAACTTGGGATTTTAAATATCAGATAACTTTTAAGCAACTTCTTTCTTTCGTAAAAGCAATCAATTTTTGTTCTCAATAAAGAGTTTTTGTATCGATTAATATATTAGGCGTTTCGACTTTTCCCTTTGAGTAAATAACTTGGGTTTATAAATATCAGATAACTTTTAAGCAACTTCTTTCTTTTGTAAAAGCAATCAATTTTTGTTCTCAATAAAGAGTTTTTGTATCGATAAACTTATTAGGCGTTTCGAATTATGGAACGCCCCGTTCCCACAAAACAATATTTAGGAAGTTTTTTATTTTTATTATTTATTTATTTATTATTATTTATGCTTAGAGATGGGATTCTACCCGGTATTTACCCGATGTATGGGTAAATACCCGGTAAATACTGGGTAAATACCTTTTTGGGATTTTTTTTTTTTTTTTTTTTGGGTATTTATAAAAAGCATTTCAAATACAGCAAACTTCATAAACAATGCCAAACATAAACACAATTTCCAGTTAGTAATTACAGAAACTATTTAATGAAACGTCAAATGGTATAACTGCGCAACTGAAGTCAGAAAGATACTTACATCTGCAGTGCGACGGGTGGAGCAACATTCGTAGTGAAGGTGTATTAAACTTTCTAATTTCTAAGCCAAAGATTATTTTTATTCGCAGTTTGGCAACATAAAACAACAATCATACTTCTGCTTTTTTAAAGAGAAATTATCAACGTCATGAAGGAAACATGTTAATTTTGACTGGTGATAGTGCAAAAAATATGCAAGGTGCATTTAATATAGTTAGAAATATATTATATCCCCGCGTAGAACCTCTAAATTGTGTAGCCCATTTACTCAATTTAATAAGTGATGATTTCTTAAAATGCTCTACTTTAACTTCATCCGACTATCTAATTGCGATGCAGTTTATTTATGATATGGGTACCAATTTTAATATAAATGTAATGGTGGACCAAGCAAACTATAATGCCAGAGAGGATTTGTGGGCTAAAAATTTTGGAAAGAAGAAATATATCCTTCTACATGAAGGAATAGTATTTTCCTGTCAACAGAATTGAGCAGAATAGCGGTTCGTAAATTGACTGCTCATACACTTTAATTTAAATTCATTTGACCAATCACCTTCCACTTCCACTGGTATCGCGCATTCTACACCTAACACTTCATTAAATAATTATTTAAAAATAATTTATGTTCGAAGTGAAAGTGACGATGACAGTGATTTCGATTAATGTAATGTAATTTTGCAAAAATAAATATTTCTATACATATATAATTATTGTCTTAAGTTTTTCTTTTTCAACTGCTCTATAAAGCATTTTTATTTGTTGAATTTATTATGAAATGCACTACATTTTGGTGCACAATGCATTTTTTCGTCAAATTTCCTAGAAACTAGTTTATACCCATCTTGTAGGTGAATACCAGGGTATTTAATCATTTTTTACCCAATTTACTCATTTTATTAATTGGGTAATTACCCATTTCCCATCTCTATTTATGCTGACTGCCTGAAGGCAGCATTTTTCGCATCCGATTACTAGCAAGTTACTACGAATAAACATAAATATAAAGAATCCAGTTATAGTGAAACTGCTGCTTATATACTTCAACATGTTAGATATGGTAAGGGGGAGGTTCAGTCAACTCAGTACCCTGTCCGTGACAGTCATGTTTTTAATATCCCCTGAATATATTTACCCTTGTAGGAATGTATGTATGTGTGTGAATGTAGTGAGATGGATGGATGCAATATGTATAATGGGAATGCAAGAGTAATGGTGTTTTCTTTTCTACAAAAAAATGTGACATTTTATTTAAATAAATGCAATTTGGTGTCTGTTTCTTAAAAATTTAACTCCCGAAAAGGGTGAGTTTTTTAGAATAAAGCACCAAATTGCATTTTTTTTAAATAAAATGTCACATTTTTTGTAGAAAAGAAAACACCATAAGTATTAATGATTTTAGGTGAATGTATATTAGGTAGAAAATAATGAGAGGCTGACCAGGAGTAAATGAGATTAGGTATGTATGTGTATACTTGCGTGTTTCCTAGGTGGGATGAAGTGTGATATGACGATGATGATGATGATCTTAGGGAGAGCAGCTGCAGAGTAATTCCTTTTGGAAGGTAAAGTGCGGGCGAAAATAAACTGCCTTGGATGGGAGTGGAATTGCTGTTGGAAACCTTAAGCGAATTTCCTTTTACACCCAATCGGTGCAATAAAAAGTCCAGTGGGGAATTTAAGTTTTGACTTCACAAAGATTATTTTTTATTTCCAGTTTAAGGTTTATAATAATGATGTTTTAATTAAGTTTCCTTTAAAACTAACTTTAAGTAATTAATTTATCTCAATTTAAAAGTAAGTAGTGAATAGTTCAAGTAATCAATTATAAGTGAAAGAGTTTAAGCTATTTACCAACCACGAAGGCTAGGTAGATAGAAAAAGATGGCTACATTGACATGGCGGGAAAGATGACAATTAAATTGTTAACTTATCCGTGCAATGGCATTAGCTTTAATTCATTTTAAGTAAAGATACAGATGTTTTCAAACTGTAGATATTAAATTCATTAAGTTTACAAATTAGACGTTATTTCAGATTCAAATTAAAAGGCAAAATATAAGTATAAATATCAAATATAAAATGATGAACACGTTATGCTAGTTTGAACATCCCCCATGGTTTGATCTGCGGAAACAACAAGTCCAATAGAACCAATAAGGCCTTGTGTTCTAATTGAAATCAGCTGAAACCCTGACAGCTAGGAAAAATAACCAATAACCATACAATTCAAAACCATTACACTGAGCTCCTGTTCAAAGACGATCCTGATGTAGCCTTATTTAACAACATGTTGGACATTTGCGCATATAACGCTTTTGTTATCTATACTGTCATTGACGCTGAATGGAACAAACAAAAACACTTTCGACGTCGTCGTTTTTTAGGAGAATTAGGCAATTCCCTTGTGCATGACCAAATATCACGTCGTTCCATAATGCCGAGAAGTAGTTTTGCCAAGTCAACTTGGGTCTCTTAAGAGGGGCCGATGCTATGTATGCCCCCAACGTTCATCCAGTACAAAATATTCAAATAAATGTACTAACTGCAATAATTTTATTTCTAAAAGCCATTCAAATGTAATATTTTCATGTGAAAACTGTAAAAATGATACATAATTTAATGTTTTTTATAATAAAATACTTTTGGGCAAATTTGACCTACTTACACCTTATACGTAATTTTTTTTAACACAGGATAAGGGTTAAGTAAAATAAAAGAGAATTTGTAGTGTACCTCATAAGTAATAACGGCCAGAACTGACTGAAGACTAACGACTAATACAAACAAGGCTGATCAATCAGAATGTAAGTGAATGACACTAAATTGAGTGAAAAATGTAATTGAGTGTATTCCAATCTCAAAACACTCTGATTGGTGGGAACAATCGCGAAGGGAGTAAATTATTGATATTTGACAATTGATATTGATATTTTCATAGTACCGACCAGAGATCAGCAATGAATCGTTTTTTCGCTACTCATGCTGACTCATCCAATTGTAAGTATAAGTGCGTAGAAATCATTTAAACTAAACTACTCTGATTCACTCATACTCACAAGAGAAATATTTATGAGTGCGACGTCGACATTATACGCATACTCATAAATAATCATAGCTTGATAATTTCAAGAAAATACTTACAATACTCACAATGATTCAAATCATTTAGCTTATCCATTTACTGTTTTAACACAACAGAGAAAACACAAAACTTAATAATCAGCGCTGCCAGATAAATTTGCCGAAAAATCGTCCACTTCATACATGTAACTTTAGTAAACTGTAATTGCCAAATCGTCACTCTGCTATTTTGGGGACAAATCTGGCCGCCTCGCATTTTGCTTCGCCTTATACACATTGAGTTGAGTAGATTCTAAATCAAACACTACAAATGTTGATAAGTATGAGTACGATGAATAAAATGAAACTTTTGAGTGAATATGAGTTTGAATATATTGGAATAAGTATGAGTGCGTATAAGTACAAGAATTTATGAGTCATGATTTAGCTCTACTCATTTTTTCACTACTCATTGCTGATCTCTGGTACCGACAGAGAAAAAAATAGCTCTGTCAATAATTAGAATAAGTTAGAACAGCTAAGCCAAAATCTCATACATAGTATATACGTTTCTGTAAAATTAAATAAAACTAGACTTGAAATCCCAAAACCAATCTGGCAGTAACTTGCCTTAGTTTTATTCAAGACTCAGAAATAATTCGGCAGTTCTTTTGAACGCCTAAATTACCAGATGAAACCCTGACAGCTATTAAAAATAACCAAGGGCTATAGGGACTAAAGCACGCTAAAACACACCAGCACCTCAACATTACAATATATATATATATATATATATATATATATATATATACATATATATATATACATATATATATATAAAGTTTATATTTATTATTTACTCAGATGACACTGAAATTTAAAGTGATTTATACCTGCATCACGTTTTCTGTAAATGAAGTGTTAAAACTTTTCATTGTTTACCACCTTCATTGACAACCGAGTCCACAGAAATGGCACATAAAAACTGTTCGATACTATCGATAGTTTTAAAGCTAACTATCGAAAAAATCGATTGGGCCGACTATCGATAGTTTTGCGCTCTACTTACTCGTTTTTTATTTTTGAAATAAAATCTTAAATAGCGGTTCCTAATGAAAAATATTGTGTAACAAGGACCGGAAAAGATAGACTTGTATCTGAAGTTTACTTAAAAAAAATATATGTATACCGTTCAAGAGGCCTAAGCTTATTCTTTCTAAATATGTAAAATAGGTTTGTATTCAACTAAGTTACAGGGTGATTTTGGGGTGTTTTGAAAATTCCAAAAACAGACTGTTGTTGTACTGAACAGTTCCTTCCAGAAAAATGGTAAAATATACCAGGTTTTTTTTGTACTTTTTTTGTCTCACTGTGTAAGCAACAATTATTTTTTTTACAGTTGAGTCATTTTGGTAAGTTTTCGCCAAAGATGGGCACTTTGCAGTGCCAGTACTTCTTCAGTATTTTTTTTTACTGGTACTGCACTTGAATTTTCATTACCAGTATATTTTAACTGATTACTGAAAAAAATCAGTACTCAGTAAATTTTACTGATTACTGGAAAAAAAATCAGTATTCAGTAAATTTTACTGATTACTGAAACAAAAAAATTCAGTAATCAGTAAAGTTTACTGAATACTGAAAAAAACTACAGTAATCAGTAAATTTTACTGAATACTCAATCAATAAACACATAAATAAAAAATATTAAATAAATTAAAACAAACACATAAATCTAAACAAACAAAAACAATCAAACAAATCGAAACAAACAAAATTAAACTAGTGGTAAAATAAATAAATTTGTAATTTTAAAGTTAAAACATTCTCATTGCTTTTATCAGACAACCACCAAGTAAGTAAGTATATTCAATCGCTTTGAATACAATATTAGCTGATATACAACACCGCTCTTGTACCCTACACACCTATATTACATTTCGTGTAATAAATAAATTTCATTATCTACTTCGGTCACGCCAAGTGGAAACAACAATTTTTCAATTTACGATTGAGAATTTGTTTATGGTCCTTCGAACCGGATATGAAACAGTGACCTATGGATTTACAGTCCAGTCCAGTCTCTGGAAGAGTAAGACACGAGAAAATGGTCCAGGGGATATATCTTAACTGGCTCGGGGACTTGGACGTCCAAGAATCAATCCAAGTATCATACCACCTTCCCAGAGCAAAGGTTGTCCAGTTCTACTCGCATTCACCCGTTCCATGTTTGTTAACTTTACAATGGGCGGAGAAGTCGGGATCGACAAAGCTCACAAAATCTCCGGACGAACTAATATTTTTGAGGGGCCAGCAGTCGCGCAGGGGCGTACAAATCCACAAACAAACAGACTTGGATAAAATAACTATCTGCACGACTGTGGACGCGACCAGATACCTACCCTCGGTCATTCACAACATGGGATCCAGCGGTAGCAGGGTTATATTCCCTTGGTTATCTCCGGAGGGATACCAGTCCACTCAATTACACCCGTAGGACACGACTCAACCCAAGTCCTACCTAATGTCTAAGACTATCACTGTCTCTGAAAACGACCCCTCGACGTTACCCACAACGAAGAAGCGATAATGAGACTGCATGTGTCCAAACTAAACCCCGTTCGGAAAACGCAGGATCGAGCCCCAAGGTAGAAATTGGAGCTATAACCCGTCCCAGCGCCCCACAAATCAGTACCCTGTCAACAACATCGACTTCAGGGATGAACCCAGTTCTAAAGGCAGACTACGTCGACTCGTCGGCAAAGGTCACGGCTATGGAACCGCTGTTAAGCTAAAAGCTTAAGAAAGGATCGAATTGCCTACAACCAACAAAACTTAAAATTTTGTGTAACGACTATTTTAAAATCTCGTTGTCATGCACTAGTAACTGGGTGTTAAAGCCAGTGCTTTTGTTTACGTTGATCGTTCATATAAAATAAAATCATTTAAAGCTTGTGTGTTAAACCTCTCAAAAATTAAACTGTGTTTTACTTTATATACTTTCAAATATTTTTAACTAATTGCGAAATGGGGAATGGATGGCACAACAGGGTAACATATTTTTAACCAAAAGTTGAAAACTGAAGAAAATTAAATAAATGTAGATAAAGAAGAGATTTTTATGATCACATTTGTTCCTCTTCAATTAGTTTCAACGAATTCAAAACTAATTATTTGTAAAAACGAACGCCCTTTATCTGTTCGTTTCTATAGACCAATTCAGTTTGAGTTTGTTAAGGAAAATAAAGACATCGTAGAAAAAAAGTACAAAAGTGCATGTGAACAAATAAATATGTATTGCCATCAGAATTTAATTCCATGACAATCGTTAATTTATAATAGAAGTATACTCTGCATTTTACGATTGTTGATGGCAAAGTTGTTAACATTCCTGCAAGGCAAATGTCGACGAGATCTTGTAATAAATATATGTAATGCCAACCCGAACTACATGAATAAACGTTCATATGTTAGAGTACTAAAACCAGTGAAAACCAATTACTACTTCGGTTTAAGTACCCTCCATTGCAGGTTTATGGAATGTCTTCTCCATATTGCGTATAACATGGAATTCAAGAAGTCGTTTGCATCGAAAGAAAACAAGACCAAAATACAAAACAGAAATGAGAGCAAAGCTGATGTCGTTGGACCTGAATCTGCTTAATCAAATAATGCTAACATTACCGGACTATTTTCAAAAAATTATATTATAGCGGCTAAAATATTGAACATTGACTCGCGATTTATAAATAAAATTTGCAGCTATTCTTGAAGTATTTGCTTCAGGGCATGAAATTAAAACAAATACAACTAAAATCTTTTGCGACGAAACAGCTGAACTATTCGTGAGGCCTTATGGGTGGAACAATATGCCTCCCGAGTTCTTATTCATGGTGGAAAAATTATTCAACATGTTGGTATACCAATAGCCACGTTATCAGAAGAGGCTCAGGAGGCAACAAACAATATTTTTAAATTGCCAAAAAAAAAATTATTTTTCTAACACGACTACATATGTACACATAATAATAAGAAAAAAGTTTTCCCTCACTTAAGAATCATTTTATTGCGAATTTCGGTTTTTTTTAGATTATTCAATAAACTAAACTGTTTTTGAGTTACGGGAATATTGTGCCACATATGTATAACATTATATCTACAGTACTGCAATATAAGACACCGATTTATCTAATAGAGAATCAATAAAAAAAATATATGGTGTGCAATCTCCTCCATTTTCGAAATATAGGTATATCTCGAAAACAAGAGCTAACCTAAAATCCAGTTAATTATGCATTATTATTCGCTATCCTTCATGAATTAAGAATACATCAATTCGAAATAAAAGTCAATGGAGATGATTCAATCATCTTCACAAATAAACCCATTAATATCCATGACTTTGAATTGATTGCACAAATCTACAACAAGAAGTTTATGAGGTCTGGATAAGTTTTCTAATTTCATTTATAAAATAAAATAATGATAATAACGATGCAGAAATGTGACCTTTTTTGTTAAGTTTTGGTATTGTTTCGTTAAAGATTTTAACAATTCAAATGTATCTTAGTTTTTTTACAACATCAATAAAATCCTGCCTTATTTAGTTTAAAAAAAATCTAAATTATGTTACAATTATGAAACTTTAAAAAAAAACTTATAAAGTAAAAAAAAAATTATTATTATTTAAGAAAAATCATTTTCACAGCCTCCTTAAAAAATTAACCATTTTTGCGAATCGGACACACAATAAGTTTTACAAATGTTAACTTGAAAGATTTCAAAAATAACATTAAGGTAATTTACGTCACAACTTGCACCCTTGCGAAAAAGCAAAAGTGCAAAAACATAACCACATAGACCATTATTTATATACAACTCATTGTCTATGTGGTTGTTGTTATGTTTTTGCACTTTTGCTTTTCGCAACGGTGCAAATTGTGACGTGAATTACCTTAATGTATGTATTGCATTTGACAGACTTAAGTAGCGCTGTTACAAAACTCAAAACTGAAAAGCTTACAAGGTGATTGCAAAATGAATCACATACTTATGTACAAACCCAGTAAAAACTTCGCTTACTTTTCCAAAATGAAGAGCTATTTTCACTTAATGATTTATAAAACATACTAAAATTGCAACTAGTGACATTTTACCACATATTTGGAGTTTCTATAAAAAACAATGACTTGCTTTTCAAGTACCATTTAGTTAAATGTGAATGCGGTTATTTTAAAATATCCCTTGTAAAAGTCACAGGTTCTTTTAGTAGAATTGTAAATAGTATTTTTGCTTTTTTTTTCTAATATTACTCAACACTTAATTTTCTATGCGAAGTTTTTACTGGGTATTTAGTAAATTTATGTTGTATATTTCGCTGCAAACTTTTGAAGGAAAAATCTGTGGTAAATCTTCTTAATTAATAATATTTTTTAGTTATTATTGTGTCTGAAAATGGGACTATAAAAAAAATAATAATAAAATGTTTGCAATTTATGTAGACAATTTTCTATTCGGGTGTTGGTTTTTATAGAATTTTGATCGTGTTGTTTTTTAATATATTTTCTTTTTAAATTTATATTCTTTTTTGTAATGGCACCTTTGTGTTTAAATTCAACTATTTTTTTTTATAAAATTTGAAAAAGTGATTAATTTGATGAAGTGAGATAAATTTTTAGACTTTGTTTGATGATAATACTGAGTATCAAAAAATTATTAATTTAAAATGAAATTTTTTTTTTTGTTAACCTTTCGCTATACATACATTGCATTTGATATACAATTTGCTCACAGTGTTATTACTTGCGTAAGGCAAAAAAAAAAAAAAAAAAAAAATGGGAATAATAGACTTTTTAATTTAAAAGAAATATGTCTGTATACATGCATGCATATGAAATAAATAAAATTGTTAAAACATCAAAAGCCGCCCGCATTAAAAAAAAGGTTTGTGTTTTTTCATTTACATAGATTATTATAGCCATTCCAATATCCCTTCAAAAGATTTAAGCAATTTTTCGATTAGTCTGATTTACGAACATGTATGGGCAATCGCAAAACGCTTAACATTAGCAATTATGACTTGAAACCGCATAGTAATTGTTCTATAAAACGCAAAAGCAAAAGTTTGGCAACTTCAAATTGCAAAAAATATGCTCAACAGAACTTGAATATTTGTAAGAAACTATGCCAGATCGCAAGCTAAACACACAAATAAATCTGGGAGCTAATTGTGGCAGTCGTGATCGATTACTTTTTCGATTCGAAAGCAATTTTATTTCAGTCGATTTTTTTTAGTATTGTGAAATCTCAAATAAATGCTTTACAGCACTGGAAATATAATTTAGATTCGTTCAGTATCGACAGAAATATTTAGAAATAAAATTGCTTTCGAATCGAAAAAGTATTAGATCACAACTGCCATAATAAGCCCTGGGCCCAAATTACGACTTCAAATCGTGCGATTGCCAGAACACGGCCGTTAGACGATCAATAACTTTTTACATTTTAATAGATTTTTTTAAACTTAAAGTAGGTTTACTCAAAATATTTTTTTTTTTTTGTGGCATTGATGCTTTAACAAAACGCCCTTCGTATGTATTGCAATTTTTTTTTTTTTTTTTTTAATAAATGTTAATACTCAATATTACCAACTTTTAATAGTTGTAGGGAGAAAGGAAATGTGTACTGTGTGTGTTCTTATATTTTATAATGTATGTTGAGCAGATTTTATATTTAATTTTTTTTTTTGTTTCAACGTCAGGGACTGTAAAAAGAAATTGACTTTTAAATTTGTTATTTTTTTTCGTTTGTTTGTTATTCAATACATCTAGGGATGTAAAAGAAATTGAGTGTTTGTGTTTTGTACTTAAAAATAATTTTTAGTTTTTAATTTCTATACCTACGTAGAAATACATACTATAAATAAATTTAAATGCATGCGTTCGCATGTTTTATATAGAGTTGTTGGTTATCTTTAAGCTTATAGTACAATATTACATAGTTATACATATGTATAATACTTTTTTAGTTTTGAACAAATCTTTAATGAATTTATAAATTTTTGTTGAACGAATTCACATATTTTTTTCTTATTTTCACTAATGTGTGGTTTCCATAATACAAGTGCTTGAATAAAAATTTTGATAATTTTTTTTTAAAAAAGTTTCAAAATAAGTGAAAATAACGTAAGCGACATCTTTCATTTTAGTTTTTTAAATAAATGTCATGGTCATAAAAGGTACCGTAACGATTTTATAGCAAAAACAATTTAATCGTAAGCGACAAATTGCATACAAAATTTATATAAAATAAAATAAAAAAACTCTCTCCTGTAAAATTTAATTTTTGGCGCTTACGTTATTTTTGTGGTAAGCGAATAGTTTAAAAAATATTAACAAATAAACTTATTTTGATCTTTTAGAAAATAGGAAATTTCAAATAAATTTATAAATTCTTTCTGACCTAATGCCACTATGCAACAGAAAACGTTTTAATTGCGAAATGAAAGTAGACCATTTGAGAACGAAGTTTTCTTTTTACCAAATGGTTTTTAAAAGTTGTTTCAAATAAACATAAATATGGCTGTTTTCCTAAACGCCTGTTGCATTGTAGTAATACATGGCAACATGTTCTTAAATGCAACCATAAAAATTTTGACAATGCATTTAGTTCCGAAATGCAACTTTGTAGTTGTCACTGGGTAGAGAAAAGCAAATAAAGCAGTTAAAATAATGTAGATGCAAATCATATTCATATACAATACAAAGTAGGTGAAAATTTAAGTACACAATGCATCAACACGGTATTGATACATTGTGAACACACGTTTAGGAAAACAGCCTATCTATCATTTTTACATATGTACATTTTTTTTTTTTTTGGAATTTTTCTGTATAAAAAAATATTTTTTAAAATTTTATGGAAACAGATCAATTAGGTTTGTGATAGAAATTGATTTTGAAAAAGAAGCGATTTAAAACCGAAAATTTCGTTTCGAGTATTTTTAAGAATTGATTTCTTATACATTTGGATATGTCAGAAGCTAAAAGGCCTAACTCCACAAAATGAAAAGCAGAGTAAATAAGTAGTGTTTGAAAAATTTATTTTCGAAATTTAAGATGCTACAAAGAGGAAGTTGGCGAACGCGCGAAGCGTAGTAATTCATACTGCAGCAATATATTATGGCCTTATCGAAAAAAATAAAATAACATTTAAAACCGATTCCAACTTTTTATATTTTTTAATGGAGAATATTTAAATAATGGAAAAACAAAAAATTTTTAAATAAATCACAGCTAATAAGATGGTAGGTAATATGTATAACAAACTAAAGAAATTTTTGAAAAGTGGAGTTACGCCTTTTAGCTTCTAATGCATCCATTTATCTCTTATTTACTATTAATATTCTTTAAAACTGAATATTATATAAGTAAATTGACTATTTTTTAAACTAAAAATAAAATCGTTTAGAAATTTATATTAAAAAAAAATAAAATTTGAGTTTTTTTTATTGTTGTTTCCAAGAAAAAAACATGCATGAATTGTACTGTATTTTGAAGAAAAATTAATGTTCTGTTTCAAGGCGACAGGCAATTGATTGTGTAGCTAAATTTATATGAAAATCACTGAGTTTTTGTTAATGCTTTTCATATAAATTTTACTACACAAACAATTGCTTGTCACCTGGAAACAACACATAATTATATTTTAGACATAGATATTAAAATTGCTCAAAATTCTTTACAATTTTTAAAAACGATCGAGTTTCATCACATACCAGAATAAATTTTGTATAAAAAGTGTACAAGACTTTGATATATTTAATAATTTTATTTTATTATGGCGAACAAAAAAGTCGAATGTTAAGAAGCCATAGAAATAAAAATCGAAACAACTTTTCTAAACCTGCTCAAAGTTTCAATGTTCTTGTTCCATTTCGAGTTGAAAACATTAACCGTCAGATTTTTGCACAGTGTAATCAATAGCTGCCCAAGGCTGGCTGTATAATTTAAAAAAATTAAATAAAACGTTTACCTTGATAAACGCCTTGCCGCCTTGCTTGTTCGAAGTTTGAGTTTTGTTTTTAATATTTTAATTGTACTAATGAACTCCGACACCACTGGTGCTGCTTGTTGTTGTGTTATTTTTGTTTGCTGAAGTACTAGTATTTTTTGCCAAAGTGGCGGTTGTGTTCGTAATGTTGTTTTCGACAATATGTGTATGATTATGATGATTATTTAAGTCCAATTTTTGTACTCCACATTCCAATTGTTGTAGGCAGTTCTTTTGTTGTTTATTATTCGTTTGGTTACAATTAGCGGCAGTTGTGTTAGTATTGAAAGAGGTATTTTTTTCATCCGGAGTAGCAGCTGCTAAGGCTGCTGCTGCAGTTGCAATCGATTTTTTATCCTTAGATTTTTTTAATGCACTCAATAAAACATTTTTCTCTTTATCCTTTGTTTTGGGTTCTTTCTCCTTGTCTTTGTGTTTATTATTTTTAGTAAAACGAGGAAAAATGCAGCCATTTGGCAAGAATCCTCCTAATTTTTCCTTTTTAGGAGCTTGTTGAGCAATAGGAGCAGGAGTTGTGTTTGCAGTATTTGTTGGTGGATTTTGGGCGGGTATGGTTGTGGTTGCATTTGGGGTACTTGTAGCAATAATAGTTTTTGGTAAATTTGTAACTTCCGTATCATTACAACTGGCCACAGATCCATTCGTTATTGTAGTTATTGATTGCTTCAAATCTTTATTACAGTTTAAAGCATTCAATTGATTTTTAATATCCATTCTTCCACTACTATCTGAAGCATCTTTGCTATTATTTCCATTACTTAAGGCATCGTTTGTTAATATGTTTTGGGTGTTTTGCTGTTGAGAACTACATTCCTCACCCTGCTCAGCTCCCTCTACCATGGACATTTTATTTTCCAAATGTTCAGCCAATAAAGCTAAAGACACTTGGCTATTACTTGCTTTTGTCATGCTCATTGCTATATCTATATTGCTTGCTTTATTATCATTTTGTACTTCATGTATAATTTTTCTACTTCTGGGCGGTGTACCACCATCATCTGCTGTCATTAACATGGCCTCACTATTTTCTGCATCACTGCTATTTATCGATTTGTTAAACATTTGTTGTGCTGTTGCCGTAACATTAATGGAATTATTGGTGGATGTCATTAAAGAATTTGCATTAACACTTCCATTTGTTGTGGGGTTTGTTAAATTGTGGAAATGTTGCTGATGTTGTTGACGTTGTAGTAACATTTGTTCTTCACGTTCTCGATCTCTTTGTGCCTGCACAGCATTCCAGACATCTTTAAGTTCACCCGATATGTCACGGTCTTTTAAAATAATCGCATTCCTATTGAAAAATATAAGAATTTTGGTAATTTAAAAAAAAAAAATAATTTTTAAAAAATATTTGAGGAAACGCTTTCCCATATTTTTTACATACATACATACATATGTGTAAATGTACATGATTTGCCGATTAATAGAGAAATGTGTTTTAAAATTTCAGAAAATGTTTTGTACAAAACGTCTTCTAAAATGACAATAATTGGAGAAAAACTTAAAATGTTTATTATTTTTTCTTTTGATCCAGTTTATTTTGGTAGCATTTCAAGCAAGATGTATTTTTTTAAAAATTAAACCAGACTTTAAATTTTGATGTCGGCTCAAAGGGAAGTACACAGGTGCATAAAACAAATGGACCATTATCTGATAAATTTGACGTGTTGGGACAGAATTGAGTTCATATTCGGATTTAGCATGCTAAAAAACATAAGGATTATTTGGAATGTTTAAAGAAAAATTTTTTAATTGACTAATTTTATTACTGCATCATGAAATAACGCATAACTTCTTAAATGAACTATTTTATATTCCACGAAAATCTATTAACATATCGTTACCTTTACTCGTAGAGAAGCTTAGTCCAATTAAATCAATATTTTTTAAATATTTCAAATGTAAATGCAGTTTTATTTTATTTTCGACTCTTTTTTATGGCATGCAAGGATATGGACAACCAAAAATTACGTATCTTTGTTTTACAAAGGTATTTGTTACTTACCACTTGCCGTCTCAATTCTATCAACAAAATGCCTGTTGTTTTTTTATTGTTTCATTGTTGTAGTCTGAGGTCACTTTGTTAATACATTTTGTTATGTACTATTATTTATTATCAAAAGCGGCCAACTTCACTATAAAATGTACTGTCAAAATCAAATTGTTCAATAGCAAAGCGTTAACCCGTGCTATTTAGGGATGCTTTATACAAATTGTATTGGCATGACAATTTTGGAAAACAGAAAAATAAACGCGTGCCGCTCTTGTTTAGGTAAGGCTCCTAGGCGAATTGGGAGATATCTCCGGTTGTGGGCTCGAGAATCTGACGGGATTTGTAATGGAAATGACCTGTAGTGCGATTCACTAACTTTAATAACGATAATCGAATCGTTAAAATAAGTACATATAACGAAAATTTATCGAATATGCTATTCAGTAAAATTTTTAACGATATTCGCTATCGTTTGAAGTCAGCTGATACTTTAAGCAATTTTTTGTCATTATTTTAGCGACAATAATTTAGGTTGTGTTTATTTAATCGATAAAATGTTTTTTATGTTTAAAATAGCTAGTTTCGCTTTTTGAAACTAATTTGCCAAACATGCTGTTCATGCGATTCATTCTTGTTTCATTTTGGCATTTAGTTTGTGCTGTTAGTGTGACTTTTTTTAAATAGATAAAGAAAAAGTAAATAAAACTTTAACATATACGGTCTAATTCATAAAAATTTCTTGTTTCAGCTTTAATGAATTCAATAGTTATCAAACACTTTTTGTTTTATAAACCATTAATAAAAAATCTAATTTATAAACGCTTAATAGGAGTGGATTAACAATTAAACGTTTATATTACTTTTGTATTATTATGTTGGCAACATCATGATATTTTAATTGTAATTTTTGTAATAGTGATGCATACAACTAGGGATGAAACGATACGAGTAAATAAAAATATCATACAACGAACGAGTTTTAAGTGAATTTCTGTTTTGTTTTCAATTTAAAATGAATTTCTGTTTTTTAAAACGTTATATTTGAATTAATTTTATGTTTTTTTTTTGTTAATAAAATACATACTATTGAAATAGAAGCGAAATATGTAAATCATTTTTCAATATCAAATTTTTACTGCTTTAACTCTGTATGTTCCAAGAGAGATTATACAGCTTTATGTTTAATGAATAATTTTACCAATTTTAACCAGTAGTGCGATTCACTAACTTTTATAACGATAATCGAATCGTTAAAATAAGAATAACGAAAATTTATCGAATATGCTATTCTGTAAAATTTTTAACGATATTCGCTGTCGTTTAAAGTCAGCTGTTACTTTAAGCAATTTTTTTGTCGTTATCTTAGCGACAATAATTTAGTTTGTGTTTAATTTATCGATAAAATGTTTTTTATGTTTAAAATAGCTTACATACATACAAAGATATGTTCATATGTATATGTATGAACAAAAACAAAATAATAAATTTAAAATTTGCAATAAGAAAGCAAATTAAGAACAAAAATAAAATTCTAAATGTAAAATTCACAAAAAAAAAAAAATTTAAAACCACAAATTAACCCTTCGTCTTACTTATGAGTCTGGCCAGACCTTTTTCAGTGCATTTTAAATGAAAAAATATGTGTAACAAGGGGGGTTAAGAACAATTTCATATGTTTTTATTTTATTCTCTTTTGTGCTTTTCGTTTTTTTTTTAACATTTTGTAGACAGAGATGTTACAAAAAAAAAACAGCTGTGTACTATCGTTAAAAAAAATTACAGAATCACACTATCGTTACTGCAAGCGAATATAAATGTCGACAAATATTACGATTGTCGGATCGTTAAAAGTTAGTGAATCGCACCACAGATGTTTTGAAAATAAAACCTCCTAGGTTTAAACACATATAACTGCCAAAATATTTTAAGTTCAAATGTTTTAATTTACCTGAACATTCAGGGTATAGTAAGGCGATTCTATTCTGACGGGTGCAACATTAAGACGCTTTAAACGTATTTTACTAATGGAAAGAAACAAATTTGCAATAAAGTTATTTCTAGAAGGGGAAACATTTTTTTATATACTATTGCTATCTATTTACAAGAATTTATATGAAACGATCAAATAGCCACGAGAGAGCTTTAAAGTGCATGACGGGTGCAACCAAATTGGCCCACTTTCATAAGATCATACCACAAAAACACAAAACTCTGTTAAGTTTTAAACTTTTATTTTATTATTCTTTTTTATTGTGAAAGATGAGATATCAGACGAAGATTATCAAATTAAACATCGTAGAGAAATATAATCCAATAATAAGAAATTTGCTCTTTAAGCCATGACGGGTGCAACATTCAATGTATTTTCTGTTCGCGCCAAATCTATGAGTCTTAATGATTCGAAGTGCACAACAAATTTATATGTAAGCTTACGTCTAAAAAAATTATATTATTATTAAATATAGATATTTTACTTAAATTGGCATCAAAAACGTGTCAAATAGTGTGATTTGAAAATTGATGTTAAAAGTTGTCTAGAATAGAATCGCCCAGTAACCCTTTCTGTTTATATAATATTGGGCAAAATTTGCGCCGGTTTTTTTTTTTTGATATGTATGTGCGTACCAATAACGTTTGGGAAATTTTTAAATGTCTTAAATTCTCTCATTAGGATTGCTTCCTCTATAAGAGATGAAGGCATTTTAATTTTTCTATTGCCCCAGCGAGCTAAGGCACACTGTTGATTGATAGAACCCATGAAGATCATCTTAAATCTTCCAATTGTTTTTTAACTTCAATTTAATTTGTTATTATCGCTTTTTTGGTAATTGCTAAAATTAGTTTTTAAATTTCTAGCAGGCACATTTTTACAAAAATTTAGTTTTAAATCAATTCTATATAATAATAGTGACACCCTTTTTTTAACATTTAGTACCTTTTTTGATGTCTCGAATATATTTAGAGATATCTAGCTCTAGCATTTCCTGATATCCTTAATTTTACAGTTCTCATTGTTTTGCTTCTTTTGTCACTTTTTGTGCTATTTGAAAGACATTTTGAAATATAAGTGTAATGAATGGTAAAAAAAGAGGTTTACATTATTTGAAATAAATCTTAATAGCTTTTTATGCAAAAACTTATAACGACTTTGAGTTTTAACAGAGAACATACATAAGTATCTCCCCACGTTATTTTTTACAAAAAAATCCATCAAGCTGCTTATTTTATAAAGGGTGGCGCATAAGTAACGTTAAGATTTGATCAGTGAATACATTTTTTAATTTAAGTCTTTTTTTTCGTCTCTTTACAGAATTAACTAAATAATACTTGGGAAATTTATGATGGAAAGGCTTAGCACAGAACAAAGAACCAAAGTTGTTCAATTTTACTTTGAAAGTCAGCATTCGATTATTCAGACACAAAGATCATATCGAAATTTCTTTCATGTTCGAAATGCTCCTAGCGCTCCAACAATTTACCGATTGGTTCAGCGTTTTGGGCAACAAGGGGCTGTCTGTGATCTTCCGCGTGCTGGAAGACCTCGTGCAGTTCGAAATGAAGTGAGCATTGCTCGAGTGCAAGCAAGTATTGAGGAAAACCCCGAAACTTCCACCAGGCGACGTTCTCAGCAGTTAGGGATGTCTAGGCGGTCTTTGCAAAGAATTTTACATATGTTACATCTTTTCCCATATAAGATGCAATTGGTTCACGAGTTAAAACCAAATGATGCACAAGAACGCATTCAATATAGTCGCCGTTTTCAAGAATTGTGCCTAGAAAACAACGAGTTTATTCACAAACTCATAATGAGCGATGAGGCTCATTTTCACCTAAATGGTCACGTGAATAAACAAAATTGCAGAATATGGGGCAGCGAAAATCCAAGAATAATTGTTGAAGATCAAATGCACCCACTTAGATGCACAGTATGGTGTGGAATAACTTCAGAGAGGATCATTGGACCATATTTTTTCGAAAACGACGAAGGAGTTGCGATTAATGTGAACGGCATTCAATACCGGGAAATGATTGAAAATTTGTTAAGGCCAGCGGTGCAAAACTATCCAGATTTGTGGTTCCAACAAGATGGAGCCACAGCTCACACAGCTCGTCCAACTATGGCTATCCTGCGCGAAATTTTTGGCAGTCGTATCACGTTTTTCTGATTTTAAGTGGCCACCACGTTCGCCTGATTTAACGGCTCCCGATTTTTTTCTTTGGGGTTACCTAAAGGGTAAGGTATATGCCAATAAGCCTAGAACCATCCAACAACTTAAGGCCAATATCCGAGAAGAAGTGGGGGCGCTGGGACCTGAAATTCTAAGAAAAGTTATGGAAAATGCTTTGGAAAGAGCACTTCAGGTAGAATCAAACAATGGGCTACATTTGAAAGATATTATCTTTAAAACATAATGTGAACATATTTCCAAACTATATTCTAAATTTTAATAAATGCCAACGTTAAATAAAAGCAGAAAGAAAAGAGTTATACATTGAATAAATCTTAACGTTACTTATGCGCCACCCTATATAAAATTAATTCAAATATTTGTATTAAACTTTTTTATTAAAATAAATAAGAAGACACAAATGTTTAATTTTTCATGAAATTATTAAAATTGTATTTTAACAAACATTGAAATATCAGTTTATTAAACTCTTAAAGTAGGGTAAAGGCTACAATAAATATTTCAAATATATGAAACGTTTATTAAACGTTTAATAGGCTATTAAACATTTATAAATACTCTTTTTTCGACTTTTGCTTATTAATGACTTATAAAGCTGCAATGAAGTGTTTATTTTAGTGTTTAGACTGATATTATTTAGCAATTTTATTAATTATTATTATTGTTACGAAAGTTAAATTATCTAAGAATTATTTATAGTTATAAGTTATCTTGTAAGTTATAGTTTTATGTTACTTAAAATTGTCATGTATAATTTTCAACACAACTGTTATTTTAAAAATAGTTCCTACATAAATTTCCCAGTAATTTCTAGAAATGGTTATAGAACATAATAAATAGTTTTTACGGGAAGGTTCAGGAAAAATCTAGAAATAATTATGAAATATAAAAAGGGGTGACTCATGTAAAATTAGTTTAGTCTGTTTTGAAAAACGGTTCTGTTCGTAACTAACAATTGTGAACAAAATAATTAATTTCAATAAAGTTTGTTAAGTTGAATAAGTGTGTGTTTTTTATTCGGATTTGCAATTAAAAGAACTCAAACGCGTTTATTAAAGGAAAAACGTAACAATTGGTGTCAGAAGTGAAATTGCAATAAAAAAAAAATAAAATAAAAATAAAATAAATAAACAAATAAAAAAAAAAGGATAAAAAAAAACTATACAAACAACAATGAAATTCGAGGAGCTAAAAGTTGAACAGCTCAAGAAAGAGTTGGGCAAGTTGGATCTGCCTACTGCAGGAAATAAAGCTGAGTTGCAGAAAAGATTAATCGATGAATTTAAGCGACGCAATATTGACATCGCAACTTATGAATTTGAAGAAAAAGAAGAAATAGAAGTTGCTACCCGTGCAGTAACAAGCAACATGGATCTTGGTACAATGTTTGCTGCTATGATCGAGAAAATGGAAGAAAATTCTAGAAAAATGGAGGAAATGGTAAAAGAAAATTCGGCTGTAACTTCTAGAAAAATGGAGGAAATGGTAAAAGAAAATTCGGCTGTAACTTCTAGAAAAATGGAAGAAAATTCTAGAAAAATGGAGGAAATGGTAAAAGAAAATTCGGCTGTAACCTCTAGAAAAATGGAAGAAAATTCTAGAAAAATGGAAGAAAATTCTAAAAACATGGAGAATTTGGTAAAAGAAAATTCAAACGCTATCCTAGCAGAAAATTCTAAAAACATTGAGAGGATGGTAAAAGAAAATTCAAGCACCATCTTAGCCGAAATTCAAGAAAATTCTAAAGTGACAAACGAGAAACTTCAGGCTACTAATGACAAACTTGAGAAGCTTCAAGAGATTTCTACTGTTATAAACGAAAGAGTAGACGATATGGAAATAGAATTGTCTGATGTAAAAACACAAGTCACTGATGTTAAAACACAAGTCACTGTTTTTGATGGAAAACTACATCATTTGGAAGAAAAAGTAAATAGTCTTCAGTGCCAAGAGGGAGTGGTGCGAGTTTTTCCAGAAGTCTCGAATAGAATAAGAGCTCCAAGTTTTGACGGCAGCTCACCATTGAATGTGTTTAAGTTCCAGTTTGACACAGTTGCCAATAAAAATGCTTGGAACAATGAAGAAAAAGCCATAGAGCCGATTCTGGCTTTAAAAGGAACTGCGGCTGAAATTCTAGAAAGTGTACCAGTAAGTTGCAGAAATAATTATGATGACATTATGGTAGCACTGCAACGCAAGTATGGTGGTGAACATAGAAAAGAAATATTCAGAATGGAATTACGGGCTAGAGTACAAAAACCAAACGAGACGCTACAGGATTTCGCATTAGAGATTGAGCGCTTGGTGCAGCTTACTTATCCAGGTGAAAGTCATCCATTGCTGGATCATTTTAAGATCGAGGCATTTGTAAACGGTATACGGAATGCTGATGTAAAACTAGCGGTATGTGCATCACAGAAGCCATCATTTGCAGAAACGGTATCATTTGCCCTAGCACAAGAAACCGCAAGGATAATTTCAAGGCCACAAACGTATATGGTGCGGAAACTTGATTTTGCTGCTGAAGAAGGAAGAGATATTTTAAAGGAAATGAGAAGCATGAAGGAGGCAGTTTTGCGAGCTTTGAGCGAGAAACAGGGTAAAAACAAGGCAAAATGCTATAATTGTGGTAAGATTGGCCACATTCAGCGAAACTGCAAAGCACCCAAACAACGATCGAGATCTGCTTCGTCGCAAAGGAACAAACGAAGAGCAAGTCAACAATCATCACGGGAGCCACCGCTAAAGCTGAGAAGAGCTAGCAGTGCAGAGGAAACTGAAGATCTTACGATCAATTTAGTAGTGAAAACGAGTAACAGAAATATTACGACCTGTGGTTACATAAATGGTGAAATCCGCATTTTGACTATCGACACTGGTGCAGGACATTCCATTATAAGAAGGGAGCTGTCGAGCCGCTAAGTGGTGTAAACTTGCGAACAGCTACGGGAGAGCCTGTTATTGTCTATGGCAAAGCAAGAGTGGAAATAAGAATGGCCGATATGATAGTTTTTGATGAGTTTATTGTGGCTGAAATTATGGACGAGGTCATAATTGGAGCAGATTTTATGATTCGTCAAGGCATTAGTCTAGACATGGGACGACAAATTATGAATTGGTATGGTCTAGATGTACCCCTTAACGTTGGGAATGGAAGTGAAGCCCTTGTAAGACAGCTAGTCACTAGTGATCATAAGAAATTGTCCTCCCAAAGAAACGATGAAAAACGTGGGAAAGCGAGCACATATTCGAGACGGCCCTGTAAACATAAAAGCAAGCACGGTATAGAGTCTAAAAACAAGAAACGCATAAATGAGATTCGCTTATTAGATGTGGAACCCAGCGAAGACTGGTCAACGGCGCAGAAAAGTGACCCCTTATTAGCGCAAATTATGATGGCTAAAAAAGAAGGTGAAAGGCCGACTCGTGAAGAAATTAAATTGAACGGTCCACTAATGCAAGCGTATTGGGCGCAGTGGAGTAGTCTGCGGATGATAAATGGTTGCCTATACCGTACATGGGAAAGAACTGATGGCAAAACGGTTAAAAACCTTATTGTTGTACCGACTTCTAAAGTATGTGAAGTTGTGAAGAAATTCCACGAAGGTACTGGTGGTGGGCATCTAAGCGTTACGAAAACCATAAAGAAGTTAAAAGCAAGCTACTATTGGATCGGTTGCAAGCAAGCCGTGATTGATTGCGTAATTACATGCCCACAGTGCGTTGCAGACAGTGGTCTAATTGGAGAAAGTAGAAATCCGGTCCAGCAGTACAACTTTGGTGAACTATCCGTACCAGCGAATAATAATGACTCTACACAAGAGCAGAAAAACGAGTTAAGACGAAGGCGTGTTAATTCATCAAATGACCAGATGAAAGCCAGAAACAATGGAGTGGCAAATTCGGAAGGCTTCAAAGAAGGCCAGCTGGTTTTACTTTTTAATCCGCAACGGAAGAAAGGACTATCTTCAAAGCTGCAGACTCATTGCGATGGCCCATATAAAGTAATAAAGAAATTGAATGACGTGGTGTATCGGATCCAGAAATATAAGAGCCCAAGATCAAAAATGAAAGTGGTGCATCTAGAACGACTGGCCAATTATGGAAAAGGAGAATCTGAGCCTATTCGGGACGAACAGGCTTAAGTGGAGGGCAGTGTTACGAAAGTTAAATTATCTAAGAATTATTTATAGTTATAAGTTATCTTGTAAGTTATAGTTTTATGTTACTTAAAATTGTCATGTATAATTTTCAACACAACTGTTATTTTAAAAATAGTTCCTACATAAATTTCCCAGTAATTTCTAGAAATGGTTATAGAACATAATAAATAGTTTTTACGGGAAGGTTCAGGAAAAATCTAGAAATAATTATGAAATATAAAAAGGGGTGACTCATGTAAAATTAGTTTAGTCTGTTTTGAAAAACGGTTCTGTTCGTAACTAACAATTGTGAACAAAATAATTAATTTCAATAAAGTTTGTTAAGTTGAATAAGTGTGTGTTTTTTATTCGGATTTGCAATTAAAAGAACTCAAACGCGTTTATTAAAGGAAAAACGTAACATTATGTTATAATTATAATTTTATTATAGCTGCGTTCGAGAACACAAACGTTTTTACTATTTTTTACTGAACTTTACTGCAACAATTTTTGCAGTAAAATTTAGTAAATCAAAAAAACATGTTTTAAAAGGTAAACAAACAAAAGTAACAAATAAAAAGCATACAAATTATGAAAAAATTGTTAAATAAAAGAAAAGTTGAAATAGGTTAGGTGAAATGGGTAGCCGTCACGATTCCCCAGAGGTCACTGCAGCCTCGAACCACCCCGATTCCCTAAAGAACAAGGAGATCGATTTAAGTCCCACATTGGACAAATCGTCCAGACATGGAAATTCTGGTCTCCCAAAATGCCTAAACCTAATGCCCCCAGACCGGGGCATTAGCAGAGAAAGTGAAACACCGAAATCATTATACGCAAGACCCATCCTCCTAGCTTGAGTCCCTATCACCCAGTGACCCGTGATGACCAATACCACTGTCCTCACCCGGTCCCTGCTGAGACCGCGTAGTACGCGCGCTCTCGCCGCGTCATAGCAAGCCAAAGAGTCCTGGCCATCAAGCAGGTATGCTCCCCCTGTCATCTCCCCTGAGCCATTCTGTACGACTCTCGTCTGATGAGAGTCTTGCAGCGGGCCATTGAAGTGCCAATCAGACCAACATGTCGTCCAAGAGACAGCCCGTTTGGCCAGACTGTCCGCAGTATGGTTACCCAGGCATCCACTGTGCCCAGGTACCCATGTCAGCGTTACATTGGAATGTTTCGCGATCTCATTTAGAGACATCCGGCATTCCACTGTTAACATAGATGTCGTAAAGACACCAGCCAGAGCTGCAATGGCAGCCCTGCTGTCCGTTAATATACATATATCACTCGATATACGATAGTACCTCAGCCAGTTTGCCGACCGCTGTATGGCCTGCACACACTTCCTCCATCCGTCAGCCTAAAAGAGATCCAATTCCTCGATGAATAAAGTTGAAATAAAAATTAAACCAAAACAAAAAGTGAATAACTATTAACTAATTAAACTTGTTTGTGAAGCATTTATTTGGTTAAATACAAACTTTTGAAATTTTTTTTATGTTAATTTTTTAGAGTTGTAAAAGTGTGAAGTATTTAGGTACTTAAGTAGTCAATAGCAAAAAAATTATTCATGTTATTTTAAATAATTTAACCCGCTACAAATTTGTTAAACAAATATGAAAGATTACATAAAACAGTTTGTTTGTATTTTCCAAAAATGTTCGTGCTATAAAAAGAAAAGAAAACGAGTTAAGTAGTCGAAAGTGTAAACATTTTTCAACACTTCCATTATTTGCCATCAGCTGTTGCCTTTATTTTACGAATTTTTACAAATTTTGCGTTCGAGTACTTTTTTGAACAACAGCTTTTTGTGAGAGCAAATTTTTCAGTTTACTCATTTTACTGTAAAAGTACTCAAACGCACCTTATATCACTGATGGGATTTGTGGTACAATTGTACCAAATTTGGTACAATCGAAACTTCATTGTACCAGTGCAATTTATCCCTTTTTGGTACAATTTAAAAAAAGTTCCGACGAAGTTGTATCCTTTCTTTTCAATAATAAAATTTTTAATAATAGCCGTGACCAGAAGTACCAAAAATGTTATTATTGTTTATTACCCAGTCAGCATTTTTTAAATTATTGATCATATTCGAGTCTTTTGACTCCCCTGCGCGATTACAATAATCATTTATGTGCTTGTTTTAGAGTCGAAAATGACTGATCACTCGCGATTCTTCTGAAAGAGTCTTTTATGACTCGTATTTCCGATCAGCCACCGATCGCGTTTCTGTTCAATTACAACTTATTTACGACAGTTTGTGCACCTACTTTAACATTACATTTTTATTAAAAATTTTTATGTAAAAGCTCAAATTAAATTAAATTTATATCAGTTTTATTCCTTACAGCATAAGCTGACTGACATAAATAAGCATAAATTAACGAAGCTAACTTGCTTCGAAATCTGTAAAAAAAATGGTCCTGTTATAAACAGAAACAATACCAAAAGAATAATAATGCTTAAAACAGTCACATTTCGATCATCTGCATGACCAATGTATGATTGCGCACATTCTCTACATTTTGTGTTTTTATTTTTTAAGGAAGTCACTTTCTACACTCAAAAGAAAAATCAATCCAAACGTACTTAAATCAATCAGAAGCGGTATTGATAGTACGGTGAGTACGGATTTTCTTGAATCAAGTACAGAAAGATTGATTCAAGTACGGATTTTCTTGAATCAAGTACAGAAAGATTGATTTAAGTACGGATTTTCAATCCCAAAATACTTAAATTATCCATATTCAATCCCGATTTCGTACTTGAAGTAATCCAAAAATGAGATTGATTTAAGTAAAACTAAGATTCAATCAATCTCAAAATGCGCTTGATTCAAGAATTATAAAAATGTTTTAATTCGAGATGAGACTAATAAGTTTTATGAGATATAAACCCTCATTTTGTAATTTTACTCTCAGAGTGGCACTATCAACGAAAAGTTTAATCTTTTTTGTACTTGATTTAAGCGTTTTATACTTATTTCAAGAAATATCGGGATTGATTTTTTAAAGTAATCCCATTTAGGATTGATTTAAGTACGTTTAAGTGTTATTCGTACTTGAATTTTTAAGTACGATTCGTGATTGAAGTAAGTATAAAAAGATTAATTTATCCCGAGTGTTTTTCTTTCTGTGTAAGCATTTGTGGAAATCATTTTCGAGTCTTGTTTTAAGCCAGTTTCTGATCATCGTAGGTGGTCTTAAAAGACTGGTGATTCGATCTTCCACAAGCTGACCGGGTAATGTTCGGATATTATACTACCTTATAAAGTTCATACATACATAAGTATATGTACTCGTATCCCTGTAGAAGCCTAAGATTAAGTGTCTCCAAATCGCCACTTTTGTCGATTGTTTTGGTGACACTGTCAACCAAGTGTCTACATTTTTGTCTTGCTGTGAGAAAAACAGTAATGGACAAACTTTTGCTTCTTCTTAATTTTTATAATCACACCACAATAGCTGAGAGGGTATGCGATTGTGCAGGGTACCCCTGCAAGCATTTTCTGAAAAAATTGATCATATTCGAGTCATTTATGACTCCTCTGCCCGATTAAAATAGGCATATATGAGCTCATTTTCTGATCATAAATGATTGTTTTCTCGGAAGGAAACGGTTACCTACCCGGGACTCTTCTTGAGGAGTCTTTTATTACCCGCTTTTCTGATCAATTTCGACTCATTGATGACTCATATTTTTAATGATTTGCGAGTCTTTTTTGAGTCATTTTTTAGTCGTATTTCTGATTGTTTTCGAGTCTTTTTCGACTAATTTTTTAGTCGTAATTCTGATCGTCTAAGAGTCTTTTTCGACTCATTTTTCAGTCCTAATTCTAATCGTTTGCGAATGATTTACGAGCTCTACTAGCCTATGACCATAACACATATTTCTTCCAAATTTCATAGATCTGCCACTAGATCTATAATTTTAAAGAAGCAATATAAACTAAAAAACAGGAATGTCCGGCCAGATTGGCAAAATACCCCTCTGTGTGGCGTTGAGTAAGTCAACAGAAAGTATTGCGACGACTCAAATGAAAGTTAAAGAAATTTTAGTAAAAAAGTAAATATTGTTACGTTTTTCCTTTAATAAACGCGTTCGGTTTACTCCCTTTATAATAAACCGTTGAGTTCTTTTAATTGCAAATAAAAATAAATACACGCACTTATTCAACTTTACAAACTTTATTGAAATTAATTATTTTGTTCACAATTGTTAGTTACGAACAGAACCGTTTTTCAAAACAGACTAAACTAATTTTACATGAGTCACCCCTTTTTATATTTCATAATTATTTCTAGATTTTTCCTGAACCTTCCCGTAAAAACTATTTATTATGTTCTATAACCATTTCTAGAAATTACTGGGAATTTTATATAGGAATTATTTTTTTTAAAATAACAGTTGTGTTGAAAATTATACATGACAATTTTAAGTAACATAAAACTATAACTTACAAGATAACTTATACTATAACTATAAATAATTCTTAGATAATTTAACTTTCGTAGCAATATATTAAAGTTTTTATTAAATACGTAATAATTGCTAAAATTTAATGTTTGAATTACACCACCAAATTTTACCAAATGCCTGTATACATAAAATTCATTTATTCTTGGAAAATACCAAATTAACGTCAAAGTGATGTAGTCGTCGACTTGATGTAATAACAACGTAAAATTAACATCGACATTGACAACTTAGTTAGGTGATTTTTGATAAAACAATCTTCCAAATGCTAGTAGGGACCTCTTAAAACTGATTTATCACTTGCGCGCTTGAAAAAAGACTCGCAAACGATTAGAAATATGACTAAGAAACGACTCATAAAACATTCGCAAACGATTAGAATTAGGACTAAATAATGAGTCGAAAAAGACTCTTAGACGATCAGAAATACGACTAAAAAATGAGTCGAAAAAGACTCGCAAACAATCAGAAATACGACTAAAAGACTCGTAAATCATTAAAAATATGAGTCATAAATGAGTCGAAACTGATCAGAAAAGCGGGTAATAAAAGTCTCCTCAAAGAAAGTCGCAAGTAGGGTACCATTTACTCCCGAGCAAACAATCATTTATGATCAGAAAATGAGCTCATATATGCCTATTTTAATCGCGCAGAGGAGTCATAAATGACTCGTATATGATTAATTTTTTCATAAAATGCTTGCAGGGAGACCACAAAGTAATACTTTCTGAGTCGATTTAACGATGTCCCTCCGTCCGGCTGGGTAGTTTTCTGTCCATGTAACATAGTGTTAGTGCCTGTAAACCATCCTTTTACGTTGGCATTTAGATAAAATTTGGACCAGACTTATTTCAATCTAAATCATTTTACCATTTTGTATTGGAATCGGTCCATATATGACGACTACCTTATAAATGTTGGTATTGATATTAAAATTTGTGAAAATAACTTTTAAGATACCCACTTTTTCAATACAAAATATTGCGCTGGAGGGTCCAAAATTAACCATATGTCCCATATAAACCACCATCCTAAAATCACTTAAAGGCAAACAAATCTCATGTAGATGAAGAAAATCTTAACCTTATAACACAATTTTGTTTAAGACGGTCCATGATTTCTAATGGGTCTCACTCTGGAAATTTGTCTGTAAATACTGTGGTGTAGAGTATCAAATGCTCGGGCTTGACAGTCTATTATTTCTTACTTGTTTTGTTTTTGTTTTTATTAAAAAAAACAGTGTAATTCTTACTATAGCGAAATTGTGGTACAATTTATGTCAATTTGGAACAATTTTGCCATTGAGACGGTACAATTTAAAAATTGTCAGATCCCAACAGTGCCTTATATTAAACATCAATTTTTATTTTGTTTTTTCTTTGTTTTAATTTCTTTTTTTTGAGAGTGAAATTTTTTGAAATTTTAATTTGTTAGCATCGTTAAAGAACGAGCAAAAAATATATTCTTTACTAAAATTACTAAAAACTTTCTACAAATCGAACTATTTTTCCTACGACAATAAATAAATGGTCTTTTTAATTGTTGATGAAATGTCTAAAAAGCTTCTTGAAGTAGAAAATGATAATGTGCACGATACACCATCACCAACACTAGATGTTGAACCATCCACAAATTCTAATAAAATAAATGTAAAGAAAATACAAAAGCCTGAAATTATCTTAAAAAAAGATTTTGACGTCTATTGGGTCACGGGTAACAGGCCAACAAATGTATAATCTTTGTATGAGCGCATCTTACTATAAAACCAACGTCTGTAGAAAGCGAGAGCACGTTTTCGGTAGCAGGCAATATACATTTCAACAAGGATTAGAAATATAGGGCCATGTCACAGAGTACAATTCCGTTCGGAATTGAAGAAAACATATTTGTTTGTTGATGGAAACTGTATTTTGATAGTTTTATGGCCTTTCAGATACAGACAACTCCCATACCGTTCATGAAAACAAAAATGGTTTCATTCCGAAACATTTTTTCGTCATTTTCTGAAGCACCAAAATACGGAATGAATTCCGTTTCCGAACGGAATTGTACTCTGTGACATGGCTGATAATATCTGATAAGCCTTTAAATGCTTAAATTAATGCTAAAAAAATTTTCTTAAAAGAAAATTAATTTTACCATGTTGTTATTTATAATAACTACTAAATATTAATAAGTTTTTATAATTCGTGATCTCCAAAAAAAAAAATATGAATGTAACAATTTATTTGGTTTTGTTTAAGTTTTCTGTGGAAATAATAAAGCTAATTTTTTTGAACTGTTGTATATGTATATTCTTTTAAAAAGTAAAAACTGTTGTCTTGAACTCATTTAATGAAATCATTATTTTACTCAACGAATCTCGGGATTTCCGGGAATAAGGTTTTTTTGTTTCGTTTCCCGGGAATAGAAAAAGTCCGGGAAATTAGAAACCGTAGCTAGTACAGATAAACTAACGATAAATGTTATCAAAATTGGAGATGATAATACATTTTTCCTGTTTCGCGGCCTGTTTCAAAATGAAATGACCTGTTTCGCTCTCAAAATTTTGTATGGGGAAACAAGTCGTTTTAATCATGATTAGGGCGCGAAACAGGAATAAGAGAGCGAAACACGAATATTGCTGTCCGTTCGAACATGCCCTGCGAATAAAATTGGACCACCTGATCCATTTTGATAAAATGGACAACTTCATGGACTGGTCCGATGTAATGCAAGCATGGACCATGTCATTGTTAAAAAGTGTTTGTAGTGAAACGACATGTCTTCGTTTTTAACGACATGCTTTCGTTTTTAAACGACTTCAGAACTAGTCCTCTTGTGTATACCACGGAGTAGTTTTAAAACTATCCCTTAGTAGTCCAAAGTTGGGTTATATGGTCCTGCCCTAGGACATTTGTGTTACTTTTGGACATACAAAGATATATTCATATGTATATGTATGAACAAAAACAAAATCCTAAATTTAAAATTTACAAAAAAAGCATATTACCCTTCAGGAGATTAAGCGTTAATTGTAAAAAAGCCACTAGTACAATTACTAGAACAAGAGGCGGGGTTAGAGTTTTTATATAAAAATACTAGTGCTTATTGCTACTAGTACTTGATGTAGTACAAGGGCACCACTTGCAGATTTATAGAATTTTTGTGTAACAATTGTTTTAAAACAACAATTCGCGTACGTATTTGAATTGAATTATGTATTTTAATAAATAAAACCATAAAAAACATTCCATTTATTTGTTTTTTTCACTAGAGCAACAAGGTGTAAATCGACGTATTATGGGATATTTTTCTATACAATAGGACTAGTAACAAACTGGTTCTTAAGCACCCAATTGGGTCCAAGTACAGTACAGGTCCAGAACTAATAGTACTAGTATTTTTCTAAACACACTCAATGCTTATTTGAGTATTAAGATGGTATAGAAAAGTTTACAGTCGAGAACTAGTACTTGTGATCTTTGTACTAGTTAAGTACCACTTATGTACTAGTTCCATCTCCGACAGGGTAAGAACAAAAACAAAATTCTAAATGTAAAATTCACAAAAAAAAATATAAAAACCACAAATTAACCCTTCGTCTTACTCATGAGTCTGGCCAGACCTTTTTCAATGCATTTTGAATGCAATAACATGTGTAACACAGGGGGTTAAGAACAATTTCATTTGTTTTTATTTTATTCTCTTTTGTGCTTTTCGTTTTTTTATTGACATTTTTACTTTTGGTAAAAAAAAAAATTACAGAATCACACCTATCGTTACTGCAAGCGAATATATGTACATACTTATATCGTCGTGCCGAAGTAATCTTGCCGTATATCACAAAATTTTTTTTGGGAAATCGAATCTTAAGATTCAAAATTTTTATACACAAAAATGTACGTGAAAAAAGTTGTCCAATATTTTTGTCAGATATTGTGTTTGAAGTTCTTTATCGATGTATGTAAAAATATCCAAAGTCATGGAAAAAAATTGTAAGTTATAGCCATTGTCACGTCCGAAAAATTTTATCAATTTTGTCGTATACGCCACTTTTTGCGATATATTTTTTAGTTTGTGGGATATAAGTCAAAATAAGGTATTACAAATCTACATTCACGTGTTTTACCAATATTGAAAATTAAGTTATAATAGTTTTCGAAACGAAAATTTATGCAAGTGATAAATATATTTACGAATAGTTATAGTTTTTATATTATCGAATTTCCTTATGTATGAATAATTTTAAGGTTTATTATTACTTAAGGGTGGTCTTACCATAATGCACGATGTTAACTGTGGGTCACACCGTAACGTAAAATTTTTTCCAACTAAATTTGACATTTCTTGGTATCAGTGCCAAATTTAACCATGGAGAGGTGCAGCATTGAGCAGCGCGTTATGATTGCTGAAGCCTTTTACGAAAATGAGCGTTCAAATCAAAAATACATTTTGTGCACATCTTGATTTTTTTGATCAGCATAATCGATCAAATGTGTCCACAATCGCGATAATTGTGTGCAAATTTTAGCAAACCGGCTCTGTAGGAAATGTGAAAACGGCTGTCCATGCATGCTTGGTGCGGTTATGGCCAGGCGGCATCCTCGGGTCTTACTTCTTCGAGAATGAGGTATGCCAAGCAGTTACTGTGAATGGTGTTCGTTATCGCGAGCTGATAACGGATTTCTTTTTGCCAGAAATTGATGATATGGACCTGGACGATAAGTAGTTCCAAAATTATGAGTCACACGTCCAACGAAACAATGGCTCTTCTACACGAGAAATTCAATGGTCATGTTAATTGGCCGTCAAGGTCATATGATTTGACACCGTTGGCCTTATATCTTTGGTTATATTTAAAATAAAAAGTGTACGTCAAAAAGCCCAGAACAATTCAAGAGCTAAAGGATTAGATAGTTTGACACATTAAGGACTCAGAACCTCAATTATGTCTCAGAGCCATTGCAAATATGGAAAAGAGCACAGAGGTATGCTACCGAAGCCGCGACGAGCATTTGGCCGATAATTTGTCTCACACATAGTTGTCATAGATCTTTCTATCTATATAAGTATATAAAAATGAAAAATGTTTGTATGTTTGTTTGTTTGTTTGTTTGTATGTTGGCTTATAGACTCCTAAACTACTGAACCGATTTTCCTGAAATTTTGACAGTAGCATCATGTAAGCCCTAAAAATAAAATAGGCTACTTATTTGTTCGATAGGGGCAGGGTAATTGGTACCTCCCATTGGATGCCAATATTAAATATCGCATATCTTAAGAGCCGCTTCACGCATTTTGTTGAAATTTTGGTAGTAAAATCTTCTGAGCCCCAAAATTGAAATAAAGTAGCAGCGGGTGAAGTGGTTTCCCCCAAAGGACGCCAATGGGAGGGGGGAAATACCTCCCATAGGATGCATATATTAAATATCACTCAGCTGAAGAACTATTAAAGGGAGAGTCTTCAAACGTAGTTAAAGCTATTGTTATGGTAAACTATAAATTTCAATATAGAAATGGGCGGGGTAGACAGAGGAGGAGCAGTACCCCTCATAGATAGAAATATTAATAAGAGCCATTGCACGCAATTTGTTGAACTTTTGGTAGTGGAATCTTCTGAGCCCCAAAATGTAAATAAAATAGCAGCGGGGGAAGTGTTACCCCCCCATAGGACGCCAATGTTTAATATCGAATATCTTAAGAACTGTTGTAGTAAGAATGTTCAAACTTTGTAGAAGTCGCTCTTATGGTATGCCACACTTTTGAAAATAAAAATAAAGCGGGTAGGCGCAGGGGGAAAATACCTCCCATAGGATGCGTATATTAAATATCTCTCAACTGAAGAAGTTGTTAAAGCAGTGTAGCGAAGCGCAACGGGTTAAGCTAGTAATAATATAAAATATCCAGATAATTTTCTAAAAACTTTTGTTTTATTACCAATTCACATTGTGCATTATTGTTGGACCACCCTGAATATTTAACCATTAATTGCTTAACAATAAAATGAATTTAGGCAATATAGCAATAATTCCATCAATTTAAATAGCCGTTGTATACTACGTCCGAAAAATATCTTTACATATAAAACGAAAAATGTTAAAATAACAGTAATATGAATAAGATAGTTTTTTTTTGCAACATGCCTAATATACATTGTTCACATACAACATGATAACGCAAGATTTTTTTAATTGAAAGTTTTCATACGTTTTTTGTCGTATATCCACAATTATGCTACATACGATATTATAACGCATTAAATTTTTCGCAAAAGTTGATATACAACAAAATGGCTTCGTAATATCTCATTAACCATAAGAGATAGAGACGTGAGGATTGCACAAATCGATAGATCTGTTAAATTTACCACAGGAAACGGTATAATCTCATTTTTTTTCGATTTTGTGATATAAGCATATAAAAAACAATTTTTTTATTTAGCATTATTTACCTTTTCGATTAAACGAGATTTGTTTCCGATAATTTTAGGAAAAATTAGTACTTGAGTAAATAAACATTATTTTTTATATAAAACTTGTCAATGTAGCTAAAAATTTTTGCTTCACTTTCGGACAATGTAAATTTGGTTCTGCAAATAATTTTTAAATAACTGTCTAGAGGATCGATCGAAGTACATATCTTGTTTAAAATATTTATTTATTCATTGGACTACTTGTAGCCCCATTTGATTTTGTTGGTGGAGCATCTTCTTCAACAACTAGTTATGTTATATTCACTGTGTAAGTCGTAAATTAGTGAAGTTTTTTAAGAACATTAACATTAATACATTTTTGGACAGCTGTTACATTTAGCATTACAGTACACGCTCGGAAATTCAAACCACTTTGTGTTTAGGGCAATTCGAATTTCCGAATTATTCGAATTTCTGGACGGTTTTTTGTACAAAAATTTAGGTAAATTTTACCATAAAGATATAAAAAACTATTCTTTTTTTAATTTTAGGCTATTTAACATAAAAACTATAAAAAATTTAACGAAATATAACAAAAAATAACAATTCAGTTCATTTGACTTTACATATTTAGTACGTGTAATACAAACACCAAAAAACTGACTTTGAAACTCTAACAACATCAACAAGATCTGTAAATCATCTTTTAAAATGGGATTTCCCAAGATACATTAACACAAGGTAGACTCATTTGGGAGTGTAGACATGCTGCTCTATAAAAAGAACCGAGTTGTCAAAATTGTCTTCATATAAAACAATAATAATTTAACGCACACATGTACAAATTTTGGCTCATATACACGAAATTTGACGTTTAGGTTCTAACTGGGGTAAACGGCTGACAAACATACGTGCTAACGAGTTAACCTTGTCTAAATATACCTTGGGATTCCCCTTTTTACTTTGTATTTGGTTAAACTAAATTTTCAAAATTTTAGTGTTTACAATAAAAAGAAAAAATCGCTCGGAAATTCGAATTTTTGATTCTAATTTTAGAGCGCCAAATGTAATGAAATTACTGATTCGAATTTCTGAGAGTTCGAATCACTGAGCGTCTACTGTATTGGATTTATCCTTTGTGCAATATTTTTAAACCAAACTCATTCTAAAGAGAGAACCGCATGAACCATTTTATTAAAAAATACGGACGTGTTCTACAAATCGAAATGAAGTGGATTTAAAATCGAGCAAATTTTAAAAACGACCCTGTAATGAAAGTTCATAAAAATATTCCATTTTATCTACTTCATTCTTTAAGTATGTATTATTTTTGCAAGAACGCACTTAAAACCACGAAAACGGTCATTTTGTAAATATGTACATTATTGAATTTAAATTGTCGTTCGATTTTAATTTCACTTCAATTCCATTTCTAGAACAAACCCGATATAGTTTTAAAGGAATTTGTGTGTAGATATGCACAATATATTTTTTTCAATTTTTTGAATTAAAGTGTTTGAAAAGCGTTTTAATTTATCTTATAGACATACGTACAAGTGTTTGCATTTTTGCCGTTCTCTTAAAATGTGTACGTTTTTGTTGTATAACGCACAGGTTTTCTCGATAGTAAATGTCGAGTGGTCGAATTTCGGCCACCAGGCGATCCTAGTAAAAAAATCTTTGAGTTAACATACCTTTGTGTTAAACAATTTTTTTTTTTAATTTCAACGTACACATACATTTGGTTTGTTTCTTCGACTTTAAACTCAGATTTTGTTCCGAAGAACAGCGCGGAAAGATAATTGACGAATTAACAGAATATTTAGATGATAAGGTAGATAATCAGAATTGTCGAGATCTAGATTTGCAAAGATTAAGGGCATTTGAGGCAATTGAACGATCTCAAAAACACAACGAGAACTATTTCCACGAGCATCATGTGCCTGCAAAACAATACTCGTTTGGAGATATGCTGTAGTCATGATGCTTATAATACAATAGGAAAAAAATAAAAAATTTAAAGAAAAATTTCGTGGACCTTTTACTATTGAAAAAGTATTATCAAATGATCGTTATGTTATAAGACATTGAAAATTGTCAGCTTTCTCAAATTCCTTACAAAGGTATTGTGGAGGCTAAACGTCTTAGGAAATGGGTAACACCAAATAAATTGTAAAATATTATTAGCCACACCACCTTAATTTTTTATTATTCTGTATTGCGAGTACTATAGGTTTTGAATGAGGTCAACCAAATTGTCAGATTGGCCGAATTCTAAGAATTACTTGCTATTTGTAAAATATAATTAATCATAGTTTCCTAATTTTAAATGTTTAGTCGGAAAAAATAATGGAGAAAATAAATAGTTATGAAAAAGCTATTTTACAATTTAGGTGTGTGTGGTGACATGGGTGTTTTATATACTTTACAAGTTATAATAATTTCACTTGAGAATATTTAATTTATATATAAAATAAGTTCTGTTTTATCTTTCAAATAGTTTAAAATTTTTATAAAAAATTGGATTTTTCAATTGTTAACACAATATAAATTTATTATTTCCAAAATAAAATTTTATATAAAATATATTACTACCATAGTGTGGGCCAGTAGCCTTAGCCGTTTTGCTTTGCACCATAGTAGTTAAATGTTCTCCCATTGATAATTCTTGCATGTATTTGTAAGTTTAAATATTTTTTCTACTTACCAAGGCGAATTCATTTTTCAGGTGGCGTTGAAAGCACAGCTGTGCTACTTTTTTCTAAATTAGAGAGAGGAATGTCAAAAGTTACTTGTGTTTTTGCCATATCGACCAACGAAAGCAACAAATAAAATACGTTGTGTTTTTGGTGTTGTTACTTGTTGTAGTATCGCCACCACCGTATACATGAATTCGCCTTGCTACTGTAGTGACGTAGTTTATTTATAAAACTTGTTTATTTTATTTATAAAAATTTATAATATTATCTATCAGTAATCTTTGTTTTAGAAGCCTGATGATCATTGTTTATGTTCTTTTTAGTTGTCAAAAGTTGTTTACATTATGCTTACACATACACGTTTTTTCCTTTTGCTTTGTATATGTGGTAGTAAATTTTTGACAACTAAAAAGAATCGTTTTTTGTTTTTGTACAAGTAAGCAGACCTGATAGATGGGCCTTGGATATATATAAATGAATTTAATTTAATTTTGATTTTTGTTCTTGGATAATTAAAAATTATTAAAAATATTCTAAAAGAATTTGATAAGATTTATTTCCTGGAAATCGAAACTACATTGGCGATCCTGCCAGGAGACTTACTAATGTAATAATTTATTCAAAAGCAAATAACTACATTCAACAGTTTAATTAAATGTTATGCAAACATTGGATTTATTGGTAAAGAATGGAAGAATCTCCGACGAAATAAGAAGGAATATTTCAATAAGATTTTTAAGCTTGAATTTATTAAACTGAACCAGGATAAATTTCAATTAAAAACAGCAGTAGAGGAAGTTAAACAAATCAACATTAATTAATGCTGCATAAATTGTTTAATTATTATTGTTTTATTTGGAGCGGAAATCAAGATTCTTGTTCACAATTGGTTTCGTAAATTCTTAACACTAATCAAACTAAAGAAGTTGGATAACTTTGTTAATATCAATTTATAAAAGATAAGTCTATTAAACTTAAAATTTTTTTTTTTTTTTTACATATTGAAATTACTTTTTGATATACATATATATAACTTATTTAGTTACTTTAATTATTTCAATAGTATTCGCATCTTTATTATTTTAATTCATTATTGTAAACGTCACTACTACAATTAAACATGTACAGATCTCCACCTCCTAACACAAATAGTTCTCTTAGGGACAAAAATGAGGGAATGGAAGTTTGTGCTACATCGTTTAAACTACCATCTTTTTGGAATGAACATCCAGAAGCATGGTTTATTCATGTAGAAACGATGTTTAGAAGTAAACGAATTCAAAATAATAATACGAAATGTGAACATATTATTATATCACTTCCGCAGGAAGTTATTATGTCAGTAATAGATATAGTACAGAATCCACCATTGGAAAATCGATATATTGTTTTAAAAAACAAGCTTTTAGAACGTCACTCTGTAAGTGAACAGAGAAAACTTGATAAACTTCTTACTGACTCAGTGATTGGAGACCGAAAACCTTCAGAATTTTACAGGTGTCTTCTACAATTAGCTGGTCGTAATATTGACCCTTAATTTCTCAAAAATTTGTGGCTTAGGAAACTTCCGAAAACTCTTAATATAGCCCTTGTCGGTTCTAATGTCGTTAACACCGAAGATTTATTAAAATTAGCAGACAGTATTTGGGAGGTATCTAATAAAACTGAAATTTATAATATAGAACCAGGTCATTATATTCCAAAGCATTCAAATTTAGATACAGTTGTAGAAAATTTGGTAAAAGTTACTTCTGCAATGTGTGAACAATTTAATAAGTTGTCGTTAGAAATTTCAGAAGTTAAAAATTCTATGGGAAATTTTCAGCCTAGATATTCTAGTCGCAGTAGAAGCAGATCTAGAAACAGTCAATCTAAGCAAGAGTGGTTTTGTTATTATCATTACCGATTTGGGAATAAAGCTAGGAAATGTGTTTAACCATGTTCGTATACGGGAAATAATCAGGGAAACTAAATACACCTGTTGTTATGACGGCTAACAATGGGTTAGATAAATCAACACGTCGTCTCTTTGTATACGATATTGAAAATAAGTTAAAATTTCTAATTGACAGTGGAGCAGAAATTTCAGTAATACCAGCATCTACATTTAAACAATTTGCTCGTACTTCAGATATTGTTTTGACTGCAGCAAATGGAAGTTGCATTAAAACATTTGGTACTAAAATTTTAAAAATAAACTTGGGTCTACGAAGAGATTTTACATTTGTTTTTACTATTGCCAATATTAATCGACCAATTATAGGAGCAGATTTTTTGACAAAATTTGGACTGTTGATTGATCTAGGAAATAAGAAATTGATTGATCCTGTTACTAATTTATCAGTTAATACAATTGAAGCTTATAGCAAGATTTCTCTTCCGAAGATTTTTTTAGTAGATAACAAATATATAAAGATTTAAAAGAACTATCCATCTATCACTGCTGCTCCGGATTATAACAAAGTAGTCAAACACTCTACGGTACATAAAATTGACACTTCTGGTCCACTTCCATTTTCAAAAGCTTGGCGGCTTGATACAGTTAAATATAAAATAGCAAAAAATAAATTTGAAATTTTAGTTAAGTCAGGAATTTGTCGACCATCTAGTTCTCATGTAGCTTCGCCATTACATCTTGTACCTAAGAAAGAAACGAATGACTGGCGTCCTTGTGGAGACTATAGAAGATTAAATGTTGTAACTATACCTGACCGATATCCCCTACCTCACATTCAGGACATTAACATTGATTTAAGGAATAAGACTATTTTTTCAAAATTAGATTTAGTTCGAGCATATCATCAGATCCCAGTCGCAGAATGTGATATACCAAAAACTGCAATTACTACACCTTTTGGATTATTTGAATTTGTGAGAATGCCTTTTGGTCTTAGGAATGCGGCTCAAACGTTTCAACGTTTCATTAATGAAGTTTTCAATTTCAATTTATTGCAGGTAATATAAAAGCCTTATTAGGCTCATTTAGCTGATTTAGATTTTGTTTTTGCATATTTGGATGATGTTCTTATAACTAGTAGGGATGAAGAACAGCACTGTGAGCATTTAAATATAATTTTTGAAAGATTATATAAGTACGGTCTAAATATTAAAATGGCTAAATGTATTTTTGGAGCAACAGATATAGATTTTTTGGGATATAATATTTCTTATGAAGGAATCAAACCATCTAATGTTAAAGTTAAGGCAATTCAGGACTATGAAAAACCGAAGTCAGTAAAACAGTTACAAAAGTTTATAATAGGCATGGTTAATTACTATCATAGATACATTCCTAAAATAGCTGAGATGCTCAGTCCAATTCATGAAATGTTAAATAAGGCCATTAGAAATGAAAGTAAAGTATTATATTGGTTTGAGAAAGCAGAGGAAGCATTTACAAATATAAAAAACAGTTTTTCTAAAAATATAATGCTTAATCATTTTCATAGGGATGCTACACTCTCATTAATGGTTGATGCTTCAAATGTAGCAATAGGAGGAGTTTTACAACAGAAAATTAGTGATACAATCGAGCCACTTGCATTTTATACAAGGAAGCTTTCACCTTGTGAGATGAAATATAGTTCATTTGATAGAGAATTATTGGCAGTATTTTTGAATATAAAGCACTTTAGACATATTTTGGAAGAAAGAGCATTTATCGTATACACAGATCACAAACCGCTTACACAAGTTATTAATTCACAAGTTGAACGTAGCCCGCGACAGACACGTCATTTAGATTATATTGCGCAATTTACTAATGACATACGTTATATTAAAGGTGAGGACAATGTTGTCGCAGATGCTCTTTCGAGAGTCCCTGAAATAGATTCGATTAAAATTGATACCTTTGATTTAATTCATTTGTCCAAAGAACAAGAAAAAGATTTATTTTTGCAGAAACTTATAAGTAACGTAGATAATCTTTACAAGTTTAAAAAGATTTAGTACCAAAATATCACGTTTTTATTTGGTGCGAGCATTCAGGAAATAAATTGCGTCCATATATTCCGCAAAGTTTAAGAAAGATAGTTTTTGAGAAATTACATAAAATTTCTCATCCGGGAACTAGAGCTTCAAGGAAATTAATTACGTCTCGTTATTTCTGGCCTTCTATGAACACAGATATAAATCAATGGGTTACTAATTGTTCAGATTGTCAAAAAGCTAAGGTTCATAGACATATTAAATCTAAAACAGAAGTGATTAAAATTCCAGATGGAAGATTTACACATATGCATATAGATATCGTTGGCCCTCTCCCAATTTCAAATGGTTTTCGATATATTTTAACTTTAATCGATAGAACTACTCGTTGGCCGGAAGCATATCCTTTAAAAGATATTACTGCTAAGACTGTAGCTTTTACATTTTTAAAAGAATATGTGTCTAGATTTGGTGTTCCAAAACAGATTACAAGTGACCAAGGCAAGCAATTTACATCGTCTATATTTAATGAATTAACAAATGTGTTAAGTATTAACAAAATTAAAACTACTGCTTATCATCCACAGTCGAATGGAATGGTAGAACGTTTCCATCGGCAATTAAAAGCATCAATTCTTGCCCGGGGAGATTCAACTAATTAGTCTCATGAATTACCTATAGTTGTATTGGGTTTGCGGTCTACAGTCAAAGAAGATATTAAAGCATCAGCAGCAGAAATGGTTTATGGACAATGTTTACGATTGCCTGGAGAACTAGTGGTGGATTCGGGACTAGATTTTAATAATACTGAATTTTTGAACAAAATAGGAAAAATTTTTTCAAATGTTCGTTGTGATATTTCTCATCATAAAAATAAAATGAAAACGTATATTCCTAAGCATATTGAGGACTGTTAATATGTTTTTGTAAGGGCTGACTCAAATAAATTTGACTTTTGTTGTCCATATGACGGACCTTTTGAGGTGATGGAAAAAAAATCTAAATTTTTTAAAATTAAAGTAAATTCTTTGATAAAGACTGTTGCAATTGACAGACTAAAACCAGCTTTTATTGAAGATAGTGTTCTGAACACAGAGAAAAAAAAGAAAACCGTAACTTTCGCGTTGAATGAAGTTTTTATTTTGAAAAGGGGGGTAATGTAGTGACGTAGTTTATTTATAAAACTTGTTTATTTTATTTATAAAAATTTATAATATTATCAAGTAATCTTTGTTTTAGTTTTTTTAAAAATGGATTGATATATATATTTATATACGAATTTAATTTAATTTTGATTTTTGTTCTTGGATAATTAAAAATTATTAAAAATATTCAAAAAGAATTTGATAAGATTTATTTCCTTTAAATCGAAACGTAAGTAGTGTATTACTGTTATTAATTTTTGTGAGAATAAAAATAATTTTTTTACAAATTTTTGGTAAAGGATTCGTACGGGCAAAAAGTTAACGATGATCATGTCATTACCTCTAACATTGTATTCAAAGAAGTATTATAAAAGCATTTAAACATATGTATGTATGTCTGTAGGTAAATATGTATGATATATATTATGATTTCTAATATTTTTATACTTTTAATAAAATGTGTTGAAGTTACTAAAATTTCTATTAATTATTTTCATTTTATGTTACAAAAATGACAACTAACGGTGCGAAATATTCGCACGGGTCATCTAGTATCTTATATTCCGTGTTACTTCGGTTCCTTCAGAAAGGTTCTTATCAATTTTTAAAAAACTTCCATCTAAAATAACGTGCGTATATACATACGTCTCATACATTCAATAAAGTGATAAAAACAACGGACTGTAGCCTTATAAAAAAATAATTAAAGTTTTCCTGCACAAGTACAAACATTCAGTCGATAGTAATATCGATATATCGATAGTGAAATCTGAACTATCGATAAATATCAATAGTATCCCAGAACTAGTTCTTAAACGCGTTTAAGCAACTCGAGCGTGATCTAGCTCTAATCACATCAAAATCGAGATGATTACCCATACATTGAAGTGATTTGTTAGATTTTCTTATTTTTCTAGTGAGGAATTTCCGTTTGTTTACTTAAGGAATGAAATGTTATACCCAAAGTTTAAGGTCTACTTCAAACGGATTTGCAAAATACAAAAACAAAAATCTTATTAATATTAATTTTTAATAATTATCTCTACACTTTTTTTTTGTTTGAAAAATAACTCAACTTTTGGTAATTCATGAATTCAGGAATTCTAATTCAATTCGAAGTTTTTAAAATCTTAAAAACTATACCTACTATACTTGAGTTTTGTTAATTTTACCTTGAATTAAAGTTTTATATTCGTATCAGTATCGGTATTACCGTTATTCCCTTTTGAGTATCGGTATCGTAAAGGCAAGCAGGCGTATCGTTACATACCCAGTTGTAATAATGGCCCTAAACGTGTTATCTTGAAATGGGGGTTTTTTTTTGAGTTATGTCACTATTGAAGTTAACCAGAGGTATGTACGTACTACGTATGCTTGTGAAGGGACTAAATAGGGAAATTTGGCTTAAATCTAGTTTAGGAACGCACACCCATATAAAAAAAAATAGTACCTAGGCTGATAAAAAATTGAAAAATAAGAAGAAAAAATCAAATAAAATTATTGGCGCAAACGCTTAGTTTTCGAGTTATGGCCGTTTTAAATTTTCAAATATATGTTCGATTTCACACTATATTTCTAAAGTTATATGGACAATAGTGGTGTAATTCCATGGTTTTTTTTGTGATGAAAATTTTTTTAAAATTATTTTTATTTGTAAATATTTTTTCATGCATTGTTGTTTTTTGACTTTTATAATTACTTATACATACTTACATTTATAACGGTAATTTTTTATTCATTGTTGTTTTTGAGTGTATGTTTTTTATTTTATTTAAATATTTGTTGGTTTATTACCGTATTTCTTGCTATTCAGAAAAGTTTTAGTTAGCGAAGACGGTGTTTGATATACCATAGAAGAGAAAATCCTTGCGCCCGGCCGAAGTCCGGCTATGCAGAGAAGCTTTAGTTAGCGAAGCCGGTATTTGACATACCATAGAGTAGGAAATCCTTGCGCCCGGCCGAAGGCCGGCTATACAGAGAAGCTTTAGTTAGCGAAGCCAGTGTTTGTTATACCATAGAAGAGAAAATCCTTGCACCCGGCCGAAGACCTGCTATGCATAGAAGCTTTAGTTAGCATAAGGTTCTTGTTTGCGACATTGGTGTTTGTTATTTTATAAAATTTGTATTACACTTTTCTTTAAATAAATTATACACTTAGGGCCATTATTACAACTTGAAGTTAGCTAAAGTTAAGATTAAATTGACAGATAATAATGTGTTATCTGTCAAAAAGCGTCTGTTAACTGTCGGATAACAGCTAACGCCAAGTTATAATAATGGCCCTTAGTACACAAAAACTGTAATGTGAGCTTGAGAGTAAAATTTTTTTAATAAATTCTATATATCTAGAAAGATCTAGTCAAAACTTTCAAAATGAGACCAATATTACCCATATAGCTTTAGAAATGTAATGGAAAATCACACATATATATGTATATGAAAACTTAAAACGTTCATAACTCGAAAACTAAGCGTTTGCGCCAATAATTTTATTTGATTTTTTCTTATTTTTAAATTTTTTATCGTGCCTAAACTAGATTTGTTGCGGAAATTTTAATAGACAATATCAGAGCTGACATTTAATGTCATACGAATAAAACACATAGTGGAACGATTTTTAGCCATCGAAGGTAAATCATTCTCCTAAAACTACATATATGTACCTATAAACTTTTGAAAAGATGTAGAAATATTGATTGATATTAAAAAAGGTCTTTGATTAGCACACAAGAAATCAATAATTTAAATTTTAGAAATATATGTATGTATGTATGTATTAGTAAATCAAACAGACTTGAAAAACAAAATTATTCTTCTTACCTAACGAGTTTTACACCTGGATTCATGGCCTCCACAAAATCGCACATTAATTCAACCATTGCACGACGCTCTTCTGGATCTTTACTATGACGGCCAGAATCTTTTAATACTTCTGGATTTGCCATAACAGCAAAAACTATAGGAGGGCTTCTTGGACTGCCAGGAGGCACCTAAACAAATAATTTTAAGAGACAATTAGAAACAACGTATTAACAGATACAAAATATTATTATAACCTCAATTTAAAAAAAAAAATTAAGTTACGTAAAAAACAAGTAAAACTTACCCTCATACCACCGTACAGCGGTATTGGATCACTTGGTTCCTGAGGTATCACAATACGTGTCCAACTTAAAACATTTATAAATAATTCCTCACCAGCTTCTGTTGTTGTACGTATACACATGTGAGGCTGGGGGGGATTTTTAAAATGGCGATAGGCCCTCGAATGCCTATAGCTGTGTGGTGGCGGAGAAGAGGCCACAGCAGTTTGTTGCAATAAACTTAAACCGGGACTTAATTGTGCCGATGAGGTGTGGTCTACATCTTCTTCCTGTTTGAAATGAGATTGTGGAAAATCACTTAAGTGCCTGTTTGATACTGGTGTTTGCAGATTTTCTACGTCATTTTCTGGCATCTGTCGAACATTTTGTTCAGAATTTTCTAAAGGAACTTTATTATTGTGTTGTGACTCATTGGATGAAGAAGTTGATTGTCGTTCTTTCAGTGAAGGTAAACTACAAAATGAGGAATTCTCTGCTTCATTTCTGACAAACAGCGCGCATTTGTTTGCAATAGCTGCGTTAGTTGTTGTTTTATTGCTTTGATGATCTTCGTCGACATCAGCTGCCGCATGCACATTTACGGTTGATGTTGTTGCTACTTTAATGCCGGCTGCCATGTTAATTTTGATGTTTCTCTTTTTTCAATTAAACGCACAAACACACACGCAAGCATACATACATAAATATTTGACTATTTTTTATTTTGCTTTATTTGTTTCTTAAAAATTGTTTACGACATATTTTTTTTACTGAAATTTCAACATTTTAAAATATTTTCTTTTAAATATGTATATGACTTTTATTTTAAGTGCAACATTGTATTTTTTTTTAATATAAAAAAATTAGGCAGCTTTCTTGTAATAAATATACATATGTGCATACAAGGCGCCTTGTGTACATATCTACTACAAATTTAATATACCTGTTTTTTTCTAATAGTGCTACCATATCTTTTCTTTCCTAGTATTGGGAAAAAAAATAGATTTTTTTTTTAAGTTATTTTCCAAAACATATTATGGGTGCTATTTTGTAAATTATTTCAACCTTCATTTACTATTTTTCATATACATTTTTTTTTTTTAATTTTCAAAATTTGTAAAGTCAGATTAAAGTTTTACGTATTTAAAATACGCCAAACACAATAAGGGTTATTGTTTATTTTTAAATGGCCGCGTTTACATGGCGTCTTCACCTTTTTTGTAATAATAAACGTTAAACTTCATTAAAAAAAAACGCTGGAAAAAATATTTTAGTATTTTTATTTTCGGGTATGTTCCCGAAATGAAGTTTATTTAAAATCAAACAAATTTTGAATAGGAGCATGCAAAGAAAGTTCATAAAAAAGTTCCATTTTATATACTTCATACTTAAGTATGTACAAATTATAATTCCAAGAACAACTCTTAAAAGCAGGAGAAACTAGTAATTTTGAAAATAATTTAAATGAAAATCTCATTCGACTTCAATTCAGCTTTATTTCGATTTGTAGCACATGTCCGATTGACTTTGACGTTTGCTATGATAGAAAATTGTCAGGTGAAAACCCCATGTTACATGTAGTCTACAACTGTCATTAAATGGTTAATTTTAACACTAATATGATGTTAGTGTTAAGTATAGACTCGTCATGTTACAAGATTTCTCATGTTATAACACGGTTGTTAGTGCAAATGTTTTAACAAGTTATAACAGCAAATTATGTCAGTTGAGACGGGCAGTTAGCCTCGTTTCGTTGCATTGCAAATGACGTTTTGGCATTAACTCAAATTGTACAAGTCGCAAAGTGTAGAGAACGCATTAGTTTAATTCTAATTTTTTCTTATTTAAAACAACATTTAGTTAATTTTTCTTAAAAAAAATTTCAATCAAATTTAATTTGGCGAATTTTTGCAATTTTCGGTAATTTGTCGACGAGAATGAAAAATAATCTGACAACCCTGCTTGCCAGCTGTGTCCAGTTTTTATTATATACTAAGCTGTGTTCAGTAAGCTAAAATTTAAACTTCAGTTCTATATTTTTGACAAATTTGTAAAAAAAAATATGCAATTGCAGTTTAAAAAACAGTAGATGCAGCTTATGTTCCAGTTTAACTTAATATTATTTAATTTTTAATTATTATTTTTTCAGAATAACGGATTTCTTTGATTAAAAAATTATTTTTATTATTACTTTATTTGTGCGAATGTTTTTTTATTGTTGTCTTTTTACATTTTCTTCACAAACACTGGTTTTAATAACTTTTTGTGAAATTACACAATCTACATACATATGTACATAGGTACTTTTGCATTCATTATCCTAGACTTTGCATTAGATTCATTTTTTTCTTGATTTTAACACTTTAATACGTTAATACATTTATAATTTTCCAATTTTTCCAACCTATTGATAGTTTTCTTAATATTTTTATTGCACAACTTGCATTTGCCATCAGAAATATGCTTTGTGATCAGAAGAGTAAAATTAGCTTAAATTTAATTTTAGATTTTTGCTTAGTAATATTAAATTGAAAAAATATTCAACTTCTACTTGCTCCCGTTTCTAAAAAACTGATGTTTTCTGGCTTTTTCTTGCCGTTTGAAAGAAAAACACACGAAGTATTCTTGATAATTTTTTTTTTTTTTTTTTTTGTTGCATTGTTTTTTTTCGTTTTGTTGCATTCAATTGAGTACTTTTTTTATCTCATTTACAGCATTCTTTTGTTTATTTTATCCGCACAGTTTTTTATGACTTGTTTATTTTTTCGCCGTTTTTCAACCATGTTTTCATTCAATTCTTTTTTTTAGAGAAATTTATTTTTTCCCTCATTTGAAAAGAACTTCACTAAATAAACATTTACCTATTATATGTAATAGTTTTCATTTTTAATTTATAATGTGGTCTCCAAGTGTTTTTACTTCCTATGATATTTTTCAATATGTTTTTTTCTTTTGTCTAGCATAAAAGTCAAGAGAATGTAAAAAAAACAAGAAATACACAATTCTAAGCAGCCACCCAACAGCAGCAGCAGTCAGTCACAGCAAAAACCAAACAACCCACAAACTTTTTTAAAGAAATTCAATGACTTGTTACCGCAAAGTACATGAATAACCACACCAATACACTTATAAAGTGAAAAAAGGCAACATTAATTTTAGATAAGACTATCTCAGTAGGACATAAATGAAAATGGAGACCAAACATTTAAAAAAAACACACACTCCACTTATTTCATTATACACGCAATAAAATCTTTCTTTCAAACTTTATTTAAAATTTTAATAGCTTTTTTTAACATTTTTGACCGACAGACTTAAAATATATTCATCCTAGTTGGCAAAAAATTACGTCTTTTGTCTTTGTTGGATTGAATGCTTCTTCCTTAACTCCTTTTTTCTTTTGCCATCATTCGTCAAGCCCTTATTATTAGCGTACTACTATTTTAAGCAACTGAGTGTGAATAGTGCAAGGAGCTGCCAGCTTATTTTTTTGAAAGCATAGGTAACAAACCGTTATTTTTAAAAGATAACATTATGCAACAAATTTAAACTTTTGTTATGATGTGCTATCTTCCCCTAAATACAAGAACAGTCGAAATTTAAAATTCTGGGGTTATATATTTTTTCCTATAATAGCTGCGTTCGAGACTACAAAAGTGTTTACTATTTTTTACTGAACTTTACTGCATTTTACAAAATTGCGTTCGAGTACACAAAATACAGTAAATGAGACCACAAACTGAGAGCATAAAGCGACAGTTCTTGTCTGAGTATTTACAAATTTTTACTGCAGTAAAACTAAAGAGCCAACCACAATGTGCTTAAGTTGGCTTAAGAGAATGAGCGAATACATGTAAGCTATATGAGGCAAACCAAATTGAACTTAAGAAAACTTTTTGCTAAGTTTAATGAAACTGTCATTTGCTTAAGCAAGGTGCGAATCTAATCGCACATTCCGTACGGAATCAAATGTCTTTGTTTTCTTAAATACATTTGAGAGACTTCTTGATAATTTTTGACAGTAGGTTAAGCAAGGCTATGCACAAGGTATATGTACACAAGGTAAACTCGTTGGCCCATATGTTTGTCAGCTGATTACCCCTAGTTGGAACCTTAACGTCAAATTTCGTGTATATGAGAAAAAATTTGTACATGTGTGCGTTAAATAGTTTTTGTTTTATATGATGACAATTTTGACAACTTGGTTCCTTTTATAGAGCAGCATGTCTACACTCCCAAATGAGTCTACCTTGTGTAAATATACCTTGGGAAATCCCATTTTAAAAGATGATTTACAGATCTTGTTGATGTTGTTAGAGTTTAAAAGTCAGTTTTTTGGTGTTTGTATTACACGTACTAAATATGTAAAGTCAAATGAACTGAATTGTTATTTTTTGTTATATTTCGTTAAATTTTTTATAGTTTTTATGTTAAATAGCCTAAAATTAAAAAAAGAATAGTTTTTTATATCTTTATGGTAAAATTTACCTAAATTTTTGTACAAAAACCGTCCAGAAATTCGAATAATTCGGAAATTCGAATTGCCCTAAAAACAAAGTGGTTTGAATTTCCGAGCGTGTACTGTAATGCTAAATGTAACAGCTGTCCAAAAATGTATTAATGTTAATGTTCTTAAACAACTTCACTAATTTACCACTTACACAGTGAATATAACATAACTAGTTGTTGAAGAAGATGCTCCACCAACAAAATCAAATGGGGCTACAAGTAGTCCAATGAATAAATAAATATTTTAAACAAGATACTTCGATCGATCCTCTATACAAAATTATTTATTTATTTTATTTTATTTATTTAATTTAATCAGTAATACAAAAGCCTTCTTGGCCAATTTAAAGCATTACATAGTAATGTACATATACATTTAAGCAACAAAAATGTCTACATATTTAATAATGTATAAAAATTTTTAAATCTAAACAAGTTATTTAAATATTATTTGCAGAACCAAATTTACATTGCCCGAAAGTGAAGCAACAATTTTTAGCTACATTGACAAGTTTTATATAAAAATTAATGTTTATTTACTCAAGTACCAATTTTTTCTAAAATTATCGGAAACAAATCTCGTTTAATCGAAAAGGTAAATAATGCTAAATAAAAAAAATTGTTTTTTATATGCTTATATCACAAAATCCAAGGTATATTTATAGCAGGTAGCCGCGAGATTACAACAATTGTACAATAAAACAAACAACAGGGCTTTTTATTGTTGTTTTGCGATACGAACTGTCAAACAGCAAAGGGGTTGAAAAGAGACAAAAAACTTGTTTACTTGTTTACTATACATTATTTGACAGTTTGTATCGCAAAACAAGCAAATAAAAAATAACCAGCTGGCTTTCCGAGACTACCTGCTATAAATATACCTTGACAAAATCGAAATGTGTAAATATACCTTAGCTATGCATATTATGCTGGGTACACACAGTGCAACCTACATGGAAACTGTTTCAATGCAACCTCAAAATATCAAAGCGTTTTGATGTGTATGCAATCTGAAATGAATGAAAATGAATTTAATTCACTGGATTGCGTAAACGTGTTGCATAGTGTGTACCCAGCATTATGGTTGAGCCCAGGGCTGCCAGATTTGACGATTTATCGTCATTTTGACGATTTTTTGTTTCAAAATTAGCAAAGTGCCGATTTTTTTCTTAAAAGTGACGATTTTTTCAGTCACCAAAAAAAAAAGAAAACTTAAAATGTTTTTGTACTTATGTAAAGATATATGTATTAGGGCGAGTCGATTTGAATGGATGAAAAAAAATATTAAAAATCGTATAGCAAAAACGTAATTTACATAAAATTCTAAGAAAATTCGACGAAAAAACCATGGGTCTAAAATAAAATCCTAATCCGCGCCTCTCGACTTGAAAATTGTTTTACTTGGGTGAAAAATATTTTGAGTGTAAAAAAATATAAAGTCCAAAAGAACTCCCTTACTAAACAATTTTATTAAAAAAATGCGATTTCTTTTTGGAAAAAGCTATTTAAAAAAAAAATTTGTTTGCAAATGCGGGCATATAAATTTTCAAGTCGAGAGGCGCTGATTAGGATTTTATTTTAGACCCATGGTTTCTTTGGGGAATTTTCTTTGAAGTTTATGTAGATTAGGTTTTTGCTATACGATTTTTAAAAAAAAAATCGACCCGCCCTAATATGTATATAAGTAACACAGAAAAAAGAAATTGTAAACAAAACTTCTTAAATGCTTAAGTTATCTTTTCCCTAAAAAATATATGGGGAAAAGCAAAATATCATAGGAAAAAACTGTTCAATTTTTGCATTATGCTTTTCAATTTTATTCACGATGGGCGTGATTGTTTAAAGCATTTCTTAATGGAAACAAACCATTAAACCGTTACCGCAGTTTTCTGCGAATGTAGAGCAAATTTTGAGTCGAGTCAATTTAAATAAAACAACAAGGTAAAAGTCAATTATACGTCAGTATTCTATTTAAATTATAAGAAGACATCAAAATGTTAGGGTTTATACAAAATATGAAGTTTATGGGTAAAAATCAAAATCAATTGTGGTCATTTGCTGATAACTCAGCCACTTATGGAGCGATCTTCTGATGATAATCTGACGAGAAACAATCAAAAATCATTTCGTTTTTTAATTATTACTTTTTTATAAATTTTCTAATTGTACGGCAGGCATACCAGTTGTAAGATAATATCTACATGAGTTTAATGCGATTCTTTAAGACTCGTTAAATAATCTTCAACCACATCTCAGACTTTCACTGTTTTATGGAAGAATCTCACAGTGGAATCAGCTTGTGTAACAGTTTCTTCTGTGTAAGGAATCTTCTACGATTTAAAAATGCTCTTCCAGGATTAAATATTCTAGCTGGGTATGAAGTAGATATGTTTTTTCTTAAAATCGAACAAAAACTGTTAAAAAAAAACAAAATTTTGAGTTGTCCGATTTTTTTTGACGATATTTCAAAACGAGAAAGACGATTTTTTTATTTTTTCTCAGGAAATTGACGATTTTGTCACAAATTAGTCTGGCAGCCCTGGTTGAGCCATAAGTAAATAAAAAAAACATATGTTTCAAAAGGCAAACAAACAAAAGTAACAAATAGCAATTAAGAGTGCTATATTCGGCTGTGCCGAATCTTATATACCCTTCACCATTGTGCGAGCAGAATACAGAGCAACTAGACAAAAACTAAATAATTTTTACATATACATACATATTTACAATACTTAAAACTTCATTGTAACCCAACAACAAAGGAGCTTTGATTTCAAATTGAAAATGATTTGAAATCAAACGTTTTCTCAAACGAAAAATGTTTCATAATGATTTGAAAATCATAGCGTTCTTAACAAAAAGGGGAAATTATTTTCAAATTGAAAAATGCCTTTATTTTCAACTTGCTTTCAAACGCAATTCTCAAATGTTTTTCAAATGTGGATATTAATACAATGTGAAACATAAATAAAAATATTTTATTTTTTTAATTTAAATTCATTATTTATTTAAATAAACTGTGAGATAAACATTCGGCAAAATAGATAAAAGAATGAGGTTCTTTCCGTCCTCTAATTCTTGCAAAGACGACATTTGCTCCCTTTTATTTTGAGGATTCAGCACCGCGATCGTTCAAAAAACTTTCTTCACTTTGCCGTTTTATATTCCTTTTTTTATTCTTAATCATTGGAATTACTCACAATAATTTTTAATTTTCACAAGAAATAAACTGTTCACTTTATATTAAAATTTAAACCATGTAACCACAGAGTAAAAAATGTAACTTTAATCGCAATTTTTAATGCTTTTTTCGCTTTAGTGTTGCCAAGTTTATTTTTGATTTGAATTTAACATTTGACATCAAATTTATATCAAATGCTTACTTGGAAATCATTATCAATTTGAATATAAATGTTAAATCAAACAATTGAAAAACGTTTGAGAATTGTGTTTGATGTCAAATGATAAAGTCATTTCATATCAAAGGTTTGACTTTGTGTTTGTTGGGAAATTAAGTTTAAAAAGCGAAAAGTGGTAAATATTTTTTTTAAATCGTTTTTAGAACTATAAAAAAATAAAAATATAAAAAAAAAAAAACAGTGAACTCACAGTTTCTAACTTAATACACCCCCTAGACAACTCAACCATGAAGCAACGTTATTTGAATATCATTAAAATGAAATATGGTCCGTTTACTGTTCAGATTACTTTTGATGTTTTTGTTCACCGCAATAGCAAAGTTGTAAACCATAATACAAAAATTACAAATCAACTTATTTGAGTTGTGAACCGAAATAGGGAAATAAATTCACTAAAATAGTTTGTGCCATGTATGTGTGTTTGTTTGTTTTCTTTTATATTTTTTGGGTTACATGCAACGCTTTTTATGCAGCAGCAGCACAAGTAAAAATAAAATTAAATTTGTCAAAATCAGAGATTTGTTCGAACGCTGCTTGTGACGCTTACAAAAGTAGAAACTAAACCTACTTTTCGCCTCAAGGCATCTACGCTTTTGTGCATGTAACTTACTACGTATAACTATAAATTTTGTGATTTTGGAGTTTAAGAAAAATGTTCTTTTATCAGTTTTTTTCTTATAAGCGTTTTTCTTATATGAAACCTTTTTTGTTAAAAAAATCGCAAAAAAGACATGGTGTTTTTGAAAATGTTTCTTATAAGCGTTTTGTTCTTATGTATATGAGATGTTCTAATATCCGAATAATACTGTACATAGATGAAATAATAAAGAAGGGAGATACCGAAAATCATATTGGGCATTATGCTAGGGGGCGGAGGGAGACGGACATGCTGAAAAACAATTTTGTTTTGATAAAATTTGAAAATTTTTGTGTTTAACGAACAGATTGATCAAAAAGTTCATATGGAAAAAACTTACTATTTTTATAACATTTTATTAAAGCTATGTATATTTCCAATAAAACGAGCTTTATTTGGTGAATTGAACTTGCGAATATGTGTGTACATATATGTATATACTAAAGGGCTGCAAGAATACATTCATTTGTTTATTACACACAAGCATTCCAATATTCATTCAAATATTTAAATAGTTAAATACTGGTTTACAGAGTTTAAGAGTTAAAATATAAAAGAGAGTGTAGTCTGTGTTTTACTTTATCATAACAAAGGCACACATTCTATTCACTCTTTTTCTTTGAATATTTATTTACTCAATTTGCAAATGCAAACACACACAAGTATATGGTAACAGTTAGACTGTGTGCAAGAAATACTACATAGTAAAATTAGTACTCATGTTTTTCTCATTACAAATATAACTCTATTAAACAGAATTTTGCAACAAAAATTATAAAAATTGGATTAAAAGTATATTAAAAAGGACTTTAAAATTCTTGCGTTTTACGTTTTCGATTTCCATACCAAAGTTGCTAGTAATAATATTAATGTATTCATGTTATGAGTAAAACATTCAAATAATATTATATTCGAAACTTATACACATTTTATTATGTCTGTTTTATTTGAATGTGGTAGTATTTTTTTCTGTTTACATACAGTTGTTTTCTTTTCTCTTTCGCCTTGTGTGTTTATTCATTTGTTTTTTTTAACATAAAATGTAAAGCACTGCGTAGTTAAATCGTTTGTTGTACTTAACTTTACCTACTTAAAAAACAAATGAATGTATTCATATGACTTTTAAATGTAGTCATGCAGACCTTTAGTATATACATACATATATATTTTATACATACATATGTACCCTGAAGGAAACTTTGGTGCAAGTGTCTCCAAGTCACCAGTTTTGTCGACTATATTAGTGACATTGTCAACGAAGTGTCTACACTACAATACAACTGCCACTATATTTGGCTTTAATAAGAAAACGATTTTATCAATAACAACTTAGTAGACTACTTTTACTAAAATGTACTCGCGATTCTCTGGTTCCAATGTCTACATATGTTCGCAAAGGAACTACCTAGTCAGTAGTACCAACGCCAGTTGTAGATTTCCAATGACACGCACATGTTAAATGTCTATTGTAAATAACATTGCCTGGGGTATAATAAGTCACTACAACTGGTGACTGTGTCAATAGTGAATCAGTACAGATTCACTAGTGACATTTCCTGCAGAGTACCGATGCTTATGTAGGGACAGGGCTGGGCAGTATTTGAAATACGTATTTGGTATTTTAAATACATGAAGTGCAAGTACTTTGTATTTTAAACACATGTCCAGAAAGTATGTATTTTGTATTTTAAATACATACAATAAATAAAAATAGTTTGTATTTTGTGCTTTAAATACATAAGAAGAAGGGCAAGAAATCCAAAACTTGCAATTTATACTCTGGAGGAAAATTACAAAAAACATAAAAGGACACCTGTAGCACGTTTCTGCATTTCTCACATCGTAAGGCTTTTCGCATGAAACGTGTGAATTGCAACTAAACAAGTGTGAAATGAAACAAAAAATGGTTTTTCTCACACAAGTGTTTCTGTATCTTTTCTCAGCGAGAATTATCTGTCATTTTAATAATTTTCTAGCAATTATTGGAAGGATGCGAGAAAAAAATGTTTCTGTAACAATATTTTGCGAAAAGTTTCTTACAAAAACTGTCAAAATAAGTCACATTTGAAATTGGTGCGAGAAAAACAAAATGTATTTGTTATAAATTTAAAATATAAACTGGGAATTATTTCCTTGCGAAGGTTACTTTATATTATATTCAACATTTTTCAAATAATACAATATAATAGTCTGATAGTGTATAAAGTCATTTCTGAAACAATTAAGGCATAGAACTATTATAAAAAATCTTTATAAAATACTAAACTGAAATTTAGCTCATAGAATACAAATGAAAAATGTTGAATATAATTTAAAATATGTTTATATTATTTTCAGGATAGTATTTAAATCAATATTAAGTTAATTTTCATAACAAACTTAAATCGTATTTAAAACAGATTGGTTTTTTGAGTTTTATTTGAAAAGTCTTATTTAATTAAGATAAAAGTATGGTAGCACTACTAAATGCAAAACAAAATTATAAAAAAGTGTAATTAATTATAAGGTGGTATGAAAAAAACAGCTGACTGTTAATGCTTTGCCTGTTGTTGTATTGTTGTGATATTGAGGCCACCTTGCTAAAATATTACAATGGAAACTTAAGTTGAAATTAATGGCGATTTCTTTTCTGAGAAATATGTTGCATAAATGTACCATGTTCTACATTTTTGTGTTCGTTTGTACAAAAAAAAAACAACTGTGTGAAAAATTTTCAAGTTCTTTTGTGAATATGTTGATAAAAAACATGCAAAACATGTTGCATGTTTACCCTTACTTTTACTTAAGGCTAGATTACACTATTATACTTTGTATTAATACATGTCAAAAACTCAAGTAATATTACAAAGTGTGATAGTGTGAATGCAATGTGTCACGAAAATGACAAGTATTAAGAAAAAAGTTTGACATCCCATACGACTTCATCGTTTTTTGAAAAATTTCAAAACAATAATACTTTTCATTGGATCAGGGTTGCATTTTATTTCATGTGTGAGTGTTTATACTTTGTGAGATGGTGTGAACACGAACTGTCATGTTACATTAGATTTTTTGACAGTCGCAACAAAACTCATTAGATTTCTATCTCACAAAGTATTATGGAATACGTAAGGCTTGTGAGATAGTGTAATCTAGGCTTTAAGGTGTTCATACTGCCCTGTCTTACAACGTTGGTACTTACTACTTTCTTTGTAGAACAAATGCTTTGCAGTTACACGCTCAAGTTTTTTTTGATAGTCTTTTACATACATATACTGTTTGTCAAAATTTCCAAAAATTGATACTTGTGACGTATGCTGCATTCAATTTTTGAGCAATTTACTTTCAAGATGCCATCAAGAAAAAAATTTATAAAGAGAAACGAAAAATTAGTATTGTGGTTATTTTGTTGAACTATTTATGGTTTTTAATCCAAATTTTCAATATTTTTAATTAGGCTTAAGTTCATCAAATTTAATTTTCATTAAATTATTTTATGAAGAAAGGAATTTTACAACATGAAAATTAATTAAAATTGTTATTGATAATCTTTCATTCTTGACGTGGCTAGGGGTTGAACCCTGGCCGGCAGGTTACTATGACATGTTTCGATCGCAACCACTCGATCTCCTCAGATAGTTTTGCCGTCTTACACTCGCAGCCATCGAAGGCTGCTGACGTCAATAGTCAAATATCAGTCCTTAAACCAAATTTGTATTTTTAACATTTGGTAGATCGAAATTTGCTTTTCCTGAATGATTATCCATTTTAATTGATTTTACATGTTTTTTCCTTACTTCTGTTTTTTCGTACTTTGTCAAGAATTTTTCTTGAAGTCCAAGTACATTTTTTTGTTTTTTTTTTTTTTTTTTTTTTCATTTTGTCTTTCTCTTTTCTGTTGACCTTTTTCAGCACAACTTGAAGGACAAATGTACACATAGAGCTCGTGCCTTAGCTTTAACAATAATTAGTATTGTGGTTATTTTGTTGAACTATTTATGGTTTTTAATCCAAATTTTCAATATTTTTAATTAGGCTTAAGTTCATCAAATTTAATTTTCATTAAATTATTTTATGAAGAAAGGAATTTTACAACATGAAAATTAATTAAAATTGTTATTGATAATCTTTCATTCTTGACGTGGCTAGGGGTTGAACCCTGGCCGGCAGGTTACTATGACATGTTTCGATCGCAACTACTCGATCTCCTCAGATAGTTTTGCCGTCTTACACTCGCAGCCATCGAAGGCTGCTGACGTCAATAGTCAAATATCAGTCCTTAAACCAAATTTGTATTTTTAACATTTGGTAGATCGAAATTTGCTTTTCCTGAATGATTATCCATTTTAATTGATTTTACATGTTTTTTCCTTACTTCTGTTTTTTCGTACTTTGTCAAGAATTTTTCTTGAAGTCCAAGTACATTTTTTTGTTTTTTTTTTTTTTTTTTTTTTCATTTTGTCTTTCTCTTTTCTGTTGACCTTTTTCAGCACAACTTGAAGGACAAATGTACACATAGAGCTCGTGCCTTAGCTTTAACAATAATTAGTATTGTGGTTATTTTGTTGAACTATTTATGGTTTTTAATCCAAATTTTCAATATTTTTAATTAGGCTTAAGTTCATCAAATTTAATTTTCATTAAATTATTTTATGAAGAAAGGAATTTTACAACATGAAAATTAATTAAAATTGTTATTGATAATCTTTCATTCTTGACGTGGCTAGGGGTTGAACCCTGGCCGGCAGGTTACTATGACATGTTTCGATCGCAACCACTCGATCTCCTCAGATAGTTTTGCCGTCTTACACTCGCAGCCATCGAAGGCTGCTGACGTCAATAGTCAAATATCAATCCTTAAACCAAATTTGTATTTTTAACATTTGGTAGATCGAAATTTGCTTTTCCTGAATGATTATCCATTTTAATTGATTTTACATGTTTTTTCCTTACTTCTGTTTTTTCGTACTTTGTCAAGAATTTTTCTTGAAGTCCAAGTACATTTTTTTGTTTTTTTTTTTTTTTTTTTTTCATTTTGTCTTTCTCTTTTCTGTTGACCTTTTTCAGCACAACTTGAAGGACAAATGTACACATAGAGCTCGTGCCTTAGCTTTAACAATAATTAGTATTGTGGTTATTTTGTTGAACTATTTATGGTTTTTAATCCAAATTTTCAATATTTTTAATTAGGCTTAAGTTCATCAAATTTAATTTTCATTAAATTATTTTATGAAGAAAGGAATTTTACAACATGAAAATTAATTAAAATTGTTATTGATAATCTTTCATTCTTGACGTGGCTAGAGGTTGAACCCTGGCCGGCAGGTTACTATGACATGTTTCGATCGCAACCACTCGATCTCCTCAGATAGTTTTGCCGTCTTACACTCGCAGCCATCGAAGGCTGCTGACGTCAATAGTCAAATATCAATCCTTAAACCAAATTTGTATTTTTAACATTTGGTAGATCGAAATTTGCTTTTCCTGAATGATTATCCATTTTAATTGATTTTACATGTTTTTTCCTTACTTCTGTTTTTTCGTACTTTGTTAGGAATTTTTCTTGAGTGTAAGACGGCAAAACTATCTGAGGAGATCGAGTGGTTGCGATCGAAACATGTCATAGTAACCTGCCGGCCAGGGTTCAACCCCTAGCCACGTCAAGAATGAAAGATTATCAATAACAATTTTAATTAATTTTCATGTTGTAAAATTCCTTTCTTCATAAAATAATTTAATGAAAATTAAATTTGATGAACTTAAGCCTAATTAAAAATATTGAAAATTTGGATTAGAAACGAAAAATTTACTCACTAACTTTGAAATCAGCTGTTTTCTTGAACGTTAATTGAAACACTCACTGGCAAGAGAATTTAAGAAGTTGATATCAATTTTTAAAAGTATGAGTGCATTGGTGGAAAAGTGTGAGTGTATGAAAACTTGATAGGCAAAACTTGATCGTGTAACCCTCAAGTTAAATGATTTTTTTATTTTAAGGCTACCAGACTAACGAAGTTTTAAAAATGGGGTCGTCCACAGTTGGTAACTTTAACAAATTAACAAACTATGTACCGAGTAACAAATTAGCAAGTTCGGTGTGAATACCACTAATTTTTATATTTTGTAATTTAAAATTTTTTTTAGCCTTTCCTTGTTTTCGTTTTAATCAGTGCTGCCAAATAAATTTGTGTAAAAATCGTCAAATTCCTGAAAAAAATAAAGCGGCGCATACACTTGCAATAAATTGTTCAATTTTATGTATTGTACAAATATATCGCCAATGTGTATGTGATATTCGAAGGTGGCAAATTATATTGGCAACAATCAAAAGACCTTTTTTATTGCACAACGAAAAGAAAGTGAAATGTATTGGCAACATTGTACAATGCTGTTTATGTTATTACTATTGGTTATGTTCACCATTTTATTGAATGAATGAAACCATTGTGCGACTAATGCATAATATAGGATAAAATAGAAATAATATGGCGAATATCATATACAAAAATATTGCAAATGTATAGGCCGCTTAATAAGATCGTCTTTTTTGTTTAAAATAATTAAAATTAATTTTAAACAAATTTTGTTCGAGCTTTTTTGAAACATAATGAAACAAAAGCATAGTTAACGTTCTTGCCCAGCTAGCACTATGTATCATAATCTAATCATTTAGGAATCAGATTCACGAGCAAAATACCCGTGTATGAGCTCATTTTTCAATCATAAATGATACTCTCGTTGTGAGAAAAGGGTACCCTGCTGATGAATCACCTGAAAGAATCATATGTGAAACAATTTTTGATCCTTTTAATGTTAGTTTTTCTCATCATTTTTGAATCGTCTCATAAACTCGCGTAAGCTATATAGTTTTTGATTATAATCAGTATTGTGGTAATTTTGTTGAACTATTTATGGGTTTTAGTCCAAATTTTCATTTTTTTTTAATCAGGCTTAAGTTCATTAAATTTCATTTTCATTAAATTATTCTTATGAAGAAAGGAATTTTACAACATGAAAATTAATTAAAATTGTTATTGATAATTTTTCATTCTTGACTGACCTGAGATTCGAACCCAGGCGGCTGGTTACCCTGACATGTTTCGATCGCTACCACTCGATCTCCTCAGAGGGATTTGCCGTCTTACACTCGCAGCCATCGACGACTGCTGACGTCAATAGTCAAACATCAATCCTTAAACCAAATTGTATTTTAACCTTTGGTAGATCGAAATTTGCTTTTTTGAATGATTATCCATTTTTAATTAATTTTACATGTTTTTCCTTTACCTCTGTTTTTTCGTACTTTTTGTCAAGAATTCTTCTTGAAGTCCAAAGTACATTTTTGTTTTTTCATGTTTTGTCTTTCTTTTTTTTGTTGACCTTTTTTCAGCACAACTTGAAGGACAAATGTACACATAGAGCTCGTGCCTTTGCTTTAACAATAATTGGTATTGTGGTAATTTTGTTGAACTATTTATGGTTTTTAATCCAAATTTTTAATATTTTTAATTAAGCTTAAGTTCATCAAATTTAATTTTCATTAAATTATTTTTATGAAGAAAGGAATTTTACAACATTAAAATTAATCAAAATTGTTATTGATAATCTTTCATTCTTGACCGTGGCCGGGGCTCGAACCCTGGCCGGCAGGTTCTACACTACAATGCAACCGCCACTATATTTGCCTTTAATAAGAAATCGATTTTATCAATAACAACTTAGTAGACTACTTTTACTAAAATGTACTCGCGATTCTCTGGTTCCAATGTCTACATATGTTCGCAAAGGAACTACCTAGTCAGTAGTACCAACGCCAGTTGCAGATTTCCAATGACACGCACATGTTAAATGTCTATTGTAAATAACATTGCCTGGGGTATAATAAGTCACTACAACTGGTGACTGTGTCAATAGTGAATCAGTACAGATTCACTAGTGACATTTCCTGCAGAGTACCGATGCTTATGTAGGGACAGGGCTGGGCAGTATTTGAATACGTATTTTGTATTTTAAATACATGAAGTGCAAGTACTTTGTATTTTACATACATGTCCAGAAAGTATGTATTTTGTATTTTAAATACATACAATAAATAAAAATAGTTTGTATTTTGTGCTTTAAATACATAAGAAGAAGGGCAAGAAATCCAAAACTTGCAATTTATACTCTGGAGGAAAATTACAAAAAACATAAAAGGACACCTGTAGCCCGTTTCGGTATTTCTCACATCGTAAGGCTTTTCGCATGAAACGTGTGAGTTGCAACTAAATAAGTGTGAAATGAAACAAAAAATGGGTTTTCTCACACAAGTGTTTCTGTATCTTTTCTCAGCGAGAACTATCTGTCATTTTAATAATTTTCTAGCAATTATTGGAAGGATGCGAGAAAAAAATGTTTCTGTAACAATATTTTGCGAAAAGTTTCTTACAAAAACTGTCAAAATAAGTCACATTTGAAATTGGTGCGAGAAAAACAAAATGTATTTGTTATAAATTTAAAATATAAACTGGGAATTATTTCCTTCCCAAGGTTACTTTATATTATATTCAACATTTTTCAAGATAATACAATATAATAGTCTGATAGTGTATAAAGTCATTTCTGAAACAATTAAGGAATAGAACTATTATAAAAACTGAAATTTAGCTCATAGAATAAAAATGAAAAATGTTGAATATAATTTAAAATATGTTTATATTATTTTCAGGATAGTATTTAAATCAATATTAAGTTAATTTTCATAACAAACTTAAATCGTATTTAAAACAGATTGGTTTTTTGAGTTTTATTTGAAAAGTCTTATTTAATTAAGATAAAAGTATGGTAGCACTGCTAAATGCAAAACAAAAATATAAAAAAGTGTAATTAATTACAAGGTGGTATGAAAAAAACAGCTGACTGTTAATGCTTTGCCTGTTGTTGTATTGTTGTGATATTGAGGCCACCTTGCTAAAATATTACAATGGAAACTTAAGTTGAAATTAATGGCGATTTCTTTTCTGAGAAATATGTTGCATAAATGTTACATGTTCTACATTTTTGTGTTCGGTTGTACAAAAAATACAACTGTGTGAAAAATTTTCAAGTTCTTTTGTGAATATGTTGATAAAAAACATGCAAAACATGTTGCATGTTTACCCTTACTTTTACTTAAGGTGTTCATACTGCCCTGTCTTACAACGTTGGTACTTACTACTTTCTTTGTAGAACAAATGCTTTGCAGTTACACGCTCAAGTTTTTTTTGATAGTCTTTTACATACATATACTGTTTGTCAAAATTTCCAAAAATTTATACTTGTGACGTAGGCTGCATTCAATTTTTGAGCAATTTACTTTCAAGATGCCATCAAGAAAAAAATTTATAAAGAGAAACGAAAAATTTACTCACTAACTTTGAAATCAGCTGTTTTCTTGAACGTTAATTGGAACACTCACTGGCAAGAGAATTTAAGAAGTTGGTATCAATTTTTAAAAGTATGAGTGCATTGGTGAAAAAGTGTGAGTGTATTAAAACTTGATAGGCAAAACTTGATCGTGTAACCCTCAAGTTAAATGATTTTTTTATTTTAAGGTTACCAGACTAACGAAGTTTTAAAAATGGGGTCGTCCACAGTTGGTAACTTTAACAAATTAACAAACTATGTACCGAGTAACAAATTAGCAAGTTCGGTGTGAATACCACTAATTTTTATATTTTGTAATTTAAAATTTTTTTTAGCCTTTCCTTGTTTTCGTTTTAATCAGTGCTGCCAAATAAATTTGTGTAAAAATCGTCAGATTCCTGAAAAAAATAAAGCGGCGCATACACTTGCAATAAATTGTTCAATTTTACGTATTGTACAAATATATCGCCAATGTGTATGTGATATTCGAAGGTGGCAAATTATATTGGCAACAATCAAAAGACCTTTTTTATTGCACAACGAAAAGAAAGTGAAATGTATTGGCAACTTTGTACAATGCTGTTTATGTTATTACTATTGGTTATGTTCACCATTTTATTGAATGAATGAAACCATTGTGCGAATAATGCATAATATAGGATAAAATAGAAATAATATGGCGAATATCATATACAATAATATTGCAAATGTATAGGCCGCTTAATAAGATCGTCTTTTTTGTTTAAAATAATTAAAATTAATTTTAAACAAATTTTGTTCGATCTTTTTTGAAACATAATGAAACAAAAGCATAGTTAACGTTCTTGCCCAGCTAGCACTATGTATCATAATCTAATCATTTAGGAATCAGATTCACGAGCAAAATACCCGTGTATGAGCTCATTTTTCAATCATAAATGATACTCTCGTTGTGAGAAAAGGGTACCCTGCTGATGAATCACCTGAAAGAATCATATGTGAAACAATTTTTGATCCTTTTAATGTTAGTTTTTCTCATCATTTTTGAATCGTCTCATAAACTCTCGTAAGCTATATAGTTTTTGATTATAATCAGTATTGTGGTAATTTTGTTGAACTATTTATGGGTTTTAGTCCAAATTTTCATTTTTTTTAATCAGGCTTAAGTTCATTAAATTTCATTTTCATTAAATTATTCTTATGAAGAAAGGAATTTTACAACATGAAAATTAATTAAAATTGTTATTAATAATTTTTCATTCTTGACTGACCTGAGATTCGAACCCAGGCGGCTGGTTACCCTGACATGTTTCGATCGCTACCACTCGATCTCCTCAGAGGGATTTGCCGTCTTACACTCGCAGCCATCGACGACTGCTGACGTCAATAGTCAAACATCAATCCTTAAACCAAATTGTATTTTAACCTTTGGTAGATCGAAATTTGCTTTTTTGAATGATTATCCATTTTTAATTAATTTTACATGTTTTTCCTTTACCTCTGTTTTTTCGTACTTTTTGTCAAGAATTCTTCTTGAAGTCCAAAGTACATTTTTGTTTTTTCATGTTTTGTCTTTCTTTTTTTTGTTGACCTTTTTTCAGCACAACTTGAAGGACAAATGTACACATAGAGCTCGTGCCTTTGCTTTAACAATAATTGGTATTGTGGTAATTTTGTTGAACTATTTATGGTTTTTAATCCAAATTTTTAATATTTTTAATTAAGCTTAAGTTCATCAAATCTAATTTTCATTAAATTATTTTTATGAAGAAAGGAATTTTACAACATTAAAATTAATCAAAATTGTTATTGATAATCTTTCATTCTTGACCGTGGCCGGGGCTCGAACCCTGGCCGGCAGGTTACCATGACATGTTTCGATCGCAACCACACCTGCGGGTGTTTCTAAAGATATCTTTTTTTTAATGCCTAGTAACCAAACATATAAAAAGATTTAAAATTGTCTTATTTCAAAGACTAAATAATATCGTCCCTTTAAAAAAAAAAAATCAGCAAAGCAGCACTTTGCTAATTTCGGAACAAGAAAATCGTCAAATCCGGCAGCTCTGGTTTTATTACATATATTTCTTTCGTTGCCGTTTCGTTTTCATTTGACACTTGATTACTGGAAATATTCCAGTTTAAACAAAATCTGTGTTGTCTGTTTTCGCATTCAAATAGAGAAACACTTTTTTCTCACATATCGAGAAACGATGGAATTTTTTGTTTCACACTTCATGTGAGAAATTTTACGTTGTGAGAAATACAGAAACGAGCTACTGGAAATATCCAAAGTAGAAGCACCAGTTAAGAAGACGATGGTTTTTTTGTTTTTGTAGATAGGGATGATGGTGAATTTGGAGTTGGAATTTGTCACTTTCATCAGTGACAAGAGCAAAGATATTATCACTCTTGACAGGTATCTAAATATAAAAAGAGCTTTCATAGAATTTAATACAAGTTTGTGCTCATCAGGACCTGTAGAAAGATTATTTTCTTAAGCAGGTTTTATTTATTCTCCAACAAGAAACTGTTTATCTGAGGCTGCATTCAAAAATACTTTATTTATGAAAGGAACCAATTGTTTTTTAATTAGTTTTATCTAATGTATTTTTTGGTTTGAATAAAAATGGTGTATTTCGTATTTAAAATACATACATATGTACATGTACCTACATGACGTGAAAATATTTGGTATTTTGTATTTGACGTACGTACAAAAAATGGAAGTATTTTGTATTTTAAATACATACACTCAAAAGAAAAATCAATCCATTTTAACGACAAATTATTGGAAGACTTTTTATACGGCCGATAAAATCTACCTTTAGCTATCGGTAAGTTGTGGAAACAGGCTTTATCCTTCAATATTTTCCAGGAATATTTTCTATTCACTATCAGAATTTTTGTTTGTATATTTCTGTTACGAGGTTAACTTTAGCTATCCTTTGGCTAGCTCTTCCATACAACAATAAAACAAGTAAGAAAGTATAGTCGGTCACGCCCGATCATACGATACCCTACACCAAACTATATAAAAAACAATTTTTGGTAATAAACTATATTTGGGACCCATGTACAATCATCGACCCGCCTTTAAGAATTATGGTTTAAGGTTAAGATGCATGTTAAAGTTCTTGGGGCGGAATATTATTTAGATATTTTCATAAATTAGATTTAAGGATGGGGGTTTAATCGGACCTATGGGTAATTTTGGACCTACAATGAAAACATTTTGTCTAGTTTTTAAAAGCACCCATCAACTAGATAGATGCCTTTAATTTTTGCTTTTGCCACTGCCATTGACAGAAAAAGGCAAAATTTGCCTGCTTTTGTCATGACATAATAGCTATCGTAAAAGTTTTTTTTTTTGCCAATTTTTATGTTAATATCAACATTTATAAGGAAGTTATGGATTGAAAGCTATTTTCGGGTGTAGTTTTTGGTCAATATTTGACCTTGAGTAAAATATATTTTTCAAAATTCTGCCACCAGTCTTTCGAACATTTTCCCCGTAAACATTTTTTCACGTTATTATTCTCCTTTGAATTACCTTTTTTCATGGGAGTTTTTCATGATCACAAATATGTGTGAAAAATGCCGGTTCACACACGTCAAGTTTGACTCGTCAAGTCTTGAGCATTTAGAAGAGAAGGGAAAACAGAATGCCATTTATTTTCCCCTCTCTCCTAAAAACTCAAGACTTGACGAGTTGAACTTGACCTGTGTGAACCGGCACAATGGGGAAAAATTACTAGGGAAAATTATTTACGATAGGGGTGATTTTTTTTTATTTATTTAATAGATATTTTTATCAATATTTACAAAGGTAAATAATACAATTTTTTAGGTCTTATGTATCTATATTTGGCTTAAATATAATAGTTGTGAGCTAGATTGGCTTTTTTGATTAAATTTTAATTAAATTAATTTACTTTGGTTCTACCAAATTTTAAATTGATTTTATAAAAAAGAATAAATTGTACATTAAAAATTAATAATAAATTTTAAAGGAATTTAATTGAATAAGTTTTGGATAAGTTTTCTGTACTTCAAACAAATTTCCACATATTTGTATAAACTATAGTAATTATCAGGGAAACCAGAAATATGCAATTGCATTTTTTCCTTGTGCGACTAATGAAGGCAGAAACAATATATTTATCCGTTTTAGAGCTTTTTATGAATTTTGGCATCGATTTGTTAGTGCATATTTTTGCATATTTTACCATGTGCAACATATTTTAGTTAAAAGATCCTTTTTGCAGCATTTTTTAGGTTTATAGCGCATATTTTGCCTTTTTAATGCATATTTTGATACATATTCAATTTTTTTAGATGCCTACAATAGATTTCGCAGCAAATAAACATTTTTTTTCGAAAATCTGTTACTTTAATTTCGACATCTACATTTAATTTTTACTCTTAAATTGTAAGACAAAGCAGGTTGTCATTAAGAATAAATGTTATGCGATTTGTATCTAGACCAATCTTTAAGTATTCCGATTGACTCAGAATCACTTTTTAAAGTGATCTAATGATGTCCATCCATCCGCCTGGCTGGTTGTCTGTCCATGTTAGCCTTGTGCGCAGAGTACAAGTTCCAATTTTGTAGATAATTTGATCAAATATGGACGAAGTCTATGCAAATGGTAAGAATCGGTCTATAATTTCACATCCAAATAAGACTCTTTGTGTCCGCAAGCTATCTAATTACGATGGTATTTAAATTAAATTCGTGCCAAATATATTTTACTTCAAATAAAACTATTTTCAATTCGGTTCACATTTGCTCAAAGCTCCCATCCTTAACTAGCTTTAAATTCCTTTTAAATGTTAATATTTGTTAACAATTTAGCGACCGTAACTAAAATCCCTTTAAGAAAAAAAAAACCCATATGGATGCTAATATCTAGATAATATTCGGCGCAAACATCTCTTATATGAATTTTAACCTCTTTTAGGTTTTTTTTTTAGATTTTGTTATTAAATTGTTGAATATTGTGTCTTCAAATGAGCAATTTCAATGTTTAGGGCATATTTATAACCACACCACAATAGTGGAGAGGGTATTATGCATTTGTGCTGATGTGTGTAACGCCTTAAAATATTGGTCCTAGACACACCTTTACATGCAGTCTACAACTGACATGAAATGCTTAACTTTAACACTAATATGATGTTAGTGTTAGGTATAGACTCATCATGTTATAACACGGTTGCTAATGCAAATGTTTTAACAACGCTTTTATAACTTCAAGTTATAACAGCAAATCATGTCAGTTGTAGACGGGCAGTAAAGTATACCGATCGACATAGAATTACTTTCTGAGTCGAAATAACGATGTCCGTCCGGCTGGCAGGCTGGCTGGCTGGCTGTCCATGTAACCTTGTGCGCAAAGTACAGGTCGCAACTTTGAAGATAATTTGATAAAATTTGGGTCGTATGCTCTTATTGGCACAAGGACCAAGCCTATTGAAAATGGGCCGAATCGTAGGACCACGAGAGCAGAAAGGGGGAAATTTCTTCCTCTCAGAAACCATCAAACCGATTTTAATAAAATTTAAAACATAGATAGATCCATATTTGTAAGGACACACAAGCTATGAATTTTTAAGAAAATAGGACCACGACGGGAAATAGAGGCAATTTCTGCCTCTCAAACCGATTTTAATGAAATTTAAAACATAGATAGATCCCTATCTATATGGACACATAAGCTATACAGTTTTTCAAAAATAGGACCACAAGGCGAGGTAGGAGGCAATTTCTGCCTCTCAGAAACTTTCAACCCGATTTGAATGAAGTTTATAAACATAGATAAATCCATTTTAATATGGACACATAAGCATGATATGTTATTAAATACTGTGGTGTAGGGTATCATATGGTCGGGCTTGACCGACTACACTTTCTTGCTTGTTTTACCATTTTTCAGGGCATATTTTCCAGTTTTTACTGCATTTTTAATGCGCATAAAACGTGTTTTTTAGAGCATATTTCTGGTTTCCCTGGTAATTATTATCGTTGCCATTAAGTATATTTAATACTTCGTTCATATCGAAAAATGTTTTACTAAAATATTTAACCGGAACTCATTAAAAATAGGACAAACTCCTAAGAAGTGAAACTTTTTTCAGATTCATCCAGATTACAAAGGGTATATAGGCCAACAGAAGAAGGTACGTCTAAATGCTCTACTATTTAAATCAAGAAGACCTCCACGTACTCTGATTATTAGATAAGATCTGCTCTTTCCGTTGTTTTTTAAAGTTCAAGTATTGGCTTCCAGTATTCACACAGGGGTTCAGTAGCATTTTCAGGAACATATTGAATTTTGTCACATATATTTACCCACTCTTCAGCCCAAAAGGTTTTCATTGAAATTATTTTTTCAGCTAACAACTCTATTAATGTAAGAGAAATGTAGCCTTAAGGTATCAATATACATTTTTAAATCCCCAAATTTGAGCACCGTAAAACATTATATATCGGGAAGCAGCGACGAAAATTTCAAGTTAATTAGGATGATTTATATATTTTGACCATGTTGATGCAATCGCCATTTTCGCTGTTGTTAATTTGTTTCCTTCCCAGATATCTGTAGTTATTGACAATTTATATACTACATTCTTCAAAATTCCACTTAATATTATTGAATATTCTTACACCACTACGAAAAACAACTATCTTTGGTTTTTTCAAATTTACCTTAAGACACCACATCAAACAGTAAGAATGAAGAGCATCAATCATGGTTTGCAGTTCACTTGGGGAATCGGCCAAAATGACAATGTCATCTGCGTACAGAAGAATTTTAACAGCAATGTCTGCAACTTTTACTCCGCCAGGAAGGAAATCAGCAAAGTCATTAAGATACAACGCAAGCAAAATTGGACTAAGTATGCATCCTTGTTTAACGCCGACGTTAACATTTAAAGGTTCAGAAAACGTAATTCCATTCAGGACTTGACTAGACGTGTTTTCGTATGTAAGCTTTAGAATACGAACAATTTTTGATGATAATCCCATAGTTGATAATTTATAAAAAAGCAAATTTCTGGGAACCAAATCAAAAGCACAAGAAAAGTCCACAAAAAACGCGTATGTGTTCTTAACATTTATTATGTTTAAGTGTACAATATTTGTCAGATTGTAGACGTTATCAGCTGTAGAGTAATTTTTTCTGAATCCAGCTTGATATTCGTTTAATATGGAATATTTTTCGATCCAATTTGTTATGCGATTTAAAATTATGTTGTTAAAGATTTTGCACAGGGTATCAATTGAAGCAGAGCCGCGAATAACGTTGTAAAGCCACTTTTTTTGCAGATAACCGTTAACATTACTCTCGTACACTGTTTAAACCTCAAATCACCCAAAATTATGCACCTTAAAGCTTTTAAAAAGGGCATACAAAGAGTCAGCCATTGGAAGAACGTTGTAAGTTACTTAACAATGATACAATGTAAATGGTTTTAAACGTGGAATAACGTTTCAAAAGCCATCAGTCATGATGCTTTGTGTAGTGGAAGAACATTTTAAATGACATCGTGATTGTGGATATGAAACGTTTTTCCACTAAAAAAAAGTTATAAACTGTTAATTAAAGTTAATTATAAATTATATTATAATTAAAGTTTAAAATTTGTTGATATTTAGCTTAAAAATTTTTATTATCATTATTTTTAATAATCTAAAAAAAAAATAAAAAATTAATAATCTTGTTAATTATAGAGAATTAATATTGTTTAAATAATGCTTATATAAATATATGAAAAAATTTCCCCAAAAATGTGCCAATATGATTAACTCGGTAACTCTATTTTGTTTTCTGGTACTTTTTTTCATTAATTTGAGAAGTTAACAAACTTGCTCAAGTTGACGCTTCAACGAGATTTTGAAAATGAACTCGCAGTGGCATATGTAAACATAAAAGCCAATGGCATGAGATTCGACTATTTCGATAATAGTCGATATTTTGATAATATATATACAGTAGTGGCATGCCACTTCTTGCATGTGTAAAAGCAGGATAAGTCTTTAGACCTCAAATCCAAGAACTAAACTCGACTACAACTTTTTAATTTTCACCTCAAACTGCATTCCAATGGGACCAACCGTTTATAAAATATAGAATTATTTCCATTTTTTTTTCAAATTTCCCACACTGTGCAGCGATCATATAAATAGAAGCGAAACCCTTATAATCTGGCCCACGTTCTTTTCAACTAAGCAAACGGATGCATTTCCAAAGCATTGAAGTCTGCTATTTCGCAAGAATAGCACTATTTTTATGATAATTTAAAATATGTGGATAAAGATAATTATTTATTGCTTTTCAGTAAACATTAGTGTAAAATTTTAACTTAATTTCGAGTTCAGCTAACATGATTATGCGTTTCTTTAAATTTTACTAATTATTTTCATAAAAATTCGTGTAACTTAATTAAAGTCTCAAAAAGTATTCATTACAGCTCATTTTATTTTTGTTCAAATAGTGCTATCTGCTTATTTCAATGTTCAAGTCGATAAAATTTTAATTTGTAAATAGTGCTATCAGACATATAAGCGCGAATATCTGGAATAAAAAAAAAAATTAATATATGAATGACTTAGACGTTCATTTTGAATAACATTGTAAAATAAAGTTTAGTGATTACTCCTAGAGCTATCGAAAAAAATCAGTTTTTTCGCTCTCCTGTAAAATGTTGATTTTAACTAATAGGCCCGAGTGATTCCTATAAGATGAACAATAACGACATCGAATTTATCGATGATTTAATTTTTTTAATATCTATCAAAATATTAATTTACGTTTATTCTTATTTAACAAATTAATCTTAACATACAATTTCATCGTAAGCCACTTTAAATTTATAATTTCTGTTTTGTTATTGAATGTTTTTATTTAAAAAAGCTTTAAGCCATTTGTTAGCCCATTTTTAGCCATTTTTTTCCGCAAATTTAGCCATTTTTGGTCACCAAGTTTTGGCAACACTGCACTGGACACTGACGAACCATTTCCAAATTCATAAAGTCTTTGTGCAGACTTAACATTTTTGTTTCGGCAATTCTAGATTTGATTGGGGAGATGAGTACCCCTCCCAAATTTGCTCACCTCTCTTAACAGTAAACTCAAGAATTGCTGCAACAAAAATTGCAAGTCTGTAGCTCGTTTCTGTATTTCTCGCATCGTAAAATTTCTTACATGAAGTGTGAAACAAAAAATTCCATCGTTTCTCGATTTATGAGTTAAAAGTGATTCTGTATTTGAATGCGAAAACAGACACAACAAATTCTGTTTATACTGGAATATTTCCAGTCAAATAAAAGCGAAACGTCAACAAAAGAAATAAATATAATAAAAACAGGGCTGCCAGATTTGACGACTTATCGTCATCTTGACGATTTTTTGTTCCGATATTAACAAAGTGACGTTTTGATGATTTTTGCTAAAAAAGTGACGAAAGCAAAAGCAAAAACAAAACCAAAAATATTTTATAATTTTGTTGTTACTTTCTATAGAAATTCATCTTGAATTTTTAAATTTCAAACACTTCTATTTTGTGGCGTTGAAATTTGAAAAAAAAAAAATAATATGAATGTCTGTAGAAAGCAACAACAAATTTATAAAATATTTTTGATTTTGTTTTTGCTTTTAATGAAATTGTTGGCGTTGCGTTTTACACTTAGTCTTCGAAATAAGATAATTGTAAATATTTTTATATATTTGTTTATTAGAAAAAAAGATATCTTTAGAAACAAGGGTTACATTTTTATATTTATCCCTATTGTGAAAATTGTCCTCGAAATTGTTTGTCTCTTCTCTAAAAAATGTATCGGCAAACACAAAATTTCGAGGGAAAGTAATGGACCGACTTGGCTTATTTTGAACATTTAATACGTCTTATATACATATACAAAATATGATTGATATTTGATATTTTTATCTTATATGTACACTTTTGTGCCAAAAACATCATTCCGGCAAGAAAGAAATTTGTTTGTCTCCCAGTAAAAACTTTTTCAAAATGGTTGGCTTCTTTCACTCGTTATTTAGTAGCTTTCTTCCATAAGAACTTCGATAACTACTTTTTTCTGGATGTATTTAGATAAAAAAAATGACTTACTTTTGAATTTGTTCATTTTGGCACAACCCTTGTAAAATTCATTAGTTTTTCAGTAGAATTGTATGTAGTGCTTTTATGTGTTTCTGATTACTTAACATATTATTTTGTAGGCGAAGATTTTACTGGGTCTTTAACCCGTTTATTTATGAACCGATTTTTTTAATTTTAACTACCAGGTATTCTACTAAGTCTATTTCAGGTACAAAAGAAAAAGATTATAGGAATAATCAGCCATTTGTAAACCGATATAGTTAAATTTCAATAATATACTATTTCGGAATACATACGATATAAATATAAAACAACGTTGTCACTATCAATTCCATAAAAACCCAGAATATTTATAATACTGTTATCAAAGCTGATTTAATTTAAAAATTTTCCATTTTGATCTCGGTTTTTTGTAAATATGTATATATTTATTTTAAAAAAGTACCTATGTATGTTTATTTTATTTAGCTTGGTTTCTTTTTGCTTTTGTAAAAATATTTATTTTATTTTTTGTTTAAAATGATATTTTCTCATGCCTTTGTGTAACTTCTCCAGGGAAAAATAACAATTTTAAATTGTTATCGGATTAAAGAAAATAATCCTCCAGCTTAACAAAATAAATATAAATTTAATGAAATTATTAAATACCCATGAATTTTAACTATCAGCCTGTTCAACGATTTCGAACGTCAACGTTCGCATAGAAAATAATAAATAAAACAAAAACAAATTTTAGAATTTTGTTTTTGTTTTAAGTATAATTTTCTATGCGAACATTAACGTTCGAAATCGTTAAACAGGCAGTATGTTTTTGTTTGATTATTTTATAATAAAAGTCGAAACAAATTTGTTTAAAATTGATTTTAAGTTGCACGATTCTTAAAAAATGGGCTAGAGCATAAATGTCCATTATTTAGTATATGAATCAACATTTTATACGCATTGAAAAAATCAAAGTTTGTTGGGAAACGCTGTTACATTTGTTGCAATAAACTTTTTTGATTGTGATCTGATTAAATACCCTTAAATGTCATTATATATTGAAACATTTGTCAAAGAAAAAATTTCATTTCAAACATTGTTTTTGTTGTTGAAAAAAAATATATTGTAGTTTAAAATATTAAACTATGCAGTATTTAAAGAAACATCCCTATGATTCAACAATTATTATAAAAAAATCCCCAAATCCCGCTTTCAAAATAAAATCCCCAATTTGGTGATAAGTTCCCCTCCTATTTTGACAGCTCTGGCTTTATGTAAATAAAACGGCAACGCTGAGATCAACTACAGCTTAAAGCTTTTGTTAAAAAATTAAGGTAAAATTGAGCTCAGTTTGAACGTGAATCTGTAAGTTTTAAGCCACAGTTAGCGGATGAATGTTGGTTATTAATTATTACTGTTTTTGTTTTTTTTTAACTTCTACTGATGATTGCATGACCGTTAAAACGAAACAAGAAACGAGTGTGAAAAAGACGGTTAAACGTGTAAACAAGTGATTTCTTTTGCAAATGTGTGTGATGGTGTTAATATGTAAACAAAATAAAACCGTATTTCGTTACCAAAAATCCAAAAATAATTAAAAATAAATTCAAAAGAAAAAATCTATGTACATATGTATATAGTACATATGTATGTATTTATTTAAAATTTTGTAAATAAAAGAAAAAAATTAAGTAAATAAAAAATGGCAACAATTGAAATAATATTCAAAGTTTCTAGGTACATAAATAAAATTTAAATTAAAAAGAAATGAGATATGTAGGATTTTCGAATTGCTTAATTAAAAAAAAGAAACAAATTTACAAGAATTAACAAAAAATGTTAAGAAAAAAATATAGAAGTTTTAATAAAAAATCATATTAAAAAATAACATTCCAAGAAAAACATCTACCGATAAAAAAGTTATGTATATAAACGTAAGACAAGTTGTATAAAAATATATACCTACCTACTTATGTATGTATGTTAATTAATAATTTTGTGATTTATGGCCGCTACCACTTTCAGCTTCATAATATTTTCTTTTGCTGTTTATTCATATTAACACTTGTGAAACGCGTTTGATTTTTTTGTTTACTTTTGTTGTTTTTTTTTCATATAGAATTACAAAGTACATAAGTACATATGTACATATTTAGTCTTTTTGTATAAATTTAAAAATACTAATTCGGTTTTTATTCTTCTATTTAAGTTTGAGATTTATTTTGTAAAGCTCTTTTCATCAGTATTCTCATTTTATGTGAAAGTGTTTGTAACTTAATTAATTTCATTCCATTTACACAAACAAACGACAGGTGTGAAATTGTAAACGAATTTAAAGTGGAAGAGAGAGGGATAGAAAGAGAGAAAGAAAGAGTTTAAATAATTTTTATATCAGTATTTACCCGAGTTAGTGTGTACGTGTTCAATTGAAATTCATGGCTTTTAAATGCATTGTGTAAATTTTGTGCAAAACTTGGTGGATTAAAATACAAATGGCAGTTAAGGTAAGTGAAAAGGAAATTACTTCTTATAACCCCACCACAAAAGTGGAGAGGGTATTACTCGTTTCTGCTAATGCCAAAAATTGGCTCAACACTAATCTTCTCAGAATCATTTTTGAGTTGATCTAAAGACCATGCCAGATAAAACTTTTGCTTCGCGTTGCGTTACAGATTCGCTTTGACATCTAAAATGAAATATACAGCCGTATCGCAGATTCCGTTCGGAATGCTGCCAATTCCGTATTTGCCATTCCGTTCGAAATCATTTTTGGTACTTTAAAATCTAATCGTTTTCATCAATCCGAACAATTTTGTTAAAGCGATTTTAATGTAACCAATTTGACAGCATCAGTCTTTATCACTGTGTAATATGGCAACACTTTCACTTAGTGCCGGTTCACACACGTCAAGACTGACTCGTCAAGTTTTGATCTTTTAGGATAGAAGGGAAAAGAGAATGCCATTTCTTTTGCCCTCTCTCTTAAAAACTCAAGACTTGACGAGACAATCTTGATGTGTGTGAACCGGCACTTAAGGCCAGTTAACACGGTAATACAATGTATTACGACTTTGTAGAATCAAAATACAGTATTTTTCGTTTAGCTGCATTTCACTTAACTGCATTTTTGTCTATCTGCACAAAATACAAATCATTGTGTAGAATGGCTAAATTTTGTTGGAAAAAAATCGTGTACGTGCATTTTGCTTAAGTGCATATTTTGGATAACAGCATTCGAGTTTTGGTCAACAATGCTAATTTTTAATACAAAATATTATTTTTAAGTGCCTCATTAAAAAAAAAAAATGTATCATATCGCTATTTTATGAAAAAGATAGGCAAAAAATTCAATTTTGAAATAAAAATTTAAATTTAAAATACATTTGATCTGGCAGGTGTGATTGTGTGCACCCTCCATCACCAATAGTGGTGAATGAGCGTGTACTTAGTTTGTATTTCTGGCTCCTTGAGTAATTCTAAGCCAATTTAGCCATGTCCATCTGTCTGTTCGTCTGTTGAAAACACGCTCACTTTCGAAAAACTCAATAGAAAAGAACAAATTTGGTGTCAAATTGCTTGAAGTTATCCTATACAGAAAAAATCAAGCAAACAATTTGTTGAGTTTGTACCTATTAACAAAATGATCATAAAGATTACTAAAAATTTTAAAAATTGAAAATTGTGACTTTTTTTCAATAAATTATTTTTTTTAATTTTAATTAAAAAAATTATCAAAAAATGTGTTAATTGATTAAATTAAGTATTAAGGCTTTGACAATTCCCAACAACACATCTACAAGTTTATATTATTTTATTTTAAACGAAAAAACAACTAAAATGTTTATTAAATGAAAATTATATTTTAAATTTTCTTTCAACAAAAACATAATTGATTCATTTATCACATTAATTAAATTGAAATACTTTTAAAAAAATTTGTTTAATTGATTTTGGAATTGAAAGCCAGCAAAATCGTTTTCGTAAGATCAGAGCTGTGAATCAAAATGTGGAACCACCACCCTAAAAAGATGATAATTTCGTTACAAAAACTAACATAAATGGTGGAATAATGCACGCAATAATATAAGATTTTGCACAAATTCGTTTTATACGATTGGAAATTTTACTGTTAAATTTCGTAAAGATCTGTCCATAATTTACCATAGGCCCCATATACAGCCTACTCTGGGAAATTAATGAAATGCGCCTAAAACCGTAGCAGATATAGAAAGTGAGGTAAAATTTCTTCCAACTTAGCTTCATATAGCCAGAAAAAATGTCATGGAATTTTGTGATATACGATCCATAATTTATCTCAGATCCCATACTAAGAAGTTCTCTGAAATTCACTGTAAACTCGAAAACTAGTTCCACCATGTTTTTATCACCTGCAATCACTCGACAGAATTTTAGGATGAATGGTTCATAATTTACCAATGGGTCCAATACAAATTCCCCTCCTGAAAATAATTTTAAATCGGTTAAAACTGTTGTTACTAGTCATGATATTTTACTCAAGCTGGTTCCAATTTCTAAAAAAAGCATAAAACTTTCTGATATCCAGTCAATAATTTAACATAGGTCTAGGCCGCGACCAATGTTAATGCTAACGCGGTTTTTATTTTTCTTTTTAATTAAATTGATTTTTTTAATTTATTATATCTAGATATTATATAGAGCGAAATGATTCGGCACAGCCGAAAATAGCACTATTACTTGTTTTTAAATGAATTGTTTTATAAACATATGTATATTAATATTAAATTTAAAACTGTATTAAAAAATTTGTTGAAAATAATGATTGCATGACTAAATCTATTTTTGTAATAAGAAAAAATATTACATAAGTGCACATTTATGCAGATAAGCGAATTCTTTTAATGACATTATTTATGCTGCTAAGTGAATACTGCGTAAGAGAATATTTTGCGTACCTGCACGAATTTTCGTGCAAACTTGAATGTGCAGCTAAACGAAAAATACTGTATTACGAAATTCTCTCCGTGTTTAAAAGAAAAAAATAAAAGTCTGTTGAGAGTATACTTTATGTTTACACGGATGGTATAAGTAAAATCAAAAATAATGACAGAAAAGCAGATGGTTGCAGTTTTACAATTTTTACAAAAACAACATGAAAATTTCCTGAGTTGATTTTAGTTGTTTTTGTAATTGTATAAAAATGCTATCACCTTCAATATACTCTGTTAAAATACACCCCTGGTGTGATGAGAATACATAAGTTTATAAAATGGTTTAGAAAAAAAGCATTTACCGACCGCTTGTCAGATTTTGTATCCGTATTCTCTCTTACTCAATACATTATGCTTTTACATGATAAGATTTTTCTCATTACAAAAATATTTATATTTTAGTTTTTATTTATGTAAGGTATTTGTAAAGAGTTTTAAATATTTGTAAAATAAAGCGCTAAAAATAATTTGAAATTGAAAAATAAATTAAGAAAACATAGGTATTTGTTTATTGATAGAAAATATATTTTGATAGTTATTTGCCCTTTAAGATACAGAAAACTACCATTCTGTTCATGGAAACAAAAATGGTTTCATTCCGAAAAATTTTTTCGTAATTAACTTTCTGAAGCACCAAAATACGGAATGACTTCCGTTGCCGAACGGAATTGTACTCTGTGAAATGGCTGATAAATAATTAAACGAAACATGTCAAGTGAAAAGTTAAACAACTATCATCTTTTGCGCGCTTTGATGATCAGCTAGTATAATTTTTTTCCAAAATTCAATTGCAATTAATCTTCTAAAATTTTTAAATTTTATTTTTATAACAAGTAATTAAATGTAAAATTTACCAACTGCGTTTAAAGGTTACCAAACAATGCCATAAGTCGGGCGGCAAACTGGCTGAGGTACTATCGTATATCGAGAGATATATGTTTATTTACGGACAGCAAGGCTGCCATTGCGGCTCTGGCTGGTGTCTTCACGACATCTATGTTAACAGTGGAATGCCGGATGTCTCTTAATGAGATCGCGGAACATTCCAGGGTAATGCTGATATGGGTACTAGGTTACAAGACTCTTATCAGACGAGAGTCGTACAGAAGGGCTCAGGGGAGATGGCAGGGGAGCATATCTGCCTGATGGCCAGGACTTTGGGGCCTGGCTATGACGCGGCGAGAACGCGCGTGCTACTTAGTCTCGGCAGGGACCGGATAAGGACAGTGATATCGGCCATTACGGGTCACTGGGTAATAATAATAATAATGACTACTGTAGACGTTATCATGATGAGGCGGAGGAGGAGACGTTGTTTCACTTTCTCTGCCAATGCCCCGGTCTGGGGGCATTAGGCTTAGGCATTTTGGGAGGCCAGAATTGCCATGTCTGGACGATATGTCCAATTTGGTACTAAATCGATCTCTCTGTTGTGCGGGGAGTCGGGGTGGTTCGAGTCTGCAGTGACCTATGGATAATAGTCTGGTGGACACTGGCTGACTCATGTCACTGGCTAGGGGTATCGCAAAGGGACCACTATAAGGACCCGGTCTGGAGGGCATTAGGCTTAGGCATTTTGGGAGACCAGAATTGCCATGTCTGGACGATATGTCCAATGTGGTACTAAATCGATCTCTCTGTTGTGCGGGGAGTCGGGGTGGTTCGAGTCTGCAGTGAGAATAGTCTGGTGGATACTGGCTGACTTTTGCCACTGGCTAGGGGTATCGCAAAGGGACCACTATAAGGACCCAAGTGAGTCGTCGTTGTGACGTCACCTAACGCGACGAAGTTTTATCTGACACGCCCTTAATCGATCTTATGGCTGTCAATATAACTTTGAGCGCAAAGTACAGATCGCAATATTGCAGATAATTTGATTACATTTATATTATTACATTTCATTGAAATCGGTCCATATTTGACTATAGTTCACATACAAATATTACTTCCGCAATTATCTTTAAATGTCACAACTGTATTGCCATAAAATTTGCGAAACAATAATTTTGTGTAAGCGCATATATCATGACAAAATGTTATGCTGGAAGGTCTCAAATTAACCATATAAACCCTTTTCCTGAACTCACTTAAAGGCAAACAAATCTCATAGAGATGAATGTATCTAAATAATATTCGGCATAAAGAACTTTGTTCTGGTGGCGCTATGATTGTTATGGGCCCCATTAAGGTAAACTCTCGAAAATTTGTTTTTAAACACTGTGGTGAAGGCTATTATACGGTCAGCCTTGAACGCAGAGTTGCCAATTTAGCGCCTTTGGCGCTAGATTTAGCGCTTTTTAACTGTCGAAAAGGCGCATATTTTTTTCTTAGCGCTTTTTTTAAAAAGAGCGCTAAATTAGCGCTTTTATTGATACCCAACATTTTTGTAATTTTACCAAAATTTGTTTCCGTTTTGTAAATACTTTACTCTGAAAAGCATTATAAACAAGGAAAGAAGTTTATTTTCTAAAGAAATCCATTTCGTTTCTTAAAACAAGAAAATCCAAAAATAAATCTCCCGTAGGCGGACACCGACCGTCACAGCAAATTTGTCCGTTAAAGGGAAGTGTCCGCCTTCGGGATAGTTCATTTAAAAAGGAAGGATATATGTATCTGCTTTTATAAGTAAAACAAATTTAAGCGCATTTCAACTTAAATATGTATGTTTATTTATTTTTTAAATTCATATTAATTTAAAGATTCATACATACACATAAAACAATTAAAATGAGATCGAACTTTTATTAAAAAATTTCTTTTTAAAAAATTTACTTCAATAAACTATAAATTTATGTGGTAATGGAAAAGAACTGGCGGATTATAGCCTGCTTAAAGTTCGCTTGTTTCCATTTTGTGTGCATTTCTTCAAAAAGGGTTTCCAAATTGCGTTCAAACGTGCAATATGTGTTAGGGCTTCTTTGAGCGATTTAATTTTATCAATTTCTTGCTCTACAACATCCTGAATCACTTGATATTATTTCTGAAGGCAAATTCTTGCTTCTGGCAATTGCAAACCAATCAAAACACAACTTGTCAACTTCCAAAGCTTTTGTCGAAAGACAATTCTTTTTATAATTAATGTTAAATCCAGATTGCCATCTGGCTTTGAGATGTTACTTAGTTTTTGGAATGCTCTCAGACTGAGTTTTCCCAATGCTCAATCTTAAAAAATAAATTTGTATGTAATTTATATTGTATGTTACAATACCGTTTTGCATTTTTACGTACTGAAAGTTTTTCTTGTTCTTGAACATTTATAACTTTAATTTTTTCATTTAATGTAAGAGAATTTCGCCCAGCCATTTGACAATAAAAATTCTTCGATAAATTGTTATTAACACCTTAATCAATCAGCACTTGCTCTTGAATAAACTCGCTTAAAAAACATCAACGATACGTTTTTATGGAAAAAATTTAGGCTTTTCTTCTGATTTTGTAAAATAAACAGCAGCGAAAACTTTATTTAAGTAACTACAGAATTAAAATAAATTTTTTTTAGCTGTATTTTAGTAAATTTTTAGTTCGTTTTGAGTCATAACTTTTTGCGTAAATCAGGCAAACACAGGTTTATATACAATAAGAAATTTTTGGCTTGGACGAGAATAGTACAAAATTTTCGTGGTTCAAGACATATTTTCTGGTGATTTAGTAAATAATTCTTTCTGTGTATATTTGAAATTATATTTCTCTAATTTTCCTGAAATATCAGAAAAGGCTTTTAAAAATATTAATGTTTTATTATTACTGCTCGGCAAAAAACAAAAAAAAGTCGATCTAGAGAACTGGATTATGTGATTTTAATTCACTTTAGCGTGCTGAATCCAAATAGTTGAATTTAGCGCAGTAGTATCTTTGTTTTTCATATATTTTTATTTAGAACGATTTTTTTTGACGGCCAGTGTAATTAATAAAACTTGGTTCTTAAACATTTCATTAAGTTCTTTATTTAAATTTTATTTAGCGCTTTTTAGCGCTTTTTGATTGGGGACAAGGCGCTTTTTGATTAGAAATAGTTCACAACCCTGCTTGAACGACTAAACTTTCTTAACTGTTCTGGATGTAATGGAATTTGTACGGTTAATTGGGGGTTCTTCTCACACAATCTGCCGCCATTTTAGCCAAAAATGAGCTTTATCCATCCTCAAACACAATTTTGCGACTGGGTTTAAAAAGCAGTTGGGGTAATTTGGAAGCGTTGTTCAAGCGTTAATCTATTAATGATGATATGCCAGAGTATACTGATTACACGGGTATGCGCTTAGAAAAACCTGTTTTAAATAATTTCCTATAAAATAGCTAGTTATTATTCTATATATATTACATATATGAACTTCGTTTTAATGTACGACGTCACATTTGCGAAATAACGTCCAACCTTTTGATACCCTACACAACATTTTCAATGTTTTTTGCTGGTAAAACGATTTACAGGAATAAGTCTTACATAGAATATGGAAGCTCGTTAACAAAGCACGGAGATCCTCTCAAAATTTGTTAAGTTATTTAAAAAAAAAGCTTTTTCGTATTAAATGACGGTAAATGAATATTATATGAAAGTTCTGATGACTTGTGATGAATTTTTATAAAGAATCAGTTAAGGTATGTTCAGACCCATAGTATGATAAGTACCAGGTATATTCATTAGGGAGAGTTGTCATTATTTACCCATGTAATGTCAAATTAATTTATTTGATTTTTGACTTTTTGATTTGATTTCTTAATTATTATTATTTTCTTTCGTTGGAAGTTATATGGGTTTTAAAGTTGAGAACATTTGTTCCAATGACTAAAGCATGACCAGCAAATTGATCAAACTATAGCTATAACTTAAGCGATTTTTATTGATTTACTTAAGTTTATTTGTAAGAAGATAATTGTATACTGTAATTTAGAAACTTTTAAATGATGTTTGATCCAGCAAACGTATTGAAAAAGCCAAAATTTTTTTAATAAAACTAATGGTTACGTGTAGGACGTCAAATATTTAATAGGTGTGAATATAGCTTTAGAATAGAAGATTTCATTGTACATAAAGCAGTATAGCTTTAACTGTTTCTATTTATAATTAAGAATATTTACTTTTATTATGCAGATATGTATTTGAATAAAACTGCTTTTATAACGTTAAAAAAGTATTGGGAAATTTTTGTCTACCAATTACAGAAAATAGTTTAGTTAACTTTTATCAACACTACCTTTGAACTTGTCCTTTGACCTTTGGAGTGGTTAGGTTATGATTACATGATTGTAATGATTGTAGCTTAAGACATAGGACTCTGAATTGCTCTAGCTGAAACTTAATGAAAACAAAAAAACTTTACGCAGTTGATAAATTTTGTTCAAAAAGTGCATTTTTCTCGAAATCCCTAAAAATCAAACCGTTGCCCTTCCAAGGTGTACCAGGGGATACATATTTTCAAAAAGTTTTCATTTTCATTCTCTAAAATGTTTTAAAGAAGTTCCTGGGTGCAAATCTCAATTTTTTCGATTTTGTTGAAACATTTTTTTAAGCTCTTGAATTTTTGGTGCTTTTAAAAAAGGCAATGAATACAAGGCGAAAAAAATCACTTTTCTGAGTTTTTGTAAAATTTTTAAAATATCGCACAGGAGGTTGAAATTGACCAATTGACTGAGATTTATATGAAAAAATAAACTTTCTCCTTCACAGTCATGGTTGGTATCGATTGAGAGTACATAAAATTCTTCATCACTAATTGCTAAAATTACTGCTTTGAGTAACTTGCTTTTTTGGCAGTGATTGGTCAAATCATCATATATATTATTTCTAAAGCACTTTTTTTTGTCGGTTGCAAATATCTCCCATACCACCGCATCAAATTTAATGAATGATATCTCATTTTAAAGCTTATTTCTAACACTAATGACGAAAAATAATTAGAAATTGAAAAATAAATATTTTCATTGATAAAATTTATATTTTAAAATGTATTGAAGTTACTAAAATTTCTATTAATTATTTTCATTTTATGTTACAAAAATGACAACTAACGGTGCGAAATATTCGCACGGGTCATCTAGTTAATATAAATTTACACATTTTGCGTGTCATGTGAAAATTTAAAATTGAGATATTTATCTTCACTGTGGGGTCTTCCACCACTGAAACTTCTTTGAGCCACAAATTATCTGCAATTATAAACTCTGTTTAAATTTCACAATTAAAGGGTTGTGAACAACCGTTTGATCTGAGAGATCAAGACCGCCGTAATTGAGATATTACAAAATACGTATTAAGTTTTCCAAAAGTAAATAATTTAATTGAGCCTTCAACTTCAGATTTTTTAGTATCTAATTAAATAATAATCCAAAACGCACGATGATGATTGTAAAAAAGAAACAAGAAGCTTGCAGCGCATTGTCTTAATATTTTTTATAATAATAGAAGGATCTATGACAATTATGTGTGAAACAAAATATCGGCCAAAACTGAAAAAATTATGTTTGCGCCAGTTATTGTTTTCATTATAGAAAAAGCATTTCAAATTGATTTTTTTCTTAAATAAGTACATCAGCCACTTTTTAATGACGGCAAGTGTACGTGAACTTTTTAACTTGACTGTATATCAGCAGTAAAACAATCCAAAAAACTTTATTGACAATGACTCAAAAACATTAGAATTAGATAAATATTCTGTTAATGTACAGAAAAATTGTATTCAAATGAATTATTTCTTATTTTATTTAACTAAGAGAAACGACTAGAGTTGATTTTTCTCTGTTAAGTTTAAACAAAATGAAACATTCTCTCCCAAAGTTCCGTAAGTGTGAAGCAAGTTATGTACATGAAGAACGTAAACACATTTACAACTAACATTCCTACAGATAACACAACAGATAATATTGGACTACGGAGTCCATTGTAGCTTAAATGGACTACTTACAACATGGTCCAATGTACTGTAGTATGGACCATGTTATAAGAAATTAACATGCAGTGCTGCCAACAACTGTATGATGTATACTTTTCTATAGTTTACAGTATTACACATTGGTATCCCTGATGGAGTCCATTTTTAATTGTTTATTTACAAGTGAAAGTTTGTGAAATTTATGGAAAAAAGGCAAAAAGATTAAAAATACCAAGTTAATAATAGCAATAATAGACTGCAGTACACACCATAAAAGGCGATTAGCATAAAATGAAAAAGAAAAATGCTTAAACTACCCCTTAAGTGTACTCCATACTATAATAACGTGGAGTACTCCATGGAGTAGTTTAGGGACTACTTCGGTGGGTTATATGGTCCCCTCCTAGGACGACATCGTAATGTTAAATGGAACACCTTTTACCCATATATTTGGAGTAGTTTTGGAGTACTCCTACTCCTTTATGGACTACTCTTTACATGCATGTATGGACTAGTCTCGTTATCTGCTGGGAATATTGGACTACGTGGTCCATTGTGGCTTAAATGGACTACTTACAACATGGTCCAATGTAGTGTAGTATGGACCATGTTATAAGAAATTAACCTGCAGTGCTGCCAACAACTGCATGATGTATACTTTTCTATAGTTTACAGTATTACACATTGGTAGCCCTGATGATGTCCATTATTAATTGTTTATTTAAAAGTGAAAGTTTGTGAAATTTGTGGAAAAAAGGTAAAAAAAATTAAAAATGCCAAGTAAATATATTTAATAATAGACTACAATACACACCATAAAAGGCGATTAGTTAAAAATGAAACAGAAAAATGCTTAAACTACCCCTTAAGTGTACTCCATACTGTAGTAACATGGAGTACTTTTAACACTAACCCACTTTAGTACTCCAAGGAGTAGTTTAGGGACTACTTCGGTGGGTTAAATGGTCCCCTCCTAGGACATCGTAATGTTAAATGGACCACCTTTTACCCATTTAATTGGAGTGCTCCTACTCCTTTATGTACTACTCTTTACATGCATGTATGGACTTGACTCGTTATCTGCAGGGATAATCATAGAGAGAGGTTTTTTTTGACAATTGAGATTGGGGTTTTTCTTTCTTTCTCTTCTAGTGGTTTTCTATTTTTAAAAGTATTATTTATAACAAACTAAGGTTGACATTGAAAATATTTGGAGTGTGGTGATTTACATTTTCGTAATATGCCAGCTTTTTTTTTCTCCGAAGAAATAAATTTTTTTTTAAATTTTTTAAAATTTATTATTAATATTAGTGCTAGGAACACAACCCCGAAATTTTCTAAAAACACGCTTATTTTACCCACAATTCCTTCGTAAACGTACAAATTACAAAATTGAAGGAATAATTACATACATTTCAACAAACTCTAAAAACGCATCTTCATATGTTAAATTAATTATCTGTTATCTTACTCTCTTTCACAGAAAAAATTCACGCCAAATATTTTTCAATTAAACCATTAATCAAAAATAAAATCAGTTTTAATTAAAATGTAATCAAGTGAGTTAAACGTTTCTTATATCAACAACATTACTGCAGAAAATGTTGTTAATATCAAAAAAAAAAAAAAAAAAAAATATTTAATTGATACTATTAATTTGTTTACGGGCGCAAATAAAATAAATTTTTTAATTCACATGTATCACAAATTTTTCAATTGAAATCAATGTGTATTTTTTGTGTTTCAATTACTCATTTGCTTGACAGCTTCAAACCCCACTGACTCATGGACTTATAGACCCTTCCACCCTTTTAATTTTTGCCAAAAAAGTTTAGTTTTAGTTGGTGTATTATGCAAAGACTGAAAAATATTTAAATTAATTGTTTGTTTTTAAAACAAGCGTTTCAGAAAAAAAAAAAAAATAATTTAAATAAACACACATGGTACATGATTTCCAAAACCTTGCTCTAGTTTTAATATGTTTTTTTTTGGCAATTTCAATTTTTTGGCTTTAAAAATAGATATTGGTGGAAGGGAAAGATTAAATTTATTGTTTAAAAAAATACAGGGTATTTTTTTTAAGAGCGAAGTAATTTAAGTCCATTTAATTCCTTTTATTAATAAAATAATTTTATGGCATTCATATTTAAATATGATTTAAGGCATGTAGCTTTCGCGGCCAGGTAGATTTGTGGAAAACATAAACGCTAATAGTGTTTGTGTAGAAAATCATTAAAAAAATTACGTTTCACTGTTAGTCATCTTTGGAACACAAAAATATTACTGTTTTTATCAAACTCAACAAAAGATGTGAACATTTAATTCCGTTCGGTTTTTTTTTGAAAATCCACAAACTTCAATGTGTTCGGTTCGGCTCATTTATGTTCGTCCCTTTTGGCTGGTAAAAAAGAACCAAACATTTTTAACAAAAACAAAATACACACACGAAAAAAACATTAAAGAACATTAAAATATAATGTTTGTCTACAGTATCACTACAATTGTTCTGTTTTTTAACGAAGAACCGAACATTCTTCTTGAAAATAGTTACGAACGGTATTAAGGGTTGTGTATGACTACACAATCACAAAAAAATAGATATCGTTCCTGGGTGTGTGAGCCGAACGTTAATTAATGTACTGTTTATTTTCGAACACTGGTTTAAATATTCGCACATCCTTCGCAGTATTTTGGCAACAACGAGTCGCATATTCGCTTGCAAGTGCTCGATCGTTCATGCTTTACCTGCATCGACATTGCACGCAAAGAAAAAACATTGTTGTGGTAAACATTTTCTAAGAGTAACATATTATGAAAAGATTCATGATTGAAGTTAGCATATTACGATTATTATCATAATATTTTTCCCTTAATCATATTCTTATCATGTTAATTATAAGTTGAGAAGTAGTCATAGCCTTATCATATCAATCAAAATAAGAGAAAAAGTAATCATATTATTATCATGTTCCCCAGAGATTCTAATATAATGGCTTCAATCAGGGACATTTAGTTAAATTATCCATTCACCAAATGTTTCTCTCAGCAAATTTATTGCCACACGCTTTATTTGATATGTGTTACCATTCTGCTGAAACCACATACATATGTGCAATTCTCTTGCCTTCCAATTCAAGAACTACCCAGCCTCTGTACTCCTTCTTTTGGACAAACAATGCCTGCTTGCTCCATTCCATACTCATATCTTTTTTACACACGTTGTCATTGCGGAAAAGGCCTTCCGCTCTCGTTTCTTTAGCAGGCACATAAGAATGGTAACGGGATCAAAAAAAAAAATTATTATTTTGGTTGTGCAAAAAAACAATACAACAAATCTTACCCCTTCTCTATTCCCTTCTCATAGAAGCGAGTGTGGAAGGTGTATCTTATCTTTAACACCAAAGAGCCGAGGCCTTCTATGAGGCATTCTTAAGCTCTTAGATAAGAATAGTAATTGAACCAAAAAAATGTTTAAGCAGGCCTGAAGTTAGAAGGTCTTTTGAGTTTTCCCGCTGGGTATATTCTACACCGCTCATCGTTGACTGTAGTGTTCTGCCCATCGCAGTGTTGCCAATGAAGAATTCGGAAATTACACATGACTGTATAGAAAATCATACAATTGAACTCAGAATGAACAATCACACTATCAAAGTTTTCTTGCAGACAGTTTATATTTATTGTTGAGAGGGAGAAAGAACATTCTATGGAAAGTGAAAAAAGTCAGGGTTTAAAAAGAGTGTTTGACTGTGATAGAACCTAAAACCACTTAGCAAAATTTAATGTTCGAGAAGCAAATCTTGACTGTCAAAAACTAATGAAAAAATAGAACTTTAGTCAAATTACACACAGATTGCACATGGAACTAATTACACATGGGCTACATACGCAAGTAAAAATTACACACAATATGTGTAATTACACATGGATTGGCAACACTGGCCGACCGTTATTTGTAAAAAAACATGCGGTTAAATAATTCCAGGAACCCATTACCGCATCAAGCACTCAGTTATTCTGGATGTAATATGGTTTTGACAATACCTAAAGTCTTATTACGATCCAAATGCTGTTTCTTAACATAGACATTGAACCATAAGCGTGCATGTCGGACAAATAACATCAATTGGCTAATAATTTCAATCTGCCAAAGTCTTATAGAATAAATGGACTTAGACTTGGCAACCAGGGGTAAACTACGTCATTTAATAGGAAAAACCGCTCACGCCATAATCATTACTTCTATCATTATTTATTGCCGTCAACATAGAAAACGGTTACAATAGAAAGAGAAGGAGAGATATACACATCTAACTCATCTGCCAAAGAAACCGTAATCTATGCTTGTGTAAGTACGAAATGTGTTAACTTTGCTGCTGTACATTCACCCTTACGGAATTTTGAGACAGAAATTTTTTGTTTTTTTTTTCAAGAAAATTTCTACTCTAGTCAATTTTAAGTTTTTAACCTCCTAAAAAAACACCCAACATATGTATTATTAACTATTTATTTAAACTTTTAAAGTTTATTAACTTTAAATACATACATACATAAAACAATTTTCGAATTATTTTAACAATCATGAGAGAAATCTTTCAATTGTAATGATTTTCAATTCAGTTTCAATTATTATATTTTTCTAATGCAATGAATTAAATACTGTTAGATTAAGTTTATTAAAGATAGCTAAAAGAAAGAATAAAAATTAAAACTGCAAGAAAGCCATTGATTGGGCGATATAACATTAACAGTCTAATGATTTGAAAACATTTCTTTTTTTTTATTTGCAACTATTAAAAATAAAGTTTCTCTTAAAAATTTTGTTAAATCAAAACTTATTTATGACTTGACCCTTCTGTTTTAGTTAGTGATAAGCAAAAATATGCAATTGCATGTTTTTCCTTGTGCGACCAATGAAGGCACAAACTATATATTTATATGTTTTAGAGCTTTTTATGAATTTTGGCATTGATTTGTTAGTGTATATTTTTGCATATTTTATCGTTTGCAGCATTTTTGTGAATTATTTAGTTAAAAGAGCCTTTCTACAGCATTTTTCAAGTTTTTTTTGGCATATTTGCCTTTTTGAGGCATGTTTTGATACACGTTAAAATTTTAAATAATAAATTTTTTGGCGAAATGTAGGCTTTTCTGTTCTGTTTTATATATAAATAAGCCAAATATTTAGGAAAAGGAAATAATATACATACGTTTTTGGTGATGTGTGTAATACATAGAAATCTGGACCAATCTTTAAGTATACGGATCGACTTAGAATTACTTTTTTAAATTATCTAACGAACAAAGTACAAGTTGCAATCTTGTAGATAAAATGATTTAATTTGGTAAATACATTTTAATTGTACCAAGGATGAACTCTACGTAAATGGTGAGAATCAGTCTATAATTTTACATATTCCACCTTAAAACCTTCTTTCCAAATTAGAATCTTTTAATCCGTGCACATTTGCCCAAAGCTTCCAACTATAAATACTATTTATTAAATAGCTTTAACTTCCTTTTAAATATTAACATTAATGAACAATTTAGAAGCCGTCTCTAAAATCCCTTCCAGACAAAAAATTGTATATGGTAGTTAATGTCTTAACATAACTTTGTTTTTGTGAGTCGATGACTGTCCGTCGTTTCCAATTTAGGTAACATCTCGAAAATTCGTCTGTAAATACTATAGTGTTTGGGCTTTACCGATTATAATTTTAGGATTGTTTTTATTAAATGGAACTGTTATTAAATTGTTGAATATTTTGTTTTCAAATAAGCAATTTTTTAATTTTTTGGGGCATATTTTTAAAAATTTTTAGATCATATTTTCAAGTTTTTACTGCATATTTAATGCGCATAAAACATATTATTTTTTAGAGCATATGTTTGGTTTCCCTGGTGATTGGTTATATGCTGCCAAGTCTGGTATTGGATAGGAATTTTACTGTCCTCATACCTAATACGAACCAATAAGCATGTCAGCCTCGGTGACAAGGAATTGCAGATCAAGTGTGGTTCACCTATGACCCGAAACAGACTAGTGGCGATACCTGTGCCAATATATTCGATCCAAATGTCCACTGCCGATTTTGCAAGCGAAAAATTATGATAGCCTCTTGTGTTCTAGGGAATGTTTAAGGAGAAACTTGAGACGATTGAGGTTATTTATAAAATCGTATAGCCAGGTTGCTCTTAGAACGCTATTCTCTTTTAAGACGCAGTCTAAGGTGATCGTGAACTGTATTATTTCTCTGAATGATCTAGGGAAACGCAACAATAAGACCTCGAGATTGGAACCCGGCCACGAGGGTAAATATTTCTTATATAGAAAAACGATAAAACCATGAAAATAGGAATTTACACGAATAGGAATTTACTCGGCTTTGGCTTTGAGCGATTATTTATAGACTTCGATAATCTTAAAGGTGTGTCACTTTATGCCGTGACAGTCACGTAAGTTAGCTCTGCTTAACAAAATACTGGTCTATTCACTGCGCACTGTGGTCTTAGACACAATCAGATTGTATTAACAATTCTCGTTACCAAGCAATGCGGATTCTGCAAGACAAGATGAGACATCTGAACATCTCTTCTGTAACTGTCCCGCCTAAGGGTCTCATGAAGAAAAGCTTCTTGGAGAACTCACTATAGATATACAACCGACATAAATGCTCTCTCACTTAGGGCCGTTTTCACAACTTAACGATAGCTAAAGGTAGGATTTTACCGGCCGTATAAAAAGTGTTCCGTTATTACAACTTTACTGTTACCTGATGTGAGCGATAAGAAGGTTATAAATAGTTAAGTTTTAATAACAGAACACATTTTATAGGGCCGATAATATCCTACCATTAGCTATCGGTATGTTGTGAAAACGGGCCGTATTAGAATAATTTGCTTCGTACGCAGACTAGATCTGTCGTGGTGAATGACCTGGCTGATCAAATGGGTTGCCTTCTATAACTATCAATATATTTACGACTTAAACCATTTAAAATGTTTGCTTCTCGACTGCCATTTGCATTTGAGTCTTAACAACTTGTTCATAAAAAAAATATTACTTCGAAAGAACATCTTTAAGACGAATTCTTTGTTTAATAATTATACTCTCCACATAAATTCTTTGTTAAATAATTATGTTTTTAATTACTTAAATGAAACAACAATTATTTCACGATTGTTTAAAATCACTAACAAATAATTTATGAGTTTCTTTTTGGAAGAACAGAAAAGAACAATTGATTAATTAAGCAATACGAACAACATAAAATAAATATGTAGTAGCAAGCAAAGTTTTTGTTTAATAAAAAACTATAAATTAACTATTAGTTATTTAAAAAATAGTTCTATAAGAAGTTAAATTAATTATGTTCAACATTAAAAAAGCACATTTCTTAAACGCTTCCTTAATTATCAAAGTGTTTTTAATTTTAATGATTTATTTTATTTTATAAATTTTCTTTAATACATAATAATAGCACTGTTCTTCATCAAAAATAAGCAATGGCTTTCTTTTAGCAATTCTGTTTTAGTTGTCAGTAGAGTTGTGTCGTTCCCTAAAAGGAACTGTGTGGACTTTCTGCAATTCTAATCCGTTTGATCATCACATGTATTTTGCTCACTTATATCTGTACACTTTGAACAAGGTTAATTTTTTATTTAGAGATCAGTGCTGCCAACTTTAATGTATTTATATCGCGACAATGCCAATCGAAGATCATTTCAATTTGCAAACTTAAAAACACATGATTATAATTTGTTAAAAACATTTGTTTTAATAAAAATAATTAAACATTATCAAAGTAATTTTTGGGATTTTTGGGAACTGGCAAGTGCACGGCTTAAAAAAACCTAACTGGCAACATGCTTTTGCAAGTTGTTTTTGTTTTCATTTTGTTTCTTCTTAACCAACTAACAACTGCAATTAATGTTGGAAGAATTCCAATCAATTGTAGTGGGGAATGTAAGAAGAGATAAACTCACTGTTTGCTATTGATGTTTTTGTTTAAACTTTGATATTGTTACAAGTAGAACTGTCGCTTATAATTCTTATACGCTTAACAGTTTTATTTCGTTTAATATCATTAGTTTTTCTAAAATCTTTGGATGAAATTTCCTGACGATTTGGCCTAAGTAACCAGTGAAATGCGCATAGGAATACGTTTATCCCTTCAACAATAAATTTCAGTGTTTTTTATCAAGAATAAAAATTGGGAATTTAGCACGACAAACAAAATCTTCTAATTAAACATTTTTAATTTGCGTTTTTTTTCGAGTGCATGTTTTTAATTTTTGGGTGATTTTAAATATGTTTGTGCATATTTAAGATTGCCCTGTGCATAAGTCAAAACTATTTTTTTATTAATTTAATCATCCATTTAAGAAAATACAGATTTTATTTTATATTAGTATGTATTTTAAAAATTTTTTTAAGAAATAGTTTAGGTTTAAGACCCAGGCCCACGATGTCGACAAGAACATTTCTTTCGTATATTTGTATTGGAAACAAAAATAAATTTTAGTTTTTTACTAGCTGACCCGACAGACGTTGTCCTGTCCAACTTAGGAAACATTTTTGCGTTCGATTTTTAAAATCCTTTAAAAAGATACGAACATTTGAAAAAAAAATTAGTCAAATCGATGGAGCTGTTTTCTGATTTTAGGTAAATCGAAAAAAGTGGGCGGGGCAAAATTTTCTTCCCGTAAAAGCCCAATTTGGACCATGGCGATGATTTTATAGAAAAAATCGTCCAAATCGGTCAAGCCGTTCTCAAGTTATGCACTTAATAGAAAAAGTGGTCGTAAAAGTAGGCGTGGTAAATTTTTCTTTCGATGAAAACTTAAAATGGTTTAATACGAACATTTGAAAAAAAAATTTGTCAAAGCGATGGAGCCGTATTTTGATTTTAGGTAATTCGAAAAAAGTGGGCAGGTCAAAATTTTCTTTTCGTATAAATCTAAGTTGGACCATGGCGATCATTTTAAAGAAAAAAATCGTCCAAATTATATAGATTTCATTGGTGGTGCAATATGAAAATTGAATTTTGCCACGCCCCTCCGCCCGCAAATCAAAAATCAGACTTCACAGTGTCACCCGCCTTTATATTCTGAAGATTCCCTGAAAATTTCATCAAAATCGGCCCAGCCGTTTTGGAGTCCATACGTTACATACATACATACACACATCCTATTTTATATATATAGATAGATAGATAGAAGATACATAGATAGATAGATAATTGTTTTCTATATATATCGTGGGCCTGGCAGTAAGGCTCAACCACTAATCGGCTTTTTATTATTGTTTTATTCCTTAAAAGTTGCAGTTTATTTACTACTAGCTGACCCGACAGACGTTGTCCTGTCCAAATTAGGAAAAATGTTTGCGTTCGATTTTTAAAATCCGTTAAAAAGATACGAACATTTGAAAGAAAAATTAGTCAAATCGGTCAAGCCATTCTCAAGTTATGCGCATTATAGAAAAAGTGGGCGTTAAAGTAGGCGTGGTAAATTTTTCTTTCGATGAAAACTTAAAATGGGTTAAAACGAACATTTAAAAGAGTCAAATCGATGGAGCCGTTTTCTGATTTTAGGTAATTCGAAAAATGTGGGCGTAAAAGTGTGCGGGGCAAAATTTTCTTTTCGTATAAATCTAAGTTGGACCATGGCGATCATTTTAAAGAAAAAATCGTCCAAATTATATAGATGTCATTGTTGGTGCAATATGAAAATTTGATTTTGCCACGCCCCACCGCCCGCAGACCGAAAATAAAAAATCAGACTTCACATTGTCACCCGGAAATCTTAATAATAGTTGAGAGTAAGCACTAGACATTTGTGGAGATTATAGACTAGACAATAATCATGTGTAGAGATAAGATTTTCATGCACTAAAAAATCGAAAATATGCGCATAAAATATGCACTGAAAACTCCAAAATATGCATTAAAAAAATAAAAAATACACACTAAAAACTTGAAAATTTTTAATAAAAAAGCGTTTGCTGTTTAAATTTTATTCAAAACAAGAAAAAAAAAAAAAAAATGTTATTGTTGTTTTTTTTCTTACGGTGCCAAAAGTACCAAAGGATTCATTTTATTACAAATTTGCAACTCGTGAAGGAGCTTTTAAAAATATTATTTCCCGTATGAAATCAATAAATCAATATTATCGAATTTTGTTCTTATTACCTCTGCAACTCGGTGTAACCCGTGTGCCAAGAAAGAAACATGTAACAGTTTTGGATTAATTGTTAAAGGCAAATTGGCAGCCTTAATTGAACATGTAAGCTGCTGCATAGATTTAAAATTGAAGTATTTTTATGTCGAAATCTTGTATTTCAATCAGAGCTCCAAAAAAAAATTATATATTGATTTAAAAACATTTTTTTTGGAAGATTTTTTTTTGTATACAATTTTGAAACTAAGTATATGGAAATTTAAAAAATATATCACTCAAAAATGTTAAAATATGCAAAAATATGCATTTAAAATCACTATATGAAAAATTATGCATTTTCACCAACATATGCAACGATATGAAAAAACAAATCGATACCATTTTAACGCAAATTTAATGATTCGGAAAGATAATTGGTCGACAACGATCTTAGACTATCGACAAAAAACATGCATTTGTATGGATTGGAAACCTAATCATGTGTGACTCTGATCACAAGTCAAAGCTTTAAACTATAGTTGGAGTTATAGACTTAATATAGTAGATAGACGAATTTTTAAATTGTTTTTAAAAAAATATGTATTTTTTAAAGGTATACCCCATACTCATGGTCAAAATAAAGTACACTTTAAACTAAACCCGGCTTTAAATGCATGTGAACGTCATTGTTTTCAAGTATACTTAAAAAAAAGTCGACTTTATTTTTGACTATGATTTATGGGCCATAATTTTAAAGAAAGACACTACATATTTTCCAAAAGGTCTTTTCTAAAATCTCTATTTCTAAAATGGTATGTTAGAAAACTAGGACAATATTTCGATCGAAACTTATAAGAATATGACCTTTTATATAACAAAGTTGTACTTCCAACAATTAAATTACATCAATTAAGCAAAGTTTAATAAACAACTATTTAATCTTTAATTAAAATTTACTTCTCTAAAATTATTTCTTAACTATCTTGCAGTAACTCGCAAAAAAGGCACAACACTTCCATAGATACACAATTCTTTTAAAAATAATTGATTACTTCATTGTTAATAATAAAAAAAGATACATAATTTTTTTTGTTTTATTTGTTTTGCATTTGACTAACATGTATTTGAAAATAAGTTAATTACAACGATTTCTAAGCTCAATAGAACAAATGCCGCTTAAGAATTTATCAATACAATAGTTCTGGTTTCTAAATAATTTTTTTTTAAATATCACTTGTTCGACTTTTAAAATTTTTTCTCATTTTAAATAAATACCCACCTTTCAACCTGCTACAAGCAACAGCTTGAAACCAACACCTAGAATTTTTTCTTAATTTTTTTTTACTATTATTTTAAATTATAGAAATCATAGTTCTTTAAAAACAAAATACTGGCAGAAAACTTGTTATAAACAACACTTTACTTACAATCCATTCTAAACAACTCAAGAATGCATTTAATAATTTAACTTGCCTGTGCAAAGACGGGGGAGTAGGGAAATTATTTTATATTACAATGCAAAAAAAAAAAAAAAAAAAATATAGTTGTATTTTTATATTCATACATGACAAATTGTAAATGTTATTTTGTAAAAATATAAATATTTTTAAAAATTATTTCTGCAAAGTTAATATCACTGACCCTGAGAGGAAAAAACACAAATAAAACTTAGCAAAAATTCCTAAATGGTATTACTATGACGAATTTCTATTATTATATGAATTACATAAAGTTATTTAATGTAAATTTGCATTATGACATTGAAAACTTTAAAATATATTAAGCAAACTATTTATGTATGTAGTCAAAAGTCGTCACTACTCTATAGTAGTCTTTAATCTCGTTTATACCATATTTATTAAAGAGCTACACAAGCACTACCCTGTAGTAAATAAAATAGTCAGTTGCAAAAAGCGCTAACTATAAATTAACTATTTTTCAAATGACTACAAATTGGTTTAAATATCATGCCGATATCAACCAAACATATTGTATAGAGGCACACGTAAAACACAAATAAAAGCAAAATAAGTAAAACAAGCATGCCATGAAGTCAAATGCAAAAAAAAATATCTACAAACATATTAAAATACAGTCAAATCCCGATAATTCGTACCCCGATAAATCGTAATTCCCGATAATTCGTAATAAACTGTCGGTCCCTTGAAAAAATCTCGTTAATTCGTAAAATTTCCATACATTTTGGTCCCCTCGATAATTCGTAATTTTTTTTCGAAGAAAATCGTCTTTACATCTTATAAATCGTAATTGTTTGCTAATTACCACTTATAATTCGTAATAAAAACAACAGAAACATGGAAATAATGATTTTTTGTTTACCGTTTTTTTTGCGTGGGTTTTTGCTTGTTCGTGTGTTTATTTTCTTAAGATCAGTTTGTTACATAAATAATTTTTATAGGTATATTTTATTTTTAACAATTGTCTTTATGTGTTTATTATTGCTTTAGTAAATAAATTGAAAAACCCCGTTAATTCGTATTAATTTTATTTAAACCCCGGTAAATCGAAATCCCGCTAAATCGAAAACCCCTATAATTCGTAAGAAATGGCCGGTTCCTTGCGATTACGAATTATCGCGATTCTACTGTAATTAAACATTAAAGCAATACAAATCTGTTTATGTACTAGCAATTATAAAGCGTACTTATTTCAGCACTTATACATCATCATTTAAAGCAATTTGATGCAAAATTTTCATAAATAATTATTTCTATATAAAAATATATGTACATATGTATGTAGATATATGTACATTAGGGTGGTCGTTAACTGTATGGATCAAATTTTTTTTCTATTTTTCCATGCTCTAACCCCCCAATCCAGTGGGTATTGATAAAAAAACAACTCAAACAAATTTTTAGGACGATCGGCGATGGCTAAGCCGTCCCTCAAGCCCGCCAAAGTTTGAGAAAAATAGTAAACTCCGACTTGTATGACTTATACTTAGGAATATATTAATTTTACATAAAAATCGTTTTCTAAGAAGTTGTTGTTAGTAAAGTTTCCAACAACTTTTGCCCTAACAAGTTTTCTCTAAAACTCATATTGAACAAAACCTAATTAAAATAAAAAGTAAACAGCAGCATTGATGCGAATTTTTTCTTTAGAACTGTTTTTTCTTACACACGTCAATTCAGCTTTAATATTTCTGTTTGTGTGCGTTTGCTTAAAAGAAAAAAATAGTCAAACGCATATCATTTGTTTCTAACGTACCACGGTTGATAAAGTTGGTGCAATTGTACTTTTTGATACAATTCAAAGCCAAAAAGTACGGTGGTACCCTAGGGCGACCGTTAAAATCAAAAGTTGGATTTATTTAGGTCTCACTCACCAATTTGGCGGGTATTGATAAAAAAAACAAAAATTTTAAGGACGATCGGCGAAGGCTAAGCCGTCCCTCAAGCCCACCAAAGTTTGAGAAAAATTATAATTTTACATGAAATCTGACTTTTATGTTTAATAACTTAGAATATATTAATTTTGTAGAAAATTTGTTAACAAGTTTTTCTTTATCTCTTATTAAACAAAATAAACTGAAAATATCGAATAAGCCACTAAAAAATCGAATTTTTAATTCATTAAAGAAACGAATTTTCTATGAATTAGTTTTGTTGAAAAACATTTTTGTTATTTATTTAAAAAAACCGACCAGCCGCGCACCTGGAGTTTTACCCTAATTCGAGTACGCTAAATTCAGTGGTGCTAACCATTTTTTAGGTTAGCTCTTGTTTTCAAAATTTCAAAAACGGAGGAGGTTGCACAGCGTAACTCAAAAACGGGTTAGTTTATAAAATAAACTAAAAAAAAAAACGAAATTCCACAATAATATTACCTTTAACAATTGTTATAGGTTTTTCTAATATGCGTAGTCGTTTTAGAAACCAAATTTTTTTTGGCAATAAGGATAAAACAAATTATGTGAGGGTAATCTTGGCGCTGCAGTGGCCAAATTTAAGAATTATATTAAACCGGCATATTTGTATGGGAGCCCCCCTAAAGGGTGGTGATATAAGCAAGTATGTTTAAGAAAATGTTAAGCACAAAAAAGTAATGAAGGTCCGTCATATATTTAATCCCCCTTGGGGCGATTCCTTGGCAGTTCTGGGGCTTTTTCTTCAATATATTTCTAGTCTGTGTTGACAATTTTATATGAGAGCCCCCCTAAAGAATAAAGAAAGTAACATACCTGCACATGTTACAGGGATGAAAAATGAGAAAACCAATATCGTACTTTCGAACTTCTAAAATATTACTTTTTCGACCCCAATAGTAATAAATAATTTTTTTTATAAAAGAAAAAGACTTTTGTTTCGGTTACACTTGAAACCATTGGTACATACGGTCTATTTCGTTCCTTTGTTTTTATAATATTTTGGCATGAAGGCTTATATGCTGCCGCTGATACTTGATTTAGAATGTGGTATATGCAATCGTCCAATGATCAAGTGCAAAAATCTATTCACAATAGCGAAGTTTAGTGTTTGTTGCAAATGGTCTTGCAAAGAGCAAATGCAAAATATCCTAGCTGTTTTGTTAAATCCAACAACAAAATACACAGAGTTTCCTTAAGATTTCATAAAAACGCTACGAAATGTTGCATTTGCACTTTGGCAAAACCATTTGCACCAAACATTGAAATCCGTTTATATTCATTGGACAGTAAATACGAGCTGCCATTTTATATCAATTATAAATATTTACGTTTGAAAAATGTGGAAATAGTACCAAATGAGTCACGGGTGTATCACCGTACTTTTTGGCTTTGAATTGTATTAAAAAAGTACAATTGCACCAACTTTATCAACCGTGGTACGTTAGAAACAAATGATATGCGTTTGACTATTTTTTTTTTAAGCAAACGAACACAAACACAAATATTAAAGCTGAATTGACGTGTGTAAGAAAAAACAGTTCTAAAGAAAAAATTCGAATCAATGCTGATGTTTACTTTTTATTTTAATTAGGAGGTTTTGTTCAATATGAGTTTTAGAGGAAACTTGTTAAGGCAAAAGTTGTTGGAAACTTTGTTAACAACTTTTATGTAAAATTAATATTTTCCTAAATATAAGTCATACAATTCGGACTTTTCGATTTTTCTCAAACTTTGGGGGGTTTGAGGGACGGCTTAGCCTTCGCCGATCGTCCTTAAAATTTGTTTGAGTTGTTTTTTTATCAATACCCACCAAATTGGCGAGTGAGACCTAAATAAATCCAACTTTTGATTTTAACGGTCACCCTAATGTACATATGTATGTTTATACTTATGTATGTACATTAGACTGGTCGCATCTTGTCAATCCGACGGTGCCTAGCCGTGCCGGGTGGGGCCCAAAGTTCCCCATATTATAAAAAACATCTTTTCTATCAGATCTTTATAGTTATACTAGTTGAAAAGCCGAAAATCAAAAATATGGCTTCGTAACGATCTTCCGCAGAGAAAGTACTTCAAGTGTGCCAAATTTCAGCTTCCTATGTCATCAGATGGCTTCAGAAAGTTGCGGAAAGAATAGGACATACATGCAAACATCCTTACATACTAAGAAATTATATATTGTATAGATAGATTAACATATGAGCCGTTTATTTTGAAAGTGGCATTAGTCACTTTTTCAAAAAAAATCGAGTTAATAATAAATAATAATAATAAGTAATAATAATAATAATAATACTGAGAAAAATATCATTATCATGATGTATCAAATACAAGTGAATCTTCTCGAAAGTTAGCATCCATATTTTAAAACGTGTTAAAACGCAAACCCTTAAATATCTCGACTTAAAAACCGAAATGACTTATGCCACTTTCAAAATAAACGGCTCATATGTTCGCGTAACTCAAAAACGCTTTAGTTTATTGAAAAACTAAAAAAACCGAAATTCCGCAATAAAATTTACTTTAAGAAAGTTGAAACTTTTTTCTTTATGTTGGCTTTGGTTTTCGAGATATACTGTTGTTTCGAAAATTAAGGAGGTTGCACAACATATGTTCGCGTAACTCAAAAACGCTTTAGTTTATTGAAAAACTAAAAAAAACCGAAACTCCGCAATAAAATTTACTTTAAGAAAGTTAAAACATTTTTCTTTATGTTGGCTTTGGTTTTCGAGATATACCGTTATTTCAAAAATTAAGGAGGTTGCACAACATATGTTCGCGTAACTCAAAAACGCTTTAGTTTATTGAAAAACTAAAAAAACCGAAATTCCGCAATAAAATTTACTTTAAGAAAGTTAAAACTTTTTTCTTTATGTTGGCTTTGGTTTTCGAGACATACCGTTGTTTCGAAAATTAAGGAGGTTGCACAACATATGATCGCGTAACTCAAAAACGCTTTAGTTTATTGAAAAACTAAAAAAAACCGAAATTCCGCAATAAAATTTACTTTAAGAAAGTTAAAACTTTTTTCTTTATGTTGGCTTTGGTTTTCGAGACATACCGTTGTTTCGAAAATTAAGGAGGTTGCACAACATATGTTCGCGTAACTCAAAAACGCTTTAGTTTATTGAAAAACTAAAAAAAACCGAAATTCCGCAATAAAATTTACTTTAAGAAAGTTGAAACTTTTTTCTTTATGTTGGCTTTGGTTTTCGAGATATACCGTTGTTTCGAAAATTAAGGAGGTTGCACAACATATGTTCGCGTAACTCAAAAACGCTTTAGTTTATTGAAAAACTAAAAAAACCGAAATTCCGCAATAAAATTTACTTTAAGAAAGTTGAAACTATTTTCTTTATGTTGGCTTTGGTTTTCGAGATATACCGTTGTTTCGAAAATTAAGGAGGTTGCACAACATATGTTCGCGTAACTCAAAAACGCTTTAGTTTATTGAAAAACTAAAAAAAAAACGAAATTCCGCAATAAAATTTACTTTAAGAAAGGTAAAACGTTTTTCTTAAATGCGCAGTCGTTTTAGAAACATAATTTTTTTTTCTGGAAAAAAAAATTATTTTTTTAATCAAATTTCGGAATTTTTGTTTTCAAAAATTCATTAAAAATTGAAAAGTGCAGCTATGCTTCTAATTTTATGCAGACATATAAAAAACAACATTGCAAACAAAACAAGCTATAAATGATTAAAATCTGTTAACAACTTTTGATTTTATGTACATATTTCCAAAAATATTTGTTTTGCTTTGTGACAGTGTTCCCAGTTTTGGGGATTTTTCTTTGTAATTGGGAATTAAAATGTTGTGAAAATCCCCATGGGATTTTTTGGGGAAAAGCACTTTTTTCGCTGGGGCTTTTTGGGGATATTATATTATTATAAATTTCATTTTTGCAATGGCAATACCGATTTGGTCAAGATGTGGGTACAAATTTTAGTCTTTTTTGCGATTTAAAACTATTTCAAGAACTTGTTGAAATAGTTTTAAATATCCTTGTTGTACCAACTAGCGTTACTTCTGTTGAACTAGCTTTTTTCTGTAATGAATACAACCAAAATCAATACTTGCAACAGAATGCAATATGAGTTATTAGGAGCTCTTCTTAGAATAAATACACACTATAAAATAATGCAGCTTGCTGTGACAAATTTATTCAATAATCTCAAATGCACTTTTTAAACAAACAACATGTAACACACTGTTCAAAACATGTTTTAATGTTTTGATTGTAGAAAGAAATAGTTTGGGTTTTTTAATATCGTCATATGAATTGATAACACTGTGCAAGAAATTTACACATTTTTTTGTGACAAGCCGGGCACATGGCATTTTTACATAGTTCAGGTACGCTTAATCTAGTGGTGCTCTCGGTTTATTTTAGATTGGCTCTGGTTATTTCGAAAATGGAGGAGGTTGCACAACATACTTATATTCGCGTAACTCAAAAATGGTTTAGTTTATTGAAAGTACTAAAAAAACCGAAACCCCGCAATAAAAGTCAAGAAAAGTAACATTTTTTTTTCATACGTTTTTGAAGCATAATTTTTTTTTGCCAAAATTTCGAAGTTTTTGTTTTTTAAAAATTCATAAAAAAGACATATAAAAAACGAAGCTGGAAACAAAACAAGCCATAAATGATTAAAATCTGTTACCAACTTTTTTATTCACAAAAGTCGAAAATCAATTCGCTTTTTTCTGTTGACTTCGCTTATATAGGGTTTTTTGCGTGCTGTACGAGCGTTGTACCGAGCTCTTTTGATTGATCTGCTTACTGTATCTGCGGAACACTTTTGTCCATGGACTTTTAACTCGGCAACAATCTTTGGTGCACTTTCAAAGGGTTCATTCCAAATTAAAGACACTATTTTTCTCGGATACTAAGCTTGCGAGGACGCCCAGACCTAGTCTTTTTTTCAACTCATTTTTCCTTTTGAAATCGATTTATTACCTTTTGTATTGTTGAATTACTTTTATTAGTTATTTGATCACTTTCATTTTATTTAACACTTTTTTCAATAAAAAACCAATTATTGCTACTGATATCAACAAGAAAAAACTCTGAATACATTCTAAATGTACCCTAATTAATGTAGAAAGAAAAAAAAAAACATTTAAAATAATAGATATGCTAATACTTAAACATAGATCACTTTAGAGAGTACCAAGACTATTGCTGTGCAAAATTATGGAATTGCCAGGTACTTAAGGATATTTTATGTTTGTTTCTTAGAATAAGCGTGCACAAATTTGATGGACTTTAGTATATGAATAATTTTACAAAATTGGAATAAATAAGTCTATGCTCATACGGCTCATGTCTTATTGACATGATTGCTTCTTTATAGGCGAAAGGGACGAGGGGAAAAGAAACGAGTACACAGATGCATGTACTGTCTTTACGTTTTGCTTTCTTATTCGTTGTTTAATTTTGTTTTTGTTTTCAATATCAAATAAAACAAAATAAAAAACATGTCGTCTTGATTTATGCTTCTCACTGTACATATTTAGCTATTCTATTGTATAATTTTTTAACCATTTTTTTGTATGTGTTCTATTGCACTCGATGCTAATAATTTGCCGTTTTTGAAAACACAAGCCCTAAAGGTGGAGGTCCTCACCACGCGTTACTCGCTTTTTCGCAGCATACGCAGCTGTCAAAAAAGTATAATATTTGCAGTTATACGTAGTAAGTTACGTGCAAAAAAGTGAAGATGCCATGAGGCGAAAAGTAGGTTTACTTTCTACTTTTGTAAGCGTCACAAACAGCGTTCAAACAAACCAGCTGATTTTGACAAATTAAATTTTGTTTTTACTTGTGCTGCTGCTGCATAAAAAGCGTTGCATGTAACTTTTTTTTATTTATTTATTGATTAAATTAAGTCTATGGATACAATCCTTACAGACTAAATATTATATTTAACAATTTTTCTCAATATAACTGCAGTTACATGTTTAAACTTAAAATAATATTACGTTTAATAACATCAACATTTAAAGAAAAATCTACAAAATTAAACATTTCATTAAAACAACAACATAATTTCCTAAACGGGTCTGCCATCTCGTAGTTAGTTCTAAAAGTTTTAACATATAGTGGTTGATTAAATCTTAATGTGCGTTGAGGAATATTCAATGATATTTTACTTAAAAGAAAATCTGATAAAAAATTTCCGTTTAAAAGATTTACAAGAAATGAAACGTTAAGCATAATTATTCGGCTTTTTAATGTTGGCAGTTGAATCAAAGCAAGTCGTGATGAATATGATGGAACCGCAGAATTGCCTCTATAAGCATCTCTTAGACAAAAAAGTAAAAACTGTTTCTGAACAGATTCGATAAGATTAATGTGAACGTTATAGTAGGGGTCCCATACAATTGAGCCATACTCTAAAATCGGTCTTACAAGTGACGTGAATAATCTTTTGGTAATAAAGGGGTCCTTAAATTCTTTTGCCCATCGTTTGATGAAAGCCAAGATTCCTCGAGCTTTATTAACAGCCATCATGATATGTTGTACAAAGTTTAATTTTCCATCCAACAAAACACCAAGATCCATAATAACGTTTACTGATTCCAGTTTATGACCACTGATATAATAGTGACCAAGAGCGTCACGCCTTCTCGAAAAAGTCATGTGCTTGCATTTTTTGAGGTTAAGTTCCATTAAATTAATGTTACACCAATTATAAAAATTATCCAAGTCCTTTTGGAGATAATTATTATCTGGTAAATGCTTAAGGCTTAAAAATATTTTAACATCGTCTGCGAACATCAGTATATTAGAATAATTTATTGCTTCAGACAAATCGTTGATGAAAAGTAGAAATAAAATTGGGCCCAGGTGACTTCCCTGCGGAACACCGGATGTTACCAAAATATTTCTTGAATTTGCAGAATTAGATTTAACGGACTGTGTTCTGCATAACAGATATGACTTTAACCAGCTTAAATAAGTATTATCGAAACCCTTTTCATCCAATTTTTTAAGCAGAAGCTTGTGATTAACTTTATCAAAGGCTTTACTGAAGTCAATATAAATGACATCTGTTTGTTGACCAAGAGTAAATCCTTCATTAACCAAAGTAGTTAATTGTAGAATATTAGTCAAAGCTGAATTTCCTTTACGAAAACCGTGTTGACATGGCGTAAGTAGGGGAGATACTTGATGAACGAGAGAATCAGTAATACATTTTTCAAATAGTTTTGGAATAGCGTTTAATTTAGCTATGCCTCGATAATTTATTATATTTGACTTATTTCCAGATTTGAATAAAGGAATAAGAAACGATTCTTTCCAAACTCTAGGGAAGTAGCCATATTTTAAAGAATGCATGCGCTGAGTGGAGGCGAAAACGCGCTTAACAAAGTTGTATAGAAAAACATTTTGAACGATGCTGGATTTATTTTTATGGAGAGTCATGTTGTTTTTTATACGTACACTGTAATATGTACAGCGATTGGAAGCAGTGATGCCAACTTTTTGATAGCAAAAAGCACTTTAAAATTTAAAAAAGCACTTAAAAGCACTATTTCGAGCAAAAAAAAAAAAGCGTAAAAAGCACTTAGCTTTTTTACAATTTAATTTAACACAAAACAAGTTGCATTCGGCTCTGCCGAATATTATATACCTCCAAAATTTAAAAAAAAGGCAACCGCGTTGATGGGGACCATTTTCATTTAAGATTAAATAATAAATATACTATTAACATTTGTATATAAACATTTTTAAATGTATTATTATTATCTTAAATAAAAATAATATCATTCAAATCATTTGGAGTTTAAATTAGCCATAAAACAGTTTTAAAGTAATACAGTGCGAACTCGATTTTCGTAACTCAAAAATATCTGGCCTGTTGCAATTACCGAAAATTTGCAATGGCCGACCATTGTTTATAAAACTTAATGACAGCATATATTTTAATAAACGTCCTTATATTTTATCGTTTTAATAAATCTAAATTAAAATCGTGCAAAGTTTAATAAAACAATTGGCTTATGATATTATTATATATAAAATTATATATATGATATGCATTCTAATACTTAGTCAAACCTTTTTGCAATAGCACTAGAGGTAGAAGTGCACAACTCGTGGAAAACTAAAGCGCGTGAAAAATGGCAGCTGTTTTTAAGGCTCTAACCTCGTAAATAAAGTTTTTGGTAAAACGAATGTAACTTTCTTTTATCACTTTTTTATCATTTGAAATCTTAAAATCTTTACAAGCCTTCTCAAATTTATTTTTTTTTTGTCATTATTTTTTATTGAATCTTCATATATTAAATCTTAACCTAATACGTTATTTTATGTCCTGCCAGTGCCAGTGCCAGACAAAATTTTCTTCATCACGGGTTCTGTTCACTTATATAGGTGTTTATCGCTCATCTAATTGGGTAAGTGTCTCTTCTTCTTAAGCGAGTGTGGCCGCCATGATTTAAAATATTGCGAGCTAGTGGATTTGGGTGTTGTTCAAGCCTTTTTAAATATTTTATTGCATATTTTGTAATCATAGTTTTAACTAATGGCACATTGAGATCCTTATGAATGTTTGAGTTTTTAACATACCAGGGAGCGGCTGTGATTATTCGAAGAAGTTTATTTTAGCGCCTTTGAAAATCAAAATTGTACCCCAAATAGCAAAGTTCAACAAAATCATCCTCTATATAATCGTAGTTTTACAAATTGGTAGAAAAAAAACAAGTTAGTGTTTTTTTTTAGATTTGCACTATGGGTAAAACTTTGGCGTTTTGAGGCATCAAAAAGCACTATAAATAGTGCCAAAAGCACGAAGTTGGCATCACTGATTGGAAGTATATAGTGTGAAATATGTAGAACAAATAACTTTTAAAACATTTTGCGCAGCTCTTTAATATTTATGTATACATATCGTCATATTAAATGCAAACGGACGTAACTACACTTTTTATTTTTTCACAGGAGAAGCAAACAACTTTACAAAATCAATAACAACAAGATGTCATTGGCGTTTGAATTTTGTTAGTATAAAATCGCCATTTTTGATCGTAGGAATGCATGAACATGTATTTTGATGAAACAAACCATAATCGATAAAAAACTCAATTTCGAAATTTTGTGTAGTTACGTCCGTTTGCATTTAATATGACGATATATAGCTTAGTCTTTACTTGTGAATATAATCTATTCTCTAAAATTTTCCTTAATAAACGTGTGCTTAATTTAATAACCGTTTATGAATACGATGTTTAGTCGCTATTTGTTTAGTAAAACGTATTTTTAGAATTAAAAAATTATAGTTTTTTCTTTGTTTTTATATCAAAACTAAATTCTTAAAAAAGAAGATATAAATCTTATGTCTTAATAGCGAATAAATCTTAATTTCATACATGTTTTCAAACAAAATTAGCTCATGTGTAACGAAATACAACAAAAAAAAAAAAAAAAAAAAAAAATAATGAAACATTTTATAAAAAAATCTACAAATTAAAAAATCAAGCCTTTTAAAAGTACTTAAATTCAGATTTTGGTCGGTAAAACTAAAAAAGAATTGAAAAAATACAAACAAGATTTACAGCCTTCTTCTATTGTTAAGAAATGCTGGCAAATGAAGCGTAAATTATGTTTTTTTTAATGGGCAAAATGTAAAAAAAAAACATACAAATTATTTTTTAATAACTTAGAATACCCACGAATTTATAGATGATGGAGATGATTTAAATGATGACAACATACAAGCAATATACATAAGGGGCTTTGAATTAGTTTCGAATTTCTCAATTTCAAAGAAATATATGAGCAAATATTTAACACTTTTACAAATTTGGAAAAAAAGTTAAGTTGTTTTTAATTATATTGAACAAAGAAGTTCATTATTATTTTTTATCTTTATGTGGAGTATTCAATTAAAGTGGTCTTAAGATAATTGAGTACCTTTGTAAAAAGGTACTTTTTTTAAGTATATTTCTATAAAATATAAAAAGATAACTTTTTTTAGATAAATTTTTTTACATTTAAAAGAAAAGTATCCTTAACAACAAGTTTTTAAATGAACCTTATTATTAAGATGTCTCTTCAAGAATCTATATACAGTAGTATTCCTGTTTAACGAACCTTCGATTCTGCGAACATCGCATTTAACGAACACACAAATTTGCTCCATTGAGTACCTTATATAGCGAACAAAAAATATTTTTTTGTGCGCAATTTAGCGAACAAATAGGATTCATAATTTTAGTTTAAAAAAGCATGATGTGAAGTAACTTCTTAAGCCTGGTACTCTGTTCAACATTTCACGTGAAATGCTGTCAAAATGCATATGAAAAAAACTTGTGCGGAATATCTATGAAATAATGTTGATGGAGTTGTACTCTGTTTATTTTGTGAAAAAGTACCGAAATGTTTCTGGCAACATTTTTTTTACAACTGCGAAATAATGTAAGCGGCCTTTATTTCACGTGGAATTTTAAGCAAAAGCAAAAAAGTATGAACTTAATATTAAAAAAGAAATAAAAAATTAAAATAACACAATCGGTAACAGTTTTTTTATCCATATTTACTTTTTTTTATTAAATTTTTTATTAAAAAAAAATAATTTTAGTAAAATACATGTGGCGTTTGTTTACATACACGAAACAATGTAGCATACTTTGAAGGAATAAAAACGTCAAATTGTACAAACTCGCAAGATTGGTAACATTGATAAATGCCAAAATTTTCATGTGGAATAATCAATGTTGCTCAACATTTTTCACAAATTTGAACAGAGTACTAGGCTTTACTTAAAACAAAGTGAGCAGCAAAAAATACCGCTATTTTAGGTTTTGTTTATGTAGCATTTTTGTTTGATTATGCTGCAATGATCAGTAAAATGAGTACAAGAAGGAGACTTTTTTAAAAGAAAAACTAAAAATTGTGGATGATTTCCAAAATGGATTGCGAGTTGTGGATTTGTGCAAAAAGTAACAAGAAGTACAAACTTTGGATTTAAAAATAGGAAAGCCATGAAACAAGATATTTTCAAGAATGAAGAAACAACTTTTTCTTGGTTTTTGCGACAACGACATTCATACATGCATTGTTCTAAAAAGAAACAAACATTACTCGACAAATTTGTTATTTAAAATTTTCAATTAAAATTATATATAAAACAGGATGTGCGTATGTATGTATGTAACGTATGGACTCCAAAACGGCTGGGCCGCTTTTGATTAAATTTTCAGGGAATATTCAGAATATTCTAGCGGGTGACACTGTGAAGTCTGATTTTTGATTTTTGGTCTGCGGGCGGAATTGAGACGATTTTTTCTTTAAAATTATCGCCATGGCCCAACTTAGATTTGCCCCGCCCACTTTTACGCCCACTTTTTTCGAATTACCTAAAATCAGAAAACGGCTCCATGGATTTGACAAATTTTTCTTTCAAATTTTCGTATTAAGCCATTTTAAGTTTTCATCGAAAGAAAAATTTACCACGCCTCCTTTTTCTATTAAGTGCATAACTTGAGAACGGCTTGACCGATTTGGGCGATTTTTTCTTTAAAATGATTGCCATGGTTAAGGTTTTTACGGAAAGAAAACCCACTTTAACGCCCACTTTTTTCGATTTACCTAAAATCAGAAAACGGCTCCATCGATTTGACTAATTTTTCTTTCAAATGTTCGTATCTTTTTAACGGATTTTAAAAATCGAAAGCAAACTTTTTTCTAATTTGGACAGGACAACGTCTGTCGGGCCAGCTAGTTACCCTTAAAAAAAGTAACAATTTAAGGTGCACTTTAATATGAAATATTACTTTAAGTGTTTGTAGGTTGATCAGTAACTCTTTTAAAGAAAATGGTTATTTAAAAGTACATATACTATTAAAAAAGTACCCTTTTAAATAAATTTTATTTGAATTTACAAGATTTTGTTTGTCGTGGCTAATTACCAATTTTTATTCTTAATAAAACCACTGAAATAAGGAAATTTCCCCCCCGTAAATTATAAAAATATGTTTTGTTAATTTCGATAATACAAGAATTCTCAATAATAATATTTTTTTTAATGTAAAAAGTTTTTGGAAATCCTAGCAAGGTTTTTTTGTCTTTTTTTTATGGAATCTCTAACGAAATTTTCAATATGTATTTTTTACTTTTTTTATTGAATCTCTAACGATTTTCAATAAGTATCCAAATCTTAATCCTAATAGCTATTTATTAGATATTTCCAATGAAACATCTAGTTTACCGTATTCAATTACTTATTATTCTACATTCAATCGCAGCAGGTGCCATCTATATCCAAAGACTAAACGTTTGGCTTGATAATGCGTGCGGTTAAATTATTAAAAAGCCTTAGTATTTGCAATATTCATGTATGTATGTGTTAAATGAATCAAAATTCTATTCGATAATTTTTGACGAAAGCACGGATTTGTCGAGGAAAAGCCAGATTTCCTTATCTTTAAGATATTTCAACATGCAACAAAAAGTTTTTAGGGAAGAATTTATTGGCTTTGTTGTAAACGCATTTAAAGAGACTTCAAAAGATATTGATGACGTTGATGTGTCAATTGATGCGAAGCCACTAGGAGATGGAACAGATGGGTGACCACTGATGTCAGCAGAAAATGGACCTGTTAAAAATTTCTGGAAATGCGACAAATGCGAAACAAACGCCTTGCTATTGCCATAAATCGAACAACTCAATTTCTAAAAGCAATAAAGTGCCATTAATACAAAAAGTTGAATCATTTGTTAAAGAAACGACAAAATTGTTACAATATAATCATTCTAAGCGAAAAACAGTTTTAGCAAAGTATTTGGAAGCCAAACTCTCTTCATATAGTAGAATATTTGGAAAAAATATCTGAGTGGAAAGGTAGTATCTCTCAGTGATGTTATAAACTTTTTTGAAAATTCCTTACGCAGCCCGTAAAAAATCCCTATTTTTCCCTACGCGTTAAAAGATTTGTCTCTACAAAAATCCCTACAACTTTTAAATGATTATATATAAATACAAATAAGATCATTTGTATTAATGTATATACATTTTATTTAAAGTTGTTCCCAGCAAGCATTTCAACGATCTTTTTTGTAAAAATAACCTAAATGAGTATTCTCAGATCACTTTTGATGATTAAAACCTGATTTATCACTTGATCAATGAAGCCCAAAAATTGTTGAAAATCAAAAAACGAGGTTCTAAAATAAAATTTGTTCAAAACATCAAAAGCCATAATTGTGCTGCTTTTATCAGAGAAAAAATTCAAAAATATGACGATAAAAAATGATTTAAAATATAATCAAAAACTACATGAGTATTTATGTATATAATTTACGATTGAAAAATAATACAAAAAATAAAATTATTATAAAAACTACAATTAAATTGGGATCAGAAAATCACAAATGATTATTTGATGTGATTCATTGGATTCACAACGAGTGTATCATTTATATTCGAAAAAGTGATAGAAATTCACTTAAAATTACGTTATGTTCTTTTGGATTTTGTTTGGATACTAGAAAAATAAATTGGTTGCCCGTATCAATTTGTACAGGTGTAAGGATACCATTTTTATTTAAATAAGTTTTGGTACACTGGAAGGTAATACAATTTCTACACTCGTCTTGTAAAAGAGCGGATTATGCAAATTGAAGATAAAATCTTATTACTCATTTCTTTCCTTTGCGCCAACACATCAGTGATGATATAAAAAATCATTTCGCTATTTGTATTGGCATGTGGCAGTGATAAGTCAAAGTTATCTTCATTCAAAACTTTAATTGTGGTGACTTTAATTCAAAACTTTTTGATACCCATCTTTTACAAATTGCGTATTTATTGTTTTGGAAAATTGATTTCAAAAGATCTCCATTCTTGTAAAAGCGATTTTCTCATATTAACGTTAAAATCAAAGCTGAAATGACGGCAAGCGACGACTCAAAGAAATTAAGCAATTTTATTAATTTATTAACAATTTTATTTGTATTCTATGTTCGCTACATTATTCAAAAGTCCCTACATTTTAATGATTTCAAAAAATCTGTCCTTTTTTCCCTACGGCTATTATTTTTAGAAGAAAGTCTCTACCAATAGGGATTTTTCCCTACGTATAACATCACTGGTATCTCTGCCTTTATATTAAGGAACTCACTTAGTACTTTTAAATTTATTTGCGGAATATACATATTAAGTGTGATACTTGTTGTAACATAGCCACTTAGTATTATTTTACAAAAGCAAGATATAGATCTCCAAAAAGGATCAAGCCTTATCAAAATATTAATCATGTGCCTTGAAGAAAAAAGAAATAAAGCCGACGAACAAAGATTTGAACGAAATAATCACGTCCAAAATGTTGAAGATTACTACCGAGTTGCAGGTTACATTCCTCTTATTGAATTTATTTTAGAAGATTTAATAACCACTTTCCCAATAGATATCCTAAATGTATTGAACATACCTAAACTTCTACCTCAAAGTGTAATCAAGTCATATACAGATACAAAACTGTTAAAACCACAACAAGCTGATGAGCTGATTATATTTGGTAAAAGAGATAAGCACCTACTAACATCTAAACTTGAGCCTGATCTATCAGATAACAATGTAGATGCTTTAATAAACTGTGATGAAGATATCTACCCAAATCTAAGAAAAATATTTCAAATTTTCGTTTCAATGCTCGTCAGTAAAGCTAAGAGCGGGAGGCCATGATTTCACAAGGAAATCATAAATTGCTTATTTAAAAAGATTAATGATCTTATATCTTATTTAACATATTTCTTCAGTTTTTTTTCGAATTTTCTTTTTTGACTTGGTTCGCTTCAGCTCTGAGCCCTCAATATATGGTACATTTATTGTTTATATATGCTATATATTTTAGCCCCCATATTCATAAATGATTATAAAATTTAATAAATGTTTATTAAGGTAAATTTTCATAGAAAATTTGGTTTTCAAGCCTTTATTAAATTTAAAATATTTTTATGAATACAGGCACAAATACATAAAATAAGCAACTGTATAACAAAAATGTAAAGCTATTTTTTTGGGTCTTATGAAATAAATTTTAAGTTTAAAGTGCGAGTTGATTTACATAATGGAAAAATATCTTGTGCAACTTTAATAGCTCGTTCCGCGCATATATTACTAAGCTGCTGAAAATTATCACTGTTTCATATATCCGCCAAATAACTCATCTATCACAACATCTATCATTTGCCATTAAAATTTAGTTTATTAAAAAAAACCGCGAAATGGAGTCGCGATTTTTTTTGCGCCCTTCTTCCGTACAAATGGTAAGATCTTGTTATTCATGAAATTATTAGAAAATACTTAAAATTTTGTAATTAAATGTTAATTTTGGATAGTAAGGATTGAAATTCAAAACCTTAAAGCGTTTGGTCCGGAAACTTTCTTCACGATCGCTAAAAAGTAATACATAATTTCTTAATATTTTTTAACGGTCTGTACGGCTATGTGATGAAGAATTTGATATTCGCAAAAAGTACTTACCCTAACACATATTGTTTTTAATAAACTTTTAAAAACAAATTTTTGACTTTTTTGTATCATACAAAATTCCTCCCCCCTAAGGCTCGAGCTGGATCCGCGCCTGTTGAAGGGATAAGCTATTCCTTTGCGCATTTCATTGATTGCTAAGGCCAGAACGTCAGGAAATTTCATTCAAAGATTTTAGAAAAACTAATGATATTAAACCAAATAAAACTGTTAAGCGTGTAAGAATTATATGCAGCAGTTCTACTTGTAACAATATCAAAGCTTAAACAAAAACAACAACAATAAACAGTGAGTTTATCTTTTCTTACATTCCCCACTAAAATTAGTTGGAATTCTACCAGCATTAATTGTAGTTTCAAGTAGTTTTAGAAAACACAAAATGAAAACAAAAACAACTTGCTTAGTTATTATTGCAAAAAATAAGGCATGCTGCCAGTTTAGTTGTTTCTAGCCGTGCACTTGCAAGTTTATTGTCAAAGTAATTATTGATGGAATACAAAATTTTGAATACACAAGATTTTGTTGGTCGTGCTTAATTCCCAATTTTTATTCTTGATTTTAAATGAAATTTCTTTTAAAATTTGAGTAAACGAGTTAAAAAGTAAACGCGTAACGTTTACACTCAGGAGAGAAAATTGTCCACCTGTCGCACTTAATAATGATACAATACCCCAGATTGATTTAATTATGGAGAACGGCTAGCAATTTAAGTAACATTAAAAATTCTTAGAACCATGACTGGCCGTGCCTTGGTATATAAGAAATGAAAACATCGATGGTGTGTGGATATTCGACTACATATTTAAAGATAAGTTTCGCAAAGTCTATGCTAAAAAAATTATAAAATTTTAAAATCATCCGAATCCTCTTTGAAGGCTTCGAAGAGCCGATCTATCACCCCGCTATGTCGAGGGTGTTCTAAACATAATTGATCTCCTAGAGTGACACTAATTTTAAGTTTTAAGATATTTACTGCTTATATTTTTCAATATTTACTTATAAATCTTTGAAGATAGGAAAAAAGGTCTTAAGTCAGAAACTGTAGTTTCTTGTAATGCTAAATTGAAAATAATTTAATTGATTTATTTATTAATCGGCTTCGGTATCGGCCAATAATCGGTGTCTGCCATTGATTTGATTCTATTTGGTTTTATTACTTTATATGAATGGGATCTATCAAAGTTACATGGTTCACTCGGGACAATATCTGCGACAGGCCTAATTCTAACCCAACATTTAATGTATTCATTTTGGTAATTTATGTTACAAAGTGTCAAAATAGTGCCAATTGACGCACTTCCTAGGACATCGCCATGTCAAAATGAAAAGTCTTCTTTACATAAAGTGTAAGAACAAGAACCCGTCCCTACCCTAGACAGGAATGAAAGTTTTTTTTTAAAAAAAGGTATTTATGTGAGATAGTAACGGTTCAAAAATAATTCCTGTTAAAAATCGTACATTTAAACAAAATTTGAATAAAAATTTCCTTTTTTTTAAGTACAAAAAATTCCTAAACTTTAAACATTTTTCAATTAAAAAAATTCCAAACTTTTTAAAATAAGGCTTAAGTTCATCAAATTTAATTTTCATTAAATTATTTTTATGAAGAAAGGAATTTTACAAACATGAAAATTAATTAAAATTGTTATTGATAATCTTTCATTCTTGACGTGGCTGGGGCTCGAACCCCAGCCGGCAGTTTACCATGACATGTTTCGATCGCAACCACTCGATCTCCTCAGATGGAATTGCCGTCTTCCACTCGCAGCCATCGACGGCCGCTGACGTCAATAGTCAAACATCAATCCTTAAACCAAATTGTATTTTAACCTTTGGTAGATCGAAATTTGCTTTTCTGAATGATTATCCATTTTTAATTGATTTTACGTGTTTTTTTTTCCTTTACTTCCGTTTTCTCGTACTTTTGTCAAGAATTCTTCTTAAAGTCGAAAGTACATTTGTTTTGTTTTTTAATTTTTGTCGTTCTTTTTTCTGTTGACCTTTTTTAGGAAAAAAAGCTCGTAAAATCAATTAAAAATGGATAATCATTCAGAAAAGCAAATTTCGATCTACCAAAGTTTAAAATACAATTTGGTTTAAGAATTGATGTTTGACTATTGACGTCAGCGGTCGTCGATGGCTGCGAGTGTAAGACGGCAACTCCATCTGAGGAGATCGAGGGGTTGCGATCGAAACATGTCATGGTAAACTGCCGGCTGGGGTTCGAGCCCCAGCCACGTCAAGAATGAAAGATTATCAATAACAATTTGAATTAATTTTCATGTTTGTAAAATTCCTTTCTTCATAAAAATAATTTAATGAAAATTAAATTTGATGAACTTAAGCCTATTTATAAAAATTTGGATTAAAAACCATAAATAGTTCAACAAAATAACCACAATACTGATAATTCCAAACAAATTTTGAGTTTAAGGCACCACTGTGCTTAATACGTAATACTTATTGGAATGAAAAAAAATAAACTTTCATTTAGAAAACGTTATAAATCAATAACAGCAATAATCATGTCCATCATTAAAAAAAATAACAAAAGGAAACTAATAAAATTAGAATTTTAATAAATTTTTATCCAAAATACTCCCTGGAGTAGAACACAGAGCAAATAAACTACAAAAGTAATTAAAAGTCAATGATCTTTAAACTTGTTTTCAAACTATAAATTAAAAATTAAAGAAAAAGGGCTTAACATCCATTTTTGCGTAACAGAATGATTAATGACTTAAACGAAAATGAGATTTTTGAAAATTATGTTTAAATATTTTATTTAAAGCGAAGTGTCTCTTTTTTTAAAGTATTTTTTAATATCAACTTAATTTTCCATGTAAATTTAGCACGTGCTTTACGTACTGGAATTGTTACAAAGACTTTTTTTGAATTCCAAAACAAACAAAAAATGTAAATACAACTGATTAAAGTCATTTCATTTTGTTAACAAAAATAATTTAGAAATACATTTTCAACATTTCTGATGTCGCCAAGTCGCAGTTTTTTTTTATGAAAATAACACGTAAAAATGTTTTTTAGTTGTGGTTTATTGAATATTTTTTTTTATTGTTATTGCAGTTTGGAAAACTAAAATCAATGCAATAGTGGAGTTCAGTGTTTGGTGCAAATGGTCTTGTGAAAGAGAAAATGCTAAATTATCTTTGCTCTTCTGTTAAATCGAACAACAAAATGTAAAGAGTTTTCGGTAGATTTGATAAAAGTACTATCCCAATAAAAAATTTTATCATATTGCGAAGCACTAATGGTCCATTTAAAAAAATAAGAGCAGAATTATGCGCTACGCAATAAGACATACAGAAATGCAGTAAAGTAAGTGAAAAAACTCTCAACAACTTTTATAAAAAAAAATAACATTTCACGTGCTACGGCATTCCCTTACTAAGAAGCAGGTTTGTAAGGGAGAATACTTAAAAATAACTGTATCAAAACATTCAGTGTGTAAAGCTGATCGTTACATCCAACATTTTTTTTTATGCGCTGAATAATGCGCTTCATGTGTCAAAAATGTATTGCTTCAAAGTGGGAACTCGCCATATAAAATTCATGTCTTCCGCATGCGCAATGGTAAGCGCAACTCTTATGTTTCTCCCTTACAAACCTGCTTCGTTGGAAGCTCCACTTTTTACTGGGATATTTTACATTTACTCTTTCTTAAGACCATTTGCACGAACTACTGAACTCCGCTATTGTTTACAAATTTAATCAGCAATTGCTTAAATTTTCCATTTTTAGTTTTAATATTTAATTTTTATTTCAATTTTGGCATTTTAACAATGACATAAATACGTTTGAACATTTTTATTAAGGTGTCGTGGAATTTTTTTTTTCAAATGAAAATAAATTTTCTCATACAACTTATACAAAGAAAATTTAAAAATCAATGTAATATACGAGTGCGGCCCTAAAATTAGCCGATCTTTATGTAACTCCTTTTTAAACGCATTTGCATTGCCTAAGCTTTGTATATAATTCGGTAAAGAATTCCAAAGACTTGTGGTATAAATGAAAAATTGTCGATGTGACAGAAGACTCTTATATCTTTGTTGAATAATCTTCCTTCCGCGGTTAGATCTAGCAAATTGAATCCTATTGAACAAATATATAGGCTGCTTAGAGATAATAATCTTATGTAAAAATATAAGGCATTTAAGTTTCAAGATGTTATCAAACTTTATTTGAAATATCTGATACGAGAAGAGTGAAATGTGGTCACGACGTCCTTTGAGAAATACATATCTTGCAAAATTGTTGTAAGCTAAGTTGAGTTTACGTTGATCGTCACTGTCACAGTTCGCAAAAATTTCACAACCGTATAATAGGACAGGAATAAAATATGTTTTTGCAAGTTTCATACGTATGGGCAATGGTGTTGAATCTATTACTGCCCACAAGTTGCGAAGCATACTATACACTCTACCCACAACGACATTAATATGGTTTGACCAGGTTAGACGAACATTAAAAACAACTCCCAGGTTCTCAGCTGTTTTAACATACTCGATTCTATTTCCCTTGATGTTAACTTCCGGTACTTCAAATTCTCTATTAGACTTCGAAAGCAAAATACATTTAAATTTGGCTGGGTTGATGGATAGCCCATTGGCATTAGCCCAGCTGTCAATTTTGTTTGTTTCACAATTTAAAGAGTTTACACAAGAACTTACATTTTCTATATGGGCACTCATGAAAACCTGCACGTCATCAGCGTACATATGGACTTTGCTGTCAGTCAAAACATCAGGTAGGTCATTAATGTACATTCAGAATAAGAGTGGCCCCAGTACAGAACCTTGAGGAACTCCTCTTTTAACATTCAATGAATTTGAAACATTATTATTAAGATAAACACGTTGAGATCTGTCCATAAGATACGAATATATAAGATTACAGGCTGTATTCGAAAAATAAAATAATTTTTGAAGCTTTGTTAATAAAATTGCATGATCTACCGTATCAAATGCTTTACTATGATCAAGAAGAACTAGGAAAGTAACCAAGTTTTCATCGAACTTTGATCTGAGGTCTTCAACCACATCCAGTAGGGCAGTGGTACAGCTTGTAGCTTTCATGAAACCCGATTGCCTATCAGACAGAAAATTATTATTTTCTAAGTACTGATTGATTTGTTTTGCTATGAGGTTTTCCCTGACTTTCGACAGGAACATTAATAACATTATTTCGTTAGTAAACCAAGGTTGCTGATTCTTTGTGATCCGCTTAGTTTTAATTGGGACACACATGTCAAATAATAATTGAACGTTCTCCTGGATTAGAGAATGTTGGTCATTTACACAATCAATTGTATATATCAGGTCCCAAAAAATGTTATCAATATTCTGGTTTAAAATTATGTGATCGATATTATATAAATCGCGGTATGTAATATACTTATTCTCAGCAGTCATGGACTGTTTATAAGTCAGAAAGAGAATATCATGATTAGAAAACACTGAAGCTGAGATTTGATCATAAAGAAGTACTTTAGATTTATTATTAACGAATACTAGATCAATCAAACTATTAGAGGTCATGTGAAAGTGAGTTGGAGTAGAGTCGTTCACAGGATACAGATGAAGAGAGTGCATAGGATCTTTTAACGGGTTATCAACTAAAAGGTTATTATTAAAGTCACCAATAATAACAATATCATCAAATTCAACAGTGATATCCTCAAGAATTGAAATGAGGGGATTTACTTTCATGTTACTACTAGGTCTATACACACTGCCCAATAGCATTTTCTTATTATAAGAAATAAATATTCAATTTCACTACCAATTCTAGTGTAAAGTTTTACTTTACAAGAAATTCCGTTTCGAACATAAATCGCAATTCCACCACCTCTAGCTCTGGTTACTACATCATCAACAAGCATTCTTCTATCGGAACGGAATAGTCTAAAGCCCTGTAAACTAAACACTGAATCATGCACATCCAATTGGAGCCATGTTTCAGAAACACAAATGATATCAACACCTGCCGATATAAATAAATGCCGAAATTCATCGATTTTGTTATTTAAACTTTGTGCATTTAAGTGCACAATATTAAGACCAGACCGTTGTTTGGCTAGGACTCTAAGCATGTTGTACACACAGTCTCTGAAATTTTGACTACGAGAGTTGAACATTTACGTTTGAAGTATTGCCAATGCGTAAAAAAGTTAGGTCAATAACCAAGTTTAGTATAGTTGGATTCCAGCGAAAAAAGGAGTTGTACATTAAAAGTTTGGTAAAAAATAAGTAGTCTATTGAAATCGTAAATAAAGTTTTAAGTTTAAAGATAAAAGTATTTAATAACTCAGAACAAAAGACAAAATAAGCTTTAAAATAATATGAGTTACTATATATTTTACTGAACAATGTGCCTAGGTCCACGGATTTCAGTATCAGCCAGTTCCTCAGAGTTAGGAAATATCGAGTACAGCTGCTTGATGTCATCAATTTTCAATAAGTTTTCGTCAGCGGTCTTTTTAATGTAGACAAAGCCACGCATGGTGATCGCACTATGAAGTCGATTATTCTTTTTGAGTCGAACAGCAGCACGGAATATTTGAAAATTAGTTTTCGTGAGATTTTCGTTAATATAAAACTTATTGTCCGAGCTGAGACCAATGTGTTATCCTAAGCAGTTTGGGATTGAAATCCAGCAAAATCGGTTCGGTAGGATCAGATCTATGAATCAAATTGTGGAACCACCACCTAAAAAAAATTGATAATTTTCTTACAAAAAGTAACATAAATGGTGAAAAAATGAAAAATTCGTTTCATTCGACTGGAAATCACGCTGTAAAATTTCTCGAAGATCCCTCCATAATTTACCCTAGGCCCCATAGAAGCCCTACTCCCGGAAAACAGTTTAGTACGCCTAAAACCCTAATTAATAATGCTATCATTACAAGTTTTGGCATATCCCAGTTTTATATTACTAGAAACAAGACTATATAATTTCATGAAGATCGGTCCATAATTTACTATAGGCCCCATATAAACTCTACTACCGGAAAATTGTTTAATACGCCTCAAATCATAATTAATAATGCTATCATAAAAAAATTTGGTAAATTGCAGTTTCATAATACTAGAAATAAGACTGTAAAATTTCGTGAAGATCGTTCCATAATTTACCCTAGGCCCCATATAAGCCCTACTCCCGGAAAACAGTTTAGTATACCTTAAACCGTAATTTATAATGGTATCAGAATAAAATTTAATACTTTATAGTTTTATAGGACTAGAAAAAAATACTAATAAATTACGTGATGATCGGTCCATAATTTACTATAGTCCCCATATAAAATTCACTCCGGCAAATCTCTTTGTGATCGTGACTAAACAGATATCCTATCGGTTACCAGAGTCAAGAGTCAGTAGCCTGGCTACCTGACTGGCTATTGGTTAAGGCATCCGTGAGTATGCTTCTGTCTTTCAAGAAGATTGTCTTTGCGGAAGTTTTTCTTTTACTTTAAAAAAATACTTTCGGGGAACAAGTGGTGGTTGTGGATCAATTCCCAATGTTGCTGGAAGGGATATCCGGAAGATCCCACTATAGAGCTGATTTTTCGCCTCTGACGAAGAGTTCGGTCTGGGGGAGGATAATCCCTTATGTACTCAAAATGCTACCAGGGTTGTGGCTTTCGCTGCAGAATTACTTCTTTTTTTTTCGAGTTCAAGCTTGACAACAATCTTAATGGAGTCATCATCAATTGATTTTTTTAGCTGACTTGCGCGGTCGAAATCTTTCCTGTCAAAATCACCATTTCTAAATTGCACAAATCATCTTTCGCTCGTTGAAATCAACGGAAAATATTCAGAATAAGCTTCGGCAAGCATTAAATGCTTCAACTGGCCGTTTTTATACCCTTCACCTCAGGTGGAAAAGGGTATATATAAGTTTGTCATTCCGTTTGTAATTTCTTTAATATTGATTGAAGACCCTATAAAGTATATATATTCTGGGTTCTGATGAGGAGAGAACTTGATTTAACCATGTGATGTCCCTCTACTCCCCCCCCCCCCCCCCTTTCAATTGTTTACATATACTAGCATAATGCCCAATATGATTTTCGTTATCACCCTTCTTTATTATTTCATCTATTTAACGAAATAATTTTTACAAATAGAAACTAGGAATTTTTGTGTTTTTTTGCTACTTAAAAACTCGCCAAAAAAGATAAAAGAAAACAAACAAACACACATACATGGCACAAACTATTTTGGTGAATATATTTCCCAACTTTGCTATTGCGGTGAACAAAAACATCAAAAGTAATTACAACTCAACTGTGTTGAATATTGTGAACAGTAAACGTGCCAAATTTCATTTTAATGACATTCGATTAACGTTCCTTCATGGTTCAGTTGTCTAGGGGGTGTGTTAAGTTAGAAACTGAGAGTTCCCTGGTTCGATTTTTTCAAAAGAAATTTTTTTTTTAATATTTTTATTTTTTTTATGTTCTAAAAACGATTTAAAAAAAATATTTACCAGTTAAGTATTGTAAATATGTATGTAAAGATTATTTAGTTTTTGTCTAGTTACTCTGTATTCTGCTCGCACAATGGTGAAGGGTATATAAGATTCGGCATAGCCGAATATAGCATTCTTACTTGTTTAAATTGTAGAAGTTAAAATTAACTTTTTCAATATTTTGAAAGCCCTCGTTTGGTTCAATGGTGTTAAGTGAGTATTAATGACAGATGTTTAACTTGCACAATGTCACGTTAGTTATTACAGACACAAACCATATGTAGAAGATACGCTATGCATCGCGCATTTTTACGTTACACGTACGTATTTTACAGAACGGAACTGTACTTTGGATTTTTGTTCTGTGTAAATCATTTGTCAGTAAAAAATCTTTTATTATTCTGCATTTAATTTTATGTTCTCTATTTGCAAAAATATAAATTAACAATTTAACTGACTTTTTACATAATTGAAAACTTGTACATTTGTCTTCCTTTTCGAAAATTTGAGAAATAACAGAAAACAAACAGAAAACAAACTGGTTGGGAAACGGTTGCAGTAATAAAATATTGATCAAGTTACATGATTTATGATTGCAACTATTAAAAATGTATAGTTCTAACTAATTTTTAATTATCTTGATTATTGAAACGTTATTCTAACTGAAATATGATTCCTTCAACTCTTTTATTAGTTATGATAACTAATTTAATTTAGTTTTGAAAATTAGTACAAATGGTTAGAATCACAACCGAATTTATTACAGGGCAATACTGAATATTGGTCATTGCAATTAATAATTTGCTTTCGTCAATAAATTTTGTAATATAAATGATTATTCATTTATTGCAGCTAATTATTGATTGTTGGAATAGATTCAATTCGAGTACAACAAATGGAAATATAATTATTCGGAATTCACAACCAAAAAATAGTTAAAAGCCCCAATTGCTTACTAAATTTTCTGTCAAAACATTTGATAGATTAAATTAATTTTTAATATTATATTTAAAAAATATATTTGCGGTCAAAAATGGAAAATGTGAAAAACTTAATAAATAGGGGTAAGTAATTTACGTTTCTTATAGGTATGAACATATACACGTACATACATATGTATGTTTTTTTTTTTTTTTTTTTTTTTACTGTTAGGACCAGCACTCAGGGGATGACCCCTACTAATGCATTGCATTGTGTTGGAACTAGGAAAATAGGTTGTGGGAAGGAGGATAGAGGGAGTAGTGTTTGTGAACATTAGATTTGAACTTAATCATGTTGTAAGTGAGAGGGAAGACTTCTGCAGGAAGGTTATTCCACATACGAACTGTGCGGGAAAAAAATGAATTCTCTCTGTAATGCGTTGTACGATTCACCTGCCAATCGACCACATAAGGATGGGCTCTTGAGGAAAAACGTGTATTGCGAACAAACGTACGGGTTTCGGGAACCAGATCCCTAATTTCGTCAGAACACATCCCATTGTAGTAACGATAAAACAGACAAATACAACCCACATTGCGACGGTGCTCGAGGGAGTCAATAGAATTGGATACCCTACTGTCACCAATGAGAACCTTCGCCCTCTCCTGCACGCGGTCGAGAAGCTCCAAAATAGACTTTGAAGCACCGGCCCACACATGAGAGTTGTATTCCATACGCGGTCGGATATAGGTGGTATAAATAGTGAGGAGATCAGATGGAGTGAAGTATATCTTACACCGTCTTAGAAAACCGAGGCACTTGAATGCTTCTTTCGACACCTTGAATATATGTTCTGTCCATCGGACATCACATTGTATCCTCATGCCCAGAACATCAAGAGATTCTGATTCCTCAATAATTATACCACCCATATATACAGATGAGGCACCTTGATTTGTAGCGCGTTTATGCGTCAGCACGCAACATTGGGTTTTTCGGGCATTAAAATCGACCCTATTCGCACGACCCCATTCCGAGATTATGTCAAGGTCTCGGCCAAGCGTATCATTCATATTCTGCCTCATAGCAGCGACATCGGATACGCTTGGTCTACATTCGAATGAGAACGAGTTGCAAAGGTTGCTGTCATCTGATCCTGGACTGGTCCAATGTAGTGCAAGTATGGAACATGTCATTATTAAAAAGAGTTTGCGGTGAAACGACATGTTTTCGTTTTAAAATGATTTCAAAGCTAATCCTCTGGAGTATACCATGGAGTTGTTTTAAGACTTCCCCTTTGTAATGCAAGCTGGGTTATATGGTCCTGCCCTAGGACATCGTACTGTAAAATAACCCATTTTTTCCATTCATTGAGATTACCTTTGGACAAGTCCTTGCCCCTTATGGGCTACATTTGACCGGTTAAAAAAAATATATTGATAAAGACAATGAAATCTTTTGTTATGAACACCAATTATGTGTTTATTCAGTTGCAGCTATCATGTATTCGGGTATAAGCACAACTTTGTTTCTAATAATCATACTAACAACTAACAATATCTGTTGTTATGACTGATAGTGTACTAAAATTCAAATGTTGCTATCAAAAATTTTATGCTAAGCAACGAAATTTTCAGTTATTGGGACCGAATTGTATGATAGTACATGCAACCGACGAAATTCGATTGGCCCAAAATTCGGTTGTGATCACGAATCTGTTTTCTCTGTGTAATTTACTATAAGCAGCACTCTAGGTGCGAGAATACTTTTTTCGACACTAACGATATATAAAGAATTAATTTAAAAATTTGTCAAAACATAATGAGATTAACGCTTTCCAAGAAAGTTCTAGACAGAATTTGCAAATAGCACCTGTTGAACATATTGTAAACTTTTGCAGTTTCAAATATCTCGTTCTAAAAAAGTTAATATTCTCTTTCGATTTTTGACCAATCTGTCCTTAATACTCATCTAACTTCATCTTTATGTCGTTGTTTATTTGCTTGAAATCCGAAATTTTTTTAAACAAGAACTTTTGACAATGAAATTCTACATTATCGAAATATTAAAGGAATAACAATACATTTTCTATAAAACAATCCGACCTAGCGATCTGCCATAATTTCCGAACCTGCGCCCTTGTTTTGCAACTCTCGCTTCGAGAAACTTTTCGATTGAAATGTGAGAAATGAAACAAAAATGCCATAAATTTAAACTTTCTCACTTAACTGCGTCTGTAACATTTTTGGCGAGTAATAGTAATGTCGCGTTAGGAAATAACTCGCTAATGTACAGAATAAATTTGTCTGCAAAATTTCTGAGAGAAAGTTTCCGCTTTGAACTGTCAAAGAAACTCACGAATAAAAATGGGGCGAGAAAAAAATTTTAACACTAAAACATATTAAAAATGCAAATAATAATAATAAAAATATTTTGTTCTGGACACATTTTTTCATTGTTTCATTATTTTGTTTTTAACATTTTTATAAAATATACGAATGTTTTCAAAGCTCGTTTGCAAACAACAAAGTTTGAATACCAAGAAAAACTTTGATAACTAATATGCATGTGGCAGTGTAAATAAAACTGAACTGGCGAAATAAAATAAAATAACTTGTTTAATTGATTTGTTTTTTTTTTAAGCTAATAGGGCCTAAGGTTAATTAATGTAAATAAAAAGCAATTTTTTATTACAGTTTCCCGACGTTTCGTCGATTTTTTGTCGACTTTTTTAAGGGAGCGTCTATTTAAAATTTTAAAAATATATAAATTAACATGAATACAAATAAATTACATTAAAAAAGTTAAACTTACTATATGAGCTTTTCACATTAAATTTCTCCTTTTACATGTAACATGTAACATTAAACATATAAAACATAAAACATCAATTGAAAGTTAAACAAATATCAAAACAAGTATCACTATAACGATTTAGTAATAGCAACCCTATAATTTGCGCTAATATTGTAAGTGTCTTCTTTGACATTCATCGTTTTCTTTATGTTTTCTTGTATCCTTAGACTTTCAATTGCAAATCTCTTCTTATCCCCCCTTACTTTATCTAGTATTAGCACCCCCTCAATTCAATCAATCAATTTTATGTTGTGTATTTAAAATGTGTGTTGATAATGCTGTCGTTTCTTTTTTCCTTTGTATGTCCATCATATATGTTCTCCTATTCTAGTTTCAAGCGATCGTTTTGTTGTTCCAATGTATATGAGTTCGCAACTTTGTTCGTTATTCCCTTTACATTGTAATTCGTACACAATGTTGTTTTGTTGTTGTTTGTCTATTGGAGCTTTTATTGCAGAGAATATGGTGCTAAGTGTTTTATTGGGTTTATATTATTTGTTTCTATTGACGTTCGTATGTTTTTATTATCAGTGAGGCCAGGGATGTATTTTACACTGTAAAAATATTTTTGTTCTTTTTCTATATTAGTGGTGTTATTATCATTTTTGTTTTTTATTTGCGTAATTGTGTCTTCTATTAGTGTTGATATAAGTTTGTTTGGGAATCTATTGCTTTTAAGGATATTGAAAATTATATTTTTGTTTTTAGTGTGAAAAAGTTCATCGCTTATGTGTAAAATCCTGGAGATGAAATTTTTAGCAGTGTTAATTATTTGATTTTTCGGTTGGGTTGCGTTTTTCTTTAACCACTAGTTGTACATTTAGAGTTCACAAAAAATCAACCAATTGCAGTCGGGACTGTAAGAAAAGATAAACTCACTGCTTATTGTTGTGGTTTTTGTTTAAGCTTTGATACTGTTACAAGTAAAACTGGGGGTTATAATTCTTATTCGCTTAAGAGTTTTGTTTGTTAAATATATTTATTTTTTCTAAAATCTTTAGATGAAGTTTCCTGACGATCTGGCCTAAGCCACCAGTGAAATGCGGATAGGAATAGCTTATCCCATCAACAATAAATTTCAGTTATTCAATAGTATGAAGCTGGAATTTTCCAAATTTAAACGAAACCTAGTTAATTAGTTTTTTGAATCCCAAGAAAAACTTTGAAAACAAACATTTAAGTCGCACTTTACATTATTTGGTATAGCCGACGGTTGTATTTTCGCCGCCGTCGTTGAAAATTTTTAAATTTTAGTCTCAGCGTCTACAATGTCACATCGGCTTCGATTACAATGTTATGACATTTAACAAGTAACGAAGCCAATTTAGCCGAACATTCCTTTTTGTTTTAGCTTATATTGCTTCTTAAAACTTGGCAGGAATATATGTTCTGGTCCTAGGCAAGTAAAGCTCAAAAATAAATAAAATCGGTCCAAGGAGGAAAAAGTTTTCCCTAGAAGAACTAATCCAACCTCTGAAAAATTTAATTTTATTTATGTTTTCCCATACTTTTGTTTAGCTAATGCAACTTTTAACGTTGGCGAAAGTTAAATACCCTAAAATTGAACCGGGGAGATCGTGAAATAACACCTTTCGTCCCCGCCCCTTTTGTGGGTGGTTACGGAAAATAATAGTTAAAAACAAATGTAAATATTTAAAGAAATAAATTACTAACTCCTTTATATCATTATAATTACATTTTTGAACTTTTTTGGGCAGGGGAAGGTATCCCTCCAGGTTCGAACCCCAGCTGAGCCAAGAAAATTTTCAATAAATTTTAATAAAATTTCATGTTGTAAAAATTCCTTCCTTCTGTAAAAATAATTTAATGAAAATTAAATTTGATGAACACAATCCCAACTAAAACAAATAAGAGTGCTATATTCGGCTTTGCCGAATCTTATATACCCTTCACCATTTTGAGAGTAGAATAAGGAGCAACTAGACAAAAACAATAAAATTTTTACATATATACAATACTAAAAACTTCATTATAATTTAAAAAGCGAAAACTGGTAAATATTTTTTTTAAATCGTTTTTGAACATACAAATTAAAAAAAAAATTTGTTTTTGAAAAACCAAGATTCGAACCAGCGGACTCACAGTTTCTAACCTCAACAATCCCCCTAAACAACTGAGCCTTGAAGGAACGTTTTTTGAATATCAAGGATAACCATTAGGTCATATAACAGTCCAAAAAATCAGGTTTTTATACAATTTTTGATATTTTTTGTACGGGAGATACCACGCCCACTTCTCCGATCCCGTCCACATTTTGTGGGATGCTGTGTATTGATAACCTTAATATGTGTTCCTAATTTGAAAATTTTGGCTATTGCCGTTCTCAAGATATACAGAAAAAAGTAATAAAAATACAACAGCAAGGGATTTTTAGAAAAAATTAGAGGTAGTCGTGGTTTTTTGCTCATATCTCCGCCATTTTCCGACCGATCTAGCTTAATTTCAATAGCAAGAAATGGTGGACTATATGTGACATAAATGTAAAAGAACCTAGCCGCTATCATGTTTGGAGTCTCCGGAAAACACATATCAAACGTAAGACGGTCAGACGGACAGGCGAACATGGTTAAATCAAGTTCTCTTCTCATAAAGACCCAGAACATATATACTTTTGAGGGTCTTAGATCAATATTGCAGAAATTACAAACGGAATGACAAACTTATATATGGGCACTTCCAAGATTGTAAACGGGACATTCGCACACGTTTATATTGACAAAACTGTAAAAAACAACCTGATTCTCATTTTTTAAATTAATAATTCTTTTAACTCTCAATTAGCTCTTTAATTTCCGCAAGTGAAATTTTTCGCTTACTGTCGTGGTTTCCGAGATAATTGCAAAAAACCAGTGATTGTAAACAGGACAAAAAACGGAAGTGGGTTTTAAGGGGTAACCGTTTAAACAGTGATTTCTGCGAAACCTGACACAATATTTTATTGGGATTAATTTTAAAATATTGCGTACTAATGTGCCCTAAAAATGGTTTCGATTTCAAAATAAAATATGAATTACATTTTTTTTAATAAATTGTTCAAGAAATTGTAAACGGGACATTGTAAACGGGACAATTTTTCCGGCGTGATTTAACATTTTTTTATCTTGCTATTTATAATCCTTTATATAAGAAACTTAATAAAAAATGTTTTTCAGATCATAAATATGCCTTAGATTAGAGTATTGTTGTTCCAAATGCATATTTTCTAATATACACAAGTATGTGCTAAAAGTTGTAGTACTTCGTTTACCATTTATCTTTTTTTTCGAATCTATTAATTTATACGCATATATTAAAAATATAAGCAATTCCCTAAATAAATCTTGAAAAGAATAATTTTTTTTTTCCATTTTTTGTGGTTGACGTTTTTTTTGGAAATAGCCATATACCCTTTTCCACCTGCGGTGAAGGGTATAAAATTTTTTTTACCACTCTGCACCCTGGCCTGAAAATCTTCATTACTATTCCTTCGCTAAATTAGTTTATAACATAATTTGTAATGGTACTTGTAATATTTTTTAAATATGTAAATAAAATAAGTTACATCTTTTTCATATGTACGTGTGTATAATTTTTTGCAAAACTGCAATCAACCCTGAACCTCTAGACACATCTAAATCCCATTAAACTTATGATCTTAAAATGTCAATATTAAATATTTTTTGTTAAACAATAGCCACAATTTATTGATTAATTTTGGAAATTAAGAACTATTTGTAAGTATTCATTAAAGACATTTAGGCTTCAATTACTTTTAATAGGCACAAAAAAAAAATCCATTTAGATTTAAACCAAAACCAAAACCAAAACCAAATGAAAAACCACAAACAACAAAGCAAATTTCATTCTCACGCTTTAAATAAATAATAGTTTTCTTACAAATTTAAAAAAAAAAAACAAACATAAAAACAATAATTTAAAACCTTTGAACTTTAAAAAATATGTCTGCAAAAGGAAAAAGGTAAAAAAATCCAAAATAACAAAAGCAATTGATTTTATTCAATTATTTATTTTTTAATTCTTTTTCTAGTCCCTGTTAGGAGGGGGGGGGGGGGGGGGGGGGAAGTTATTTATATTAAATTTCCAACGGCTGAAATTTAAACAAACAACAGGTATTAGTTACCACCAACTTCTGCTGCATTTTATATGGTCATTTGGTTTTAGTTTTTAAGTTTTTTTCTTTTTCAGTTAATTTTTCTATTTTATTTTTTTCCACATGTTTGCTTTTGAAACCAGTTTCTTGTTTTTAGTTTATTTTTTTTATTTTTCCTACATTTTAAACATTTATTTAGTTACCTACGACTACCATTTGTTTTCAGCTAAAAGTACTTGCATGAGTACCACCGCCACCTCGATTTCCCCCTGTTTTTTTTGTATGAGTTTTGGCTTGAAATATGTCCATAAAACCTCCCCTCAGCTTGTACAAAGTTAAAGTGTTTTTGTTTAAAAATCATGATTTGTAGTTTCTACAATTTGCGTTTAAATATTTTTGTTTTATTTTCCAACTTTTACTTAAATAATTCACTACCAAAAAAAAAAAAAAAAAAAAAAAAAATGGACATTTTTTAGTATTTTTTTCTCTAAATTTTAAATTAAAAATGATTGAGGATTTTTTGTTAAAGGAATTTACTTCCGGCTCAAGGCTTAAATGCAATTTAAAGTGAAAAGTAAGGGAAATTTGTTGAAAGATTTTTCTAAGGAATGAATTAAAGTTGAAATTGAATACTTCAATAGGTATTCCGAAAAGCACTGGGCCCGCTCAGGAAAATTTTAACGTATTTTTCTTCAAAATGTTTGAAATTCCTTGCAGAATATTGCAAATAAAAAAAATCAGCTTTTCCCAAAACATATATTTTAATATTGATTTACAATTTTAAAGGACTATTTATTTTAGATATGTGAGATTCACAACAGATGACGTACTATTTACACGTGGTTTTTGTCTTTAATAACTTAATATGCTCACCTGCTAACACCCTTTCAGCACATTTTATTTTTGCAGCTTCAGAGGAAAACCAAAAATATGGTTGGTTTTACACAATTCAAGACTCAAATTTAATAAAAACTACATGCTGGGCGACGATGCGTTTCTTTCTCTAGCACACGGCATTAAAATCTTAATTTACTTAAAAAGTGGATGGAGTTATCAGTATGCAAACCTGCTGACAATATGGCATTTTGGCAAGTAAACATCTGTCATTTATTCCAGAGTACCGAAACGTTCACTCATCGTTCATTCATTAGTGTGTATGAATGTTTTAAAATTTCGCTGAATATTTTTATTAATTAAGATGAAAGAGCAAAAATGCTAAATCGCCTTTCAAAAAGCTTTATATTATTCTACAGAAAAAGGAAGAAACATGCAAATTTGGAACCACCAAATACCCTTCACAGAAAAAAATGTTTGCGCCAGTAAAAGAATTAATCAAAAATAAAATCAGTTTTAATTTAATATTTAATTAGGTGAATTAAAATTTTAATCAAGTGTATTAAATGTTTAATTGAAAACATAAGTGAAGATGAATTTACATGATTCGAGCATTTGTTTTTTTCGTCTTAGTGGATCGATTTGGCAAGGGACCAACCTCCGGTCCCTATGTTTGATTCCATTCAAGTCCGTGTATGCTTTTATTTTTTTGGTGAGTTCAATAATATAAAAAAAAATCAGAAAGTACCAAAAAGTATCCTCCTAAAGTTTCTCAATCACTCTGAACTCTGCATGTTGACTTTCATGCTTCTAGGTTCAGTGAAAGAACGAAAACAGATCCCTGTACAGCTTCTAATTCACTCACCACCTTGCATGTTTAGTTTTATGTTTCTGGGCCAATATTAAATGAAATTCAAAAAGTACCAGTTGCAGCACAAAAAAAGAATCAAAAAGTTCCTTCTTATAGACTTTCATCCACTCAGGACATTGCATGTTTAATTTTATGTTTCTAGGTCCAGTATTAATGTATATAAAAAAGTACCAATTAAAGAAGGAAAACGTACCAAATAGATCCTTCTTCAGATTCTTATTCACTCAACACCGTGCATGTTAAGTTTTATGTTTCTAGGTCCAATACTAAGGGAAATTCAAAAAGTAGCAGTTGAAGACCAAAGAAGTACCAAAAAGCTTCCTTTTATAGATTCTCATTTGCTCATGACGTTGCTGCTAAAAAAGGATATTTTTTACATATATTTTTGTTTTTATTTAAATGATTTTTGGTGTTATCAAAATCCAATAATTGTAACACTCAAACAAAAATTAAAAAACAAATTGGGGTATCGAAAAACAACAAAAATTTAGAAAATATACGAATTGAAGCCGAGAGACATTAAAAAAGGATTTTACATGGCAGAAATGCTGCTTAGAGGTACTTCATGCTATCACACAAGTCTTACGTATTTTGAGCAAAACACAACCCTGACATGACGAGTTGTTATTGTTTTTTGAAAATTTTCCAACAATAATAAACTTAGGGAAGCTTTTTCGTTAAAATAATCAAGACTTGTGTTAAAGTGTAAAACGGCCATAACACTTGATAATAATTTTTTCAGCGAATTATTACTAGGGGTGAAAAATAGCCGACAACAGACGAAGTTTAAAAAATCAAGCCGAATTACCGCTTAGGACGAATAGCAATAGCGTTCAAGTAATGGCTTGTATTCGGTGAAACCAGAAGGGTCCCATCTTTTATCAGCTGCTTAAAACTGGCCAGACGATCACAGGGGTCTTTTAGCAATTAGTACCTTAATATGAAGTTCCAAAACTAAAAAACAGAAAGGGAAATATCGTTAGGGATTCTGAAGATCCTACTAAAGGTTGGAATTATCCCCACTTGTGAGAAAGTTCGGCGTGCTACTCAACAGAAGGTGCTAGCATGTTTTCAAAATCAAAAAATCAAAAATAGATAGCGCCAGCTTCTAAACAAGGGGCGAATTTATAATTTTGCCGAATTTAGAGTGCACAATTCGGCCACCTGGGTGTGTTAGTTGCTTTCATATTCAGAGGCGATTGCTAAACGCATTGTTTGTCATCCAATATTTGAGATCCACTATTAAATTAGAAGGCTATATGGCAGATGCTCATTTAAATCTTTCTTTCAGATAAAAGGATCTGCAAGCCAAAGTTAAGTTAAGCAGGCGGTACCCATTAATTTTATTTCGGTTGCATATTTTATAGAAATTGTGACCCGCATGGCGCTTACTTAATGAGGGTATTTAATGTAACCTTCAGCTCATAATATTTTTAGTTATTTAACTTGGTTTAGACTTTTAAATTCCGACACTTTTTACTTTTTTAAAGCAATTTATTATTCTGGTAAAGACAGGAACATAAAGTATGCAGTACAATTTCAAATGGTTTATTAAACTTTTAAAACTGGATCGTTTTCAAAGTGTATTCGATTTAAATTTCCATCGTATGCATTCGATTTCCACAACATGGCTGATAACTTATTTAAAGGGTATCTCAGTGAGAGCGCTTTATGTTAAGGTATTTAATCACAAAGAAATCTAATCAGCCTCTAATCAGAACACTGGTTGCGTGTTACCTTAATCTCTTACAAAAAACGACTTGATCGATAAAGACAACGGCAACCGGAACAAGGCTGAATAGAAGCAACAGTTTTATATGAAAAAAGCAGAATTTTCTTAGAACTTAATTTTGATCGATTAATTGACATAAATTGTTCGAGTTATTCGTTATTCGAAATTGCCTTTATCAATTATTCGATTAAATAATGGCGAAAAAATTCCTCAATTAATCGAATAACCATTAATCGAGTGGATACTCTAATATTTACGTCTCGAAAAAGCGGGGAAAATTTCCGAATCTCTCCGGGGAATTACCATTCTAAAGAAAAATTTTTTATTTATTTTTAACTTAATACAAAAGTTTATTACAAAACATTTCTTTGTTAATTCTAAATTATATTTAATCGTTTGCTGGCACTTTTTTGTCACTTCCAACTTTTTTTTTGGCTTAAGCCACAAAAGGAAGTATGCACATAATTTTTAATCAAAATATTATAATTATTATTTGTGTATTTTCTTAATACACTTCATAGTTGACAATTCAAATGACTTTTAATATCTGAGTATAAATACCGACAAAACTTATAAACAAACAACCTGTAAATCTTAAAGTTTTTTCTTTTTAAAATCCAGTTCCAAGAAGATATAAATAAAAACTTCATATTCATACTGTTTGTTCATTGTATTGTTGTGAGCTTAGTTGATTTTTTTTGTACTGAGTTTAGAAAAACCTTCATGCTTCAAAAGATTTTAGCAATAAAATATTTTTTATTATTATTTTCATATATTGTACGTTTTGTACTCGACTGTATGGGGCAATATGGAACAGGGTGATGTGAATGAAGGGCAACAAAACTTTGGAATAGGTATATAGAAACTGATTATAAAAGAGTTCTTAAAGAGTCAAACTTTGGCCTAAGCTATCTCTTAGCGAATAATGGATGTATCACAGTGTAATTATTCGGTTATTTGAAAGTTCGATTGTTCGTTTGAGTATAAAAATAAAGGGTTAATAGAATTAGAATTTACTTCATATATCTTTTTAATACTAAATAAAATAAATAATTCTTATTAGTAATTTGAGCTTAAGAAAAATAAATATTTTTTAGATTCGGTTTTAATAAGATTATTCGAATATTTTTCAATTTGTTGCAGTTTTGAAAACAACAAAAAAACCATTTTGATTGCTTAATTTTTAAGACCTATAGAACTTAAAATTGTAAAAAATAACACAAAATATAAAATTTTAATAAAAAAAATTCTGTTTTATTCGAGATCAATGCACAGAATTAATATTCGAAATTGATTTCGTGCATATGGGCACCTTGGCTATTTTTAATAAGGAGCATTCTGGACGTCCAAATTTAAGCCACTTTTTCGAGCATTGCCTGCCGTATGCCAGAAACAACACAAACCGTGTTGGTCATGTTGCCGGTTTATACATATAAAGGATTGACTTTAAGTAGCTCTACAGGACCTTGAAGGCCAAATGTAGAAAAGATTTACATGAGCACCATCATTTGGCCTTATCTCATGGAGGATCATAACCACTAGGTGACAAACAATGCGTTTACCTGCTTTCCTGTTTGTGAGAGGCACCATCGGACAAATGTAGCAATATCATACACACATATCCGCAAAATTATATACTCGCTCCTTGTTTAGGAGCTAGATATATGTAACATCCACGGTTTTTTAAAAATGCCAGCATTTCTTTTGAGTAGCAACAGCACTGAAGGATACGTTAGCGTTTAGGAAGGATAGGAAGCATTTCCCGCAAGAAGTATACGGAGACCTCAACCAACAATCAGTACGGTGTCTGCTCTCCGGAGGTACCATATAGGATATCTGGTCAGCCGCTGTCGCAAGAAATAGTGGAGATCTCCTGTGATCAGTCAGTTTTGGATTTTTGCCGAATACCAGGTATTGGATGCACCTAATCTGCCTGGGCGGATGTAACATTAAAAGTTAAATTATCCTAAACATGATCCCTACATGATCTCCCCCGGGGAGAATTTGAATCCCAATTGGCAGGGGTATGTTTTGAAAGTTGAATTAAAATTTTAATTGTTTTAATGTGGTTGCAGTCGCCGTATGGCACCATTCTGTTGAAACCTAATCTGGCCCGGAATAATGTCATCTGTATTCTACAAAAACTCATTGATCATTAGATCTGCTGATGCGACCAGCATCAAATGGTAAATTTTTCTTGATGTAATGGAGTTTGTGGGGTATGTTGTAGATTGCATCAATTTTGTTTATTTAATAAGCCCCATCGCTGAAAACAATTGTGCGATAAAACATTGAATTAAATCGATGACTGAATTTCAAAAAGCAGTATGACAGTGCGTTTGTCAGCTAACCATTTCAATAGTTCTTCCAGGTTAATAATTCAATCGGCTAATAAAAAATGTTTATCGATTAATCGAATAATTTATCGATTATATAAAATAGAAATAAATCATAAAAATGTTACAATTTTAAATACCATGTACCGGTTCTATGCGATTATTCGTCAATATATTCGGTTAATTGTATCCACTAGACGTAAATACTTGCAGATTTCTTTAAGGTTAATCAAATAATTTTAATCGATTAAGAAACGAGAAATAAAACACAAAAATGCTGCAATTTTTTAATATTATGCAACATATACGATTATTCGTCAAAACTTAATTTGTTTTTCCAACTGTTTCCTTAAACACATGCCACCCTGTCATAGTATCCACTAGACTTGTAAATATGTATGTACTTGTAGATATAAAAATATGTTTTTATTATATTTTTTGTTTTCATTGTTTTTGTACTCGTAATTAAAAATTATTTGCTTATAAATTTTTCAATAACAAGCACGTACCTTATTCATTTTGGCCCAGTGTCTGCATGTCTGTCTGTGTGCTTTTGTCTTAGCCATTTTGTTTAGAAACCAAACAGCCAAAAACTAAAGGTTTTTTTTGGACACAAATACATCTTTGAACACACAAATGTACTCGAGTAGTTATACAATGAGACATCTTTACATGTACAATACAAGTTTTTTGTTGTAATTGTAGGTTCAATAATACAACAAAATAAATGAAGAAAAAACCTTTCCACGTTAAGTCCAAAATTTATAAAATTGTTAGCCATAAAGAAAAATGTATGAATATATAATGTAAAAAATGTTTTAGCCTTGTATCTAACAGTTCATAATTCAGTTTTGAGTTGTGTGCTAAGTAAAAAAAAAAGTTAAAACAAACCAATAGCAAATGTGCGAAATGAACATACTAAAAGAGCTTCCTGTATTGAATGTGCAAAAAAAGTATAATTATTTCTTGTATTCGCTAATAGTTAAAACGCAACGCCTCTAATTGAATATAAATTCAATATTATTCGTAATTTTTAATAAAAATCTATTCTTTTGAATGCTTTAAAGACCAGAGCAATACCTTTAAGCTCTTTACACTTTTGAGACTTTGAGAAAACTACGATTTCAAAGGTAATTTTTAGAATTCTTAACTAAATTTGTGTCCTTTAAAATTGGAGTTGGAATCTTCACGTAGTGACTTCGCCATTAATGTACAGATATTTGAAATTTTAATAAATTTTCGAGCCTAAGGTCTTTTTTTATAAAAAACTTTTAACTTTTATTTAAAAACCAATATTTCAGCACTTCCTTGAGTGCCTTCTTCAGGGTACAGATATTTGCTTTATTTTATTATTAGAATATTTAATCAACCAACATTTAAAAATTATTAGGTTTCTGTTAAAAATATTTATGTATATTTAAGTATTTACAGTGAAACCTTCTATATCCGGACACTCACCGTCGCAGTGTTCTGTTTGGAAATTGTTGTAGAGTGTAATTAGATTAAAACGACAAAATGTATCGTTTGATACAAAAAACAAAATTCAATTTGAATTTAGAGACCAAAATGAATCGTTGATTCGATTGTTTTTAAACTTATTCCATTAATCGTATTAAAAAAAAATTATTTAATATTTAAGTTTAGTGTACAACTTCTCGTTGATCTGTTCCATATCTTTAAAGTGGTCTATAATTGTTTATTGTTTTACTTGAATATTGAAAAATTTAATCGATTAATTTTTGTTTCTGTTAACTACCATTTTAAAGTTTTTTTTTAAATCTTTCTTAAGACAAGTTTAAAATAATACTATATTTGCGATTAATCTTATTTATTTACAATTACAGTAATATTCATTCGATTAATCGATTAATAAAAAATAATGTATTTAAAAAATTTCGTATTATATAATCGATTAGTTTTTGTTACTTTTAACTACTATTTTAATTTTTTTAAGTTTTTCTCAAGACAAGTTTAAAATAATAAGTTTTGCGATTAATCGTATTAATTTACAATTACATTAATATTTATTCGATTAATCGATTAAAAAAAATGTATTTCAAAATTTCGTATATATTTCTTTTAATCGATTAATCGTATACAACAAAACATTTTAATAACTTTTTATTCGAATAAAAAATAGTATATATACTCAAGTTTGAATCTTCAAAAAAAAAAGAAAAAAAAATGTTACTTCTATTCATCAATTCTTAGTTTTTATTTGATTATTCTTTGTATTTATTTATTTATTTTTGAATAATCTTATTCGAATAATAGTAAAGGTAAAGCTTATATTTGAAAGATAGTCAAAACATTCAAAAAATAATAACAATGATCTGGTTTTATTTTAATATTTAGAAATCTTTATATTTATGTTAAATCCTTTTTTTTTTTGTTAAAGGAAATTCTGCGGCAATACGGAAAAAAGGCTCAAGTCTATTTTTTTTAGTTTTACAGGAAACGAAGTTCAAACTTAAAAGGTTATTTTTTAAAATATAACGTTGTTCTAATTTTTTGTTCTCTGCGGTTTAAGTTTTTTAGTTTTTATACCAAAAGGCCCCTATTACGGTTTGCAAATCAACTCAGTTGCAGATTGAAAAAATAAGTTATTTTGCAACGACTTCTTAAAAAATCGTACAAAATAGTTTAAACTTTGTCCATGGGTTCTTTTAAACATGGAGATAACAAAGGCTTCCTATAGGCAAATTTGGATTAAGTTGACTTTCTTTCTTTCTTTTTTTTTAAACCAGGCTTTTACCAAAGACCAATTGATTTTTATTTTCCAAATCGGTTAAAATGACATAAAATATTGAAATTTTTAAAAATCGCGCATTTTTGTGAATATAAATTAAAAAAAAAAATAATCGTTCTTATTCGATAATTCGAATAATCGGTCTCATTTGATTATTCGAATAATCGAATTTTTATTTTTTTATTAAAAGTAAGAAAATAATAAAAAATTTCCTCTTTTTTTTGTATAGCACGGATTATTTAATGTATATCCATGATTGGCCACGGGTCCCATCGGTCACTTTGTGGAATGAAATATTGTTGATTTAATTTTATCGGGTTATTAATTAATCGGCTTTAATTATTTTCTATTTTGAAATTTGGTTCATTTTGACTTTTTATGCACGCAAAGAAAAAACATGGTTGTGGTAAACATATTCTAAGAGCAACATATTATGATAAGAATTGTAGTCACCATATTAAGATTATTATTGAATCATATTATGACTAAATATACTCGTACTATTACATCATAATATTTTTCCCTTAATCATATTATTATTCTGTAAATCATACTAAGCTAAGAAGTAATCAAATTATTGTCATGCTAATCATAATAAGCTAAGAAGTAATCATATTATCATCATGTTAATCATAATAAATTTAGAAGCAATCATATTATGATACAGCACCTTTCATAGCTGTCATAAAAATACAAAATAAATTTAAATATTTTTGAATCGATTTTTTGTTTTGTGGCTTTTTACAATTTTTCTTAATGTTAATCAAATAGCGGAGTTCAATATAAGGCTTGCAAAAGAACAAATGAAAAATCTGTGGTTTTCATGGGCAACCGCGTGTGTCCATTTTTTCGATTTTAAGATGTTGATGAAATATCGTAGCACTTTTATAAAATATAACGAAATCTCTGTGTGTTTTGTTGTTGGATTTAAAAAAACCATGATATTTTGCATTTGCACTATTACATCACTAATACTTGAATGAACTCCGCTAATATTTTAATTTTTTAATTTCTTTTAACTTATTTTCTTTATGGAATTTTATCTTTTAATTGTTAAACTGATCACAAATAAAAAAAACGACACAACTGCTTCAAAATTATTATACAAATGGCGCTAACATAATATGATTAGAGTAAAAATAGTTTGATTGCATCTTTAACATAATATGATAGATGTATAGAAAGTTATCATGTTATGGCTATTAAATATCATGATATGGTTGTGAGAAATATAATATGTTTAGAAAGTTATCATAATTAAGTTGTTGGAAAAATAATTATTTTTCGGTCAACAATACTCAAATTCATAATTGCGATAAACATTGATATGTTTACAGTAACTATAATATTGTTGATATTAAATAAAAATAACAATTATTTGTGTACGACAACAATATATTGTTACATTAAACATAATGTTGTTGCCGTAACCATGCCCAACCATATTTTTTCTCTGCGTGTGAATGAAATACAATGGAAACATATCTGTATAGATTAATCAGGGGTCTAATCACCGCTATTGAAGTTTTTTTCATACGATAGACACTGGCGTATCGAATGAAAACTCGATAAATGTTATGTCGAGTTACTCGATGTCGAATGCTATTATTTCAAATTCAATACATTTCATTCGATATCGAGTTTCAAGATACCAAAATAAATAATTTCGATCAATGTTGCTCGATATCGTATGCGGTGATTAGACCCCAGGCATAAATACAATTTTTTGAATCTTTTAAGGATTAATCGAATCATAATGGCTTTAAATTTATCTTTTTAGAACTTGCATGCCATTATTTAATTCAACGAAACATCAAATTTTAAGTGTCTATTCGATTTTATATTAATTCTTTTCGAATGCTCTGTCAGTTATTTTTTTTATTTACAGAAAGAGGAAACTAATTATATTTTCATATAAATAAAAAAAAAAACTTAATAAATAAATTATTCAAATAAAAAGGCATCTTCTAATCAATTAATTTTGAAAGTTAAACACTTCATAACTGTTAAAACCTGTAAATATCATATAAAAATGCTTAAAACCGCTTTATGAAGTCACTTGAATTTTTCAAAACTACTTATAAAAACGTTTCACACTCAAATCAAAATATTTTAACTTATTATTTTATCATAATTAATACTTCATTCTAAAATGCAATTAATAAATCCTACTTTTCAAATGTTTAAAAATTCTACATTTTTGCTAAATAATTAGTTAAACTTCCATGAGTTTTTTTTTGCTTTTGAAAAGTGAATGTTCACTAAATTGTATTCAAATCTGGAAAAAAACAACTTAGAAATATAAAAATAAACATTCATAAAATATTTACGAATAAAACAATATTAATGTTTGTAGATGCATATACAAACCACTTTATTTTCTTTATTTTTTTTTCTAGCCCACAAATTAACTTTTATTCGTAGCGACACAAAAAAATTCTCATACAAAAAGTGTGTGAAAATTAAAATCACATTCAAATTGGCGGCGTGCAAGTGCAAGTGAATGAACAAATGAATGAGTTCTATATCTTTTGAAACGCTGGCTAACGACCAGTGGTTGGCTTGTAAAAAACTTTAAAAGCAAAAACCGAACGAACTCAATTTTTTGTCTTAAATCTTGATCTTTGAACACTTGTTTTCATGATTTGGTTACGATTTCTTTGGAGTTTATTTTTGATTTGATATTAAGCAGAACAAATATTTGAATTTAAAATATTAAAAAGCATTTGATAATTTGAAGCTTTAAATTTATTAGTCATATTTTTCTCATAAGTTTTATGTTGCTTAATTTAATCGATTATTCGATTTCTTAATGAAAACAATGTTGATGCCCCAAAATTTATTGTCAATTATATTTATGCGGTTTTTTTAATTTTTAATAGAACAACCAAATTCTTTAAATTTCGTAGAAAAAATTATCCGAATAATCGACGAGGTTTATCGATTAATCGCTTTTAAAATTCCATACATTTAATGAAATAAATGTTTATGAAAAATAAAAAATTTTTAAAAATTTTAGCTCGAATATCAAAAATATTCGAATTTCTCCTACCAATTATTTCATTCAACGGGTTTTATTCGATTATTTTGTATATTCGTTAAAATGAATATTAAGTTTTTTTTTTTATTTTGCCTATTTTAGAACATACATATTTAGCAATATGCCAAAATCGACTTTTTGCGAAAAATGAACTTTTTTATTGTTGAAAATGGTTCTTTAGGGTATCAGAAGCAACTTTTGTTCCACGACTTTTATATAATTCCGTTATTTACAAAATAACCGTTATTTTTAGGTGCTTGAAGAAAATCAAAATTTTGACCGTTAAATTTCCAGAATTCGACCAAATGTTGTTTGGCAACTTTGTACAAAATCGTATGGCGAGTAGTTTTGTGGAACATATAATTTCAAAATATTTGCAAATACAGGGTGTTTTGATGCATTTTTCCAAAAAAAAAAAAATGAATTTTACGCCATCTAGCGGCAATAATGTTTACTAACTACATTTAGAAAGGTAATTTAAATACCTTTCCAACAAAATCGGATGAAAAATAACCGAATGAGAAAGAAAAGATCTATAAGAAAATGAAATAGTATCAAATTTATATTAAACAAGTAAGAAAGTATAGTCCGTCAAGCCCGACCATATGATACCCTACACCACAGTATTAAAAAACACATCATGCTTATATGTCCATATAAATATGGATTTATCTATGTTTATAAAACTTATTAAAATCGGGTTAAAAGTTTGTGAGGGGCAGAAATTGCCCCCTACCTCCCCTTGTGGTCCTATTTTTGTAAAACTGTACAGCTTATGTGTCTATATAGATATATCTATCTATGTTTTGAATTTCATTAAAATCGGTTTGAGAGGCAGAACATGGCCCTATCTCCCCTCGTGGTCCTATTTTTTAAAAAATACATCCCTTTTGTGTCCATGAAGATATGGTTCTATGTTAGTTTTAAATTTTATTAAAATCGGTTTGATAGTTTCTGAGAGGAAGAAATTTCCCCCTATCTTCCCTCGTGGTCCTACGATTTGGCCCATTTTCAATAGGCTTGGTCCTTGAGTCAATAAGAACTTATGTCCCAAATTTTATCAAATTATCTCCAAAATTGCGACCTGTACTTTGCGCACAAGGTTACATGGACATCCAGCCAGCCAGCCAGCCTGCCTGCCAGCCAGCCGGACGGACATCGTTAGTTCGACTCAGAAAGTGATCCTGAGTCGATCGGTATACTTTAAGGTGGGTCTAGGACCAATATTTTAAGGCGTTACATACATCAGCACAAATGCATAATACCCTCTCCACTATTGTGGTGTGGGTATAAATATGTATGTATGCAACTTTTATTAAATCGATCATTAAAGTTTACATTTTTAGTTTTGCGAAAAAAAATTTTAGTTATTTTACTGGAAATGTATTTAACAGAAATCTTTATTATTTATACCTTTAAAAACATCAAGTTATTTTATTTTTTTAATTTTTAGAGATCTACATAATAGTGCAAATTCTTTAGCTTTTCTTTTAGTTGGGACTCTAAATCCAAATTTGTTGTTTGCCAAACTTTTCACCGTGATATTTATAATTTAAACCTCTCAACAAGTTTTTATCCGATTACTCTGTACATCGACATCAGATAGTTTATTTCATAGGCTCATTCACATTTCGTAGCTCTTTTTTGTACTTGTTGTTTGCTCCATCTCTTCCAATCTCTTTCTTCGTTTCTTAGCATTCCATTTTTTATTTTCCTGAAAAACCTTTTCATTATTTTCACACCATTTTCCATATCTTGCTTCGTTGGATAGAACTGCAAAATATCGAAAAGGAAGTGAATGCATTTGTTTTGCCGGGCCTTTATTTGCCTGACACATGGTGTATATTTCTTTATGAGGTTCCATATCCTCGTTCCTCTTCGCCATCGTAAACACTCTCTCCACATTGATATTATTGTGGAATGAGTATACATCATCCGCAGGTCTATCGATATATCTTTTTAACATTGAATCTTTTGCATCCGCTAAAACCGTTTGGAAAATGTTAACATCTTTTTCAAATTTGCAGTAAGCAAATTAAGCTTGTCTGTGTTAAAAGCAAATTGAAATTTGTGGGGAATTGAATTCAAGAACGATCTTTTATTTATTTCTTCGAACTCTAAATATTCAAATATTTGATACAGCACGTCCTTGAAAGTAAGATGATCACAAGCAACAATTGATTTACAAGTGCTAACATGTTTTAGTGGTTCAATGCAAGCTGCTACAGAAAGTTTGATACAGAAAATTTGTGTCTGTAATATAATCATGAATCATTTTCGCATCCGTGTACGCTTCAGGATATTTTTGCACAAACTGAAATAGCAAATCGGGTTCTTTGTAAATTTGACTTATTGTAAGTTACAATTTTTTAAAATTATATTTCGTTATGTAAGATCAAATCTGTCAAAAATGTTAAAAGTTACATGCATTTAAACAAACACTTTTTAACATGGTCAAATTTACAAATTAGGTAAGGTCACTTTGCGGATTTTCCTTGTGAATTACGTGAAAACCCAACGATAAAATTCAATTCTTATGGCGGCATTGCATTTAGGAGGTGATAATACATAAGGATTGGTGGGTCTGGTTTCTGGGTCAGAACCTTTTTATATTTTTGTGAGGCTGTGTAATTTATAAGCACGCAAAGGTGACGGCTAAAATATCTACTGCCGCTTTATTACAATAGTAAATGAAATAAAAAAGTTTTGCATTTTTATTTTTTAAAAAACTTAATTTGTTGATGGAAATTTCTTGCTGTTTCTGTTCCTATTTCTAAATAATTTTTGAAATTTCAAAATTTAATTTATTATATTTTTTTTAAAATGCGATTAATCGGTGCTTATCAATTATTCGAAAGGTTGTTCGATTAGTTATATATATCAAAAATACGTTTTTCTTTATACTTTTCATTTTTTAATAACTGAATTAGTTAAACGATTATTCGATTTATCCGATTTTTTATTCGAATAATCGAATTATATAAAGCTGACTGCTGTAATATTTTTGGATAATGCGTTTTAACGTTTGATTATCCGAAAACTTTCATATTAATGATCAACATTTTCATTAAAGATATTTAAATATTATTTTTACTTACTTAAAATTAAATGTAATGTATCAGAGCACTAATCGAATAATCGGTTTCAAACAATTATACGAAATTCTTAAGTTAATTCTTTTAATGATGTTGTTAAATAAAATTGTCTTCTTTATTCTTCTATTTTTTTTTTTTTTAATAGTTTTTTCTCTTTTTTCGATTTATTCGATTATCCGACTGATATTTTAAATTATACGAATAAAAGAATATTAAATATGCAAAACTTTAAAATTTTTAAATTGCAATTTTAAACGTTTTTAAAGGATAATAATTAATTATTGTACCAATATATTAAAATTGAAATAATTCTATTTAATAGATTTATAAGTGAAATAAGCCGGGTTTTTTGAAATCCACAAAAGTATTCGATTAATAACATTTTGAAACGTTATTTACATTTCTATGTTTGTATAATAAAAAAAGAAACTGAATCGTTTACACATCACTAGTTCATTTTATACAATTAAACCCTGCTAGCATTTGGAAGATTGTTTTTTAAAAAATCAGAGTAATGAGTCTTTTTCGAGTGCTTTTGGTGATCAAAAACTTATTAATCAGCTACACGCTTAAACATAGACTCGAAAATAACTCACGCTTATGATTCTAAAGTGTTTGATTTAAAATGCAATAACAAATCGTATTGAAACCCTAAATCGATCATCTTGGGGCTTAAAATATGAGTATTTAATCCGTTATTCATAATCAAATTTCGCGCAGCTAGAAGGTTGTAAACTGTTTGATCACAAACTGATTATGCATGCGTTCGAAAAGTGATTACTTCTTTTGTTATTTATGATCATATTTTGAGCAGATGGATAATTAAAAAGTGTTTGTTATTTTTTTGTATATCAATCTCTAACGAATCATCCAGGTGCTTAAAATGTGAGTATTTCAAACATAGAAAAGGCTCTTAAATGAATAGAAATAGACTGATGAATTTTTATAAAAAGACTCCCAAATAACAAAAAAGCTATTGATTAATGACTCATAGGCGATAGAAATATGTCTTATATATGAATCGAAAAAGACGCAGAAAAGAAGTTAAAAAAGACTGATAAATGACTAGAAAATTATTCGAAAATGATCATAAATACCATTACAAAAAGAGTCTAAAATGACTCTTAACTAAAAAAAAAAAAAAAACTTATCACAAATGACTTATGAAGAAGAGTCGCGGGTAGGGTACCATTTTCTACCGACAAAAGTATCATTTATGATCAGAAAATGAGCGCATATTCTGATCTTTTAATCGCGTTGAAGAGTCAAAAAAGACTCGATTATGATTAAAAATTTTACAAAATGCTAGCTGGGAAGTTATTTTAAACTTTTATATGTGAAATTCAAAAATTTACTAATATTTTCGTTGTTATCGGAAGGCTGGTTATCAGGTTATATTCTTATTTAGTTATATTATCAACAAGAAAATGCAATTATTTACCTTCAACAAAATTTTACAGCAGAGGGGGTTTTTTTATTATATTTCATAAAAATTTCGTATGAAGGTTGGCACTTAAGCTAAAATGGTTTTTGCTTTAAAGTCATAACCGTACCTTTTGTGACCATGGCATTTCAGGAGATGATGCAAGTGTTGCCATTTAGTTAATTCTTAAAAAAAACGAAATTTAAAAAGATGTCGCTTAAGCTATTTTAGCGTTAAGGGCTTGATATTTTGTTGCTGTAACCAGATAATCCGCATTCTGTGAACAACCCAATTGTTGATTTTCAATTTCATTTCATTGAGGCCATTCACAAAGAGTTCTATTGTGTCATATTGGTTGTATATGCTTTAATTTTATGAATGACATTTATTAAAATATAGCAAATACAAATATTATGACACAAAAGAACAGTTTAAAAACTGGTGATCCGGTAGGCTGGCTGGTAGTGAGCAAGATTATCAGTGCGGGGACTGCGGGTTCGATTCCCGCCAGACACTCTGCGTCGAGCGTAGAGCTTCGCGTAGTGCTTTGCGTAGTGCTTCGGGGGATTAGCTAATTAGGAAAACAAATTGCACTTCTAAACGTTTTACATACGATTGGTAGAATAGTTTTATTCGAATAAACTTTGTTTATAGATAACAGCAAGAATATTTTTAATTAATCCAATGAGAGTACAAAACTTCAAAAAGCAATTCATCAGATTAATCGGGGTTTCTATGAGATTTTTTTAAATTTTTTTTTTACTAATTATTCGAATTTTTTTATTCGAATAAGATTTCATTAAACTATTACTTTGTTATTGCCAGCAAGTTATTAAAAAAGAATACGAGAATTAAAAAAAATCTAATCGATTAATTTTGTCTCATCCGATTAATCGTTTTCCAATTTTTTTTTTGGTTAATCGATTATTTTTATTATAAAGCAGTTAATTTAATGAATTAACTTAATTTTTGATTACTTGTCTATTGCAAGAAAGTAAAAAAAAAAATACGAAAATTAAAAAAAAACCCAAATATTTAAATTTTTATTCTAATTATTATTCGAATTTTTTTATTCGAATACGATTTCACTAACCTATTACTTGGTTATTTCAAGCAAATTATTAAAAAAGAATCTTCTTTTATTTGCCCATCCGTTATTCGGATATTAGCGATCATACAATATATAGTACATTTTATAAAACATACAATTAATTAATTCATTTTGGAAGTCTTTTTTACAATTCAGAAATAATCAGTTCTCTATTTTTTTTTTTTTTTTTAATAAAACGATTAATCGGATCAGACAAAATTAATCGATTAAATTTTTTTTTTTTTTTTTAATTCTCGTATTCTAAAAAAGAATACGAGAATTAAAAAAAAAAAAAAAATTTAATCGATTAATTTTGTCTGATCCGATTAATCGTTTTATTCATTCAAATTTTTTTTTGTTTTGTTCTTATATAAAGCAGTAAATTTAATGAATTAACTTAATTTTTGATTACTTCTCTATTGCAAGCAAGTAAATAAAAAAAATACGAAAATTAAAAAAAAAACCCAAATATTTAAATTTTTATTTTATTTATTCGAAGTTTTTTATTCGAATAAGATTTCATTAACCTATTACTTGGTTATTGCAAGCAAGGAACTAAAAAAGAACACGGGAATTTAAAAAAAATGTAATCGATTAATATTGTCTCATCCGATTAATTGTTTTATTCATTCAAATTTTTAATTCAATGAATTAACTTAATTTTTGACTACTTGTGTATTGCAAGCAAGTAAATAAAAAAATAATACGAAAAGTAAAAAAAAACGCAAATATTTAAATTTTTATTCTAATTATTCGAAGTTTTGTATTCGAATAAGATTTCATTAACCTATTATTTGGTTATTGCAAGCAAGGAAGTAAAAAAGAACATGAGAATTAAAAAAATTTAATCGATTAATTTTGTCTCATCCGATTAATCGTTTTATTAATTTTTTTGTTTTTTTTGTTTATCGATTATTTTTATATAGAGCAGGTAATTTAATGAATTAACTTAATTTTTGTTTATTATAGTTCGCAATTTTTCCGTAAATTTAAAAAAAAATTTCGAATCTTAACAACAAAAGACTTAAGCCACAAACGCTTTAACGCCATTATGCAGGTTCTTGTCTTAAGTCTGTGATTACATGATGGAGAGAAAATTGTTTAAATTTTTTGTTAAAATTAAATTTTTCTTATATATTTTTTAAATCCTGTTTTTTTTATTTCAGCTACTAAAAATAATTAAAAAAAAAAAAATCCTTTAAGGTGGTTTTACATATTTTTAACACTGTGCTGCAAAATTATTAACAGGTTTTCTTTTTGTTGCAACCTTGAAAGTTAATAATTAATTTTAAAAATATTCTTTAAACAAAACCCAGTTTTAACGCTACATTAGCCCTACTGATGAGAGGTTTTAGAATCTACAGTTATAAATTTTAACACTATTTTCTAATTATATTTGAATTAAAAAAAAATCCATTAATAATTTTAATTATTAAAACAAAGTATTATTAATAATAATTAAAGTAAACACGCACCTTTAATAAACAACAAAATATGTACATTAAAAGCAACTATTGTTTAAATAACGAATTAATTTTAGATTTGTGTATGGAACCTTTTTTTTTGTTGTATTGCATAATTTAAAAAATTAATTTTTTTTTTTTTGTAAGAGATAAACAAAAACCTAAAATAATTCTTAGCAAACAAAATTTCCATAAAATTCTTATTTAAGTTTTATATAAAAATAGAAATTAAATAATTAAATAAAAATAGTACTGGGAATCTCTCAAACAATTTATTGAATAACAAAAAAAATGTTAGAAACAATGTAACAAAGTTTTTTTTTTTTTTTTGTAATTGTATTTAGAGTTAAACAACATGGCTGCTTAAAGCTCCCAACTTGTAGCCAATTTAAGCAAAAAATTTGTTTAATATTTTTTTATTATTGTTTACATCAGCTTAACAAAATCAGAAAGATTTGACTTTAAGTCTGGCTCTGTGTATTCATTCACATGTTTGACAGACTGACTGACTGTGTTTAGGTCTGGTTTGACCTGATTGTTTATTTACGCCTTTATTTTGTTAAATAAACAATCATGTGTTTGTTTTTCTTTAGACATTTTTGTTAGGTGTGCATTAAAAAAAATTTACATTTAAACAAGTTTTTTTTGTTTATATTTTTGTTTTTAAAATATTTTTTTTATTGGCTAACTAAAAATAAAAACAAAGTTTTATTTTTAATATTCAACTATTTGTTATAATAAAGTGTATTTTTGTCGTTTTTATTAGTTGACTTATTTTAATGTTTCAAATGAACTCTAGAAATAAAATCGTATATCAGGATGTTTTTTAAGTTTTAAATCAATATTTTGTTTGTAGAATCCAATTGAAAGAGAATTGGTAAATAAATAGAATATTTCGGTTTTTTGTCTGGCCGTATGTTACGAGGGTTTTTTGGTTGTTGCCAAAATGCTTGCTTAAGAGGTGTTGAAACGCGTACTGATGTTGTCGATATTGATCAGGATGAAGATTGATTGACAGGTTGAATTGCTACATCGAAAACATCTAGAGGGTGGGTTGCTAATGGTTGGGGAAAAAAATAAAACATATTTTTGATCATACGCTGTTGTCTTATGCCTAAACAAATAATTATTGGTAATAAAAAAGCTAAATTAAGTAATGTCTTTAGCCCGCTCCTTAGATTCTTCTAAGACGTAAGTCCCAGTTTAGACGAGCGAACATTTGGAAGGAAAACATCTGGAATTCTCTTTTGTGTTTTTATTCGCGGTCACACAGACGAACATGTTGCCGGAAACATTCTGTTATTTTTGTTGTTTTTTTCTCAAAAAGCTGAGTAAATATCAACAAAGAAAATGAGAACAAAGCGTGTCACCGAGTACCGAATACAAAAACCATTCTCTCTTCCCCACCCGTTTGCTACCAAATAAATTGTTTCCCTTCCAAATGTTTCCCTGTCTAAATGGGCACTAAGAGGAAAAAAAACCTTTGGTTTTTATTATATAACAATTATTAATAATTCAAAAGAGATTTATTAGTTTTTTATTGTTCTGGACTCAAGTTACGCATGCATTATTAATCGCGTAAGGTCATGAATGCTTTGGTCACTATTTTCACAGTACGTTCAACTGCTGGAATATGACATTGTAGCTTAAAAAGTTAAGTTCTTACAGCCTTGATTCTCAACTTCTGCAATTATTTGCTTGCTAGTGACATTTTGAAAAGTTGGTGGATCGAAAAACTTTTGTTGTCAATTTATAAATTCAATAGATTTTTACTGCGGCGACGAGGTTGATTTCCGGTATAAATGGAATTTCGTGCTTCTTTAACTCACCAGGCAGGAAGTCCTCTTACTGTTTTATTTTCGTGCAACAACAACGAGATGCGAATTTTTTTGATGAGCAAAATAGGCATAAGCTTGAATTACAGGATTTATTATTAGTTTAAACTCTGCTGGAAGGGAGTTTTTTTTTATACCAATTTTCAAAAATTTAAGGAACCCTCTTTGCAAGCTGGAATTAGGTTTATTTCAAAACAAAACATTTCAATTTATAAAGCTGGTAAATAAAGCTGATTATAACTTTTTATGTTATTCGCCACGTTATTAATATTTTTCTCGCCGTATGTTTGATCTTGCAATATAGAAGAAACCTTAGCAGCCGCTGCCCTTTTTAGAAAGGACGTAGATTAACTAATCATTGATTTTGCAGATCAAACACTGCTATAAGAATTATTCAAAGATATTTCCATGTCCTGGGGGCAAATTATGGCAGTCGTGATCTAATATTTTTTCGATTCGAAAGCAATTTTATTTCAGTCAATACTAAACGAATAGTTATTATTTTTAAGTGTTGTTCAGTTTAAGTTTAAGTGTTCAGTATGAATAGAAAGAATTAGAAATTAAATTGCTTTCGATTTGAAAAAGTATTCGATCACGACTGCCATAATTTGCCTCCTGCTGTTTAGATATACTTTTGTCTTGAGTTTTTACTCTGCTTGTTTTCTATTTTAGATGCATGAACTTCTTCTTCGTTGGAAATCGAGTCTATTTGAGAGAGTGTTACGTTATTAATCGGCACAGAGAAAGATGAATTTATATTAGTCTATAGACAACTATGAATGAGATTTTAGGAGAGACTATGGGCGAGAATAAACTCTAGGCTACAGAAGAGAAAGACTAAATAGAAGACTATAGTCGAGATAAAAGTGGGATTAAATGCGCGATTACAAACGAGACTGTAATAATATTTTTAACAGGCCTATAGCTATAGACTATAAAATAGACGATATATACGACCTTCGAAACGAGGGAAAAATCGAAAATATGAAGGAGACTATTGTCGCTATTATGAGCAAGACTTTTGTCGAAATTATGGATCAGACTGTACTTGTAGTAAAGTTAATTTAAACATACATCTTTCTTTTACCACTCTTTGATTAATCAAGAACACTAGCTCTCTTTTCGGTTTCTCCTTTTTCCTTGGCAACGTCTGATTTGTTTACATTTGCATGGGAAACCTAATGAGATTTTAAATGATAAGCCTTTAATAACTCTATGACTCTGCTATTTGAAACTGTAGAAGCGTACGATTTTCTCGAATCAAATACTACCTTTTGCCATAAGCCATAAGCCATAAGCTTAACAATATCTCAAAATTATATTTCTTTAGTACTATTTCTTGTTATTTAAAGTTGTCATTTATTATTCCATTTATAATAATTCCGGACATCTTCGTAGGTTGGCATAACTTTTTCCTTTATATCTTCTAGTTTTTAAAATACGATACATAAATTTTGTTTTCTTATTTCATAACAAAGATTAAGTTTAAAACAGTTTTTCGGAAAATAAAAAAAGAACACACAATTTTACTCTCTAATTGGCCACAATAAAGTAATCTTATAATGGGTGATTTTTTAGCTATTATCTTTTTGGCAACACTGGTTTAAACAGCTGACGCACGTTTCGTGTTTTGTTTCACTGTCAAACATCTTCAGTTTGGTCTATAATTTAACCATGAATCGTCTTACAAACGAACAACGCTTGCAAATTATTGAATTTTATTATCAAAATGCGTGCTCTGTTAAGAAAGTTCATCGCACGCTTCTTCCATTTTATGGTCAGTTTAATCGACCCACTGAAGCGGCTATTCGGGCTATTGTGACTAAATTTCACTTCAAATTTACATTATTCGACATTAAACCACCAACACGCTTACGTAGAGTGCGAAGTGAAGAAAATATCGCAGCTGTATCGGCCAGTGTTAATGATGACCATCAAATATCGATTCGTCGCCGTTCGCAGCAATTGGGCCTCTGTTACTCAACAACGTGAGATGATATCCTACTTTTTTTTTGCCCAAAACGGTGCCACATGCCACATAGCACGCTTAACAATGGACTTATTGAGAGTCGAGTTCGGTGAACATTTTATTTCACGTTCGGGACCGGTCAATTGGCCGCCTAGATCGTGCAATTTAACTCATTAAGCCTATTTTTTTGTGGGGCTATGTTAAAGCTCATGTCTATACACACATGCCCGCTTCAATTGACGCATTGGAAGACAACATTGAAGCATTTATTCATGAGATACCCGCCGAAATGTTGGAAAGAGTATGCCGAAATTGGACTAAGCGGATGGACCATTTGAGGCGCAGTCACGGTCAACATTTGCATGAAATAATCTTCAAACATTAAATAATATGGACCGTACTATCGATTCAAATAAAGATTTCATGAATTTTTCTGAATTTTATGTGTTTATTATTAAAAAACTTTCATATAGCTCCTAAAAAAATCACCCGATATATAAATACGGGAACAATTGTTTTGTGGTTGATTTTTAAGTATCTTATCGCCTACCGATTTTAATGAAACATATATCGTTTTAAAGGAATTTGTGTGTAGATATGCACAATATATTGTTTTTCTAAATTTTTTGAATTAAAGTGTTTGAAAAGCGTTTTAATTTATCTTACAGACATACGTACAAAGTTGGGTGAATAGTGCATTTTTGCCGTTCTCTTAAAATGTGTACGTTTTTGTTTTATAACGCACAGGTTTTCTCGAAAGTAAATGTCAAGTGGTCGAATTTCGGCCACCGGGCGATCCTAGTCTTATTAGATCTTTTGCTTATGTATTTTTTTTATACTCTTTCAAATGAACAAAATATACGTTTCAATATCTTTTTATAACTGTATATTGCACAATGAAATTGCTTTTGTGTCTCAAAGTCGTTATAACAAAATAACATAATTTTGTACGGCGCGTAAAAAATATATGTTGAGTTGACAAATATTCTGTCTATTAGAGAATCAAAAAGACGTTCATGTGATCATACTCCCGATTATTATATTAAACATTTTATCAAACTTTGAGATCAATTTTAGAGGGTTTAAATTGAGAAAAACAAAACAACAAATTTTCCCTATTAGAAGATGATATGAGAGAAATTTGTTGTCCTACCCTAATAAAGAGCCTTTCTTATAATATGCCTCCTATGGTAAACGCTACTTAGAAAGTTCGAGAGAAGCTATTCGTCATTATATTAACTTTGAATTAAAAACAAGTGAATTATAACGTTTAATTCTCACCTTTAATTAAATTCAAAAGTACCTTTAAACGGAAGTCCTATCAAAGTTTTACTTACTAAATTATATTCGAGTTGACAAGCAATCAATGGGCTTTAGCTGCACTGTTTTTTTTTCCCAAATTAAAGAAGTTAAGAAAAAGCTACGGCCAAAAAGGCATAACACATTACAAAATCATAGACCTTACAATACCCAAAAACTTAAATCTACATCTGTTAAAGAAAGATTTATTGAAGGTATACACAACATCAACGCCCAAACCGACGAAGCTGTTGTTATCCATAAAGAAAAATCTACAAGATCTGTGCAAAAAACTTTAGGTTACAGACAATCAGAACAGAAAGAGTGGATATCTGTAGATTCATGGGATCTAATTGAACAAAGAACAATTTTCAAAACAACAATGCTAGGAGAGAACTACCCGCAAGCAAAAGAGAGGAACAACGTAGAGTACAGCAGATTAAGCCAACTTATTAAACGAAAAATAAAACAAGGCAAGAAAATGTTTTATGGTACTGAAGCTCAGACAGCGGCAGAAAAAGGGGATATGGAGGAGCTATTTAAAATAACAAGAACACTTGCTGGAAGTAACTTTAGCGGGTGCTCTCCTGTTTTAGATGATGAAAACGGCGTTTTAGTGACAGAACAACTACAAGTTTGGAAACAGCACTTCGAAAAGACCCCTAACATTATACATAGTAAAGAAGATAGATTTCAAATAAGAAGGCGACTAAGTCAAGATATTCGAATTAACGTTAATACTCCCGATGTAAATGAGATATGTGCGGCAATTAAGAGCATGAAATGTGTGAAGGTTGCAGGTAATGACGGTCTGCCAATAGAGTTCCTCAAAGCTGAATCATACGTGATGGCAGAAATTTTTACCCGCTTTTCAGTCAAATTTGGAGTAGTGAAAGTTTTCCATAAGAATGGAAAGAATCAATAATCGTCAAGCTTCCCAAAAAGGGTGATACGAAAAAATGAAATAACTGGAGGGGAATTTTCTCCCTGTGGTTTTTAAAATATTTACAAAAGTTGTCCTTGAAAGAATTGCAGAAACACTTAATGATAGCAGGCAACGTAACACACAGGCAGGTTCCCGCCCTGGAAGATCGTACACAGACCAAATCAGTACTGTGCGTATCTTGATTGAGCTAGTAGCAGAATTTAATTCGACCATGTAGCTTGCTTTTATAGACTACGAGAAAGTCTTTGATGCCCTAAAAAGAGAGTACATATGGATGGCATTGGACGCAAGAGGAATCCCCAAAAAAATAAACAACATCTTAAAAAGCAGTTACGAAAATTCAACGTGCAGGATGTCACATGATGGTGCCCTTAGTGATACTTTTTCAACAATCAGCGGCGTAAGACAAGGATGTGCGTTATCACCACTACTATTTATCACCGTAATGGATATCGTATTTGATGCTATAGACGAAGTGCCTGTGGGTTTAAATTGGAAAATGTACCAAAGATTAGCTCATCTTGAATACGCAGATGATGTGGTTCTGTTAAGCAACAAACAGACCGATATGCAAACCCTTATAACATCTCTTACAACTGAATAAATGAAAGCAGGTCTGAAGGCAAACATATCAAAGGCGAAGGCAATGAGAGTTAACACAACAAATTCCGATAAATTCACAGTTAACGCTCAAGAAATCGATGATGTTACCAGTTTGCTAGATGTACAAAACAGATTAAAAGTTTTGCAAGGTATGAAGATCCAACACAATCACCAATTCAACGAAAATTCGTATATTTGACTCATGTGTTAAATCTACACTGCTGTTCGGTTGCGAAACCTGGTTCCTAACCGAAGCACTCAGCAGGAAGTTGCAAACGTTCATCAATAGATGTTTACGCAATATCCTAAGAATTTGGTGGCCGCAAACTGTGTCAAACGAGGATTTACTTAATAGAACCAGACAACTACCAATTAAAAACGAAATACAGAAACGTAAATATGGTTGGCTGGGGCACACTCTTAGAAAAGGAACTGATGATATAACACATTCTGCCTTGGAATGGAGGAGAACAGTTGCAGCTGAAACTAGAAATTCATTCAACCAATTGCGATACATAGCTAGGAATAGAACGGAATGGAGAAGTTTTGTAAAAAATATTTATTTGTGATTAGACTAAGTTCGAATTTTATGAATTGTAAATAAGAAAATAATAATAAGAAAAAGTTCCCTGAAATGATTAGCAATGTTGACTCAAAATCCTACTTTAAAAAAAAAACAAATTTTTGTAGACGATTTTAATTTAGAAAAATGGACGAAGAGTTGAAGACGGTCCATTAAATCAGCAACGAGATGACTTAATTTGACATTGAACAAACTCAGAAATATAGTGCTGAATTGAGTAATGAGTAGAACGGTTATTGCTATCGCCCTATGATCTAATGGGAGTTAAAGAAAAATAAATATATTTGTTTGCTTTGCACACCATAGCGGAAATCGACAGGATTGATATGCGATACATATTCAAACATTTTGGATTCTTAATACGAATTAATTCAGTAAAACTTTAGAATATCTGTAATATAACTACACAGAAAAAATTATTGCCTAATTATTTTTAAACAAACGCTTGTTTGAAAATTTTTTTGATTTCTACAAATTTTTTTACTGATTCAATCACTATTTTTGTTTGATTTTTATTTAACCAACAAAAATGTGGACAACTCTTCAAAAATTTAATAAACGCGCTATTGGTTTGAAGTTTTCATAATTTTGTATGAAATATTTAACGCACTTTAATGTTGTCGTCTTTTTGCATTTTTTTATTGATTGTAAGCAACACTTCTTTATGATAAATATAAGAACTACAACAAAAAACACATGCAGTCTATTTTTGAACGCTTTAAAAAAGTACAGCAATAAGAAAAATGATAAAATAGCGTGACGAGGTTTGTAGTAAAAAAAAACAACAAAAACAATAGCAGGCTTAAATACATCAAATACAAAAATAGAATGATGGCGGAAAACATATCGAGTCGGTCTGCCGACTCATTAGCAAAGGAAAGGATAAAGCAAAAGTGTGTGATGAAGAAAAACATATGACTTCGTTCAAAAATTATTCCAACAAAAAAATATATCTCAAAGCCAGCCGGCCGCTCTGCTCTGCTTCATCTTCGCCAACAGTGCTTGCTTGTGTGTGCGTCATTGCTTGTGCCAAAACTTTTTTGTTTGATTCAGCAAAATTATTTGTTTGACATTTATATGAATTTCAGTAAACTTTTTGTTTGATTTTGTAAAATTATTTGTTTGAAAAAATCGGCGTTTTTTTTCAATAAACAAAATGCAAACAAAATGGTTTGAATATGCGAATTTGTTTGTAGGACCGATTTTAGACAAAAAATTTTTTGATTCTACAAATTTTTTGTTTGAATTGGAAAAATAATTTTTTCTGTGTACCGAGCAATGCTACGTCCAAAACATGTGTCGCAAACATTCAGAAGAATATTCTGATTTTCGACCGAATTTTTCGTACTTGGAAAAGAGCAATATGATATTCTGTATATGGGTGTTTCCAAAGTAACGGTCGTTAACGATTTCCGGAAATTTTTTAAATAAAATTCCAACCTACCCAAATATGCCACGAGGATTTTGCTCCATTTTGGACTTACGAAAGTTCAAGCAACGGTAGCAACCGCAAGAATTCATAAAAAATGGAATTTCAATACTTTTTTGGACCATTAAAAAAGTAACGGTCGTTACTTTATAAATGTGCTGTTTTCAAATGTCAGAAACAAAGATCATGTATTGTAAAATTTTGCACAGGTAAAGTATCTGATTAAATTCTTTGAAATGTTTTGTTTCAGGAATGGCTTTATTTTGTCAAACCAAAGAAATTAGTTACTAAAAAAAAATTTATTTTAATTTCTTCGACCTTTTTTTTATTTTTTAAAGTAACGGTCGTTGCAATACAAAAAGTTACAAGTTTTTTGTGTCTGAATTCATTTATTATGGGTAACAAAAAAAAAATATATTTTTGTTAGTATAAAGAAAATTAAAGTTAATCTTTAGGAAAATGGCACGATACATTTATTTTGTATAATAGCGGAAAAATTAATTCAAAATAAAAATTTAATTTTTGAGCTATCAGGGGTCATTTTCTGTGGAAACACCCATATCCTTCTAAGCTAGTAGCTTAGAAACTACTTCTAGTTCTACTAAAAGAACCAATAAGTTTTACAAGGGGTGTCCCAAAATGAACGCACTTAAATGTTATTCATTATTTTTTGCCTACATAAACCTGAAAAATAAGTAGTTATGTTACGTACTTCTCGCTTATAGTCACTACGCTTATAGTCACATTAGCGATATAGTCCATTTTATCTGTTTATTTTGCCGCTATAAGTTAATTTAATATAAAGTATTAACGTTATAGTCCATTTAGCGATATAAGCACATTTGCCATAAATGCTATTTATCAACAGTAGTCAAAGGTAAAAGTAAAGCAAATTAATGGCGTTATAGTCACATAAGCAAAATGTACAAAGTTCTTTTTAGTTTTCGAATCAAAAATTCATCCAAAGAAAGAATGAATTAAATCATTTAATTTTTGTCATCAACTCTCTACTCGTAAAAAATTAGTTTTTGCCGTTGGTATCAGCAATGAAATATCTTGTTATTATTTTAACTATTTTTTATACAGTATGCAACTCTGTTGTAAAACCATAAGTCTGCTGTCGGAGTTTTTATACCCACACCACAATAGTGGAGAGGGTATTATGCATTTGTGCTGATGTGTGTAACGCCTTAAAATATTTGTCCTAGACCCTCCTTAAAGTATACCGATCGGCTCAGAATCACTTTCTGATTCGAACTAACGATGTCCGTCCGGCTGGCTGGCTGTCCATGTAACCTTGTGCGCAAAGTACAGGTCGCAATTTTGGAGATAATTTGATAAAATTTGGGACATAGGTTCCTATTAACACACACGCAAAGAAAAAATATGGTTGATGCAACCACAATCGCAAACTATCATTAATGTTTGTGGTTATGATTGTGTCAAACACGTCTGAAGTAACAATATATGTTCAGATATACATAATATAAATAGCTTGTTATTGTCTCAAATATATTATTATTTTCAAAAGATTTTGTTATTCGTGCTTAATTCCCAGTTTTTATTATTGATAAAAACACTTGAAATTTATTGTTGATGGGATAAGCTATTCCTATGCATTTCACTGGTTGCTTAGGCCAGATCATCAGGAAACTTCATCCATAAAGGTTTTAGACAAACTAAAGATATTAAACCAAATAAAACTGTTAAACGTATAAGAATTATAGCAACAGTTCTACTTGTAACAATATCAAAGTTTAAACAAAACACATCAACAATAAACAACAGTGGGTTCATCTCATCTTACATTTCCCCACTACAATTAGTTGAAATTCTCTCAACATTAATTGTAGTTGTAAGTAGGTTAAGAAAAACAAAATGAAAAAAACAACAACTTACAAAAGATGTTGTCAATTAAGTGTTTTTTAGGCCGTGCACTGCCTGTTTATTATCAAAAAGTAATTTCAATTTTTGGGAATACAAAATTTTAATTTCAAAAGATTTTGTTATTCGTGCTTAATTCCCAGTTTTTATTATTGATAAAAACACTTGAAATTTATTGTTGATGGGATAAGCTATTCCTATGCATTTCACTGGTTGCTTAGGCCAGATCATCAGGAAACTTCATCCATAAAGGTTTTAGACAAACTAAAGATATTAAACCAAATAAAACTGTTAAACGTATAAGAATTATAGCAACAGTTCTACTTGTAACAATATCAAAGTTTAAACAAAACACATCAACAATAAACAACAGTGGGTTCATCTCATCTTACATTTCCCCACTACAATTAGTTGAAATTCTCTCAACATTAATTGTAGTTGTAAGTAGGTTAAGAAAAACAAAATGAAAAAAACAACAACTTACAAAAGATGTTGTCAATTAAGTGTTTTTTAGGCCGTGCACTGCCTGTTTATTATCAAAAAGTAATTTCAATTTTTGGGAATACAAAATTTTAATTTCAAAAGATTTTGTTATTCGTGCTTAATTCCCAGTTTTTATTATTGATAAAAACACTTGAAATTTATTGTTGATGGGATAAGCTATTCCTATGCATTTCACTGGTTGCTTAGGCCAGATCATCAGGAAACTTCATCCATAAAGGTTTTAGACAAACTAAAGATATTAAACCAAATAAAACTGTTAAACGTATAAGAATTATAGCAACAGTTCTACTTGTAACAATATCAAAGTTTAAACAAAACACATCAACAATAAACAACAGTGGGTTCATCTCATCTTACATTTCCCCACTACAATTAGTTGAAATTCTCTCAACATTAATTGTAGTTGTAAGTAGGTTAAGAAAAACAAAATGAAAAAAACAACAACTTACAAAAGATGTTGTCAATTAAGTGTTTTTTAGGCCGTGCACTGCCTGTTTATTATCAAAAAGTAATTTCAATTTTTGGGAATACAAAATTTTAATTTCAAAAGATTTTGTTATTCGTGCTTAATTCCCAGTTTTTATTATTGATAAAAACACTTGAAATTTATTGTTGATGGGATAAGCTATTCCTATGCATTTCACTGGTTGCTTAGGCCAGATCATCAGGAAACTTCATCCATAAAGGTTTTAGACAAACTAAAGATATTAAACCAAATAAAACTGTTAAACGTATAAGAATTATAGCAACAGTTCTACTTGTAACAATATCAAAGTTTAAACAAAACACATCAACAATAAACAACAGTGGGTTCATCTCATCTTACATTTCCCCACTACAATTAGTTGAAATTCTCTCAACATTAATTGTAGTTGTAAGTAGGTTAAGAAAAACAAAATGAAAAAAACAACAACTTACAAAAGATGTTGTCAATTAAGTGTTTTTTAGGCCGTGCACTGCCTGTTTATTATCAAAAAGTAATTTCAATTTTTGGGAATACAAAATTTTAATTTCAAAAGATTTTGTTATTCGTGCTTAATTCCCAGTTTTTATTATTGATAAAAACACTTGAAATTTATTGTTGATGGGATAAGCTATTCCTATGCATTTCACTGGTTGCTTAGGCCAGATCATCAGGAAACTTCATCCATAAAGGTTTTAGACAAACTAAAGATATTAAACCAAATAAAACTGTTAAACGTATAAGAATTATAGCAACAGTTCTACTTGTAACAATATCAAAGTTTAAACAAAACACATCAACAATAAACAACAGTGGGTTCATCTCATCTTACATTTCCCCACTACAATTAGTTGAAATTCTCTCAACATTAATTGTAGTTGTAAGTAGGTTAAGAAAAACAAAATGAAAAAAACAACAACTTACAAAAGATGTTGTCAATTAAGTGTTTTTTAGGCCGTGCACTGCCTGTTTATTATCAAAAAGTAATTTCAATTTTTGGGAATACAAAATTTTAATTTCAAAAGATTTTGTTATTCGTGCTTAATTCCCAGTTTTTATTATTGATAAAAACACTTGAAATTTATTGTTGATGGGATAAGCTATTCCTATGCATTTCACTGGTTGCTTAGGCCAGATCATCAGGAAACTTCATCCATAAAGGTTTTAGACAAACTAAAGATATTAAACCAAATAAAACTGTTAAACGTATAAGAATTATAGCAACAGTTCTACTTGTAACAATATCAAAGTTTAAACAAAACACATCAACAATAAACAACAGTGGGTTCATCTCATCTTACATTTCCCCACTACAATTAGTTGAAATTCTCTCAACATTAATTGTAGTTGTAAGTAGGTTAAGAAAAACAAAATGAAAAAAACAACAACTTACAAAAGATGTTGTCAATTAAGTGTTTTTTAGGCCGTGCACTGCCTGTTTATTATCAAAAAGTAATTTCAATTTTTGGGAATACAAAATTTTAATTTCAAAAGATTTTGTTATTCGTGCTTAATTCCCAGTTTTTATTATTGATAAAAACACTTGAAATTTATTGTTGATGGGATAAGCTATTCCTATGCATTTCACTGGTTGCTTAGGCCAGATCATCAGGAAACTTCATCCATAAAGGTTTTAGACAAACTAAAGATATTAAACCAAATAAAACTGTTAAACGTATAAGAATTATAGCAACAGTTCTACTTGTAACAATATCAAAGTTTAAACAAAACACATCAACAATAAACAACAGTGGGTTCATCTCATCTTACATTTCCCCACTACAATTAGTTGAAATTCTCTCAACATTAATTGTAGTTGTAAGTAGGTTAAGAAAAACAAAATGAAAAAAAAACAACAACTTACAAAAGATGTTGTCAATTAAGTGTTTTTTAGGCCGTGCACTGCCTGTTTATTATCAAAAAGTAATTTCAATTTTTGGGAATACAAAATTTTAATTTCAAAAGATTTTGTTATTCGTGCTTAATTCCCAGTTTTTATTATTGATAAAAACACTTGAAATTTATTGTTGATGGGATAAGCTATTCCTATGCATTTCACTGGTTGCTTAGGCCAGATCATCAGGAAACTTCATCCATAAAGGTTTTAGACAAACTAAAGATATTAAACCAAATAAAACTGTTAAACGTATAAGAATTATAGCAACAGTTCTACTTGTAACAATATCAAAGTTTAAACAAAACACATCAACAATAAACAACAGTGGGTTCATCTCATCTTACACGAATTAAGCACGAATAACAAAATCTTTTGAAATTAAAATTTTGTATTCCCAAAAATTGAAATTACTTTTTGATAATAAACAGGCAGTGCACGGCCTAAAAAACACTTAATTGACAACATCTTTTGTAAGTTGTTGTTTTTTTTTTCATTTTGTTTTTCTTAACCTACTTACAACTACAATTAATGTTGAGAGAATTTCAACTAATTGTAGTGGGGAAATGTAAGATGAGATGAACCCACTGTTGTTTATTGTTGATGTGTTTTGTTTAAACTTTGATATTGTTACAAGTAGAACTGTTGCTATAATTCTTATACGTTTAACAGTTTTATTTGGTTTAATATCTTTAGTTTGTCTAAAACCTTTATGGATGAAGTTTCCTGATGATCTGGCCTAAGCAACCAGTGAAATGCATAGGAATAGCTTATCCCATCAACAATAAATTTCAAGTGTTTTTATCAATAATAAAAACTGGGAATTAAGCACGAATAACAAAATCTTTTGAAATTAAAATTTTGTATTCCCAAAAATTGAAATTACTTTTTGATAATAAACAGGCAGTGCACGGCCTAAAAAACACTTAATTGACAACATCTTTTGTAAGTTGTTGTTTTTTTCATTTTGTTTTTCTTAACCTACTTACAACTACAATTAATGTTGAGAGAATTTCAACTAATTGTAGTGGGGAAATGTAAGATGAGATGAACCCACTGTTGTTTATTGTTGATGTGTTTTGTTTAAACTTTGATATTGTTACAAGTAGAACTGTTGCTATAATTCTTATACGTTTAACAGTTTTATTTGGTTTAATATCTTTAGTTTGTCTAAAACCTTTATGGATGAAGTTTCCTGATGATCTGGCCTAAGCAACCAGTGAAATGCATAGGAATAGCTTATCCCATCAACAATAAATTTCAAGTGTTTTTATCAATAATAAAAACTGGGAATTAAGCACGAATAACAAAATCTTTTGAAATTAAAATTTTGTATTCCCAAAAATTGAAATTACTTTTTGATAATAAACAGGCAGTGCACGGCCTAAAAAACACTTAATTGACAACATCTTTTGTAAGTTGTTGTTTTTTTCATTTTGTTTTTCTTAACCTACTTACAACTACAATTAATGTTGAGAGAATTTCAACTAATTGTAGTGGGGAAATGTAAGATGAGATGAACCCACTGTTGTTTATTGTTGATGTGTTTTGTTTAAACTTTGATATTGTTACAAGTAGAACTGTTGCTATAATTCTTATACGTTTAACAGTTTTATTTGGTTTAATATCTTTAGTTTGTCTAAAACCTTTATGGATGAAGTTTCCTGATGATCTGGCCTAAGCAACCAGTGAAATGCATAGGAATAGCTTATCCCATCAACAATAAATTTCAAGTGTTTTTATCAATAATAAAAACTGGGAATTAAGCACGAATAACAAAATCTTTTGAAATTAAAATTTTGTATTCCCAAAAATTGAAATTACTTTTTGATAATAAACAGGCAGTGCACGGCCTAAAAAACACTTAATTGACAACATCTTTTGTAAGTTGTTGTTTTTTTCATTTTGTTTTTCTTAACCTACTTACAACTACAATTAATGTTGAGAGAATTTCAACTAATTGTAGTGGGGAAATGTAAGATGAGATGAACCCACTGTTGTTTATTGTTGATGTGTTTTGTTTAAACTTTGATATTGTTACAAGTAGAACTGTTGCTATAATTCTTATACGTTTAACAGTTTTATTTGGTTTAATATCTTTAGTTTGTCTAAAACCTTTATGGATGAAGTTTCCTGATGATCTGGCCTAAGCAACCAGTGAAATGCATAGGAATAGCTTATCCCATCAACAATAAATTTCAAGTGTTTTTATCAATAATAAAAACTGGGAATTAAGCACGAATAACAAAATCTTTTGAAATTAAAATTTTGTATTCCCAAAAATTGAAATTACTTTTTGATAATAAACAGGCAGTGCACGGCCTAAAAAACACTTAATTGACAACATCTTTTGTAAGTTGTTGTTTTTTTCATTTTGTTTTTCTTAACCTACTTACAACTACAATTAATGTTGAGAGAATTTCAACTAATTGTAGTGGGGAAATGTAAGATGAGATGAACCCACTGTTGTTTATTGTTGATGTGTTTTGTTTAAACTTTGATATTGTTACAAGTAGAACTGTTGCTATAATTCTTATACGTTTAACAGTTTTATTTGGTTTAATATCTTTAGTTTGTCTAAAACCTTTATGGATGAAGTTTCCTGATGATCTGGCCTAAGCAACCAGTGAAATGCATAGGAATAGCTTATCCCATCAACAATAAATTTCAAGTGTTTTTATCAATAATAAAAACTGGGAATTAAGCACGAATAACAAAATCTTTTGAAATTAAAATTTTGTATTCCCAAAAATTGAAATTACTTTTTGATAATAAACAGGCAGTGCACGGCCTAAAAAACACTTAATTGACAACATCTTTTGTAAGTTGTTGTTTTTTTCATTTTGTTTTTCTTAACCTACTTACAACTACAATTAATGTTGAGAGAATTTCAACTAATTGTAGTGGGGAAATGTAAGATGAGATGAACCCACTGTTGTTTATTGTTGATGTGTTTTGTTTAAACTTTGATATTGTTACAAGTAGAACTGTTGCTATAATTCTTATACGTTTAACAGTTTTATTTGGTTTAATATCTTTAGTTTGTCTAAAACCTTTATGGATGAAGTTTCCTGATGATCTGGCCTAAGCAACCAGTGAAATGCATAGGAATAGCTTATCCCATCAACAATAAATTTCAAGTGTTTTTATCAATAATAAAAACTGGGAATTAAGCACGAATAACAAAATCTTTTGAAATTAAAATTTTGTATTCCCAAAAATTGAAATTACTTTTTGATAATAAACAGGCAGTGCACGGCCTAAAAAACACTTAATTGACAACATCTTTTGTAAGTTGTTGTTTTTTTCATTTTGTTTTTCTTAACCTACTTACAACTACAATTAATGTTGAGAGAATTTCAACTAATTGTAGTGGGGAAATGTAAGATGAGATGAACCCACTGTTGTTTATTGTTGATGTGTTTTGTTTAAACTTTGATATTGTTACAAGTAGAACTGTTGCTATAATTCTTATACGTTTAACAGTTTTATTTGGTTTAATATCTTTAGTTTGTCTAAAACCTTTATGGATGAAGTTTCCTGATGATCTGGCCTAAGCAACCAGTGAAATGCATAGGAATAGCTTATCCCATCAACAATAAATTTCAAGTGTTTTTATCAATAATAAAAACTGGGAATTAAGCACGAATAACAAAATCTTTTGAAATTAAAATTTTGTATTCCCAAAAATTGAAATTACTTTTTGATAATATATTATTATGTTTAGTAGAAAAAAGCATACGATCTTAAAAACAATGTTTCTATATTTCCTAACACCATGTAACATGTCTATTTTAACATGTTATATGGTTTTCGCAATAAAACCAAATACAATCTTTTTTCAAAAAAAGTATTATTTATTAATAAATTTATGTACATATTCCTTGTATTATATCTAAAATTACATAAAATTAAATACATACCCAGCCAGCAAAATAATCCGACGTCGTTCAGATATCTGAGAGAAACGTCGGCAAAAAAGTCGGAATCGTATACGAATTCTGTCAGATTTCTGACCAAAAAACGTATGAAGTGGTTGACACGAATTCTGACAGACATGTCGTGGGAAATTTTGCTTTTTTGTCGGCTATTCTGATAGACATCTAACAGAAATCTAATGAAAAATGCATGGGAAGTTCTGATGTGTTAGCCGATATTTTTTTTTGCTTTCGAACTGATAGCTGAAAAAAATAATTTTATTGCAAAATATGTACATAATTATAAATTTTACACGTACGTACCTTTTTTATGCTTTTTATCTTGAACAAATAAAACTAAATTTAAATTATTTCCAACTGAATGACAATTGTCATTATTTTAAAAAAATAATAAGTCTCTTTAGACAAATCTGAATGAATTCCGTTGGAATTCTATTGGACATATCTGTACATAAATTCCCCCCGATATATCCATGCGAAATCGATCAGAAATCGGCCAGACAATAAGTATATTCAACGTCTGACAGAAATCTGAACAAAATCTCTAAGAATGAAGTCAGACATTTGCACGAAATGTCTGATTCCGACAATGTCGAAGTATTTTGCTGGCTGGGTACTTATATATTTACATATATATCTACATGAGTGTGTGTTTAAAAATTTTATACATGCTTGCCTTGATTACTTCTTTTTAAAAATTCTTTGTTGCCTTACTTCGACATGCAATAACACTTTTTATAATATTTTTTTTTCGTGCACTTTAGAACGTATAATAACTTATTAACTTATTCCCCCGAAAAACATTTTTATTATTTTGTTCTCATTTATGCGACCCGATAAACTGACGCTCGCGGACGAAAAATTACATAAACAATAACATAACAATAAATTTATTATAGTAGCAAACATTTCACATAATTTAATATGTTTAGCTAGATAAGAATAACTTTTTAGGTGTAAAACACCATATAATATTATTTTAGCGATTAAAAAAATGTTAAGGACAAAAATTATTTTTTCTAATTATATTTGGACTATAATAAATTTATTGGGGTAAACATATTAGGCAAATATGATCAAAAATGGTCGTAGTGACCACCCATTAATCATGTTTTTTCTCTGCGTGCAAGGACCAAGCCTATTGAAAATGGGCCAAATCGTAGGACCACAAGGGAAGATAGGGGGAAATTTCTTCCTCTCAGAAACTATCAAACCGATTTTAATGAAATTTAAAACATAGATAGAACCATATCTTTATGTACCCAAAAGGGATGCATTTTTTAAAAAATAGGACCACGAGGGGAGATAGTGGCAATTTTTGCTTCTCAAACCGATTTTAATGAAATTTAAAACAAAGATAGATCCATATCTATATGGACACATAAGCTATACAGTTTTTCAAAAATAGGGCCACAAGGGGAGGTAGGGGGCAATTTCTGCCTCTCACAAACTTTCAAACCCATTTTAATGAAGTTTATAAACATAGATAAATCCATATTTATATGGACATATAAGCATGATGTGTTTTTTAATACTGTGGTGTAGGGTATCATATGGTCGGGCTTGACCGACTATATTTTCGTACTTGTTTTTATTAATTTTGTATTTCCTTTATTCACATAACTTGATTGTATTCAAATTCGGTTAAATGCGTCATAGTGGCATATATGTGAATTAGCCTTATAGTCACTTTAGCGATATAGTCCGCGTTATGGTTGCAACAAAAGGATGTGACTATAAGCGAAAAGTACTGTTCTTATATAGAAGAAAACTACTAAACAATGAATGAAAGAATATATTCATATTTAAAAAGTAGGCGAAGTTTTACTGGGTTAATACAGAAGAGTCCAAAATTAAAGTTGGCAACAAAATTTGATTAATCTATTTCAAGCAAATAAATAAAAAAATAATACGAAAATTAAAAAAAAATTAATAAGATTAATTTTTTTATTCGATTAATCGTTTTATTCATTAACAATTTTTTTTAATTTTCCGGTTAATCGATTATTTTTCGATTTTGCAGTTTATTTAATAAATTTACCTAATTTAATTTTGTTTTAGATCGCGTTTTTCCGTAAATTTAAACAAAACTTGAAAACTTTAAAACAAAAGATTTAAGACACAAACGTATTTGAGCTATAAGGCCGTTATGCATGTTCTTGTCTTAAGTCTTTGATTACATGACGGTGGGGAGAGAGAGAGAGAAATGTTTAAATTTTTTTGTTATTCATTTACTTTAAATATTTTTTTTAATCCAGTTTTTGTTTTAGTACAGCTCCTGGAAATAATTGCAAAATAAAATCATAAAAGTTGTTTAATTTTTTTTCCTGCACTTTTGAGTAATTTGCAAAGGTATTTAACAGGTTTACTTTTTATTGCAACCTTGAAAATTATTAAATAATTTGAAAATTGTTCTTTAAACAAAACTCAGGCATAACGCTGAATTAGCCCTTCTGATTAAAGGGTTTTAGAAGCAACAGGTTAATTTTAACACTATTTTATAATAATTAGTATTATGGTTATTTTATTGAACTTTTTATGGTTTTCTACAGGGTTAAGAAAAAACTGCAGTCGAAACCAAAAACTGTCAAACAAATACGAAAATGTGTGTACAACTTTTCGCTTTTAGAGTTGGTTTGACAGTGACTGTTTACATTTAATGAATCAGAAGTAAAAACAACAGTTATTTTTTTCGCTAATGACAAATAAAGAAGTGGAAAAATGGCCGTTTTTCTACTTTGACTGCAGTTTTTTAAACGCTGGTTTTTTTTCCAAATTTTTAATCCCGCGTTCGCCAAGAATGAAAAATTTTAGTTCATTTCATGTTGTAAAAATTCCTTTCTTCATACAAAATAATTTAATGAAAATTGAATTCAATGAATTTTATAATTAAATTTTCTAAAAAAAACAGAAAAGCTTAAAATCAATTTGACAATAAGTCTGATAGTAATACGAAACACTTTATTAATATCCATCTAATTGTTTAGAAATTTACTTCTCTTTTACTTCTTATAGCTTAAATCGTTTTGCGACAGAAGTCCCCCCAAAGGGGTTTCACGTGAACTAAAAAAAAAATTTCTTATTCCTTCAAAGGATTTGTTTTTTATGTAAAATATTTGAAATTATACAACAGACAATTAATTTTTCTATTACAAATTTAATATTTTCAATATTTCCTTAAAAAAAATATATAATTTTTCATGTTGTTTATTTAGCTTTTCTTTATTTTCCTTATAGATACCAATGTGGCAACCAGATTTCCAACAACAAGTGAAAATAAGTCTACAACAAGACTTGAATTATCGAAAGCAACAACCAGATTTTGTAAGCGACATTTGTGGTTGTTACGAAAACAATTGCCTTAAATGTGGCCTTAAAGAAAACGAGAAAATTCTGCACAATTTTAATAACGAAAAGAGAAGATATTAAACTTAAACAAAAAATAAATTCAAGGGGTTTAAAATAAAAGTAAAGCAAATTTTTAAAATAATAAATAATAACACAAGCAAAAAACACAACTACAATTTCCCCTCCTCGAATAACAAAAAAAAAAAACCTTTTGTTTTTGCAAAATAATTTTTACTCTAACGGTGCTTATTTATAATGGTGGATATGGTGATGATGTATAAGAAACATCAGAAACACCAACAACTACAAAAGCAAAAGCAACAAAGACTACACAATAAGTTCCAGCAACAAAAACAACTGAAATGTAAAATCAAATCCCGTAAACATGAGCAAAACGATGGGAAAGAGAAAGAGGGCGATTTCTATTACACATCAAGTACAACAAGTACAAAATGTACTCACACTCAAGCAAAACCACCAACACATCTTAAATGTATATCAAACATAAATGGTACTTATTGTAATTGTATTACAATAAAATATCTTTATGAAAGAGGTAGAAGAGGAGGGGGTGGTGGTGTTGGTGTTGGTTTTGTTGTTGGTGGCGGTGGTTTGTGTTTGTGGCTTGTGTTGGTGGTATTTATGTTGATATTATGTGGCAATACCGCAATTTCTCAGCAACGGAATATTAACAATAATGTTAAACTAAACAATAGTAATAATAATAACAATAACAACAACTCCAACTCCGACATTAGCAACATATTGTTGCAAATTTCTACACCACCATCGTCTTTGGCTTTATCTTATAATGCCAACAATAATAACAACAATAGAAATAGAGATGATATAAAAGGCGTAAAAAGTGCAGGTGATGTTGGTGGCGGTAGCAGTGGCGGTGTTGGCATTATAGTGGCGGATGAAGTAGAAAAACAAGTATTTGATGATAATTTACAGCCAAAGCAACAACAACAATTGCTAGCAAAAGCAAATATAACAACAAAAACTACTACATCAACAACATCATCATCATCTTCGTCTTCTTCATCCTCATCATCTTCGTCGTCGTCATCATCATCATCATCTTCTAATAACGCCCCAACATTAGGCATTAGTAATATTACCAGCAACAACAAAGACACAAACACCATCACCATTTCCAATTTTAACTCTAAAAACAATAACGAATCATTATTAAATGATGGCGAAAGTGTTATTGCTTCCATTAATAGCAGCAGCAAGAAAAGCAACAACAACAACTACAATAGCGATAATAATAGCAGTAGCGAAGATCTATTAAATTCCGCTGAAATCTTAAATGAATCAGAAGGTAAGTGTTTTCTTTTTTTTATTATTAAACATTTTGATAATGTATACTTTGATGTTTGGTTATATTTGTTTTGAATAATTGCATGTAATTTTTTGCTATATTTCGAAAAAAAAATTAGTTATTAAATATTCATACAGAAATTTAATGGGGTTATTTTATAAAATACTTTACTTATGTGTAGTTTATAGAACACGAGCGCCTTGCCCGTCCGTTCAACTTACATTTAAAACAAAAACAAATTTCGAAATTTTGTTTACTTTTGAGAATTTAAAACATTTTGTGTGAAAAATTTCTTAACGCAAGCTAAATCATCAATTTACAATTTTTTTTTATTACAGTATTTATCGGATATAAGAACATCTCATATAAGAACAAAACGCTTATAAGAAACATTTTCAAAAACACCATGTCTTTTTTGTGATGTTTCTAACAAAAAAGGTTTCATATAAGAAAAACGCTTATAAGAAAAAAACTGATAAAAGAACATTTTTCTTAAACACCAAAATCGCAAAATGTATAGAAAAAGAATTTATATAAGAAACTTCCAACGGCAATGCAGAATTTATGTAGTTTGCATGGACAACTCTGTTTTCTGACAGTTGTACAACAAGAACAAAGTTTTTTTTTTACTTTTAGTTTTAGATGAGCGAACTGGTACTCATGTTCAAATTTTAAAAGAAATACAAAACGGTATAAAAAGAAGCGAAATTGCAAAAAATATAATATTGGACTTTCAACGTTATCTAAAATAGTGAAAAACTCAAAAGACATAGAAAATAATTATTTAAAAGTTAGAAACGTTAACATGGGGTCGTCACCTGACAATTTTTTGTCATACCAAACGTCAAAGTCCATATAAAAAAAACTTTAAAATTTTTGTCAGCGTTTTTTTTTATATAAAGTTTGACGTTTATTATAACCAAAAATTGTCAGGTGAAGACCCTTTGTAACAAAAAAAAGACAGAAAACCAAAATATGAAAGTCTTATGGCCATAGCTACTTATATAAGAAATAAGTTTCTTATATAAAATAGTTGTATATAAGAAAGAAACGCTTATAAGAAACTTTTTTCCTGGATTTTGTACGTTTCTTATATCCGATAAATACTGTAATTGCGATTTCTTTTTTGACAGATAAGTTGCATTAATGTAACATATTCTACATTTTTGTGTTCGTTTGTACAAAAACTACAACTGTGGGAAAAATGTTCAAGTTCTTTTAATGAAGATGTTGGTGAAAAACATGCAAAATATGTTGCATACTTTACCCTTACTTTTGCTAAAGGTTTTCAACCTGCCCTGTTTTACAAGTTTGGTACTAATTACTTTGTTTGTGCAACCAATGTTTTATTTTGTTTGCCGTAATTCATACTGGTCATAATTTTGTGGAAAGATTGTTTTAAAAAATAATTGTATTTGGGTAATTCCATATTAAATCGACCAAGAGTGGGACCCGACACCCCTTTCGATTTGAATGAAATTTGGTGAGAAGGAACATATATAATTAAAATTTTTCTTTTCAAAAGTTATGTCATATTCAAAATGTCATAATTTCGCCGAATTAGCCGAATGTGTTGAGATTATTTCTTCAATAACTCGAAAACTACGTTACATAAGAAGATGATTTTTAAGCTATTTTAAAGAAAATACTTTGGGTTACAAACAATATATTGAAAAAAAAAAATTTTTTTTTATCAAAGTTATTTTCGGGAATACAAAGTTTATTATTAATACGATTTCCGTATGACGTGCTAAATTCCCAATTTTTCATCATTGATAAATACACTGAAATTTATTGTTGAGGGAAAGCTAGCTTCTATGCGCATTTCAGCGGCTGCTTAGACCAGCCCATCAGGAAACCTTTTCCAAAGATTTTATAAAAGCCAAAAATATTAAACAAATAAAACCCTAAAGCGAATATATACACTCTAAGTCTTACTTGTAACAATATAAAAGCTTAAACAAAACACCAACAATAAACAGTGAGTTTATCTTTTCTAACATCCCCTACAATTGGTTGGGTTCTTTCCGACTCGAATTGTAGTTGTAAGTGGGTTAAAAGAAAAAACAAAATTCAAAAACAAACCGCTTCATTCCATTGTCTTCGTAAGAAAACAACGAAAAAAAAAAACAATTTGCCAATTCAGTTTTATGCACGGGCACATGCAATTATATTATCAAAGTTATTTTCGGGAATACAAAGTTGTTTTCTTACGAAGACAATAGAATGTTTTGCTCTTAGTCTTCTATAAAAACTCAGAAAGAAGAAAACATTTGCCACACATACATATTGCTCATTTGCTGCAAGACTGGCATAACTCAAAAAAATCTATTTCGAGATAAACGCATTTAAAGTTTTTGATTTGCTCTAACTACTTAGAAAAAAAGAAGACACATGGTCTTCAAACTGGGAAAGTATAAAAGATATAAAGAGGAATTTAATACACAATATAAAGAAAAACAAAGCGAACAATTCTGCATCTCTAACTCCAAAATTTCATTTTTTGAGTTATGCCGGTCTTGCAGCAAATTTTTACGAAAAATTATTTCGACAGAAACTGTGTGTCACATATCTGTGACATACGTAAAAGTCACTTATAAGTGACAAGAGTTTTGAGTAAAGCTGGTGTCACATAATAAGAGCCACTAAGGCTGGGTTTTTGACATCTCAGTTAAACTAGGTTTAGTAAATCTGAGAACAGATTTTTGTCGCCATTACCAACTGTATACTAAATTTTTGACGGAACGGCTTAGTTTTGCTTAAAAGGTTGGTCTTTAGTGAAATAATAAAAAAATCACATTTCGCCAGAAAAATTCGAGTTTTAGAATACGTTAAACTAAATTCAAGCGTAATTCACATCTCAAAAACCCAGTCTAAATGGTTTGATTTTTATAAATAAAACAAAAATCTAAAATAATTTAATAGCTAATTTTCAAATAAGGCTTTGGAACTTATCCAATTACTTTCCCATTTTAGTTTTTGCAGACTCCAGATATTTACCAATTTCTCATCAGATATCAGCAAAAACATTACACGGCTCGGGGGGCTCCACACCACTTCAATTACATATTTTAATTTGTAACATTTTCACCATGATCATCACCTAAAAATAAATTTTAAGTGTATCTGGGATAAATCTACTTCCAGGATTTTCGCAATTCAAATCACTTTCGCTGGACTATTTAAGTTGTCCCAAGAATTTCCTCCTCAGTTATGGTTTTTTTGTTTTATCTATAACGTGCTAAAGGCCCAACCATAATATGCATAGCCTTGCTTAACCAGCTGTCAAAAATTTCCAAAAAGTCTCTCAAATGTATTTAAAAAAATAATAACAAAATCAAAAAACATTTTATTTCGAACGGAATGTGCGTTCAGCTTCACACTTTGCTACGCGTATTAGAAAAAAGTTTTACTTTTCTTAGTTTTTTCAAAAAGCTAAAGCGTTTTTGAGTTACGCGAACATTTTTTGTGCAACCTCCTCCATTTTCGAAATAACGGTATATCTCGAAAACGGTTAGCACCATTGGATTCAGCGTAGCCGAATTATTTTAAAATGACAAGTGCCCAGCTTGTATAAAAAAGTGTCAATTTCGAGCACAGTGTTATTATTGATCTTAATTGAAAGTTTAATTTACCTGTGATTTTTATTAGACACCTAGAAATTTAAAAAAAAAACCTGAATTAAATTAAAATAAACAATAAAATTTAGTTTTGCTATTCATTAATATTTTTTAATATGTTTGAAAAATCCCATTTAGACAAATTGTCTTGTATAACTTTTACCGCAAATGAGTTTAATTTATAGTACATTTTTCAAATAATCTAACTTTCTCATAACAATTGAAAATGATCGATTTTCCTCTTACAAAAGTTACATTTTGTGGTTTTTCGCCCACAGTCATATTAATTAACTTGCAATAGATTTCCTCCAAGCAATTTCAAAAGCTTATATTATTAATGATAAGCAACAAAGTTATATGAAACATGATCGGAGATAAATTGTTTTTAGAAAATTCAAATTGTACTGCAAGTTTTTGTTAAACCAAAAAAAAAAAATTTTTTTTTATGAAATAAAAAATTCATGTAAATAAATGTAAACCTAACAAAGATCATTAAATCATAATTTAGTTTTAAAAATATTTATAAAACAAGTAAGAAAGCGTAGTCATTGCAGCCTGACCTTATGATACCCTTCAGCACAATATTTAAAAACAAATTTTCGAGAGTGCACCCCATTTGAGACCCATGGGCAATTATGGGCCAATCAAAACCAATTATGTTGAGAGGTTAAGATTTATGTTAAAGTTCCTAATGTTATTAAGATATCTCCATCGTAATGCGATTTGTTTGCCTTCAAGTGATTTTCGCAAAAGGGCTTGAATGGGACCTTTAGTCAAGTTTGTAACCACCCAATCAATAACACTAAATAACCGCTATATTTTTTTGATCCGCTTTAGTCACTTAAGATCAAAAATTATCATTATTTCAAATTCTATGGTAAAGTTTTTTTTTAATAATTGTTTTTCTAAAATATGAGATTTTTGAAGTGGCTCGAATTTGAGATTTAAGACTTTCTAATATCATTTTTTAATTTAGCCATTAGTTTTGGAGTTATTGAGGCACAAACTTGTGGAAAAATAATTTTATTTTTATACCACACCACAACAGTGGAGAGGGTATTGTGCTTTTTTGCTGATGTGTGTTATGCCTTAAAATATTGGTCCTACACCCACCGTAAAGTATACCGATCGACTCAGAATCACTTTCTGAGTCGAACCAACGATGTCCGTCCGGCTGGTTGGCTGTCCATGTAACCTTGTGCGCAAAGTACAGGTCGCAATTTTGAAGCTAATTTAATAAAATTGGGGACATAGGTTCTTATTGGCACAAGGACCAAGCCTATTGAAATTGGGCTTAATCGTAGGACCACGAGGGAAGATAGGGGGAAATTTCTTCCTCTCAGAAGCTATCAAACCGATTTTAATGAAATTTAAATCATAGATAGAACCATATCTTTATGTACACAAAAGGGATGCATTTTAAAAAAAATAGGACCACGAGGGGAGATAGGGGAATTTCTGCCTCTAAAACCGGTTTTAATGAAATTTAGAACATAGATCCATATCCATATGGACACATAAACTATACAGTTTTTCAAAAAAAGGACCACAAGGGGAGTTAGGGGGCAATTTCTGCCTCACACAAACTTCCAAACCGATTTTAACGAAGTTTATGAACATAGATTAATTCATATTTATGTGGACATAAAAGCATGATGTGTTTTATAATACTGCGGTGTAGGGTATCATATGGTCGGGCTTGACCGACAATACTTTCTTACTTTTTTTTTTTTTAATTATAAAATTTTTGAACTCAAAAAATTCATAAAAATTTAAATCCACAAATACTTCCCAGTTAAGCCTGGTACTCTGTTCAACATTTCACGTGAAATGCTGTCAAAATGCATATGAAAAAAACTTGTGCGGAATATCTATGAAATAATGTTGATTGAGTTGTACTCTGTTTATTTTGTGAAAAAGTTCCGAAATGTTTCTGGCAACTTTTTTTTACAACTGCGAAATAATGTAAGCTACCTTTATTTCACGTGGAATTTTAAGCAAAAGCAAAAAAGTATGAACTTAATATTAAATAAGAAATAAAAAATTAAAATAACACAACCTGTAACAGTTTTTTATCCATATTTACTTTCTTTTTTATTAAATTTTTTATTAAAAAAAATAATTTTAGTAAAATACATGTGGCGTTTGTTTACATACACGAAACAATGTAGCATACTTTGAAGGAATAAAAACGTCAAATTGTACAAACTTGCAAGATTGGTAACATTGATAAATGCCAAAATTTTCGTGTGGAATAATCAATGTTGCTCAACATTTTTCACAAATTTGAACAGAGTACTAGGCTTTACCGCAAATTTGTGTCGAGCAACATGTTGCAAACATAAGTTAAACATGTTTCTCTACACAAATTTGTGATAAAATATGTCAAAACTAGGTACTTTCACTTTATCGGGCATAAAGCCTAGTACTCTGTTCAAATTTATGAAAAATGTTGAGCAACAATAAATATTTCACACGAAAATTTTGACATGTATCAATGTTACCTGTCATGCGAGTTTGTACAATTGTACGGTTTTATTACTGCAAAGTATGCAACATTATTTTGCGTATGTAAGAAAACCCCACATGTATTTTACTAAAAATAATTTTTTTTTTTTTTATACAAAATTTAATAAAAAGAAAGTAAATATGGTTAAACAACTCTTACCGGTTGTGTTAATTTAATTTTTTATTTCTTATTTAATAATCAGTTCATATTTTTTTGTTTTTGCTTAAAATTCCACGTGAAATAAGTGGAGCTTACATTATTTCGCAGTTGTAAATCAATGTTGCCAGGAACATTTCGCAACTTTTTCACAACATGAACAGAGTACAACTCTATCAACATTATTTCATAGATATTTCGCACAAGTTTTTTTCATATGCGTTTTGACAGAGTACCACGTTTAAAACAGGAACTTGTCCATTGATTTTCATGAAATAAAAGTTATTTTATTTCTAGAAGATGCAAATTTACGATTAAGTACCAAAACTGTATTTGTATTTGTTGATTTCAATATTTTATGTTTTTTTGAGTTCAAAAATTTTATTATTAAACAAAAAAAAAAAAAAAAAAAAAAAAATTTCCTCTTGTGCCTCAATAACTGAAAAAAATAATGGCTGAATCAAAGAATTATATTTGAAAGGCTAATTTCTGGTGTAATTTGGACGGGTTGCATAACAAAATCGGGTATATCGTAACCAGGGCTGGGCAGCATTTGAAATACGAATTTAAAATACACATACGCATTTTGTATTTGTATTTTAAATACATGCCCAGCAAGTATGTATTTTGTATTTTAAATCTATAAGAAGAAAGGCAAAGAATCTAAAACTTGCAATTTATACTCTAGAGGAAAATTACAAAAAACTTAAAATAACATCTGGAAATATCAGAAGCAAAAGCACCAGTAAAGAAGACGATGAATCTGGGACATCAAATTTGGAGTTGGAATTTGTTAGTTTCCTCAGTGACAAGAGCAAAGACATTATCATTCTTAACTTGACAGCTATCCAAATATAAAAAGAGTATTTATAGAATTGAATACAAGTTTGTGCTCATTAGTATCTGTAGATATATTATTTTTTTTAGCAGAATTGATTTATTCTCCATTAAGAAACTGTTTGTCTGATGCTTCATTCAAAAATCTGATATTTATGAAAGGAACCAATTGTTTTGTTAATTAGTTTTATCTAATGTATTTTTTGGTTTGAATAAAAATAGTGTATTTCGTATTTTAAATACATTCATTTATATGACGTGGAAGTATTTTGTATTTGAAATAAATGGAAGTGTTAAGTATTTATGCCTGTATTCTTAAAAAAATTTAAAATTTAATAAAGGTTTAAAGAACAAATTTACTATGAAATTTGTCCTTAATAAACGTGTGTTAAATTTAATATTCGTTTATGAATACGGGGCTTAGTATTTTGTATTTTTAATACATACAGATGTGTTAGTATTTGGTATTTTAACCTAAAAGTAGTTTGTATTTTAAATACCGCAAACCATGTATTTTGCCCAACGCTGGTCGTAACTTTGTTGAGATGTATATGGAGCAGCCTCTTAAAAAATCTCAAATTTTAGAAAATTTTTTAAAAAAAAAACCCTTCCATAGAATTTTAAATAACGATGCTTTTTGCAATTAACTATAGTGGTTATTCAGCCATTTTCGGGAGTAGTATTTGTATGAGAGCTATGGGCAAATACGGTCCGATTCCAATAATATTTGGTAAAATGATTTTAATTGCAATTAAATAATTTGGAGCAAATATAATCTAAATACCAACATAATAAAATGGTTTATGGGCACAAATACTCTGTCCCGGAAATAAGCTTTAATAGGGGCTTTGTGAAATTATGGACCGATTATCACCATTTTCAATAGGCTTGGTCCTTGTTACAATTTGAGCCTTTGTACCAAATTTCATCAAATTGTCTTCATAATTATACTTTGCGCACAAGGTTTACAAGGAGATTTAGCCACCCAGGCAACCAGACAGACGGACATCCTTATATCGTTTTAAAATGTGATCCCAAGTTGGTTTGAATACTAAAAGATGGGTTTTGGACCAATATTTTAAAGTGTTACAAACATCAGCACAGGTGCTAATACCCTCTCCTAATTATAGCTTTGGGGCGGGAGATACAATTTTTAAACATGAAAAAAAAAGATATTTGAAAATAACCACAAATGAATTCGAAATATAATGCTGGGTACACACTATGCAACACGTTTACGCAATCCAGTGAATTAAATTCATTTTCATTCATTTCAGATTGCATACACATCAAAACGCTTTGATATTTTGAGGTTGCATTGAAACAGTTTCCATGTAGGTTGCACTGTGTGTACCCAGCATAACATGGGAAATGAGATAAAATGAGAATAAAAAAAAAATCTTTAAAAAACTTAAGAAGGGAATTTTTATACCCTTCACCACAGGTGGAAAAGGGTATACATATATGAGTTTGTCATTGCGTTTGTAATTTCTACAATATTGATCTTAGACCCTATAAAGTATATATATTCTGGGTCCTTATGAGGAGAGAAGTTGATTTAACGATATCCGTCCGTCCGTCTGTCCGTCTTACGCTTGATATGTGTTTTCCGGAGACTCCAGACATGATAGCGGCTACGTTGTTTTACATTTATGTCACATATAGTCCACCATTTCTTGCTATTGCAATTCAGCCAGATCGGTCCAACAATGGCTGAGATATGATCAAAAAACCACGACTGCCTCTAATTTTTCCAAAAAATCGCTTGTGGTTGTTGCATTTTTATTACTTTTTTCTGTATATCTGAAGAACGGCAAGAGCCAAAGCTTTAAAATTAGGTACAAACATTTGGGTTATAAATATACACCATCCTACAAAATGTGGGCGTGATTGGAGAAGTAGGCGTGGTACCTCTCATACAAAAAGTATTAAAAATTGTATAAAAACCTGAATTTTTTGACTGTAATATAACCTAGGTTACGCCTTATATATCAGAAGATCGGAAATTAAGTGAATGAATTTAATAGAAAATATTTTCTGAAAAACTCGGGAAAATCGGTTCAGATACGAAAAAGTTATGACCAAAATATTAATTTTTTTTTTTAAAATACCCATTTTCGGGAACCATAGATCTTCCCGAGTCCACGTTAACTGGCAAATTTCTTCTTTAACACGTCGGTATATAAATCTGTCAAATCGGTTAAGAAATAGCAGAGTTATGTCCAAAATACTGAAATCCCAAAAATTACTCTTTTTTTATAATTAAGTTTGTTTTTTATACCCTTCACCGAAGGTCCTACACCCTATAAAGTATATATATTCTGGGTCCTTATGCAAAGCGAAGTTCAAATCCGGTTGTCGTCTCTTCTTCCTATCCCCTCACCCCCCTTCGTATTTGTTTACATATACTAGCATAATGCCCAATATGATTTTCGTTATCACCCTTCTTTATTATTTCAAATATTTAACGAAATAATTTTAACAAATAGAAACTAAAAACGATTCAAAAAAAATATTTACCAGTTATCGCTTTTTAAATTTCATTTATAATGAAGTTTTAAGTATTGTAAATATGTATGTATATGTATATGTAAAAATTGGCGGCATGAAATAACTCCCCACGAAATAACTCCCAAAAAAAAAAAAAAAAAATGAAATTACTCCCCAAACAAATTTTTGAGGACTTATTTCATTTTAAATTTTTGGGGAGTTATTTCATATGAAATAACTCCCTAAAATAAATAATGAAATAAGTCCCTAAAAAAATGAAATAAGTCCCCGAAAAACGTTGTTGTTGTTTCCTGTATATTTTTTTGGGGAGTAATTTAATTTTTTTTTGGGGAGTTATTTCGTGGGGAGTTATTTCATGCCGCCGTAAAAATTATTTAGTTGCTCTCTATTCTACTCGCACAATGGTGAAGGGTATATAAGATTCGGCACAGCGGAATATAGCACTCTTACTTGTTTTAGGTCACATTTTCTAACTTTTTTTTTTATTTGTATTTTAACATCATTTTTTTTTTTGGAGAAAAAGAGAAATTTTTTTTACAAACAACTCTCCGTTTGAATTGGTTTAATTTTATATTTTGTTTGTTTTTATGTTAAGTTGCTAAAGACATGTTCACACATATCAAATATTAAACGTCCTACAGGTAACAACTTATTTATTTAAAAAATAGTTTGCTTTTTCAAAACGTTTGCTAGAGCAAACATCATTAAACCGTTTCTAAATTACATTATAAAATTATCTTAATACAAATTAAACCTATTAAAAGTAAAGCTTAAGTTTGATCAATTAACTGATCACGCTTTTTGGAGTTTTTATTGAATTTGTTTGGTCTGAACATACATTAACAGGTAAAATTTTTTTAAACTAAATTTTTTTATTGTGCATTTAGATTATGAGTGCTAATCTTTTTTCATCCATTGTTAACGAACAATCTTTGAAAATAGTTAAAATATAATCAGTCGCTGAAATACTACAACCTTGCAAGACGAAATGAGTGAATCGAGCTGCAGAAAACTCTCAGTATAAAACTTTTTATCTGGACAACATGGGTGAATCTTTTTACCTTAATACCGTGTTTAGATATCAGAGAACGGCTTTCTGCGATTGCAAAAAATGAAACCAACAAATACACTAGCTTGCGGTCATACAATCAAACTTGCGAAACCGCAAACATTCGCTGCTGGTTTGTAGTCATTCAAATAATGCACATCGTGCATTGTTATTTATTCCATCGTTTAGCTTCGTTTGTCAATTAAGATGTTTGTGAGTTCGGTGCGACAATGATTGTTTTGGCAAAGAAAAAAAAAATACAAACAAAAAAGCCAGATATCAAGCAATTATTACTCATGTAGGTATTCAGCAGTTACTATGTAGTACAAGAAAAAAAAAATTGAAATGAAACTAAACGCACATACTTATGTTGGTACAAAGTTTGTACTACAAGCAATTTCCATAGAAACAGAAGACTTTTTTTATCATCTTAAAAAGTACAGTAGTTCTGTATGTACAATGTATTCTTGTTATTGTTGTTTTTATTGTTGTTAATTTTAACAAAGCGTCTCATCGAGTGGTTTATTGTTGTTAATGTTAACAAAGCGTTTCATCGAGTGAACAATGACTACTTGAATGCAAAAGTATAAAAATGTGTGCCTTTTTGACTTTACACAATTAAGTTATATTGCAACACATGCAAAAATCAAATGGGTACGAAACGATGTATAAATTACCAACGTTGAACTTTTTTTTGCAGGCAAAGAGTGAATGTAAATTTAAGCGTATGCATAAATCAAGAAAAATAGTGATTTTACAGTTCTCTGATATGTTGGTACAAACAATTTCCATAGAAACAGATGACTTTTTTTTATCATCTTAAAAAGTACAGTAGTTCTGTATGTACAATGTATTCTTGTTTTTGTTGTTTTTATTGTTGTTATTTTAACAAAGCGTCTCATCGAGTGGTTTATTGTTGTTATTGTTGTTAATGTTAACAAAGCGTCTCATCGAGTGGACAATGACTACTTGAATGCAAAAGTATAAGAATGTGTGCCTTTTGACTTAACATGCAAACAAAGCACTTTCAATAAAACCGAACACATGCATAAATCAAATGTGTACGAAACGATGTAAAAATTACCAACGTTGAACTTTGTTTTACAGGCAAAGAGTGAATGTAAATTTGAGCGTATAAATAAATCAAGAAAAATAGTGAATTTGCAGTTATCTGTAAGATATGCACCTTAATTGAGTTTTACTCAATAAATTACATTTTTGAGTTCAATTATCCATATAAAATTGCAATTTAGTTATTGCTCAATTAATACGAAATTGTTATAAATATTGAGTAAAATTAAAATGCGACCCTGTCATAAGTGTGTTTAGTGAGCAAAACTCACAAAGTGTTTTGACATTTGGCAACTGAAATTACAGCAAAAAAAAAAAAAAAGGCCCATCCATTAGGTCTGCGCAAAAGCCAGATGTTTATTTCTTACCGATGTCAAAAGTTGCTCACATTTTGCTTATACATGTACATTTTTGTTTACGTTGAATGTTGTATGTAGAAGTAATATAAACAATGTTTTTTTAACTGTCAAACTCCAATTCAGCGGTTTTCATTTGCAACCGCGTATGTTCCTTTTTTTTGATTTTGAAATGTTAATGCCATATTGCTTAATTAACACTCTTTATATGGTTCTAAAAATATTTGAAAACTGATAGACCCATTCCGATTTTTGAACTCAATTACAAAGTTAAAAAGGTGCATTACCTAGCCCATAGTTTGATCTTATTATATATAATGTTTTTTTCGGCTCTCCTAAAAAATTTTATTTTAAAACACACGCGGTTGCCCATGAAAACCACAGAATTACAGAAAGATAATAATGTCAATAAACCGAATATTGACTCAATGAAAATGTGTATATCTGAACACGGTATAAGTCTCTGATGCACAGTGGTGTTAAAGTCTTTTGTATATACATATCGTTCTGAGATAATGGTGGCTTTGTCGATTGTGCTTATTTTGCAATAGTTTTGATTGCCTGAGATGGAAGGATTAAGAAGCAGTTGCTATATGCCTCACTCTAACTGAGCTACCTTAGTAAGAGCGGTAACTGTTTTTTTTTAAGTAAAACATTCTTATTTTCATATAGTTTATACGAAACAACCCCGGCTGGAAACTCTTAATTGTAATATTGCTAGGCCGTTTGTTTTATTAAAAAAAAAAACCTTAAAAATTAGTGTAAAAACTTTAAAATTTATTATGAATATTTTTATATTCACCATTTTTTCGAATTCGCTTCTTTTGAGACAAATTTTGAGGGAATAATACCGTGTTCAGATATGCACCAGAGATCAGCAATGAATCGCTTTTTCGCTACTCATACTGACTCATGCAATTGTAAGTATAAGTGCGTAGAAATCATTTCAACTAAACTACTCTGATTCACTCATACTCACAAGAGAAATATTTATGAGTGCGACGTCGACATTATACGCATACTCATAAATGACCTCAGCTTGATTTATAATTTCAAGAAAATACTTATAATACTCACAATGATTCAAATCATTTAGCTCATCCATTTACCGTTTAACACAACAGAGACAACACACAACTTAATAATCAGCGCTGCCAGATAAATTTGCCGAAAAATCGTCTACTTCATACATGTTACTTTAGTAAACTGTAATTGCCAAATCGTCCCTTTGCTAATTTGGGGACAAATCTGGCAGCCTCGCATTTTGCTTCGCCTATACACATTGACTTGAGTAGATTCTAAATCAAACACTACAAATGTTGGCAAGTATGAGTACGATGAATAAAATGAAACTTTTGAGTGAATATGAGTTTGAATCACATTGGAATAAGTATGAGTGCGTATAAGTACAAGAATTTATGAGTCATGATTTAGCTCTACTCACTTTTTCACTACTCATTGCTGATCTCTGATATGCACCTACATTGAGTTTAACAAAATAAATGCCAACTCACAAAACAAAGCGTCTTGACAACATCCATTAGGTATGCGCAAAAGCCAGATGTTTAATTTGTTTTTTCTCTAAAGATGTCAAAAGTTGTTTACATTTTGCTTAAGTTATTGCTAATTGCTAATTGAGTTAGCTAAATTGTGTATGCATGAACAGAAATCTAATTATGTCAATAAACAAAATATTGACTCAAAAAAGGTATATCTGAACACGGTATAAGACCATTGTAAAAAGCTTTATAAATTGAAATTTGACACTTAGAAATGCATTCGAAGAAAGGTTAATATAAATAACAACGTTTTAAGAAAAATAAATAATTCCCACATTCCATTTTATATATTCTTTTTATACCTTCCACCACAATTAATTGTGAAGAGGGTATACTAAGTTTGTCATTCCTTGTGAAACTTTTTTATTATTCATCTCAGACCCCATAAAGTATATATATTCTGGGTCCTTTTAAGTCGATTTAGCCATGTCCGTCTGTCTGTCCGTCTGTTGAAAACACGCTCACTTTCGAAAAACTCAAACGAACTAAACATACTGGGTGTCAAATTGCTTTTAGTTATCCTAAAGGTACGTTCAGACTGATGAAATATTTGATAGCAAACATCAAATATTTCACTAACGTAGTCTGAACACAAAATATTTTTGAGTGTCAAATAAAATAACAGCTGATTTTGAGCAAATAAAAGTATTTGCCGGCAAACAAATATTTGTCCAATGTGAACATAATGTGAACACAAAAAATCAAATATTTTAGTAGTTTTAGAGCAAACATTTATTTGATATTACAATAAAATTGTAAGAGCAAACAACGACAAATAATTTTAGGCATGTTACCTATAGAAGCAATTTTTCTTGTAAGTTTTCGGATTCTTTACAGTTTTAAAGATTTTTTATAATTATTAGACTTCGCTATCATGCCGCTATTGGGAAATTTTTGCAAATTTCCGCTAATTTAGCAATTTTTATAGAATTTTGGCCATTCCTTATAGTTTTAGGCACTGTTAATTAATTTTATGGTTTTGTTTGAAATCTTAAAACTGTTCGCGAATTTTCGCTATTTTTGCAATTTTTTTTCTCTTGGTTTTCCCCGACATTTTGTATTTTTAAACCGATTAAGCGATTTCAAATAAATTTTAGGGTTTGTTTCAAGTTTGCAATTTTAGCCATGTTCGTGATAGAAGCGATTTCTTTCTGTGATTTTTTGCAGATTTAAAGATTATTAATAACTGTTAAGCTTTCCTATCATTCCGCTATTAGCAAATTTTTGCAAATTTCCGCTAATTTGGCAATTTTTACCGAATTTTTGCCATTCCTTATACTTTTAGGGACTTTTAATCAATTTTATGGTTTGTTTGAAATTTTAAAATTTTTCGCGAATTTTCGCTTATTTTGCAAAAAACATTTTGTTGTTATTTTCCGACAATTTGTTTTTTTAAACAATTTCAAATAAATTTAAGGGTTTGTTTCCAAGTTTGCAGTTTTTCGCGAATTTTGTCCATGCTCGCGAATAAGCGATTTTTCCCCGTGAATCTTTAAAGCTTTAGCGATTTTTAATAACTATTAGGCCGCTATTAGCAAATTTTTGCAAATTTCCGCTAATTTGGCAATTTTTACTATTTGTGAAATATATTTTAATTTTTGAACACTTTCATTAAATAGTTATTTGATGCAAATATTTGTCTAAGTCTGAACGCATGGCAAACATGATTTCATTTATTTTATTTGACACTATTTTCCAACTGTTTGAACAAACAAAAATTGTCAAATATTTGAGCTTAGTGTGAACATTAAACAAAATATTTTTTTGTTTCACACAGTTTGAAGCAAATATCAGAACAAATATTTTTTTCAAATATTTCATTAGTCTGAACGTACCTTAAGCAGTTTGGGATTGAAATCCAGCAAAATCGGTTCAGTAGGATCAGAGCTATCAATCAAAATGTGGAACCACCACCTAAAAAAAATTTATAATTTTGTTACAAAAACTATCATAAATGTTGTAATAATGTACAAAATGATATAAGATTTTGCGAAAATTCGTTTTCACGCTGTAAAATTTCGTGAAGATCCGTCCATAATTTACCCTAGGCCCCATAAAGCCCTACTCCCGGAAAACAGTATAGTATGCCTAAAACCCTAGTTAACAATGTCATCATAACAAATTTTGGCACATTACAGTTTAATTGGACTAGTAATGACACTGTAAAGTTTCGTGAAGATCGGTAAATAATTTACCCCAGACCCCATATAAACCCTACTCCCGGAAAACAGTTTAGTACGCCTAAGACCATAATTAAAAATGCTATCATAACTAGCACTGTGAAATTTCGTGAAGAAGGGTCAATAATTTGCCTAGGCCCCATATAAGTCCCACTCTGGTAAAATAATTAAATACGCCTAAAACCGTAGCAGATATAGATACTGCGGTAAACTTTCTTCCAGCTTTGCTTCATATGGCCAGAAAAAATGCTATGCAATTTTCTGATATACGGTCTTTAATTTACCTTAGATCCCATTTTAGCAGCCTTCTGAATTTCACTGCAAACGCTTAAACTAATTGCATCGCCGTATTAAAATTTATGTTTTTTAATACCAGAAATCACTCAGCAGAATTTTGGGATGATTGGTTCATAGCTTACCATGGCGCCAATATAAATTGCCCTCCTGAAAACCATTTAGGCTCGGCTTAAACTGTTACGAATCATAAAATGCAAAAAAAAGCATTAAACTTTCTGATTCTCGGTCAATAATTTAATATAAGTTTAAACCGCAACCAATTTTAATGCAGATGCCTGTTTTTATAAAGATAAAAATATCAAAATAGACATCTTACAGATATTACCCCTAAAACATTCGAACTGTCGGTGGAGGGTATCAAAGATTCGGCACAGCCGAATATAGCACTCTAACTTGTTAATTTATTTCTTTATCGCATGCTATTTAAGAGAAACAATAAATTTTCCTAGTCGTAGTTTTTTATCTTTTTACAAGGTTCGCACCTTTAAAGAACTGTAGGCAAATCGTCGGTTGATAATTCGTATGTGGATTTTTTGCGGTTTTCCTGGCTGACTTTTCATTTGGCGCAATCAGCTTTTCGATACCTCATACGGTTTTCGAGATATGGAGTATTGAGTTTGTAGTATGTGGTATTTGCTAAAGCAATTTTCAAACTTCAAACTCAATTTACTCGAAACTATCGGAATCCATATACGACAATTAAATTATCAACCGACGAAATTACGCCATCGATATCGATCGCAATTGCAATAAAATTTTAAAACAAATTTCTATCATTATCGAATGTCGCAATTACGAAGGTCATCGGTTATTTTCACATACATTCATAACAAACGAACGTCAACCAAATTTTCTAGAAAAGTTGTACATGATCAGTGCTGTCAGATGAGTAGAGTTTGGCTCCCGGGATTTGCCGTCCCAGGAATTTAATTGTTTTCGATTCCCGCTTTTCCGGAAACTAGTTATTAAACAAATTAACGTTATTATTAAACATAATTTATTGGAAGACTTCAGAAATATAGTTGTGGAGCACTTTGTGTTTTCTTTAAGTGTACATGAATTTAGGGAAATTGTTTCAGTTGCTGTCCGTTACGCCCCCTGAATAATTTGAATATGATTTTACCAATATTTGTTGTATAAATACACATAAAAACTTGTTTCTATAATTAAAATTAGTTTTACAGCAGTTTGATTTTTAATCTAAACTTTACAACAAATATTGACAACTACATCGTCCCCTTTAACAGGTCTGCCCCACCCCATTTTTGGGAATACCCTATCAATATGCTGTTCATATTATTTCTATTATTGACTTGTGTAGATTAAAAAATAATTAACTAAAAACTGTAATAATAAAAATTTTAAAACAAAATAATAATAATAAATAATAAACAAAATGTGAGAATGTTTCCATCTTTATTATAAATAATTTTATTGACTTAAAGAAAAACATTTGAAAATTTTTCTTTAATAATTTTTGTATGTTTAAAAAATGCGTTAAAAAAAATTGCGTAATCGCATTGTAAATGAACACAAAACCACTTGGGAAAAAATAAATAAAAAAAATTTTTAAAGTCACACTTGTCAAAGTGGATTGTTGGGTTTAAATACCTGTACATTTCCAAAAAACCAGGGACGCTTAAAGTTTAATAAAAAAAAAAAATATGAAAAAACTTGCACTGGGTCTTGCATATTGAAGGTGTTTTAAACCAAAACTACTTTTAGAGTTTTATAACGACATACTTACTATTACCAAAAAACGAAAAAAAAAAAAATACTAAAATAAAAAAACAGTCAAAACAAAAATGGTAAAAACCTGAAAATGGTAATGCATATTCAAAATGTTAAATAAGTTTATTCAAAACAACACATACATACATTTTGTTAAATGCATGAACACATTAACAATTTTTGTAAAACTGTAGACAAACATAGATTAAGTAAAAAATAAAGGGTCTTTCAATAGGAAATTCCGAACTTTGACAGTCGCTAGCAGCGGCCATACTATTAAAAACACATCTATCGAATTGGCTAATATTCATTAAATTTGTTTTGCCAAATAACCATGTACGGATTAAGACAGGGCTTAATAACACATCGTTAGATCATTATTGGTTTGACCTACCTACCACTTAAAACAAAAACTAGGGTCTTTATATTTGGAGTACTCCCTTTCTGAAACAAAAACCAGTTTCCACAAAATTTCTTTTAGTTTCTGAGATCTTAGACATTAAAAATTTTGCTACATATCAACTATTTTAAAGTTTATTTAGCATTATTTTGCTCTTGAAGCCACTTTTTGACGAACGCTGCAAATTCCACATACAAAAACGTACAAAATATATTTCAAAATTCAATCAGGTATATTTTCGGGTAGCTTCAAATAAACCTTCATTGCCGTTTTTTTACACTACGACGTTTTGGCATATGCGCCAAACCAATAATGAGCTAACGATAGGCAAATGATAAAGGTCGTTCATCAAAATTCCAAAAATCATCTTAAGCGGCAAATACTATTTCTATATGAACAGGTACAGTTGAACCTGTATTATCCGTGTTTCAATTAACTGGCAACATCAATTGTCCGGGAAAGAAAAATAATATTTTTTGCATTAATTAAAATTTTCGATTAACCGTGATTTACTTTATTATACGGGATTATAAGTATATATTTAACTATATTTTTTTTTTAACAATCAAACATACAGCCATGTAACAGAGAACAATTCCGTTCGGAAACGGAATTCATACCGAAATTTGTTGCTGTAGAAAATTACAGAAGCATTTTTCGGAATGAAACCATTTGTGTTTTCAAGAACGGAATGGGAGTTTATGTATCTGAAAGGCCAATAAAGTATCAAAATACTCTTTCTATCAATAAAAAAATATGTTTTCTTTGGTTCCGAACAGAATTATTCCGAACGGAATTGTACTCTGTAGATGATTCGAAACCATTTGTACAAATATTGAGTTCAAAATTTCGAGAAGTGTGGATTGTTGTGTTTATTTTTACAATTGTAAACGTAGCAGCGGTAAAAAGACAAACAAGTCTTAACATTTGAAAACAAAGTTGGTACTCAATTAATTAGGAAAAATGATTATTCAGAATGCTTAGGGTCCCGATAATTACAAATAATCGAGGTTCAACTGTACTTAAACAAACAAAATGGTCGATTTGTGGCGTTATCAATCCACATGAGATCTTAGAGCGTCCAATGCATCCTAATCAATTAATTTTTGGTGTGAATTTGAACTGGTGGCATCAGTGCTCCATATTTTTTTAAGAACGACTTGACGACTGACATGCTATCAGCGTTAAGTCGAATATTATCAACTTATTTTGTCCCAAATTTGATACCAACGGCATTAAGTTTAGGATACAGATGATTAAACAGATAAACATAAGTGCCTGCCGTGTCGGCCAAACCTACTGGTGGATCCTAATCACTGAATGATAAACCAACCGCTCCTTTGTGTGAGAAGCACCAACACACATACAGGTAGCAATTTGAGTGTACGATCCGGAAATATAATGCACTCACCCCTTCTTTATGAGCTGGAGCTATCTAATCTTGACTGTTTTCGGAAAATTCCAGCAGCTTCTTTTAAATAACAACAGCACCCGAGGATAGTCCTTCCTTAGGCCAAAGTCTACCACAAGAGATAAGAAATCCGCCCTATAGTGGGATTTTTAGGAACATACCTTCCCGCGACTTTGTGTTGAAACCACAACGGCCACGTGCTACCCGTTAGTATTCTTCCAGCCAACTGGGGAAACTTCCATAAAGACAACTTCCTTAAAAGCCTTAACCACTAGTCAGTCCGGTGCCTTGTCAGCCGGGGCTACTTACTCAAGTGGCACCTGTTAGGATCACTATTAAGTCGCGATCACGATGATTTCCTGAGATCTGTAAATTTTGAAATTTTGACGAATCCCTATTATTTACTGCAACCAATTTCCTCGAAGGATATAAAACCTAAAGGCTATATATAAGGATTATCCCTACAAACCCTGAGGGGTCACAAACTGAAATATGGAAATGATTTGCATGAACACCTGCCATATAGACTTATCTCATAGAGAATCTTAACAACTAGTGGACAAACTATGCGACTACCAAACACCTGTGCGTGTGCTTTGGCTAGCTCATACACAGGAAGCAATTTGAGCGTATAATCCAACACAAATTATATATCCTTCCCTTCTTTGGCAGCTTGAGCTATTTAGCCTCAGCTGCTTTAGGAATAGCTAGCGGAATCTGTGGCATAGCAACAGCGGCTACAGGCCTATATTTTCTCTCGAAAACACATCTCATGATCAGGGCTGTCAGATATGGCGATTTATTGCCAAACGTGGCGATTTTGAAACGTGTTTGGTGGTAAGATTTTCCATTTGGCGATTTTTGATATAACTGGCGATTTACTTGGTTATTTTTACCATTTATATTATTTCAGCGATTTTTTTAAGAGTTTGTTATTTTTTTATCATTACTTATTTAAAAAAATGTGGCATCTTTTTTTCACATGATTTTTGTTTTGTTATCATTTTAAGTGCATTTTATATAATGCTGAAGTGTACGATTTTATAGACTTGTGTACTTAATTTTAGTTTTTTTAACTGAATATATGATCTCCATTTTATGTTATTTTCGGCGGCTTTTTGTATTTTTTCGCAGTTTTTGACGATTTTTGATTTTCAATATCAATGCGGCGATGGAGCTCAAAAATATCTTACAACCCTGCTCATGATACATAATAGTCAAAAGCCAACGTACAACGTACAACCAGCAACTATTTACAAACGCTCTCCGATTTCCCACCCTTCATCTGCTTTGAATTTCAGAATCTTTACTGGTCATCGAGGGGGGACAAATAACCAACAAAAATCTTTCTATCTACTAACAGACTACTTAAACCTTAATCAAACCATCCTTTTCAACGCAACACCCATTTTTACTATCTCATAAAATATGCCACAAGAGTAAAAAATCAGCTGTTCATGCGGAAGTCTCCATGCTCGCGGATTTGGGCGTTAACCACAGACATCCGAAAACAGCAATGCATCAAGAAAGTAGCCTTCTGTTGCCAGATAGGCAGCCTTCCATTAGAAAAGCATTTCCTGTAAGACACATACTAACGGGAGCCTGAAACAATAGTCAGTCCGCTGCCGTACTACCGGAGACTACTACCGAACGTAGTACCAGATATAATCTCTGTTAAGCCTCGATCACTTGAAATCGTGAAGATCTCTTGAGATATGACAATTTGGGGTTTTTCCGAATCCTATTGGCGATTATGCCCCGGAGGATGGAACACCAAACCGTACAATATCCCTTCAACCCACGGGGATGGTCACAAAGTGACCCAACATAACCCACGCCGCGGCGCGCCGTGGTCAAATTCAGAAACATGGGAATTGTGACATGTCGAATGCACGCCACCCTGCGATGGCAATGGACACATGCACAATGTTAGATTCCATTAAAAAACTGTCGAACAAGAAACGAACATTTGTGTACAACTTTTCGCTTTTTGTTTTTGATTGACAGCGACTGTTTACATTAAATGAATTCGAGGTTAAAGCCAAAGGTCCTTTTTTGCCAATGACACATGAAGAAATGGAAGAAACGGCGGTTTTTCTACTTTGACGGCAGTTTTTGAAAACGCCGATAATGACATCGACAGGCATATCAAATGTAAAAGAAATTCCGATATCTCACACATTCTTTGTTTTTTTTTTTAACTTTAAAGATAGGAAGCGCTTAATGCAATACCCTTTAGCTTAACATTTTAAAGTCATATGCATGAATTTAAAGTCATATGCATATGCATATTTCTGGTTATCTGTATGTCGATAATGCGTAAATTAATCGACTACTTATTAAAATGATATTGAAAAGCGTATGTAAAATTTGTGTTTAAATTTTTTAAAATAATTTTTTCATTAAAAATTTATTATAAATCATAAATATGGTCGTAAACTTTTATTATAAATGGTTTCTTATTTTTTTTTACTTTGGTTTAGTTTTGAAATAAATAAGTAAACAAAAAAAAATGTGTCTAATAAAATGATTTTATGATCGCAACCATATTTCCTTATTATGATTTGTGCAATCATATGCAACCTATTCAGGGGTTAATTTGTTAACAATTTTAGTTTATTAATCATTAAGACAAAAGCGACCCATTTAAACAAAACACTTGATAACCATCAAATCACCGTAACCTATTACGAAATTGAACAAAAGCTAACTTGAAATTGAAATATGTATATTTTTTCATTTTCAATATTAAAATGTTTGTAATTAAGAAATATTCCACCCACACGCAGAGAAAAAACTTGGTCTTTGAAATGGCCACAAATTAATTAGAAATGATTAATATTACTTGTGTCACTATAAAAAAAGAGAATAAAGAGCTTAATAATATTTCACTATTTAATGCTAACCGACATTGAATCTGACCACATGTTTAGCTAAAGCAATACAACCATAATATACATAAAAATTAATACCTGCATACAGACGTACTTTGAGCTACAACTAAACTTTAGCCTTGACCTTCCAAATAATACTTTTCATTTATTTCGATCTTTCGCTACATTTTTTCAGCTTTGTACATTTAGCCTTTTTAAAATCAGGGGCCTAATTCTGGCAGTCATGATCGAGAACTTTCTCGATTCGAAAGCAATCTTATTTCTAATTCTTTCAGTCGGTACTAAACGAATCGAAATTATTTTCTCAGTATTGTGAAACTGAAATTAATGCTTTACAACATTGAAAAATAGTTTTGGTTCGCTCAGTATTGACTGAAATAATTAGAAATAAAATTGCTTTCGAAACGAGAAAGTACTCGATCAGGACTGCCAGAATCAGGACACCAGCATTAAAACCATCTACCCATCGGCTTTTTGGTCGTCTAACTGCTATTCTGCCTTCTGTGCCCCCATGATCTGCAACTTTTCGATTGAAATGGAAGAAATGAAAGAAAAATTTCATAAATTGAAGCAAATAACGGTTATTCTTAGACCATATTTACATTATGAGATTAATGCCGCAACTTTCGCATGCAACTTTTTGTCTGTTAGCAAGACGGGAAGAAAACGGGGTTGAAAAAGTTAAAAAAATGTATGAAAAAAATATAAATGTAAATGTGAAAAGAGCTTTGTAGCAACTTCTTTAAAAGAAAATAGAAAAAAAAACTCGGCGTTAATTGCATAGTCTAAATGCGGTCTTACTTAACATTTTTGGCGAGTCATAGCTGTCAAAAGTGTGTCTGTAAAATTTTTGTGAGAAAGTTCCCGCTTTGAACTGTCAAAAAAGCTCACGAATAAAAACGGGATGAGAAAAAATTTTAACACTAAAAAATATATTGAAAATGCAATAAATAATAATACGGAAGAGGTTAGTCTTTTTTTTTTGTTCTTGGGTGAAGTTTGTCATTGTTTAAGTATTTTGCTTTTAAAATTTTTGAAAAATATAAGAATGTTTTTAAAGCTATTTTGTAAACGGCAAACATTAAAGTCGCTCTTAACTTTATTCGTTTTAGCCGATAGTCTTATTTTCGCCGCCGCACACAGGGACAAATTGGGAATTTAGTGCGACAAAATTATTTACTTCATATGGATTCAATAATAAATAATTTTAATAAAACTAGGTACCTCAAGGTTTTAAGGGTAGCTGATTACGTATCTGATGTCAGTTTTTAAAAATTTTAAATGGCGGATCCAATATGGCGTACAATTTTAAAAAAAGTTATCGAATTCGCTTAAAACTTATTAAACGGGATTTTTGAGGTCGCTGATTACAAATCTGATGTTAGTTTTTAAAAATTCAGAATGGCGGATCCAATATGGCGTAAAGTTTTTAAAAAAGTTATCGAATTCGCTGATCACGAATCTGTGGGGTAATCCAGTAACTTTTTAACGATAAAAATTTGTCGTTGCCCTAGAGGGAAGCGAACTGACACCAAAGTAGTCCCGTGATAGGTCTTTGGTGGTAGAGACCGGTTCTAGTTTTAACAATTTCTATGAATCACTTTTACATGGGGTTGTCATTGGAGGGGGTCAATTGACCCCATTTGACCAGTCACAAATCTATTCTCAATGGACGTGTTTAGTGACAGTTACTAAAATGTAGTATTATTTCAATACGATGTCCTAGAATTAAATTCAAGAGCCAAATTTTAGAAAGTCCCAAAAAAATGTATCACACCACCGTTGAAGACTGTACTGTAATTCATTACTTTTTCTACCTTTTTGTTCTTCATAAACTAGTTACATGATTGGTTCTCCTTTCACTGGTCATGACTCATGAGTTCTTTCTTTTTGTACCTGTTCTATTTTCACAACTCCCAGGACCAGTCTGTTGGACCAATTGACACAAATTTCCCGCAGGGTAAGTATACAGTTTTGACAAAACTTAAAATTTACTACTTAAATACAAATTTTTGTCGTTAAAAAGTAACAGAATTACCCCCCTGATGTTAGTTTTTAAAAATTCAAAATGGCGGATCCAATATGGCGAACGAATTTTTAAAAAAGTTATCGAATTCGCTTAAAACTTATTAAACGGGATTTTTGGGGTCGCTGATTACGAATCTGAAGTTAGTTTTTAAAAATTCAAAATGGCGGATCCCACAATTTTTTCAAAAATTGACCGAATTCGCTTAAAACTTATTACACGGGACTTTTCATGTCAGTTTTTTAAATTAAAAATTCAAATTCCAACACATTAGGCCTAATTAAAAACTTAAAACGAGAATACTTATAAAAAGCAGAATTAATAATTATATTTTTTAAAAGTTTTTATTTAAATTTGATCCACTGGTGATTAACTACTTAAAATTATAAGAACTATAATAATTAATAAGAATTATAATTAATTAAGAAGACGGCACTTAATGAAAAATTTTGCTATTGCGGTTCTGTTAGTTACAATTTAGTTACGGAATTCCCATTTTTTTAATTTTTTCGTAGCAGTTTAAGTATACAGCAGTGGTGCACACAGGTATTTTGTAAGGAGACTGCACAGAATGTAAAATTTAGCGATTTAAAAAAAAAAATGTCATAAGCATGTGGAATTTTTAGAATTAGGAGTACTACTTAAGAAAAAAAATGGCTCTATTTCTTGAAAGTGGAAAGAGGTGAACCTCCACTTTACTTTTTTACACATACTAGCAGTTGTTTTTAACTTATAATGAAAAGTCGTGGAACTGTTTGAAACTTTTTTTGTAGCTCTAGCTAAAGTAAATTTTTCAATATATTTCATAATAAAAACAGTACACTATACCTACACTATATATAATTGTTATTTTAATAAAAACTGAAAATAAAACAAGTAAGAAAGTATAGTCGGTCAAGCCCGACCATATGATACCCTGCACCACAGTATGTAAAAACACATCATGCTTATGTGCCCATATTAATATGGACTTATCTATGTTTTTAAACTTCATTTAATTCGGTTTGCAAGTTTGTGAGAGGCAAAAATTGCCCCCTACCTCCCCTTGTGGTCCTTTTTTTGAAAAACTGTATAGCTTATGTAACTATATAGATGTGGATCTATCTATGTTTTAAGTTTCATTAAAATCGGTTTGATAGTTTCTGGGAGGAATAAATTTCCCCCTATCTTCCCTCGTAATCCTACGATTCGTCCCATTTTAAAAAGGCTTGGTCCTTGTTCCAATAAGAACCTATGACCCAAATTTTATTAAATTATCTCCAAAATTGCGACCTGTACTTTGCGCACAAGGTTACATGGACAGCCAGCCAGCCGGACGGACATCCTAAGTTCGACTCAGAAAGTGATTCTGAGTCGATCGGTATACTTTAAGGTGGGTCCAATATTTTAAGGCGTTACACACATCAGCACAAATGCATAATACCCTCTCCACTATTGTGGTGTGGGTATAATTAGATAACTGATGCTTAAAAATATATTTAAACAACCTTTAACTGTAAATATACAAAACATTGTCGAGTGTAGCAACAATAAACGCTACAGATGCTACTGACAGGTATAACAGATAATAATATCGGGTGATTTGTTAGGAGCTATAGAAAAGTTAAAAAAAAAACACATAAAATTAAGAAAAAGGCATGAAATATTTATTTGAATCGATAGTACGGTCCACATAATTTAATGTTTGAAGATTATTTCATGCAAATGTTGACCGTGACTGCGCCTCAAATGGTCCATCCGCTTAAGGCGCCCGTACACGACATGTATTTGTCATCTGACATGTCAAATTTTCAAGTCACATGTAATTGTTCATGTCTGTCAAAATTGCTGTTTTACATAAGGTTTATAATATTCGGTCACAAACGTACATGTAATTTGCTTCCGACATTGTCTCTGTTTTTTTTCGCATTGTTATTGCAGAAACCAAAGTAGTTCTCGGTTTCAAAATAGCTTGCTGCCGCCACGAAAATATTTATTTGCGCCGTAAAATAATTTAGCCATCTTAACATTTTTTTCTTTTATTTTAAAGATACCAATTTAGAATTTTATAATTAAACGGTTTTTATGTTTATATTTACATAAATTCTATTCAATGGTGAGATGAGCATACATATCTTGGTATTGTAAAATATTAACTTCAGCCGGCTAATGATTCCGTCAATAGTTGTAGCCGCTGCCAGTTTCTTCCCGGCATAGATTTCTGATGTCAGATGGTTTGTCAGAAGAAAATAGAGCACGCTCTAATTGAAATTTTGTCAGATGATTTTGCGTCTGACTTTTACAGAAGCAAAGTAAAAAAGGTAACACACGACATGTATGTGTTTTGCAGTGGGAAATTTGACATGTCAGATGACAAAAACATGTCGTCTATATGCTCCTTTAGTCCAATTTTGGCATACTATTTCCCACATTTCGGCCGGTATCTCATGAATAAATGCTTCAATGTTATCTTCCAATGCGTCAATTGAAGCGGGCATGTGTGTATAGACATGAGCTTTAACATAGCCCCACAAATAGTCTAAAGGCGTTAAATCGCACGATCTAGGCGGCCAATTGACCGGTCCCGAACGTAAAATAAAATGTTCACCGAACTCGACTCTCAATAAGTCCATTGTTAAGCGTGCTGTGTCGCATGTGGCACCGTCCTGTTGAAACCACATGTCATGCAAGTCAAGCTCTTGCATTTTGTGCAAAAAAAAGTTGGATATCATCTCACGGTAGCGCTCACCATTCACAGTTGCGTTACGATTCGCATCATCTTTGAAGAAGTACGGTCCAATGATGTCAGCAGCCCATAAACCGCACCAAACTGTGACTTTTTCTGGATGCATTGGTAGCTCTTGCAATGCTTCTGGCTGATTTTTAGTCACAATAGCCCGAATAGCCGCTTCAGTGGGTCGATTAAACTGACCATAAAATGGAAGAAGCGCGCGATGAACTTTCGTAACAGAGCACGCATTTTGATGATAAAATTCAATAATTTGCATGCGTTGTTCGTTTGTAAGACGATTCATGGTTAAATTATAGACCAAACTGAAGATGTTTGCCAGTGAAACAAAACACGAAACGTGCGTCAGCTGTTCAAACCAGTGTTGCCAAAAAGATAATAGCTACAAAATCACCCGATACTTTTCCCACACGTACAGACTAGTGTGATACGTTAAAAAATAAATATTTATAGGTTGATTGCGTACTGGTATATAGAACATATTAAGTGCAATAGTGGTTACATTTAACAAAATAAAAAATTCCCTTTTGGTCGTCGTCATTCGGTTATTTGTCCCTGTGTGCGCCGTCGTTGAAAATAATTTTTAAATTTTTGTAAATATTGGTCGCCGTCAACAATATGTTTGATTGTCATTCTCAATGTCTGCAATTTCACATCGGCTTCGAGGGGAGTATTATGATATTTAAAACGTAACGACGTAAACTCTTTTGATAGTTTTTGACATGAATTACAGACACATTTTTTCTCACTTTTCGAGAAACACTTGAATATTTTGTTTCACATCTGTTCGATGCGAAAATTTCTCACCAAAGTTAAAAAACATGGGTACTAATTTGCCAAAATATATTCTCCTGGTGCTTTATGACCAGCACAGTTTAGTCTTTGGAATATTATTAAGGACGAGAGGAAGAATTAATATGCCCCTCTAATCCTTTTTTGCTTGTTTCTACGCCATATTTCTTAATTTAAGTCACATTTTCTGACCTGAATCGCAAAAATTTATTTTAAAAATTCTGATGTCATTTTGCCATGTAACAGTTCAAACATGGTAATATGGTCATCAGTGTTGAAATATATATATAATAAATATGAACATTAAATTAAAGTCCTTAAAGTTCTTAATAAAATGTTTTTTTTTTATGTTCAATTGCTTTTCAATCAGTTGCTGGGTTGGCTTGTAAAATTCCCGAATAGATTTTTTTTTAATTGCTGATTTAAAAAACGTGCTCCAAAAGCATCAGGTTTTTGCTATGAAAATGCAAACTGCATGGGGACCTTGGTCCTGCTTTTAATAGAAAACGATTTCTTTTATAAGTTTTTGAGTTTAAATGGACAGTTATTGCCCAGATCAATGAATTATATCGAAAAGGTTTATTTCAGATCTTTATTGCAGCAAACTTTTGATTTTCTCCAAGACATTTAGTTGTAAAAGGTTTAAAACAAGTTTTGTTTTGTTAAAAAAATGCTTCCTTAATTGGAAAATATGCATGAATATGTACATGAAATAGTTTCTTTAAATTTTTTACGACATATGCAAGAACTTATTATCTAGCAAATAGCAGAGAGTTGGTAAATTTAAACAAAATTAATTGATTTTGCAAATTTTTTATAATTAAAAAAGTTTCAACTTAAATTTTAAAAGAAAATTATCAAATAAATTTTGTAAATTGAAACATTAGTTATTAATGGCTGCCAAAGAAAAGAAAAAAACTTTTTATAAATTTTGTTAATCTCATAAATATTTCAGACCTCTCACTTTGTAGATGTGTTCAATTTTTTTTAAACACAAATATTTGTTATTTTTTTAACTTTTTTTTAAATTTATTTGCAACATTTGCTTTTTACACCACTGACCAACATTGCAAATCTAATAAGATGAGCTGGGACAAAAAAAAATCTTTCTAAACTAAAAAAATAAACCAGTCAAACGTCCATTCGGTCGCATAAATACCATTTATCTTTGTAATTGTTTTGTATATGGGCATTTCCATTGTGTCAAACGTGACCACTGAACGTATTTTAGGTTAAAGAAAGGTTAAAAAAGCTCTTAATATGCTTTCGAATTGGTGCTAAGGGTAATTATTGCCAATTTTAAGTTTTAAGATAATTGAAAAAAATCAAAGGCATTTGCACGGGACAAAAATAGTAAGACGAATTGTGGTCGGCCCAAGGTTTTGTGTATTTTAATGTACACAAATATGTTTGATTTTTTATATTTGCTGCTGAATATTCGTCGTTCATCCCAGTTGTGTTCCTAGCGCTATGTCGCACGGCTAATTTTTGGCTAAACGGCTTAACTGAAAAAAATTGCCGCGTATAGAGTAAGACATATCCATATTAAACTTATAAAAATGCACAATGCATAGATGCGCATGAACTGCTGGTGGCATCATTGAACCTTATTTCTTCAAAAATGTAGCATCCAGAATGTTTCTTCAGGAACAGGCGCGATGCTCAATTGTATTGATCCTCCGAATAAAATAAATTTTTTGATTTAAATTTTAATTTTTTGTTTTATTTTTTAAAATTTGAAGTTCTTTAGTTTTCTGACCTAAAAAAAATATCTTTTATTTTCAAAATCTTACATTTTCGTTGTCGCACGTGACAAACTTTTTTTAAGTTTCAGGATTAAAAATCTTCTTATGTTTTAGCAAGATATTTTACCATTTTAATTGTTTATATAAAACTCGGCTTGTATTCGATATTTGATAAGCTTTTTACATTACAGAGTTATTCATTTAGGGCCATTTTTACAACTTGAAGTTAGCTAAAGTTAAGATTAAATTGACAGATAATAATGTGTTATCTGTCAAAAAGCGTCTGTTAACTGTCGGATAACAGCTAACGCCAAGTTATAATAATGGCCCTTAGAGATTTAAACACCGCTGGTCTGGCAAGGCTGTCAGCTGGTACATACCTGTCACTAAAAGTTTCATTTATTTAGTAAAAGTTTTGCCATTTACGAATTTGCCACTTTTCGAACTTTACGGGGTAACTATGGTCTTAATATTCGAACTACTGTGCAAGGAATTGCCAAGAATATAAAGAAATTTTAAGAGACTGAAAGCGTTACAGGTGTGGCTAGAACTGTGCATCATCGTAATGTGGACTCTGTCGAAAATATCGCTCACGTTAGTGAAAGGGGCGATAATCCTAATTTGTATATTCCACAGTGTTCTTAGCAATTCGGCTTATCTTACGACTTTTTTTAAAGATGATAAACTGGTGCAACGAAGATGGTGTCACGAGCCACACAATACCAACGACTTTGGCTTTATTGCATAGAAAGTTTATACAAAGCGTTATTTCACGTTTTGTCGATGTCAATTGGCCTCCAAGATTTTGCGCTTTGACGCAGTTAAACTTTTTTGTGGGGCTTCGTGTATAATGGTAAGGTCCAAGCATTTTATTGAAACAAAAGTTATATCGAAATCATAGCCTTAGTTCACGTGTATATTATGAAACTTTTGTGCGAAGCATTTGAGTTTAATGGCAAAATGGAAAAGAAGAATGGGAAAGTGTAGTTTGTTTCGTGGTTAAGCAGTTTTTGTGAATTTGTTATTTAGAGAAAGAAGAAGAAAGAAAAAGCATACAAAATACTTAAATGCTGCGAAGCAAAAATTAAATTTTTTGGACACGAATACAGCTTCAAAAGAGAGTTAAAAAAAGTTTCTGCACAAATGTTTTATAATATGGACGAGAACTTATGTGTGTTTTATTTAATTTTACTTTTAAAATTGAAAAACGAATAGCCCGTTATTATTAAAGCACTGAGAACAAAGGTTGTTTTATCTGTGTCGCTTGGGACATCAACATATGCGACAATGCAAATTAAAATTTTTTTAGTTATTTGCAATTGAGTAGTTCTTTATTTACTCTTTGTACTCTCAGATGGATTTTAAAAAACCAAAGTGTTTACTCTCTAAGTGCTGGTTTACACTCTTCAAGTTTTGGTCGTCAAGTCTTGAGTTTTTAGGAGATATAGAAACAGAAATCGCATTCTTTTTTCCCTTCTCTTCTAAAAGTTCATGACTTGACGGCTTAAACTTGAAGAGTGTAAACCAGCACTAAGAGCTTTTGTTAAAACAAAGAGTCCAATAGAAATACCTTAATTATTAAGGTAGCGCTTGTGCGACTTTGCATTCAAATAAATATAAAATAATGTGTTTAGTAATCAGAAAAACTTAAAAGCACTACTTACAATTCTGCTAAAAGAACCAATGAATTTTACAAGGGATGTCCCAAAATGAACGCATTCAAAAGTAAGTCATTATTTAATTAATGTATGTAGATTAAGAATTAAGTAGTTACAGAAGTTGTTATAGAAGCATATAAAGAAGAAAGCTATTAAATAATGTGTGAGAGAAGCTATTCATTTTGAAAAAGTAAGCAAAGTTTTTAATGGGGAGTAAATGTAAAATTGGCAAATATTAACAAATAGAAACTGGGAATTATTTCCTTCCGAAGGTTACTTTATATTATATTCAACATTTTTCATTTTTCGAATTTATTCTATGAGCTAAATTTCTGAAAAATTTAAGGAATATAACTATTACAAAAAAGCTTTATAAAATACATAACTGAAATTTAGCTCATAGAATAAATTCGAAAAATGAAAAATGTTGGTAAATATTAGTTAAATTTGATTGTCTTACCATAAAAAAATATTTTGGTCTTGACGGACCTTTCGGTGGAAACGCCCATATGCTCTATGCTAACAGTGCTACAGCTACAGCTTCTGCTAATGCTTTTGCTATTTCTTGATATTGTTTGTTATTTGCACTATTGACCAATTTTCATTGCAGTGCTTCATCTTTTTTTATTTGAATTGTGTTACAACAAACTTTTGGTTTTAAGCAAATAAAATTTGCAATCTTTGAAAAAAATAGTAAATTAAAGAAAAAATAGCTATAAAAAATATAAACCAACAATTGCTGAAATATTAACAGCAATAAAAATAAAAAAAACAGTTCGTAGTAGCTGACGTTAAAGCAACATTAATACGAGTATTTAACAATTATTTTTTTTGGGTTTTCTACAATACATACATGCATACGTACATATATGGTTACTACTAAAAGAGTTTGTTTGTTTCTTCTTTTTCTACAATTTAGCTAGACAAACGATATGACTGAAGACTTAAATGTTGAATAAAAAAAACTCAAATTTTTTTTTTTAGTCTAATGCGAATAGCAACAATTTAACAAACAACTGAAACCGAAACCAAAAACAACGTAGTTAGTAATGAATGTAACGCAACATTACACTCGTCACCTTGTTGCTATTTAAAAAAAAAAAATATTTAGAAAATCTGCCAGATAGTCAGACCAACCGATAGTTGGCCGTTAAGCCCCATAACTACGCTTTAGTTGGAGCTAAGAGTAATAAATATGTATTTGCTAATGTCTGTGTGTTTATGGTTTACAATTTCATTTAATTTTTTTTTTGCTAAAGTTGTCTTAATTTTTGTTGTTGCTGTTGTAAGTAGTTGCTTTGTTATTTCAATGACGTTAATTGGTTTGAAGAGCTTCTGCCGTGGACATAATAAAAAAATTTTTTTTAAAATATTCATAAAACATAAGTTTCATACTTTTAAATGTTGAAATAATAAACAAAAATTTATTTGGTATTCAAACGTATTTATTGACTAAAGAATCGTGAAAAAGAGGTGTAACTAAATAAGACCTTTAAATAATGAATTCTTCTTCTTTTTTTTTGTTATATGTTGTTAAATTTTTTTGAAATACTGTGCAACCTTAAATTTCAGCTTAAAAGGAAAGTTATCAGGGGGCTAATTCTGGCAGTCGTAATCGATTACTTTTTCGATACGAAAGCATTTTTATTTTTAATGCTTTCAGTCGATAATGAACTTGTGAAAACCCTAATAAATGTTTTGTAACACTGAAAGAAAAGTTTTGATTCTTTCAGTATCGACTGAAAAAATGAGAAAAAATATTCGATCAGTCAGAATTAGCACCTAGATGTTTTCCGAGTCGTATTCTCGAAATTTTTTATCATTAAAATTCCAAATTTATAATCCTAATATTTAATTCCCCGCTGGATATAACCCTTTAAAATTTTATTTATTTAACAGTTCATTCTAACCTTGCAGTGTGCACAATGTCTTTGTGGAACCTCCCACCATGCTCATGAGACACGTCTTTTAGATTAAAAAAAAAAAAAAATTAAATGCTAAAGTTTCGTACAGACGATGGTCAGATCTTACAACAATGCCGTCATTAAAATTGCCTAAAAATGTCTTGCAACTGTGTGAACATCGTAAGCTCATTTTCATTTGGAAGATGTGTAAAATTGATGCATCTGACAATGGCACCATTGTCAGAAAAATGACAACATTGTAAGATCTGACCATCGTCTGTACGAAGCTTAATGCTAAAAACATAACTGGGACGAACGACGAGTTATTCGCAACGAATATTCGTCGTCAGAAATAGAATACATTGACAGAAAGAAAAACACTCGGGATAAATTAATCTTTTTATACTTACTTCAATCATGAATCGTACTTAAAAATTCAAGTACGAATAACACTAAAACGTACTTAAATCAATCCTAAATGGGATTACTTTAAAAAATCAATGCCGATATTTCTTGAAATAAGTATAAAATACTTAAATCAAGTACAAAAAAGATTAAACTTTTCGTTGATAGTGACACTCTGCGAGTAAAATTACAAAATGAGGGTTTTATCTCATAAAACTTATTAGTCTCATCTCTCAGCATTGCATTCTTTTATGCGTGCGTACGTGTGTGTTTTTCAAAATTTGTTGTACAATTACAGCAACACAACACAAGTTCGAACAAAACGATTTGCTTTTTGTTTGTAGTAACAACAAAAACAACAGAACAAGAAGAAAAACATATATATTTATGTATGTATTCAGGGCTGCCAGATAAATTTATGAGAAAATCGTCAGTTTCCAGAGAAAAAATAAAACAATAGTCTTTATCGTTTCGAAAAATCGTCAAAAAATCGGACAACTTAAAATTTAGTTGTTTTAATTTAATTTAATTTTAATTTTAATTTTTATTAATTTTATTTCATTTCCTGTACAACAAGACAGTGTCTTATAATTACAGTACAGGAACGCAAAAAGTTACAAGAATATTAATTTACATTTAATTATTACAAAATGGTTCATAGTTCATAGTATTAAAACAAGCAAAAAATACAATTATTAAAAAGAATAAAAGTCATATAAAACATTTTCAATCAAAAAACAATTATGAAAAAAAGTTATATAAAAACCTTTTGAAACTGTTAGCATTACGATTTAGTTGTTGATTTAGTGGAAGAAGGTTCCAAAAACGAGCGGCATGAATAAAAAACTGCCATTCGGAGACTAAGGTTTGATGCCGTGGAATTATAATATTATGGTTCCTTCGAGATTGAAAAAAACGTATCCTCTCAAATAAATATTTGGGGGTTTTAGTGTTTATCACCCTGTGTAAAAAAATAAGGGTTCGGATTTTCAAAAAATTTTCGAAAGAGACTCCATACAGACTGTTTGAAACGGATGAAACACGATCGAAACGTCTTAGACCGTACACATATCTCAAAATATTGTTGAATAAAGTATTTAATTTTCTTTTGCTAATTGAATCACAGTTTGCAAACAGTTCACATCCATAAATTAAACTAGGAATCAGATATGTCTTGGCAAGTAAAATTCTTAACCTCAATGGGGTAAAGAATTGTGTCAACCATAGGGCCCGCAACTTAATATAGGACTGACCAACTAAAGAGTTCACATGATCGTTCCAAGTGAGACTATTGTTAAAAACTATTCCCAAATTTTTCGCTGCCCTCACAATCTCAATCTTTTCACCGTTAATGACAATGTTATCAGCAATGATAGGAACAATGGTATTGGCAATACTTTTTCTACATATAACAATGCACTTGGATTTTCGAGGATTCATTGTTTGTTTTTAACAATTTTTGTTAGATTTTTATAAAAAACATAGTAACTTCATACCCAGCTAGAATTTTGAATCGTGTAAGAGTTGCTGGGAGTCTCATGAAGAGCGTCTTTGATTGTCGATGACCGCATTTTTTAATCGTAGAAGATTTCTCACAAGGGAAAAACTGTACCACGAGTGAGATTCTTCCAAAGCACAGCGAAAGACGCTTCTTTAATCGTTAAGGGAATCGTTTAAGAGGTGGGTAAAGATAACACTGCGTCACAAATTTCCAGCAAAGTCGTGACCAAATGAATCTGACACCAAATCTTGATGTAAAATTGTCCGCTGAATCGGAATATGAAAAAAAGAGAAAAATTGCAAAAAATCATCAAGTTTATAATGAAGTTTGAAATTTTGTCCACTATAACTCTGCCATTTATTGACTCATCTTCACAAACGACCCATGGTTATTTTAGAAATTTTATAGCCTTTCACGAAAAAGAAAGAAATACAAAAACTTTTGAAGATATTTGCATTTCAGTCACATCATCTTTTTTAAAAACACAAATAACGGTTATTTTGGAATATCTCAAAAACTGTTCTACTTTTGACAAGTCTGATTCAGCGGACAAATTTACATAAAGATTAGGTGTCAGATTTTGGTCAAAAAACTGTCAAGTAGTGTAATTTAGCGAGACTTTCATGTCAAGAATCGTATGAGACTCATATTGAAAATATGATTTATACAGAGAGCCGTAAAAGGTACATTCAATGATGGTTGGACGAAAGATAAAGGAGGCGTAACATTGTTGTTCTTGTACTCTGAAAATAGTCAAAGATTGTCTTAAGACTTCCAGGAGTTTTCTAGTTTTTGAATAGAGCGGCCTGATCGCTTTGCAATTGGAAAACCCGAATTTGACAGCTCGTTTAGTAGTGAATTATGCCGCTATTGTTAATTAATAATGGCAATTTAGCTATTTTTTTTTTGTCAATATATCGTTTTTATCTCTATTTTTATTTATAATTTGTGGGTTTTATTAAACAAGAAAGCTATCACTACCGTTCGTGACACAACGTTGACGCTCTCGCTTTGGTATGACATATCAGCGTAAAAGCTAAGCGAAAGAAAACGTTCCGCCTTTCGCTCTTATTAAGGTACTGCTGTTAAACATTCCAAGATTAAAAACGAAATTGTCAGATAATGAAATGTTTTATTTAGACTTTGGAGACTTTTTAGACAAAAATCAGCAAATCAGCACTTTGCTAATTTCGGAACAAAAAATCGTCCAAATGACGATAAATCGTCAAATTTTTATGTTTAACCCTCCGGCTTACGCATGTTCTGATTATCTATACACATTAAACAAAGGTCCGGCCAGACTCATATGTACCACGAAGGGTTAAAAAGTAAATTTGAAATTTGCGTCTCATTTAGTTTATATTTTTAGTTAAATATGTGCATAAGATTTTGAAAGTAAAAACCATATCGGACATGATTTTGGTGTTTTATCATTCTTTAAGGCTGCCATCGGCAAAATCAGGGCGCCGCACAGTGCTTTGTCCCCATATAACGAATGGACATAAATAGAAGGAGTTGTCAGAAATTTTTGAAATTTGGTACACAAGCATAGAATAGCTTAGTTAAGAAAAATGTGAATTTTTGGACAAATCGGTCCAAGGACACGCCTACCTCCCATGTGTCCTGAAATGGAAAAATGTAATTTTAGCTTCAATAATGCCCACAAAACTACAAAAAATTGTCATACTAATACACACACAACTAGCAACGTATGTGCAAATTTTCACTTAAATCTGAACAAGGATTCAAGGTCCTGCCATATATCCTTTTTCTTAAAAATGTTATAACACTTCCAAAAATTATCCGATCGTAATAAAATTTGGTATGAAAATTCATATTTGTTAGATATATATGTGTATTGGTAGAATCGGATTATAAATGTGAAAAATACAAAAACATCATTTAATAAAAAATGAGTGAAAAACGCTTAAAATGCTCGTGCAAAAATAACAAGTAAGAAAGTATAATCGGTCAAGCCCGACCATGTGATATCCTATAGCATAGTATTTAAAAACAAAGTTCCTAGATTGTAATCTATTTGGGACCCATGGGCAATCATGGACCCACCAGAACAAAATTATGTTATGAGGTTAAGATTCGTTTCAAAGTTCTTTCTGCCGAATATTATTTAGATATCTTCATCTTCATATATGGGTTTTTTGGATGAGGGTTTATATGTAACCTATGGTTTATATTGGTATGTTACTACATATATTTTTAAGGAAGCTGGCATTAAAAGCTATTTTCGGGAGAATGATTTGTATGGGAGCTATGTTTAAAAATAGAAAGATTCCAATAAAATTTGATAAGCTGATTTTGATTGCAATAAAATTGATTAGAGATGTGCACGTTCATTTTTTGAACCACGCGCCCTCACTTTTACTCGTTTGTAAAAGTAAGTATTTATTAAATATATAAATTGATTTAACATTTTAATAGAAAATTTTTATTTTCTTTTAAATTTAAAACCCTGTATGCAATATTTTCGAACACTCCACAATAGAATTGCTCTTACTACAAACAAAGGCTGTTACCAAAAAAAAACTTCTGTCACGTAACCATCTTCAATTTAAATAAAAAATAACGGCACTAAGTCACATTTTGAAAATATTCTTTATACGATGAAAAACCAACGTCATCTGGGAATTTAGCGCCATCTTGTGTCGACAAAAAGAAACAGACACAACTGTTATACTAATTTTTTTTAATTTATCTTGTCAATTTTTCTAATTCAATAGTATATATATTTGGATTTTTTTCTTATTATGTTCCTAGTTTATTTTTTTTTAACTAATTCAATCTATGAAAGTTTGAGCAAAAATCACGAAAAAAGCATTTTTTTTAAATAAATTTTTTTTTAAGTTGTGGTAAAATTTTTTCAATTTTTTTTTTTTGTAGTTATTAGAAAACAGTCTAAATATTCGAAATCAGAAAAAAACCCATAGACCATATTTTTCTTTTTTTTTAATATTCCATCAAAGTTAAGAAATTTTTAGAGCTTAACTAAATAATAAGCATTTTTCAAACCATTAAAAAATATGTATAGGAGCATAAGTCCAGTAAAAATTTTTTATAGATGGTTTAGAATATAGTTAGCTGTTACAGAAAAAAATTTGAATCTCGTAATTCAAAAAATTAATTTTTAACAATTATTTTCTTGAAACAATAAAAAACCAAGGGCATTTGTGATTTCAGCGCCCTCTTATGCCGTAAAATGCAGACAAACACAAACAATTTTTTATACATATTTTGATTTTTGTTGTTTTTTATTGAATGGTATAAGTTTGAATTAATATTTCACAGTATTTGTAGTTAATTGTCTTTTAAACTCCTGAAAACTATCAAAATTTGATCAAAAATCATGAAAATAGCCATTTAAAAAAAGTTTTTTTTTTTCAAGTTGTGGTAAAATTTTTTCAATTTTTTTTTTTGTAGTTATTAGAAAACAGTCTAAATATTCGAAATCAGAAAAAAACCCATAGACCATATTTTTCTTTTTTTTTTAATATTCCATCAAAGTTAGAAAATTTTTAGAGCTTAAGTAAATAATAAGCATTTTTCAAACCAATAAAAAAACACTTATGAGAAAATAAATCAATAAAAATTTTTTACAGTTAGTTCTAAATATAGTAAGCTACTACAGAAAAAAATTTCAATCTCGTGCTTTAAAAAACAACAGTTTTACAACAGTTTTCCTAAAGCATGTAAAACTCAAGTAGTTGTTTGGCCATTTTTACTATAAATTCCCAAACTTTGGCGCCCTCTAGCGCCGCCAAAAAGAGTTAAATCTTAAAAATTCTTCAAAATTCATTTTAATTATTTTGTTATCTATCGATCTGTACATTTTTAAGCACAATATAAGACTTGTTTTTTTTTTGATTTATGTCTATGGGCCAAAGCACTGTGCGCCGCGTTTTCTCTTTTCTCTTTTATTTTCTTGTATGCTCTTTTATTAAGTATATGTGCACACACATTGCAGAGAATTTAACAACATTAACAGCAACATATGTAAAATTCGTACAACGAATATAAACACAAAATGTAATAGTATAAGTTGCCGAAGGCAGCTTTAAGGTATAAAACGGGTAAGTCAATCAATCATAATAATTTTTTCTTTCTAATTTCTCTTTTGGAGATAAAATCAACTTTATAAAACTTGAATCAAGCCAGTGATGTTAACTTTTATTTTTTCATTACCGTACGGCCCTCTAAAAATTACCGTTTTTGAGAAGAAATTACCGTACGCAAAGGTTTGTTAATTTAAACATTCACAGCAGTATTTAAAAACAATTTATTTATGAAAAATTTTAATGAAAATCTTTGTTTAAAACATATTTTAAACCAAAATTATTGTAGTTTTTTATCAATACGAAAGTAAAATCATCATATAACTAAAATGTTAACGTGTCTGCCAGACTGATTCATCATCGCACAGCCTAAACGACTGAAGCTAAAAAGTTTGAATTTGGACCGGAGTTGGTATCGTTCAACTAAGACAGAATTTTTTAAAATTCGAATATCGCAAGAGAATATTAACTCAAAAATTTTTTTATTACGTTTTGTAAAAAATTTACACGCAATATTCATATCTACCCACTGTAAAATACAGTGCTATTTTGTCATCTTCTTATGATGAAACTATTGGTTTAAAAGTTCTTTTTCATATGCCTTTAATACAAAATTAAAACATATAGTTTTGCTTCAACTGAAAAGTTTTAATATTTAAGCTTCGTACAGACGGTGGTCAGATCTTACAATGTTGTCATTAAAATTGCCTAAAAAGAATTGCAACTGTGTTAACATTGTAAGCTCATTTTCATTTGGCAGATGTGTAAAATTAATGCATCTAACAATGGCACCATTGTCAGAAAAAGGACTACATTGTAAGATCTGACCACCGTCTGTACGAAGCTTTACTATATTTAAATGCATCACATTACGGCTACTTTAAATGCTGTTGATTTTGAAACGGACAAAAAGTTTAAAATAAAATAAACAATATAACTATCACTGTTACCTAAGCATTTGCAGAAACATAACATTCTTTTTTTTGCGGTTAGGGGTCGATATGTAAGTATGTATATAAATATCAAAAACCCAAATCTTGATATTACCGTATTTTAAATGAAATTACCTTGCTACCGTTTGGGGCTCAAAATTACCGTAAAAAAGGGTAATTACCGTACGGTTAACATCACTGAATCAAGCGCATTTTGAGGTTGATTCAATCTTAGTTTTACTTAAATCCATCTCATTTTCGGATTATTTTAAGTACGAGTTCGGATTAAAACGATTTTATAATTCTTGAATTAAGCGCATTTTAAGGTTGATTCATTCTTAGTTTTACTTAAATCAATCTCATTTACGGATTACTTTAAGCAGAGTTGCCAATTTAGCGCCTTTGGCGCTAGATTTAGCGCTTTTTAACTGTCGAAAAGGCGCATATTTTTTCCTTAGCGCTTTTTTAAAAAAGAGCGCTAAATTAGCGCTTTTATTGATACCCAAAATTTTTGTACTTTTATTTGCAAACATTTAAATCAAGACACAAAAAACCAAAATTTGTTTCCGTTTTTTAAATACATATACTTTACTCTGAAATGCATACTATACAAGGAAAGAAGTTTATTTTCTAAAGTAATCCATTAACTTTTTTTGTTTGTGTTAAGTAAAACTTTCTTTAATAAAGAAACATTTTGTCATGCTCAAAAGTTCATGTTTTTGGTATATGATCAAAAACTGCATTCAGCATTTATTTAATATTAGTCTCATTTTCTTGATATTTTAATAGGATCGAATTTCTTGCATCAAGAAACAAATGCTACCGATTTCTTTAAACTTTTCAGAAAATGCTCAAGAAAACTTGGTTTGATTCAATTAATTTTTATTTAGATCGACATGTTAACATATCAATCAAAAAATGTTCTCATTTTTTTATTAAGTTTTCTTAAACTACACTTTTTTATGAAAAAATTTCAGGCTTACAATAAGAAATTTTTGGCTTGACGAGAATGGTGCAAAATTTTCTTGGTTCAAGATATATTTTCTGGTGATTTAGTAAATAATTTTTTAGGGTATATTTGAAATTATATTACTTTACTCTTCCTGAAATATCAGAAAAGCCTTTTTAAAAATGTTAATGTTTTATTAACACTGCACTGCAAAAAACAAAAAAGTCGGGGTAGAGAACTTGATTATGCGATTTTAATTGAATTTAGCGTGCTGATTTTACTGATCTTCATGATTTCTCGCCTTATTGTATTCATAATATACCTAGATTTCTGATAATTGATAAAAAAAGTGTACATACTAATTTGCATGAAAAAATGGTCGCCATATGGTCAAAAATAATCATTGTAAAAGATCAAAATCGCACAAATCTTATTTTATATATTTTTATTTCAAACGATATTTTTTGACGGCCAGTGTAATTAATTAAACTTGTTTCTTAAACATTTCATTAAGTTTTTTATTTAAATTTTATTTAGCGCTTTTTAGCGCTTTTTGATTGGGGCCACGCCGCTTTTTAATTAGAAATAGTTCACAACCCTGACTTTAAGTACGAAACAGGGATTGAATATGGATAATTTAAGTATTTTGGGATTGAAAATCCGTACTTGAATCAATCTTTCTGTACTTGATTTAAGAAAATCCGTACTCACCGTACTATCAATACCGCTTCAGATTGATTTGAGTACGTTTGGATTGATTTTTCTTTTGAGTGTTGGTGTATATGAAAATGAACATCATTGCGAAGACCAAAACTCGTCGTTCATAACGAACTCTGCGATAGGTTTATTAATATTTCTTACACAGACGAACGACGAATAAATTTTGACAGGGTGACCGCTTTTCATAAGATTTTCTTAAGAGTTTTAGTAAACAATGTTAATTTCTCTTTGCAAATTCTTTTTATTATACCCACACCACAATAGTAAAGAGGGTATTATGCATTTGTGCTGATGTGTGTAACGCCTTAAAATATTGGGCCTAGATCCACCTTAAAGTATACCGATCTACTCAGAATAACTTTCTGATTCGAATTAACGATGTCCGTCCGGCTGGCTGGCAGGCTGGCTGGTTGGCTGTCCATGTAACCTTGTGCGCAAAGTAAAGGTCGCAATTTTGGAGATAATTTGATAAAATTTGGGACATAGGTTCTTATTGACACAAGGACCAAGCCTATTGAAAATGGGCCAAATCGTAGGACCCCAAGGGAAGATAGGGGGAAATTTCTTCCTCTCAGAAACTATCAAACCGATTTTAATGAAATTTGAAACATAGATAGAACCATATCTTTATAGACCCAAAAGGATGAATTTTTTATAAAATAGGACCACGTGGGGAGATAGGGGCAATTTTTGCTTCTCAAAGCGATTTTAATGAAATTTAAAACAAAGATAGATCCATATCTATATGGACACATAAGCTATACAGTTTTTAAAAAATAGGACCACAAGGGGAGGTAGGGGGCAATTTCTCACAAACTTTCAAACCCATTTTAATGAAGGTTATAAACATAGATAAATCTATATTTGTATGGACATATTAGCATGATGGGTTTCTTTAATACTGTGGTGTAGGGTATCATATGGTCGGGCTTGACCTACTATACTTTCTTACTTGTTTTATATGTATTTATATCATTAAAGTAAATTTACGAATTAAATTATTTTAAACTATGGTTTTGTTAATATGTATTTATTTTTTTCTTATTATTTTTTCGAAATATGGTCATACGACGATTCGATGAATGTAAACAACCAAATAGTACAAATTAATAAACAACGCTCTGATTGTGTCTCATTTGACGAATTTACGCAACGAATTATTGCCGACGAACTCGTCGCGCTATGCGAAGTTCGTCGTTAATCCCAGTTGTGCTTATACCATAATGCAAGAATAAAAATGCTTGACTCCAATTTGGCCTCACGAGCCAGAACTTTAAGTGGTAAAATCAGCAAAAAACTCTAATTTTTTACCAAAAAATCTGCCAAATGTGTGTCAGGATTTTAAAAATCTTCAAAACACGTTTATTAAATTTTTTTATGTACATAGTTTATTTGAAAAAGGATTTACAAATTTATTTCACAATATACGGCCATGTTCTGGAATTTGAAATCGATGGAGATTTTAAATAATTTTTTTTTAAATGCATCTTTGCTGATTTTAAAAATAGTTCTGGGAAATATAAGTGGTCCTCGAAGCACAGAACAGTTTTCAAAATTTGTTCGATTTTAATTTCAATAGAAAGCTATTTTCAGAATATGGCTAAAAATATCTATCCAAATTTAATTAATCTTTGTAATTTTAAACAACAAGTTGAAAGTTAATTGTTTAACATGTAATTTAAACTATCAAACGTCTTATTGAGAATTTACAAGAGATACATATACATATGTACAAACATAGGCATATGTTTTGTGTAAGACAAGATGACACAAGTCCGGCGTATTAATGTGTCAAGACCATGCGGATTTATAATTTTTAAGTAACATTTTGTGAATAAAAATACTACTAATGAATAAATTTCCAAGCAGTTCGACATCATAGTTGAACTTTTTATTTTATTCTTTATGCATTTCTTTAAAACTTTTATTTATATATTTTTTACCAATGCAATCATTGTTAATAATTTCTGTACTATCTGTGCAAAAATCTCCGTTAGTACCGAAAATTTCAACCCTTGAAAAACACAAATTTTTCTGTTTTTTCCATTAATGGTTGATATTTTCAGGTTTTTAATGCAAGAAGTACAAACAGAAGTGACGACATAAAAAAAGTTTCCACCGAACTAAAAAATCTGCCTAATGGCAATTTTGGGGTACAAAATCTGCAAAATGCAGATAAATCTGAACTTCTGGCATCACTGCTCACGAGTGGAGATATACTTTTCAGGTGTTTTTTATTTAGCTTAATTTGATACATACATACATATGTCGTTTGCGGGTTTACCGGTCAACTAAATATACATGTGCGATGCTTTTGTTTCCCTGCATCGGATGTGATCTTAACCCTGCAGTTTGGTAAAAAAATTACGAGTCTTAGGTATAGGACCATTTTAGTCTATACTATTTATAAAACAATAAATGCTTTAGTTAATTTTTTTAGAATTTTTATTAATAACCTGCAAAAAGTTAAGCTACATTTTTTTTGCTCACAAAATTATCAATTGTTTAGGACCAACGCCCACATTTGGATTCATAGCTCTTATCCTACTGAACCGATTTTCCTGGATTTCAATCAAAAAGTGCTTAAAAACTAGTAAAAAATTTTACACCAAGACCATATTTACATTATGCAATTAACGCCGCCACTTTCGCATGCAACTTTTTGTGTGTAAGCAAGAGGTGTAGGGAAGACAACGGGGTTGAAAAAGTTGACAAAATGCTTGAAAGAAATGTAAATGTGAAAAGAGTTTCGTAGTAACTACTTCTAAAGAAAATATAAAAAAACTCGGCGTTAATTGCATAGTCTAAATGCGGTACAATATTGTTCTTTTTTTTGAGGCGTTATCAGTTTTGGGGATTTCCCTAAAAATTGGTACTTTTTTATATCAACATTTTTTGGGAAAAAGCACTTTTTCGCTGGGGATATACATATAGGGAGAATTTTTTTTAAAAAAGGAAGTCATGGAAAAGAATTCGTCATATTTATATTTGGATGCAATGGATTTGGAAGATGAAGTTGAAAAATAAGTTAAATACCTGCTTGCATCGAAATCCTTTAAAATTAAGCAGACAGGCGATTTGAAATGTTTTCCATCCAATAAACTGTATTTCAAAACATTTTAGTAATTTTCTCAAGGCTATTTTGCAGCTCAATAGAACAGACAAAATGTTGATAATTTTTAAGATTACTACAGCCTTTATTAAATACCAATAATCCAAAAAAACTTATGTGTATGAAGAAAACAGGAGGATATGCCATTTGCGCAATGGCAGCACTGAATTTATTAAGATATGGTTGCAATGCGCAAATTGGGGATAAGGTATGAAAGAAAACTGTGAACTATGTTTTTTTTTAAAGTCGGTCGAATGTGAGCGTGTTTTAGACAGACAGACGGACGGACAGACACACGGCTTAAGCTACTAAGAATTACTCAAGTACCCAAAATGAATATACGTAAATATTTAGTCTTAGATGAATATTGAAAAAAGTTTTACACGGAATGACAAACTTACTATACCCACCCTTACAAACCACTAGTGGTAGGTGGTATAATTTCTACAGTTAAACTTTGATACAACTAATCTGAAAATGATTCGTTATAGCTATTGTTTCCTTGTACATATCATCAGTGAATCCCAAACATATTCGTTGAAACTGTAGTTTTTTAACCGACATCCGCTATAAATATCGATCCTCTAAAACAATCAAACTTGGCAGATTTGATAAATTATATTTTGCTATAACTTAACGGTTAAGTTTCAGATACAATTCTGATTTTTTTTTGCATATGTATAAAGGAGCTATGAAGGAACACTTTTGCTTAAGTAACCTAAAATTTTGGATTTTTTGAGACATGACTATATTGCAATAAAGGAGCCATATACACTTGTTTTGGTAACGGCACTTTTCAGTTTAGCTAAAATTTTTATTTTGCTTTACTGCGACTTCATAAGGAGACATAACAATTTTGCTTAAATATTAAATTTTGTTTAACCCTTCTGCATCCCTTGGATATGTGCCCTTCCTATGATCCTTTGGGTCAATATGACCCAACAATAAAATGTTAACAGCATTTCATATTTAAGTGAAATAAAACCAAAAGCGATTATATTGATTATTTGACCGAAAAAATTATTTATCGATGATTCTGAATGAAGATGAACTCAATTCAATAGAAAACAAATTTTAAAGTGGAATTAAACTTGCAATATCGCATGTTGGGTCATATTGACCCAAAGGATATTAAATGTGTGTAAATCGTGTTTTTTGGAGGGGGAAGGAAAAACTAAAATTTTATTATTTTCATTTAAATTTATAATTTTTGTCCCTGTAATGGATAAATTGAAGTTTCACGTCCATATCTTATATTAAAAGGGACAAATTTTGCGTTTGAAAACCAAAATTGGGTCAAATTGACCCAAGGAGTGCAGAAGGGTTAATGCTTACTTCATTATAATGAGGCATTTGAATAAACACTTAAGCTTAATGGCTCAAAAATTAATCTTTATAGCTATGGAGCTTTTTTGTATGAAAACTTTGCAATAAAGAGTTTTTGTCAGCAGACTTAGCAAAATATTCGTTGCATTGCGTTGTTCGTTATAACCAAGTTCGTTATGTCAAAGTTTAAATGTAGACCCTACAAGAAATGAATGAGCGAGTAGTCACATTTTTTATTTTGGTGTTAAGAAAATGATAGAAGTAAATGACCGAAATAAAGTTTTCGGGCACATTCGGTCATTTCTTTCTATCATTTTCCTAACACCAAAATGCAAAATGTGACTACTCGCCCATTCATTTCTTGTAGGGGATAAATTTTGATTACAGACAATTTGGATTGAGCGTGTAAATTTGTATCAGTTCCACATATACATTGGTTTGCTCATTTTATTTAGATGGCCACCAGTGTTGTAAAGAAATCCAATATAAAACCCAATAAAACAAAGTTGTTCAAAAGAATTAAACGAAAAATTTGCCTTACCGGTTATAACCATAGGAACATATTTGAACCATAGAACGTAGTAGCCAACGACGTAGATATGCTTTTAAATTATGCGACCGTATTATCATAGAAAGCGAATGAAAAATGAATTTATTTTCGTGTTTTCAAAATGAATACATATGAGGGGCTAAAAGCACAAGGGGTTTAAGTGCCTTTTTCTAAAATTAAGTTTACATATGGAATTATAGGTATAGTTCGGAGAATTTGTACAGAGCACAAGAGGGGAATGTAGGATTCTCATCCGGACGCTAGATATGGTGAACAATTCAAGCACTTGACATTAAAATACCTGCTTCGCTTGGAGCACAAGCGAAACAACCGCGTTTGTCTCATTATTTAATGGCGATTTCTTTTCTGAAAAAAATGTTGCATTAATGTTACATGTTCTACATTTTTGTGTTCGTTTGTACAAAAAATACAACTTTGGGAAAAATTTTCAAGTTCTTTTGTGAATATGTTGATGAAAAACATGCAAAACATGTTGCATGTTTTACCCTTACTTTAACTTAAGGTGTTCATACTGCCCTGTTCTAAAACTTTGGTGCTTACTACTTTGTTTGTACAACAAATGTTTTATTTTGTTCGTCATAATTCATACCGCTCATAATTTTGTTAAAAATTGATTTTATAACAAAATATAAAAATATTTACAAATTAAAATCAAAAAAAGTCTATTTATATTATAATCGTTTTAATTTTTATAAGCCATTAGTGATGTTAATATTTGTTTCCAACCCGTAATAGCATGCAGAAACTGCTTAAATAGCTTTAAAAATCGCTTATTATGTACATTAATGATGAAAGTGTAATAGTTGTAAATAAAAGCACTAATTGTGTTCTATTGAAATTGCACAACATGTAACACTTCGAGTGATTTTAGGTAACATTAGAAAATGTTACATGTATGTACTGTAACATATTTTTCTCAGAAAAGAAATCGCCATAAAATAAGTCACTTGAACCCCTTCTGCTTTAAGCCCCTCATATTTAAAAAGAAAATAAAAGAAAAAAAGTGGGATAAAAATGGAACATTCCAAGAATACTTTTAATAGAAAACAAAATATGAACGGTTTTCGACGAAATTAAGGGTTCTTGAAGCGTTTTTGTTGAAATGTAAGGTGAACCGTCATACGACGTACGGCACAATTCTGTTCCTAGCTTAAAACATAACTTTGCTTAAGCTTTAAAAAAAAATTAAGTAATTTCCAAAACTATTTTTTCCATTCAATTTCTAAAAGTGTCTGCCTGTTGAAGGCAGCAAAAGTACACACCAGCGGCGTATCCGGTACCGATATATTTCTTTTTTGTTTGAATTTATTACTAATTTACAGGCACAGTTGGTCAGTGTGTTTTTGAGTTTTTGTTGTTTTCTTTCTAACAAAATTCAAAAATATTTTATTTTGTTTTTACAAAAATTATAAAAGCGGAAATCAATTCATTGCTTATTATTTTTACAAACAAAAAAGAGGGGTATTATTATGATTTTTACTATAAAAAAAACATGGTTCCTTAAACAATCGACTATTATGGGATTCAAAGATAATTCAATGTTTTTTTTTTTTTTTTTTTAGTTAAACGAAATCTAATCATTATTATTATTGTTGCTATTGATGCAAGTTTCGATTAGTGTTTGGACTTTAAGGAAATACTTGAAAAATTGAAAATTATGTAAAATTACAAGAAATTAAAAAAAGATTTAAACAACATTAAAATTAAATAAAATTTTTATTTAACAACAATTGGTTTCGAAAGATACGAAATTGTTTTTGTAGAAATTTTTCAAATATTGTTTATTTTATTTTTTCAAGATTTTTAGGGTTTGTTTAAGTTGAATGAACTTTTCTTTTTTTTTTTTTTTAACAATATTTATGATTTTTTGTTAAGACTTGTTTAGTAATAAATAATTAATGGTTTAGAGGTTTTTTCCTCATTGTGTGCTTTTGTTTAAATTTTTAAAAATAACATAAATTATTAGGTTTAATGTTTGTTTTTTTTTAATACCAAAATGTAGACTTGCAAAAGTTGTGGTGAATCGTAATAAAAGGGGTTATTGTAAAAAAAAATATTTTGGAAAAAAGTAAACTTAAGAAACTAACCCAGTAATTGTTGCACAAAAACTAATGGCCGCTTTAATTACACTAACTGTTAAAGCAAGCATATTATGATTGCATCAGTCCCTCCTCTCATGTCATTCACAATCATATTCGGGTTGCATACAATCATATACTTTTACTGAACCGCTTGTACTGGGTGTTAATTTCAAACTTCATACTTTTCAATATGGTCAACTCCAAAAAAAGTATTTGATCGAAAAATTTTAAATTTGTTATGGTTAGTCTAACCATTTTATTGTCACCGGCAACAATATTATGGTTAACTTAGTCCTCCATAAAAAAGGCACAACCATATTATGGTTGCCTCCGAACATGTTATGGATAATAATAACCAAAATATGTTAAACACCTATAATATACTTGTTGTTTTCCAAACAAAGCATGTTGCCCTTGCAAAAGGGAAAATTCCTATTGTCAATTTTAAACCAAACAATTATTAGTTAAACAAATTTTTGTGATATTTAAACAGAGGCAAACATAATTTGGTTGTGGCCTTTTGATGGACGACTAATTTAACCATAATATGCTTGGCGGTAACAACAATATTGTTAAATTTAACAATTAGTCTGAGTTCATACGGCTCATGTCTTATTGACAAGATTCTTCCTTTTTCTTCTTTGAACATGAATAGGCGTTCAAATGATTCATGTCATGTTGACGACATGTGCTTTTTTGATATTGAAAACAATAACAAAATTAAACAACGAATGAAGAAGCAAAACGTAAAGACAGTACATGCATCTGTGTATTCGTTTCTTTTCCCCTCGTCCCTCTCGCCTATAAAGTAGCAATCATGTCAATAAGACAATAGCCGTATGAACACAGACTTACATATATGTTTTAAAGTTTGCGTTTACAATAGTTTTCTCTGCGTGTAAAAGGCATTTTACACTGATGAAATTGTGAAACGGAATGGTAACCAAAAAATGTATTTTTCTATAAAAGAGCTAAAATTTAAAACAAAAACACAAAAATATATTTGAAGTTCAATTTGTTTAAAAATATAAAAAAATACTTAACAAAAATACATTGCAATAAAAGAGAAAACTGGACAAATGGTAACGCTGCTTTCAAAACAATCTTCTTTTTGTCAGTGATGCCACAATAATAATAGAATTTTTGCCACTTTTCTGGTGATGACACTAAAATAATCGAAAGATGTAGAATGGAATAAAATGGCATAGGCACATCTCTTAAAGATGTTGAAAGAAGTTGTTATTTAAGCTCAAATTAGACGTGACTTAAACATAATGCCACAGCCGTAACGGCGAATTAAGAAACCAAAATTTAATTGGTTTGTATGGTATGTTTATGTCCTTTTGGTAATACAGAGGTGATGGTAATAAAGTTTTGTTATGGTTATGTCACGTCTAATTGGACCTTTAACCCTATGTATTTCTTATGGAAAGATGTGAACATCTTCACAAATTGTTGGTAGATGTTAGATGTTGATCAGTGTAAAAAGGCCTTAAGGAATACTTTAAACGATGCATTAACCAACAGGCCAACATGGCTAAATCGATTGAGAATTACTCAAGCCCCCAGAATATTTGACCTCAAAATTCGTCAGTTTAATTTTTTTTTCACAAATTTCAATTATTTATTACGAAATTAAAATATAATTTTATATATACCAAAAAAAGGGGTACATAATACACATGTCGTATGACGTTGTCTTAATTATCTGGTTGGGTGATTTCTGTTTTGATTTCTAAAGTTTTTTTTGTTTTTCTTTTTCTTCTTTCATTACTAATAATTACTGACTGGCACTTAATGTTATTGTAAATATGTACAACAATAATTATAATTTTTTTTTTTCTTAAAAGAAGAAAAATAAACTTCCGTTGTTGTCGCAGTCATGGGATTAAGTCTCATTCAAACATGTTCAATGCCTGCTTAAATAATGACTGTTTGGATTTATTTCATTAAGTTTTTTTTTGTGTCTGAATTCTGTTTGATTCGGTTTTCATTACAACAATTACGCGATCAAATGTCTAAATGAGCATTGAAGCGTTAAAAAATGGGCGTAAACTGTTGTCATATTAAATAATGAATGGCTTTGATTATGTGTTGTTTTTACTATATTCCTCATCTGATATCAAAAACTGTGAAGTGGTCATTATTAACATGTTGTGATGGAATTGTAAATAGAACGAACCAAAAAATTATTGTGTATATTGTGAAGTTTTTAAAAAGGTGCTTTTGAAAAGGGTTCTTTTGGAAGAAGTATATTTTTGATGTATCAAATGAATTTTATTTTAATTTAGCTTTTCAGAGTTGCTTTTCAAAAAAAATTATTATTAAAAAAGAACTTTTCGAAAAGTACTTTTTTAAAAACTACTTATAAAGTACATTTTTTTAAAAGTACTTCTTTTAAAAGCACGTTTTATGTACATTTTGAGGAAGTACTTTTTTACTTTTATTAGAAAAAATAACATTTCTCTGTTTGTTATCTTCGACCACAAAAATAATACTGTTACGTTACTGCCTTTCAATAACGTTTTGGTTTATGTCCGTTTCGAGTTTATTATAAAGGACATAATACATAATTGATAATACTTTAAACACTGTTTACAAATTACACAAGTTTTTTTAGTACTTAGTCACTTAAACAATTGTAATTTATTATTAATGCAACCTCTACTAATGATCTTTTGATGCTAGCCGCCGCAAGTACTTATACTGTAATTCGGCGTCTAGAACATTCGAAATGTTTTTCGAAGGTTCGAGGCTTTACTATACACCACAGAATTTCACCACTTATACTGAAGCTTTTTTAAAGGTAATTTCGAGGGCTTTCTGCACATTGGGATTGAAGTGTACTAAATTATAACAATTTTTAATAGCAATGCAAACTTATAAAATTACTTAAGGCTCAGTTAGGCGAACGTTGCTGTACCGTTTCTGTACTGTATCCATTAGCTGTTCGCTTTTTGTTATATGAAAACCAATACATAACCTTACTGAAATGCAATGTACCGTAGTTAGGTTAAGAAGGGTTGTGTACCGTAGTTACAACGTACCAATCTGTATAAAATAGAATTTCATGCCGTTGTTATGTGACATTTGTAAGACAGTGATGGGCGGCTTGTATGTTACATTGAATGCGGGTAATTGAAAATAGTTGCGAACGCTATTAAGTATACACAAACACTAAAAAATAGACATCGTTTCTTGGTGTGTGAGCCATGGGCCCGGGTAATAAAGTCATAGGAAATAAAGCCATATGGCCTTACTTCTCAATGAATTGAGAAATAAAGGAGAAAATTCTTGCGCCGCCCAAAGGCCGGCTATGCAGAGCAGCTTTAGTTAGCGAAGCCGGTCTTTGTTATACCATAGAGCAGAAAATCCTTGCGCCCAAAAGTGTTTTCGTTATATTTTTAATATATACACGAGGGCGGGTAGATTTTTTTTTTTTTTAAATCGTATAGCAAAAACGTAATCTTCATAAAATTCTAAGAAAATTTTCCGAAGAAAACATGGGTCTAAGACAAAATCCTAATCCGCGCCTCTCGACTTGAATATTTGGCTGCCCGCCTTGGAAAAAAAAATTTTAAGTCGAGAGGCGCGGACTAGGATTTTTTTTGTTTTAGACCCATGGTTTCTTCGGAGAATTTTCTTAGAATTTTATGTAGATTACGTTTTTGCTATACGATTTTTAATTTTTTTTTCATCCATACAAATCGACCCGCCCTAATATACACCCAGAGAAAAAACAACAAAACAATTTTTAAATAAATTAGAATTATATTAAAAGAAAAAAATTTAAATGGGAAATAAGGCCATGTATGGCTTTATTTCACTCCTTACATGGAAATAAAGCTATATGGCCTTATTTCTCAATGGAGTGAGAGGCACCGTGAGGCATACGCTAAGTAATGGTCTGTTTGTTTTTGATCACTGCTTTTAACATAAAATTTTTAATGAAAGTACTTTTTTTAAATACACTTTTTTAAGAAGAAAATACTTTTTTAAAAAAATCCATATTGTAAACAACTTTTTAAGTACCTTTTTTAAAAAGTGCTTTCTTAAAAAGCAGGTTTTTTTTTTGAGAAAGTACTTTTTTTGCTACTTTTTTAAAAAAGTACTTTTTTTAGTAGATGCTGTTTTAAAAAATGTACTATTTTGAAAAAGGCATAAATACTTTCATAAACTTTTTTTTCAAAAAAAAAAAAAAAAAAAAAAAAACGCAGTCAATTAATCCAATTTAACCCCACACGGCCGCCAATCGAAGGGTTTTCCAACACAAATCTCTATAAACTTCTTAAAAATTGTTTTATTAAATTTACAAATTAATCAAAGTTGTTCTTGTTCGCGACCTTTCGAATTTTAAATAAGTAACATTAGCCAAGCTCCAGGTCAGTTTTTTTTGTAAATAAAAATTCCTTTTTCAGGGATTTATTTTCAGTGAATTGATTTTATAAACCCAAAAACTTAAAAATATGTATGTTGTTTACACAGCGACATCTAGACTTGCACTCTGTCGATGTGTAAACAACATACATATTTTTAAGTTTTTGTGTTTATAAAAAAAAAAATTTACTGAAAAGAAATCCCTGATGATGATCTTCAAAGAAGATCGAAATATTGGAAACAAATAAAAAAGGAATTTTTATTAACAAAAAAAACACTGGCCTCGAGCTTGACTAATTTTATTTATTTAAATTTACAAATTTTAATCCAGAAATGTTATAATTTTACAATAAGTTTAAAAAAAAAGTTCCAAATAAAAGTTCTCCTAACATGTAATGTGGTAATAGATTTAGCCTGTAGCCGTGATATATCTAAGTAGGTACCACAATTCGACAGTTTGTATTCAGTCAGGGATCTATTTCTATATATTTTTTCTAAAATGTTTTTGATAAAGCTACCAAAACCACACTGTACCATTTTCCCTACTTTTGGCAACACTGTTTTTATACATATTATATTTTTTTTTTAAATTTTATTTTTCTAACCGATACTTCATCTCTTAGCATATGAATTTCTTAAAAGTACTTTTTCAATAATTTATTTAATGCTTTTTAACCATTTAATTATTTAATACGCTTGGATCCAAAATTTGATGATAATTATGATAATGATAACGATGATGATGATGATGACTTTAATAATAATTTATGCACTGTTTTTTAAAAACATGCCAAATTAATGTGGCAAACAAACTTATGAAAGCCATATTAGGAAATGGTAGACTTTAAGAAACCTTAATTTTATACTGAAAATTCGAATAATATTGTAGGTTTTCATATTGTAGCTTTCGAGTTAAAACACTTTTCCTGCAAACGGCTTAAAACTTTAGTTAAATAAAAAATAATTTAGCTTTAGATTATTGGTACGATTCATTATAAAATGATAATTTAAAGTGAAAAATGGGATGTGAAGTAAAGGAAAAATTAATATAACAAACGACAATTTTTTTTATTCAATTACTCAAAGTTCAAAAAGTTTGAGGTCATTTTGACTCACGTGCATTTAAGTGTTTATCTCCATTTTTGCACTGTTTTTTCTTTGTTTTTTTCTTCATATTAATTATTGTATATTTTTTCAGTTTCATAAAAATCAGCACAAAAATATAGAATATTTCGGTATCTCTCCTTTTGACCTTCATTATTTTAGGGTTAATGTTTTCCGATTTTAGTAAAACCTTCAGTGTATATTTATAACAGTGTATAACTGAACTATAATATTCTAAATAAGTTTTACTTAAAACTCATTACAGTAAGAAAATTGGGCTCGGCTCATTCGCCAAAATATGGTCAAAAAATGGGGTTTTCCCGAAAATCGCAAAATTGAAATCGCAGGCACGGAAAAACTATGGGAGGTATTGACATAATTGTTTCGTATTTTTTATTTCCTAAGTTATCCTCAATAAATCCCAATATGATGATCAAAAAATTCTGAAATTTGTTTAACAAAATTTATGAAAATTTTAAAATGGTGTTTTGAAACTGTCGTTAAAAAACAATTTTTTCTGGTCATACCTGCGAAAACGTTAACGGTATGCTAAGAAGACAAAAATTCATATACAAGTAAATTAGCTCTTATTCAAATATTTCTTGAAAATAATATGTTAAGTTTGATTTTTTTTACATTTAATTGCAAAAGTAAAAAAAATTGTCAAATTGATAAAGTTTCGTACTTGAAAGTAAACATAAAACTACTGAAATCGACACTCATAATGTGATGTCTATACTAGAAAATTTTTTGTCAAAACAAACGTCGAACTCTATTAAAGTTTGAAGCTTATCAATAATTAGTATTGTGGTTATTTAGTTGAACTGTTTATGGTTTTTAATTAAAATTTTTAGGTTTATTATGATAAAAAATTGTATCGTCGTATTCATTATTTATTCGTTTTCGGTTTCAGTAATTTAAGTGTTACTTTGACAAAGTTTTTGTTTATTTGACAATTTTTTTTTAGTTTTGCAAATTTTGTTTTAAAACTATTTTCATTAAATTTTATTTATCAACTCAACTTACTACACAGAAAAAAAATTACGTCAAATCAATTGTCATATTGAATACCATATTCGTCAATACAATTAATTTTTTAATTGAAAAGGCACCAACAACCGAATTTGTAAATATAAAAAATAATTTTGTTAATTCAAATTGTTGATATTTAACAAATATTTTCAACAACGAAGTTATTATATTGAATAAAATATTTGTTAACAATTATAAACAAATTTTAATTACGAGTTTCTCATGTTAACAAAATATTTTGTCAATAATTAGTTTTTTGCCTTTTGCAAGAATTAAACGCATTTAAAATATTTGTTTAATTCATTTTAATTGAAATATGTTGAAAACTGCATCACAATCACTATGAATATTTATTTCAGCATGCAAACTTAAATACTGGATGCACAATAATGTTTTAACATCTGCGTAAAGGCGAATATTTACATCATAGACCAGAATTAAAAGCTAAAATAAACGAAAGACCCATTAAATTAGTTTTACTTTTCAAACAACAACTGAACTTACCATAAAGATTTCTTAAGTTTCTCAGTAATCTGCCTGTAGTTGGGACTTTTAGTGATTTAAACCAAAATATTAAAAAAAATTTTTTTGACATAAAATAATTTTTTATGTATTTATTTTTTAACTGAAACAAATTGTCAATACGACAATTTACAAATATGTTAATTAAGAAAATTGTTAACTACATTTGAAAAATGTTAAAAAATTTTCTGTAATTACTTAATAACTATTGCTATTTTTTCTGTGTAGAATGCATTCTTAACTTAATGTCTTCAGTTAATTTGAATATAGTTTGATGATATAAAGCGAACGCAGAAAAAAGGACTGCATTTAAAGAAAATATTTTCAAAAACATATACAACTGTATTTTTTTTAATAGATGAAAAACTTTAGTTTTGGGTTTGGATAGGGTTTATTTGATGTCCAAATTTGTTTTTTCATTAAGTAGAAAAAATTGCATCTGCAAAGTGGCCTCTGCCAGAATTTACGACTATAAAGGGCCGACTTATAGCATTTTTATTACTCTTGCCAGAACATCCGGCAATAGGATCCCACATTCCTGACAAATATTTTCTTTTTTAGGATGTGAAGACTTCGGGGCTGGTCGTCAAAGACTTGTGACTTCAAGAAACCGAACAAAAAAGTCTAGAATTTTTCATTTGGCGATCTTGCCGGTCAGTGTAAATCGGAAAGAGTAAAGATTAGGCGACCGAAAAATGCAGCCCACTGAATTTTGGTTGTGGCTCCATCCTATTGAAACCACATGTTCTCGAGTCCCAATTCGTTCAGTTGAGGTAGGATACAGTCATTGAGCATCTTTACGAAGCGTTTCTATGTACCGAAGTCGTTTGGCTCGCGGCGTTATCGACAAAAACCTGATGACGGCCTTAGGCCGAGGCCACGCAATGAGCGGCTAAGCGGCTGACCGGTGAGTGGCAAAAAATTTAAACATATGAAATACTATGAAGTGGCCACGCAATGGGTGGCATGTGAGCGAAATTTCTGAGCGGCTAAGCGGCATCGCTCAGGAATAAAACTTGTTCTAATTTTTAGTTGTTTTCTGAGCGGCAAAAAATAAACATGGCAAAAGTGAATGCGGAGCCTATAATTTCATCTGTACAGAGCCGACCGCTAGTAGACTTCAGGTTAAATTATAGAATTTCGAATTCTGCTATTTGCTCCACTGTATTCTAAACTTGAGATTAAATTGTAGAATTTCGAATCCGAGCAGAATGTTCTGGAATCTACTGGAAGGTTCTTGAATCTACTACTATAAATGAACCAGTGTTCGAAAATAAACAGTACATTATTTAGCGTTCGGCTCACACACCGAAGAACGATATCTATTTTTTTAGTGTTTGTGTAAACATACACAAACCTTAATACCGTTCGTAACTATTTTCAAGAATGAACCGAACATTATATAATGTTCGGTTCTTCATTAAAAAACAGAACAATTGTAGTGATACTGTAGAAAAACATTATATTTTAATGTTCTATAATGTTTTTTTCGTGTGTGTATTTTGTTTTTGTAAAAAATTTTTGGTTTTTTTTTATCAGCAAAAAGCGACGAACATTAACGAGCCGAACCGAACACATTGAAGTTCGTGGATTTTCAAAAAAAACCGAACGCAACTAAATGTTCTCATCATTTGTTGAGTATGATGAAAACAGCATTATTTTTGTGTTCGAAAGATGACAAACAGGGAAACGTTATTTTTTTTAATGAATTTCTACACAAACACTATTAGCGTTTGTGTTTTCCACAAATCTACCGAACCGAACATTAAAGAACGATATTTAGTGTTTATTTTCGAACACTGAAATGAACTATAAATACATGCTGACTCGTAATTAGTTTGGTTTATTTTGGGACAATAAATGGTTCAGTTCGTAACTTACAATTTTGGATAAATTTTGCGAACATTATAATTATTTTCAATAAAGTTTGTTAAGTTGAATAAGTGTGTGTTATTTGGATTTGCAATTTAAAGAAGTCAAACTCGTTTTTTGAAGGAAAAACATAACAATATTCATTTAATAATGTCATTAAACATAACATCTTTAGAAACAACTATAATTTGGTTGTGGCTTCTTGATGGAGTACTGTTTTTTCTCTGCGTGCAGAGAATCTATTGAAATTTTCTTGTTGCTTAATTTCAATGTAGCGACAAACCTAATATTTCCTTAAAATTCATTATGTAGGGTATCTAAAATTAAACAAACTAAATCTTACTTTATAATCAATCATCAGCCAATGTGGTGTGGCAGAAAGCAGTGGTAACAAATGCATTCAGAAATTAACGAAAGAAAAAAAAAACAGCGAAACACTAAAAATGTTGGAGAAAGTTTTTGAACAAAATTTTGTTGTATGTACGTTTAACGCAAAAATCGCTTTAAATGTAAAACAACAACAATAACAACGCAGATAACATTTACCTAATGTGGAATATTTTTACATTTTTTTCCATATTTTCATTATTATTACATTTTGTATTTGTATTTTTTTTTTTGTGCTTTATAAACAAATTTATGATTATTGCATTAAACAGTGAAAATATTTTAAAACAGGGAGAGTGAAAAAAATTCAAAACATTTTTGATAAGGAAAAAAAATATTTAAAACAAAAATATTAGAAGAATTCCGTTTGCTATAAAAATTTTTTTCTTTAAAAATTGAACCAAAAACGTTCATTTCGTTTTTAAAAACACTTTGATTTGATTGAAAATAAAAAACTCCAAATTTGCATTTTTTTTTATTAGATTAAATTGCCAATAAATTTTCAAGCTTTAAAATCACGGTCTTGCCAAAAACTTATCTGGATATTCACTTTTTGTGTTGAGGTATTTTATAATAAAGAAAAAAAATTTTAATTAAAGTCACGTTTTCTGTTTGAAAAGAAATAAATTTAAATCGTTTGCAGATTGACACTTTTTGTCGATATTTCTTGCTTATTTTTAAAAACTTGATTCTTTTGCTTTAAAATTTTGTTCTTTTTCTTTGATAGAAACTATTAAAATAAAATTTAAATTGGGAGGAAAGATTTGTGAGAGATATTGGCATGTAAAATTGTTAAGTTTTTTTTTGATTTTTTTTTTTTGCTAAGAGGTTTATTAACATGATACTAAAAAATAATAGAAAAAATTTTGAAGCTCTTAAGTATCTAGGCAATTCCAAGCTATTAAAGCAACATCCAAACTATTTAGGCAGTTAAGGGTAGCGTAGTTCTGCAAGGTGTCTAAGATGATATGAACGTAAGTAAATATTTTTCGATAATGAAATTACCACGTTATATTGCAATATTACTGTCAAAGCAATGAACCCCCGGATATTTATAGGGATCCACCTGGAGGTCCACCCCATGCGTTTTCGCCTTCATGCATTGCATGATTTGTATACCTTCCATGGGTTTTATGTTTCAAGTTACATGCAACGCTTTTTATGCGGCATCACCACAAGTAAAAATAACATTTCATTTGTCAAAACCAACTGACTTGCTTGAACGCTGCTTGTGACGCTTACAAAACTAGAAAGTAAACCTACTTTTCGCATTCAACGCCTCAGTGCATCCTACGCATTTATGCAAGTAACTTTTTACATATGAGGTGCTTAAAGCACAAGGGGTTCAAGTGACTTATTTTAAATAATGAGACAAAAGCGGTTGTTTCGCTTGTGCTCCAAGCGAAGCAGATATTTTAATGTCTAGTGTATCAATTGTTCACTATATCTAGCGTCCGGATGAGAATCCTACATTCACCTCTTGTGCTCTGAACAACTTTTCCGAACTATACCTATAATTCAATATGTTAACTAAATTTTAGAAAAATGCACTTAAATCCCTTGTGCTCTAAGCCCCTCATATAACAACACAAATTTTACTTTTTTGACAGCTGCGTAGACAGCGAAAATGCGTGTAACGCGTGGTGTGGACCTCCAGCTTAAGGATTAAATTTCAACTTTTTGGTTTGCATCCTCTGTGGCATAATAATCTTAATGCTTACCTCGGATGCGAGAAACTACCAAAAGTCACAGGACTCTTGAAGTCTTTTTACTTTCTTAAGTCCGACAAAAACATCAGAATTCCTTGTTATATTCTTCTGCAAGGCACCAGACAGACAGACTGTAAGCTGAGGCCCCTGACGGCATACTCTCTTGGTCTTTGTACTTAAAATATTTAAGTTCTGTGAGATAGTCAAAATAAGTATTTGCGTTGCTATGATGACAGTTTGGTAGTCTGTTCGTAGAGAGTAAGATCCATTGCCTTATGTTAGACCAGTGACGACCTGAAATATAAATCAGTTAAAAGGTTGTGGTATCGAGGTGCGTTGGTGTTTGCTGGGTGGGTTTTGAATACTCTCAAGAGGTGTGTTTGAACATCACTTAGTGGCTTTAGTTTATACCCAAATCCCGTGGGGAGGGAGACTTTAAAGGATGATTTCTTTCCATTGTGGCATGTTTTGTGAGATAGTCGAAATGGGTATTTTCGTTTGTATGATACAAATTTTGTAGTCTCTTATTAGAGTCCATGGGCTACGTTAAGACGAGTGACGGTCTGAAAGAGAAAGCAGATGAAAGGTTGAGGTATTAGAGAGTGCTGGTGTTGGTTGGTTTTTTACTGTGATGTGTTTTTGAGGGGAAATTTTGGCATGTGGCGATTCTTTCTAGATGCTGTTGCTATTCGACAGATGCTTCTGCTACTCTTAAATCAGCAGAGGTAAGATAGCTCTGGCTGCTAAGCAAGGAGCGGAATATACACTTAAATTGCTACTTGTGTGAGTGTGTTAGCCGAGCACACACGAGGGTGTTTGATAAACGCAAAGTTTATCCATCATGAGATTAGACGATATGACAGGTGCTCATGTAAATCATTGCAACATTGTTAAAGGAATAACCCCAAGAGGCTTGTAGGGGTCATCTTAAGGATACTATCCCATTTAATGTAACTTCATTCTTAGAAATCAGCTGCAATCAATCAATACCTGTGATGCGGCAAAAATCCATTAATGACACATTCAAAACACGTGAACGGTTGAAAGGCACCGGACGGGCTATTGGTTAAGGCCTCCATTAGTAAGAATCGCAAAAAATACTTTGTGTCTTCTAGAAAGATTGTCCTTTCGGAAGTTTTGCCTTTCCGTTGAAAACATACTTTCGCGCATCACGTGGTTGTTGTGGCTTACTACCCAAAGACGAGGGAAGGAATATCCTGAAAATACCACTTAAAGGCTGATTTTTCACCACATTAGGGAGAGTTCGGCTTGAGGGAGAATTATTCGTAGCTGTTGTTGCTACTTAAAAAATTCTGCTAGCATTTTCCCTGAAGCAGCGACGGTTAAATAGCTCCAGCTCCTTAACAAAGGGATGAGTATATAATCTCAGCAGACAATGCACTCAAATTGCTACCTGCGAGTTTTGATTGCGCTCACACACGGGGGCGGTTGGTAGCGCATTGTTTGTCACGCAGCGGCTTAGATTCATCATGGAGTAGGTTCTAGGCAGGTATCCATGTAAGAATTTTCCATAGCTGTCAAACCAGTGAGGTTCTTCTATATTTGCTTCAGGGCGTGTAATTAAAATCTTCACCAATACGCCACCAGCATACGGGGACTCTACTTGCCTGATATTGGCAGGGAAGTCTCGTTGACATCTCCAATTCTTTTGCCCTAATATCGTTTTATTATCATTGATTTCTGATTGCGGAATCTACTAATTTCATTGTTTACAGCACCCAATCTTTAGGAATAAAACAGAATGTATGTCAAAATTTAAAATGTTGTTTTAACGACATAATCAATCGCAAAGTTTTGGAAGTAAATTAAAACTATACAACAATATTTTTATAGTGTCTTGATTGTTAATTTGTAAACAAAGAAATAAACAAATTTTTCCAAAAAAGTCATCTACACTTTTATCCATATTTTTTCTCATGCGCCCAAATTTAATATGTTGGCTGCACTTATGGGGTAAGAGGTTTTTTTTACCAGTCTTTCAAAGCATTATTATTATTCCGGCCCATGTTATCCAACTCACAAATACTCCTCATTGTGATGCGAATATAAGGGAAAGAACATTTAAATCTTTTCAAAATATCCTGTTATTTCGGTACGTATCTTACCGAATCATGAAAATCTACTTTTCAAAAATTTTGTGTTCATTTCTTTTGGTCTGGCGAACACATTGGAACTTTGTAGTGGTTTTGGCAGAAGTAGTTTTTTACTTAAATGAATTTTTCTTGTAGCAGATGGCGGATTCAAATTCATAATTAAACTTTTTGTTTTAATTAAAATGCATTTTTTTTTAAGTGAGACAAAATCTTATAATCAGACAAATGATTAGTTGGTTTTGTCCCAGTCATAGAAATTGTAAAAAGGCATAGATCGATATCTTTTCGCTCATTAACCAACAGAGATGTGTGAAATCCACGAATTTTCTCGTTGCCTGTTTTCTTAAAACTTAGTTACTAATGCCGTCAAACTTCTTCGCTGAGCATTAAAAGTAATGTCGCCACAAATCTTCAATTTTTTAAATGTTACACAAAAACTAAACTGGAACGAATGTGGTTTGTAAAAGAGTGAAGAAAAACTGGTAGAAAATGAAAAAAAATTGACAACGTCCGGTTTGTACTCAATTAGACAAGAAATGGTGTCAAATTTTTAAGAAAGCCCGGCTGTAATTTTGCAAGAAATTGTTTTCATATTGCAAACGTTCTGTTGTCTTTTTGACAAAACGCAGTTCTTATTTTGACAACTCATTTTTCTTATTTTGACAACAACTCTTCTCATTCTGAGAGTAGATAACACAAGATAATTAAAAAAATTTTTTTGCAAATAATTAATTTTTATTTATTCTTTATTGTTTGTTGAAATAAAATAACTGAAAATAATTGTAAAACTTTCGGGTTGCGAAAATCCAACATTTTTTTCTAAACAAAAAAAAATTTTAACCAAATTTAAGTTGCCAATTGATTTTGTATTAATTTTCAACAAAAATCATAAGGTGCCTAATGGCGATTTCTTTTCTGAGGAATATGTTGCATTAATGTTACATGCTTTACATTTTTGTGTTCGTTTGTAAAACAAATACAACTGTGGGAAACATTTTCAAGTTCTTTTGTGAATATGTTGATGAAAAACATGCAAAACATATTGCATATTTTACCCTCACTTTACTTAAGGTGTTCATACTGCCCTGTTCTACAATTTTGGCAGTTACTGCTTTGTTTGAACAACCAATGTTTTATTTTTTAAAAAAATTGTTTTAAAACAAAATATAAAAATATTTACACATTAAAATCAAAAAAAGTCTATTTATATTATAATCGTTTTAATTTTTCTAAGCCATTAGTGATGCCAATATTTCTTTTAAATAGCTTTTTAAGTCGCTCATGAAGTACATTAATGATGAAAGTGTAATAGTTGTAAATAAAAGCAGCTAATTATTGTATTATATTCAAATTGCACAACATGTAACACTTCTAGTAAATATAGGCAACATTAGAAAGTGTTACATGTATATACTGTAACATATTTTTCTCAGAAAAGAAATCGCCATAAGTTTTATTCATCATGTTTTCGTTGAGTCTAAGTTTTGTCCAAAAATATGACGCAAAAGTGAAAAAAAAAAAATTTTTTTTTGTTGTAATTACAAAATAGAAACATAATAACTTAAAAACTTTTCTCGTCTTAAATTATTTTTTATGAAAAAGAAACCGAAAAATTACAGAACATACTTAGAAGTTGCTTTAGTTTTGACCGATACTGTATTTTAATTGAACATCCTGTTTCCAAAGTCCACTTAGAACTAAATGTTTTGCTAGCTTTTTGAAATCATTTTATGCAAATTAAGCCATAGTGCCAAACTTGTTAAAACCCTTAGAGAAACATATAAAAAGTTCTTTTGACGTTTAAGTGTTTTACCTATGCAAACAATGAAACTTTTTCAGTAAAAAAATAAAAAAAGTCGTGATGCAATTCCTTAACAAACATTTACATATTTGTTAATTTTTTTTTCTTCCTTTGTTTAAGGTATATATGTATTATTGTATTCTCTTGATTTCATTTAATTATATTGTAAAAAAACAACAACAACAAAAAAGTCCACAGTAAAAAAAAAGAAAAAAAAAATGGTCAAAACACGAAGCACTCCCAGCCATGTGATAATTATTAGTTAATGTAAATGTATGAATGTGTGAGTGTGCAGTAATTTTTATTTTAAAATTTAAATTCACATTGTTGCTGTCGTTGTTGTTTTTGTTGTCATAATGTTTATAAGTTTTTGTGTTTGTTTAAAGTACATATTTGAATTTAATTTGTGAATGCACTTTACTGTAAGTTTTAAGGCAGTACATTCGGTTCGTGTAAAACTTTGCCAAAGTTTTAATTAAGTAACTACTTTAAAACTTATTTAAAACAAAAGGAAAAAGCTGAGATTTTATGGGGCTTTTAACCAAATTTATGACGTTGACTTCAAAAAATTTAAACAACTTAAAGTTAAAAAAAAGTAAGAAAGTTAAGTCGGTCAATCCCGACGATTAGATATTCTACCCCACGGTATATAAAGAGAAATTTTCGAACTTTTACCCTATTTGGGACCCAAGGCTTATCATGGGTTCGGCATAAAAAATGTATTATGAATTAAAGATTCATTTAAGGGTTCTTTGTGTTAAATACTATCTAAATACTCAACATAAGATTTCTTTGTATTAAAGCGACTTTCGGGAGGCGGAATATATACGGGACTTATGGTCACTTATGGTCACTACCACTGTAAAAATTTGTCGCTACATAGTAGCTATTATAAAAGTTATCGTCGCTGTATTTTATAACAGTATCAAAATGTATAAGAAAGTTAAGGCACTTAAAGCTATTTTAGGGAGTGGAATTTGAAGAATTATGTGGAAGCTATGGTCAAATATGAACCGATTTTAAAAATTTGGTAAGACGATTTATGTTGCAATAATATGTGTTTGGACCCAATTTAGATAGTTAAATGGCACACTTACTATTTCGGCAAGAAGTTTCTATAGAGGCAATGTGCAAGTATGAATCGATTCTCACTAATTTCAATAGGCTTCGTCCTTATGGCAATTGAACCGTATGTCCAAAATTTTATCAAATTATCTTTAAAATTGCGACTTGTACTTGAGCTAGGGTTGCCAGGCAGGCTTGATTTGGCTTGATTGTCAAGCTTTTTCAATATGTTTCAAGAATCAAGAACAAATGTATTTTGCCAAGCTGAATCGGAATTAAAAAAAAGTTTCCATTAAATTGTCAAGAAAAATTCAGAAAAAGTAACCGTGCTATTTATATTTCGCCTGCAGTTAAAATTAATTGTCTGAATGAACTATGAAAATTGTTATCCTAAAGAATAGTTGAAGAAAGATTGTCAGGGTATAATTTGTTTTTCATTTTTTAAACAATCAATTTATTTTATGTTTCATATTTTATCTTTAGAAATCGATTTCGGACTTAGATATATTTTACGAAACATCTGAGCGAAATAAAGTTCTTCTATCTCATATGGAATTAGCGTTTCTGTACCAAACCTATGCTTTCTGGTAGAATAATGTTGTTTTTTTGTCTATAACTAGTTTATTTATAGAACGACTTTGTTATTTTTATTTATTTATTCACATATTTGAAAATCCTAGAACAACAAGATTATTTTCACTACCAGTGCCCATGTTCTGTAACTCTCGCGTCGATAAAGTTTTCGATTGAAACGTGTGAAATTAAACAAAAATGCCATATATTGAAACAAGCAGCTGTTTTTCTCACTAAACTGTGTTTGTAGCTTTTTTTTGCGAGTAATAGCTGTCACGTAAGGAAATTACTCGCCGATTTACAGAAAAAGTGTGTCTGTAACATTTTTGTGAAAATAGTTCCTGCTTTGAACTCTCAAACAAACTCACGAATAAAAACGAGGTGAGAAAAAATTTAAACACTAAAAAACAATTGAAAATGCAATTTGCAAAGAATAATAATAATAATATTTTATTCTTGGCACATTTTTTCATTTTTTAATTATTTAGCTTTTAACAGTTTTATAAAATATACGAATTTTTTCAAAGCTCGTTTGCAAACAACAAACATTAGAGTCGCACTTTACATTATTTGGTATAGCCGATGGTGTATTTTCGCCGCCGACGATAAAAATGTTTAAATTTTGGTCGCCGTCAAAGATATGTGTGACTGGCGTACTCAACGCCTGCAATGTCACATCGGCTTTGAGTACAATGTTATGACAATTATAACGTAACACCGTAATCTTTTTTGATAGTTTTCGACATGACTTACAGCCACACTTTCTTCTCACTTTTCGAGAAACTATGGAATATTTTGTTCCACATCTTTTCGAAGCGAGAAGTTCTCACTAAAGTTACAGAACATGGGTACAGTATTGTATTCTTAAAGATTTATGTGTAGAAATAAGAGGCATTAATAATTTGTTGCTGATGTCTCAGCTATTTGTGCACCAATCTGGCCGAATTTCAATTCCGGACTATGCGCGGTATAAATATCTTCTTAAGAAAAGCCATTTTAACATACAGACGGACAGATAGACGGACATCGCTAAATCAGTTTCCTTACGTATTACATCTTCAGTATTGTATAACAAACTGAACAACAATATAAATTTGTTTTTTCATTTAACCGAATTTGTTATTGTCAAGAAAAATCAAGCTTTTTTTTTGAATTCAAGTTTTTTGCCTATTTCTATCTGGCAAGCCTAACTTGAGCACAAGGTGATACGGACAGACAGCCAGTCGGACGGACGGACGGACAACGATAGATTGAATCAGAAAATGAGTCAATCGGTGTATTAAAAAGTAGATCTAGGACCAATTCTTTTATGTGTTACATACATCAGCACAAATGCATAATACCCTCTCTAATATTGCTATGTGGGTATAAATATAGTCCTAAAAATGACCAAGTTTAAACACAGTCAGGCCTGTCACAGAAAGCAATTCCGATCGAAAGTGATTTCGTTTTATGTGCAGCAAGATACGAAACCACTTCCACTTTCGATTGGAATTGATTTCTGTGACAGGCCTGAGTAATGAATTTTTTTTTAATTTTATGAGTCTTAAATTGCTTTTTGGAATGCCGCTTAGTATGGGGCATATGGTTAATTCTAGACTGATCTTCACAAAATTGGGGCAGAGTGATTTCTAATCTTATGAGACTATGAAAAACCGAATACAAATTTCATTATCTTTTATAGTTTTAGGCGTACTTAAGTGTTTTCCTCCAGTGGGCTTTTTATGGGGCTTTTTGCAAAAAAGTATACATAAAAAATCCATGTTACAAAAATAACTTTTTAAAAACCAAAAAAGTACCTTTTTACAAAAGAACCTTTTTAAAAAAAGAAAATTTAAGAAAAAGTAGAAAGATACTACTAAAAAAAGTATATTTTTATAAAAAGTACCTTTTTAGAAAAAGTACCTTTTTTAAAAAAGTACCTTTTTAAAAAAAGTGCCTTTTTAAAAAAAGTGCCTTTTTAAAAAAAGTACATTTTTAAAAAAAGTACATTTTTAAAAAAAGTACCTTTTTAAAAAAAAGTACCTTTTTTAAAAAAGTACCTTTTTAAAAAAGGAGCTTTTAAAAAAAAGTACCTTTTTACAATAAAATACATACATATGTACCTGTTTACAAAAAAGATTATTAGGCGATTCTATTCTAGACAACTTTTAACATCAATTTTCAAATAACACTATTTGATACTTTTTTGATGCCAATTTAAAGTCAAAATATCTATATTTTATAATATGTAATATAATTTTTTTAGACGTAAGCTTAAATATAAATTTGTTGTGCACTTCGAAGCATTAAGATTCATAGATTTGGCGCGAACAGAAAATTCATTGCAAGTTGTACCCGTCATGGCTTAAAGAGCAAATTTCTTATTATTGCATTATATTTCTCTACGATGTTTGATTTGATAATCATCGTCTGATATCTCATGTTTCACAATAAAAAAGAATAATACAATAAAAGTTTAAAAATTAACAGAGTTTTGTGTTTTTGTGGCACCCGTCATGCACTTTAAAGCTCTCTCGTGGCTATTTTATCGTTTCATATAAATTCTTTTAAAAAGATAACAATAGTATATAAAAACATCTTACCCCTTCTAGAAATAACTTAATTGCAAATCTGTTTCTTTCTATTAGTAAAAGCCGTTTAAAGCGTCTAAATGTTGCACCCGTCAGAATAGAATCGCCCTCATAATAGAACCCTTTCACAAAAAAGTTATTTATTTGTAAAAAAAAAAATCTTCCAATTAGAAAAAGTTGCTTTTTACTTCTTAAAAAAATTAGAATCATTTAGAAAGCTATTTGTCTTTGTTTGTAAAAATGTACTTTTTACTTAAATGCCAACTGTAGAGTATTAATTACTTCCTCTGATTTCCAAAAAATATTCTAAACAAAAATTTTTTAGAATCTTTTTTAATTTGCAATTAACTTTTTGTGCATATTTTTTGTTTCTTCAATTGTTGTTGTGTAATTACGTTTTTTTTTGTGACTGTCTCTTTGACAAATGACATTGTTGTTTTTCGGTACTTATTTTTTTTGCTTTAATTTTTTTCATAATAATTGCTTAACTTGTTAGTATTTCTGGGGGAAGTCTCATCACGGTTTCATGATTTTTGTCCATTCGTTTGAGGTTTCTTTTTTTTTTTTATTTTTATTTGGTAGTTGTCGTTAGAACTTTAATAGTAATTACGACATAATTTGAATGACGAAAAAAAAAATAATAATAATGACAAAAATATTTATTGTTTTTATGACAGTTTTCGTATTTACAGCAAATTAAATTCTGTAATTAATTATTACGTAACAAAAATAATTATTTTTATTAAAAAATTTACCTTGATTTTTTTATGCTGGTTGGATGGTTGGTTACCAGTTGGATTTTTTTTTGTTGTTGTTCATTAGTGGGTCAGTTGGTTGATGGGAAACCTTAAAAAAAAGAATATTGAAGGAAATATTTTGTTCAAAAATGTCTGTTATTTTAAGAAGGGAAGTAAAAAAAAAATCTTAATTATATAATTACAAATGGTTTTGTAAAAGAGAATTTGAACCAGATTTAACAGAAAAAAATAAAAACAAATTAATTTAGTTGTTAAAATTTTAAAGTTAGAATTGATTTGTTAAAATTCTTAAATTTAAGCAAAGTGGAGTATTTTATTAAAAAAAATTTTAATAAATTAAACTGTTAGGAAAAAATATAACTCATGTTATTTCAAATTACAATAATTGCAATTTGCACTTGTTTTAATCTGACGTCAAGCAAAAACATCATTAATTTTTAAAGTGGCATCATAAAGTCTCTTACAAATTCCAAAGAAACCATTTGAAGGGAAAACAGTAAAAAGTTCTTTTATTCCAATAAAGCAAATATTAATATTTAAACAGTTTTAATCAAACTTAGTAAATATTTGACGTAATAATTCCAATATTAAAATTATTTCTTCTCCTTTTAGCTGAATGTCAAGACAGTCTTTATTTTAACATACAAGTTTATGTATATTAACCGTTATTTTATTAAGTATAAATTATGTAGCTGCATTAATTTCTACAAATATTTGATTTATGTGCTTAAGCAACTTTAGTAGGAGAAGCAAACAAGTCGCATTGCTTAAACCTCACAATGTTTTGTCGTATAAAATGGACTTTAAGTTTTGTTTAATAAAAAAATGAATTAGTTTTTTTAAATTATGTTAAATAGTTATTTCTAATGCTACTCTAATGGCTGTTATGTAAAGGTTATTGCCCACTTAACCTTTACATAAGAGCCATTAATTACATAACAGAAAATAGTAAAATATGTGTGTTTATATCCTTCACCGAAGGTAAAAGGGTATATTTAACTTTGTCATTCCGTTTGTAATTTCTACAATATTGATCCTACACCCTATAAAGTATATATATTCTGGGTCCTTATGAAAAACGAAGTTCAAATCCGGTTATCCTTCTTCACGGTTGCTTGGTAGAAAGCACTTAAAAAAGCGAGTTGCTTTGCAACTGATGTTTTGGAACTCACCCTATATTTCCAAATTTCGGTTCACAACTCAAATAAGTTTTATGGTTTATAACTTTGCTATTGTGGTAAACAAAAACATCAAAAGTAATTACAACTCAACACAGTGAACATTAAACGGGACATATTTCATTTTAATGATATTCAAACAACGTTCCTTCATGGCTTAGTTGTCTAGGGGGTGTGTTAAGTTAGAAACTGTGAGTTCTCTGGTTCGAATCTCGTTTTTTTAAAAGAAAATTTTTTTTTAAATTTTTATATTTTTATGTTCTAAAAACCATTTAAAAAAAATATTTACCAGTTTTCGCTTTTTTTTAAATTTAATTTATAATGAAGTTTAAAGTATCATAAATATGTATGTATAAATGTGTAAAAATTATTTAGTTTTTGTCTAGTTGCTCTGTATTCTGCTCCCACAATGGTGAATGGTATATAAGATTCGGCACAGCCGAATATAGCACTCATACTTGTTTTATCTCATACCATTATATTTATACCCACACCACAATTGTGAAGCGGGTATTATGCATTTGTGCTGATGTTTGTAGAACCTTAAAATTTTGTTCCAAGATCAACCTTTCAGTATGCTGATCGACTCAAAATCACTTTTTATTATTAAGGATGTCCGTCGTTTTAGCCTATACAAATAATAATCCCGAAAATGGCTCTTAATACCATAACATCCTTATAAATGTTGGTATTTACATAAAAATTGGAGATAATAACATTTACGATAGCTTCTATGTACGCTGATAGAAAAGGCGTCATAACGCTGATGTATTTTGACATCAGTTCAATGGCAAGTGTCTTCGTTTTTGACCCCATAACACTTTTCATCATGGTGATGTCAATCTTAACATCACTTGGCCAAAGTGTCATCAGGTTAAAAATTAAATATGTCATCAATGGAATGACACTTCGTCATCACATAAATGACGAACATATCTTCAGTGCGATGACACAGTAAATCGGAGAAAGGACAAATTAGGATTAATTTAATGACAGTTTGTCATTAAGTCAAAGTGAGAGAATATTATTATTTACTTACCCCATACCTATGTTTGTTTCACGTTTGTTGAATTAAGGCCTTTGTTTCCAGCAGAACTCTCAATAATAAGACACCAGCGCTTATAATACATTGTAATCATGAAAATAATGTTAATAATATTCAAAAAATGACAAAATTGTACGAAGACGCTAGTCATTGGATTAAAGTTACTTTTTGCATCATTGATGCCATTTGTAGTAACATTGATGTCACAATTCTGATGTTAGGGCATCATCAATATGAAGATGCGTTTTTCAATCAGTGTACAAATGTGGTCCTGGTAAGTCCAAAATTAACCATATGTCCCGTATATACCCGCCATCCTAAAATCTCGTATAGATAAACATATATAAATATTATTTGGCACAAAGAACTTTTACATGAATCTTAACCTCAAAGGCATAATTTTGCTTAGGCGGGTCCATGATCCCAATTAGGGTACACTAGCAAAAATTATTTTTATCATATGGTGGGGTTTGACCGACTATACTTTCTTGTTTTATATGTATACTTGAATTTAACCCGATACTTTGCTAGCATCTCCTTTTTTTGTGGACTTATTCATAGGCTTAAGTTTGTGTTTCAAGGTTTCAACAAAAAAGTACCAAAATTTCTCATCTCATAGCTTCTCAATTATTCAGGACCCTGCACCTATAATTTTATGTTTCGAAGTTTATTATTATTGCAAATTCAAAAAGTACCACATGTAGAATGAAAAATTTAAAGAAAGAAGTTAAATTTCCCGTATTTCCCCTTTCTGTTAATAATTTAATATGTACACAGAGAAAACAGATTCGTGATCAGAACCGAATTTGGCGCCAATCGAATTTCGTCGGTTGCATGTACTATCACAGAATTCGGTTCCAATTACTGAAAATTTCGTTGCTTAGCATATTAGTTTTGATAGCAACATTTGAATTTTAGTACACTATCAGTCATAACAGCAGATTTTGTTAGTTGTTAGTATGACTATTAGAAACAAGATTGTGCTTATACCCGAATAAATGATAGCTGCAACTGAATTAACACATAATTGGTGTTCATAACAAGATATTCGATTGTCGTTACAACATATTTTTTTTAACCGGTCAAATGTAGCCCATAAGGGGCAAGGACTTGTCCAATGAATGGAAAAAATGGCTTATTTTACAGTACGATGTCCTAGGGCAGCACCATATAACCCAGCTTGCATTACAAAGGAGAAGTCTTAAAACTACTCCATGGTATACACCAGAGGATTAGCTTTGAAATCGTTTCAAAACGAAAACATGTCGTTAAAAAACGAAGACATGTCTTTTTAATAATGACATGGTCCATACTTGCACTACATTGGACCAGTCCAGGATCAAGAAGTCCAATATAATTTTCATGGTATAAAAAACAATACATACATTCATACATACATATGAATGTACGTGTATATGTTCATACCTATAAGAATACGTAAATTACTTACCCCTATTTATTAAATTTTTCACATTTTCCATTTTTGACCGCGAAGATATTTTTTAAATAAAATATTAAAAATTAATTTAATCTATCAAATGTTTTGACAGAAAATTTAGTAAGCAATTGGGGCTTTTAACTATTTTTTGGTTGTGAGTTCCGAATAATTATATTTTCGTTTGTTGTACTCGAATTGAATCTATTCCAACAATCAATAATTAGCTGCAATAAATGAATAAACATTTATATTACAACATTTATTGACGAAAGCAAATTATTGATTGCAATGACCAATATTCAGTATTGCCCTATATTAAATTCGGTTGTGATTCTAACCATTTGTACTAATTTTTAGAACTTAATTAAATTAGTTTTCATAACTAATAAAAGAATTGAAGGAATCATATTTCAGTTGGAACATCATTTTTATAATCAAGAGAATTAAAAATCAGTTAGAACTATACATTTTTAATAGTTGCAATAAAAAATCATGTTACTTGATCAATATTTTATTACTGCAACCGTTTCCCAACCAATTTGTTTTCTGTGTGTATATGTCAATGAATGGAGAAAAATGTTTTGTAAAAAAGTACCATAATTTTGAAAGAGAAGCAAATTTATATTTGTATTTTTTATAATTAGTATTGTGGTTATTTTGTTAAACTGTTTATGGTTTTTAATCCAAATATAAATTATTGTTAAAAGCTAAGGCACGAGCTCTATGTTTACATTTGTCTTCAAGTTGTGTTGAATAAGGAAAAAATGTACTTTGGACTTCGAGTATTCTTGACAAAAAGTACGAAAAAACAGACATGTAAATAACATGTAAATTAATTAAAACCGATAATCATTCAAAGCAAATTATGATCTACCAAAGGTTAAAATACAATTTGGATTAAAGATTGATGTTTGAGTATTGACTGCCAGCAATCGTCAATGGCTGTGAGTGTTAAACGGCAAAAACCTCTGAAGAGATTCAGTGGTTACAATTGAAACATGTAATTGTAACCTGTCCGTGAAAGCCTGGGTTCGAGCCCCGCGGCAGGCAATAATGAAAAATTATCAATATATTTTAATTAATCTAATGTTATAAAAATTTCATTTCGTCATAAAAATAATTTAATGAAAATTAAATTTGATGAACTTTAGCTTTATTAAAAATATCAAAAATTGTTGTTGTAATTTTTATTTCTTTGTTTATTGGTTTAAAAGATAGATAGGGTGACAAAAAAGTTCCAAAATACTTGTTTTATATATTTACTTCCCAAAAGGGCCGAATGTCAAAAAAGTACCAGAAACCTATCCGTTTATATTTTTTAATAAATAACGATTATCATTAATTTTTTTCTATCTCTTTTAGTTTGGGATATAAGGTTAGCGAATTTACACGTTTTTACCATTTTTTGCACTATAATTTTCAAAAATCCCATTGATTTGGCGAAAGCCCAACCTCCCGTCCAAATTTGAACTTTTAAGTTTCAGGCGTTTAGGCTGTGGGATTATTTATCAGTCAGTCAGTAATGTAACAATTTTTAAAATTTATAGATATATCGGGTGATTTTTTAGCTATTATCTTTTTGACAACACTGGTTTAAACAGCTGACGTACGTTTCGTGTTTTGTTTCACTGTCAAACATCTTCAGTTTGGTCTATAATTTAACCATGAATCGTCTTACAAACGAACAACGCTTGCAAATGATTGAATTTTATTATCAAAATGCGTGCTCTGTTAAGAAAGTTCATCGCGCGCTTCTTGTGTTCAGCGACGAAGCTCATTTTTGGCTCAATGGGTACGTTAATAAGCAGAATTGTCGATTTTGGAGTAAAGATCAGCCAGAAGCATTGCAAGAGCTACAAATGCATCCAGAAAAAGTCACAGTTTGGTGCGGTTTATGGGCTGGTGGCATCATTGGACCGTACTTCTTCAAAGATGATGCGAATCGTAACGTAACTGTGAATGGTGAACGCTACCGTGATATGATATCCAACTTTGTTTTACCCAAAATTCAAGAGCTTGACTTGCATGACATGTGGTTTCAACAAGACGGCGCCACATGCCACACAACACGCTTAACAATAGACTTATTGAGAGTCGAGTTCGTTGAACATTTAATTTCACGTTCGGGACCGGTCAATTGGCCGCCTGGATCGTGCGATTTAATGCCTTTATACTATTTTTTGTGGGGCTATGTTAAAGCTCATGCCCGCTTCAATGGACGCATTGGGAGACAACATTGAAGCTTTTATTCATGAGATACCGGCCGAAATGTTGGAAAGAGTATGCCGAAATTGGACTAAGCGGATGGACCATTTGAGGCGCAGTCACGGTTAACATTTGCGTGAAATAATCTTCAAACATTAAATTAAATGGACCGTACTATCGATTCAAATAAAGATTTCATGCATTTTTCTGAATTTTTGTGTTTTTTTTAAAGTTTCCTATAGCTCTTAAAAAATCACCCATTATTTTTTATAGAATAATTCTGAGGCGAATTTATATTTTAAGATTTTAATTTAAAGGGTCCTCCAACATGGACTTCCGAATTGGATTAGCTGATAGTGGCAATATTGTTGCACTTGCTGTTATTAATTCAGTCTGTTTTACCAAATCACCAAGGAAGGACACAGTTAAAATTATGAAGTAAGTTGTTTTATCAAAACAAAACCAAATTTTTGGATAAATGGCTACTTCAACAAACGAAATTGGGAAAGAGCGTTTAATTTATCCTAAAAAAGTTACTGTTTTGTATGAATTACGGGTTAGCAGTATTATTGGTCCATATTTCATATAGAACGAAGATGGTCAGGCCATCACCATATAAGGCCAGAGGTTGGTAACTAACTTCTTTTAGACTGAATTGTGTGATATGGTTTAATATAAATGCGTTTTAGTAAAAGGCGTCCTTCCTAAGTGCAAAAATTTCATGTGTTCCCAAGAGCAACCGTGCAAACTTTGACAAAGTATGGCATTCCTAAAGTCATCTGTTTCGCAGATGATATGCAAAAAAACTAAACTAGCGTATTTCAATTGACAGTGCTTTTTGCAAAGTTTCATATCGCAATCCATTGGATTTGCAGTGTTGTTGAGAATAATTGCTTGATTTAATCACAGCATTTACAATCCAAATATACTTTTAGACAATGTTGTTTAGCTGTTTGTTTATACAAAATTTAATCATGAATAAAACCATTGTTTTGTTTTCATTTAAAAAGCCCTTTTAATTCAAACCTTCGCGTCTAGTCATTTTCTATGTTCAATGACTTAATCGAACTTTTACTTTGGTTTTAAATAAACTTTTCTTTCTTTAAATTTTTAATTTAATTTTTTATTAAAAAATCAAAAAAACTAAACTAAGCTTTTCTCTTTCAGTTAAAAAATGCACAATAACATTATAAAAAAAAAAATATATATAAGTATATGCATATGTAAAAAGAAAAATATGCTTAACACATGATTTAAACAAAAATCATGTTAAATGAGATTTGAAGGCGGCTCATGAAATTGTTTGAAAAACATAACAAAACTGTTTTTTAGTTTTTACATTACACGAAATTGTAATAAAATAAAACGAAATGCCAGCCAAAACTTTACAACAGAGAAATACAAATAAAAAACTAAGGGGATTCACTATATCGTTAGCTAAAATGCAAAAAGACGTAACTAACAAAAAATTCTAAATCGTGTTTTTGATTGATTATTATAAATGCCAATGAACTACATGTCTTCACAAAATTTTACACTTCTGGGATCAAAAATTGCGCTTTTATTAACAAAAAAACAAAGGGACGTAATTACAAGTGTGTTTATTTTATAAATGAAAAACTACGTAATTACTAATTTTTTTTTTCAACAAAATATAATGAAATGGTTTCCTTTAAAAACTGTTTAAAAAATTCCATGGATGACCCATTAAAGCATGTTTTCTGACATGTTTATAGTTTTCATTACATAAAGTTTTTTGCTTCTCCTGTAAAATTATATTTTTGTTAGTTACGTCCTTTTGCATTTTAGCTAACGATATACTCTATATAAATAAGAAGACTTAAATAAAACCCCATACACATTTTAGCATTCGGAACAGATTTTTTGAACTGCTTTTATTATATTTTCAAGCTTTCTGTGGTTAAATGTCAGCTCGCAATTTTTTAAATAATTTTATGAAATTTTTAACAAACAAACTTTTTATCTTAAGCATTTGAAAATCCTGTCCATATAGTTTTTATACCCACACCACAATAGTGGAGAGGGTATTATGCATTTGTTCTGATGTGTGTAACGCCTTAAAATGTTGGTCCTAGACACACCTTAAAGTATACCGATCATCTTAGAATCACTTTCTGAGTCGAACTAACGATGACCGTCCGGCTGGCTGGCTGGCTGTCCATGTAACCTTGTGCGCAAAGTACAGGTCGAAATTTTGGAGATAATTTGATGAAATTTGGGTCATAGGATTTTAATGGCACAAGGACCATGCCTATTGAAAATGGGCCGAATCATAGGACCACGAGGGAAGATAGGGGGAAATTTCTTTCTCTCAGGAACTATCAAACCGATTTCAATGAAATTTTAAACATAGATAGATCCATATCTATATGGACACAATAGCTATACAGTTTTTCAAAAATAGGACCACAACGGGAGGTAGGGGGCAATTTCTGCCTCTCACAAACATTCGAACCGATTTTCATGAACTTTATAAACATAGATAATTCTATATTTATATGGACACATAAGCATGATGTGTTTTTAAATACTGTGGTTTAGGGTATCATATGGTCGGGCTTGACCGACTATACTTTCTTACTTGTTAAGAAATGTTTTTCCGAAGTATATCTATACTTTTTTGCGTTCACAAATATTAAAATTATGTTAACATCAATTGATGTAAGTAAGTACATATCCAGTTGGCCAGATTGCCGTTGACGACATCTTCGTCAATGATGTATGCACGACTTGTCCCCTGTTGTTTTCGTTTTCTAGAAGACAATTTTCAGAAAATCGTCATGCACGACAGTTTGAGCGACGTTGTCTTGTAAGTTGTCCTCTTTTTAGCTTTATATGGGACGGTATGAGCGACTTTATCTTATAAGTTGTCCTCTATTAAACTCTATGTGGGACAGTATGAGCGACACTGTCTTATAAGTTGTCCTCTATTAAACTCTATGTGGGACAGTATGAGCGACACTGTCTTATAAGTTGTCCTGTATAAAAGCTACTGACGACAAAGTTTTCTTGAATGCTATTCAATCACTGGCTTGGTTTTCTTAAAATTCTTACATTTTTTTTTAATTGCTGATTTAAATACCTACAAAAAATTTACAAACTAGTTCCAAACAGTAAAACCAAAAATGATGATGAAATTATTCGCGGGCTGGAAAATGGATTACGTGCAGTTAGTACTTCACTGTCAACTTTAAGATTGCTTATAGGAGTCGAATACAAAACATATAACAGAAATTACAATTCCAACTATACAAAAAAACTGTCTGAATTTAGATAACCATATAATAATTTTTGTCGTGGACGTAGAAATAGACGACATTGTCATGCAGGTAGTCGTCAATGATAAAGACACTCGTTCGAAAATGTCGTTGACGATTTGTTCCCGCTGTCCCTTACATGTCGTGCAGTAATTAACATTGTCGTGCATCAGTCTTCGAAGATGTCTTAAAGACGTGGCCAACTGGGTATATATCTGTGGCATTTTGACAAAACATCTTACCTTGCCACACGTTCAAGTGGTTCTTGATAGTATTTTACATATACCGTTTGTCAAAATTTACATAAATTGAAAGCTGTGACGTAGGCTGCACTCAATTTGTAAGCAATTTACTTTCAAGATGTCATCAAAACAACAATTTATAAAGAAAAAAAAATGTTATCAGCTGTTAAATTGAAAGTAAAATTGCCAAACAAATCGAAAGGTGAAATTGAAAGCCATCTCGTGGTCAATTTAAAAAGTGTGAGTGTGTTAGTAAAAACCTAAGATGGTATTGCAAATTGAAAGGAATTGAAAGGCAAAACTTGATCGTGTGGCCTCTAAGTTAAGTCAAATTTAAAAAGTTGAAAAAAACGTTGTATGACTATTCGTATGACTATTTTCATTCAAAAAGCATTTTGTTTACGTTTTTAAAATTTTGTATTATTGACGAAATTTTTCTTTAGTTTTGGTTTATTTTATTATTTGATAAAAATGATTTTTTCCCCGAGATTTTTTTTAAAAACTTTTTTGATATCTTATCTCGTCTTAAGATGTTTTGTCAAAATTCCATATATAAAATATATATATAAGACTTTTATAAATTCTCCGTAATTGGTCAGAGTACCACCACAGATCTAGGTAAAATCATTTTTATGAAAATTGATTTACAAGATATTTTACTGGTACTTCCTATTAAAGTTGTTTACCGAAGAAATGTGCTTTGACTAGAAATGCGACGGTTATTCAATATTTGATTTCAGAAAAAGTTTATTTTTAGCTTTAAATATTGCCAAGAGACAGTAAAGCAAACATATGGAACTTTTTCGACGACTTTTTCGTTATAATGCTATAATGTATACAAGCTGTAAAACATTAAAAACAAACGTTAAAAAGAAGGAAAATTAAAAAAAAATATGAAACATATTTTAAATTATACATTTTATATACATTAATTTTTTTTACGAAAAAAGTATTTCAAAAAGGTACTTTTTGTACAAAAAATTAGTTTTTACCAAAAGTGACCTTTTTGTTTCGTAATGAATAGTTTTTTCAAAACACTTTTAAAAAAGTACCAAAAAGTGCCATTTTATCAAAAGTAATTTTATCAAGTAAGAAAACCTTTACCATGGTGTGATGAAAACAAAAAGTTATATAAATACCAATCCTTAGATATAAAATCCCGCTTACCGTTTTGTCCCTGATCTCTTTGCATGGTAGATGCCACCCTCACTTCTTCAATCTCGCATATATTTAAGAGAGGTTGTATATTGATAACTTAGCTTTGTGTTCCAAATTTGCACAATTTACCGTTTTTTAGATATAAATAAAACTATTCAATACCACACCCACTTATGCACCAAGATGCTTGTAGCTTTTTTGGAAACTTTTGCTCTTTCCGTTCTAAAGATATCGACCCCCTTTGCGCGAAATTATCGTATGTTACAAAAACCAAATTTTACAGGACAGCCATTTTTCTACTTTTCTCTGTTTTCGCTTGCAATATCAAAATGAAAATATACATGTGCTTTTTGGAGCAACGAAGTGGAATTCGCCTACAATATTTTGTCAGGTGACGTCTCTTTGAATGTAGAACAAGATTGCATCAAAAACTCAATTTCAAAAAAACTGGCATATACGATAATTTCGCGCAAAGGGGTCGATATACAGAGAAACAGACGGACAGATGGACATCATTGAATCAACTTCGCTGTACATGTATGTATTTGTTATGTGTAAAAAAAGCAAAAAGGTCATGAAAAATAGTAACTTGGAACTTTCGGTGATGGGTGTAAAAACAACAACAACATGGGATTTTAAGGAAAAAAATAAAAGGCGGTCATGGTTTTTTGCTCGTATCTCAGACATTTATTAAGCGATTTGGCTGAATTTCAATTAAAATAAAACCCATTTCAGCGGACACGTGGAAAGACGGTTTTCTCTCAGTCAACTTCGCTACTCACTAGTACCCAGAATATATATTTTGTATAGGGTCTTAGATCAATATTGCAGAAATAAGAAGAAGAACAGCGAGAGACTGGCCGGCTGACTGGAGGGCTCAGAGCTGAAGCGAACCAAGTCAAAAATGAAAATTCTTTAATATTTCGAGTTTGAGTAAGTGAATTTCCATTAATTTCTGGAGCCATTGACATGGGCTTATTACCGTTACCTTTGGAACGAAAAACTTTTTGATTTAGTCCGTTACAGAACTCGATAGAGTTAAACTTTGCGAAGAATTTCACAGCTTTGAACCCGCCATATTATAATGCAAATGTAATTCACCCTAATCGTGGTTGGTGTTTTTGTGGCGAAATTTAGGTGTTTACAAATCTATTACAAAAAAGTTTATTGTGGTTGGCGTATTCGTCAACTTTTTTAATCACGGCAGCGTATATGTACAAATTGTCGTCTAAATACGCCTAGGCCAACCACGATAAGGGTGATTGCACATGTACCGCTTAATATATAATTTCACATAAAAACACCACTAAAAACCCTTTAAAATACCACAAAATTAATTTTTACCAAAAATAGTACATTTTTGCTAAAAAAAGTACATTTTAAAAAAAAAAAAAAAAGTAAAATGTAAAGAAGTACATTTTACCAAAAAAGTACATTCTGACAAAAAAAGTAAGTTTTTACCAAAAAAGTACTTCTTTATCACAGAGTACATTGCAAGTCAGTGAATATCCCAATTACATATTTAATTTGCTCTTGCAACCAAAAAAATTTAAGTAAACATGCTCATGTTCCTTTTTTCGTTTTTCATGTATCGTTATGCAAAATGTTATCCATGCTAAGACTAATGTACATGTTTTTGGCCCCAGAAAAGCGAAAAACAAGTCACAGAGAAATACAAAATTTTTAAAATAAAAATTCAATTTTCATTTTGCTTTAATGAAATATGAAAAAAAAAAAAAAAAATTGGAACACACAATGGGGAAACACAAAACAATACAAGAAATTTAAAGAAAGTATGTAACTTTTAAAGAAAATATTATATGCATGTGATGTTGTTTAAATGATGCGAGGGTTGGGCAGAAAGTTTTGCAAAAAACTATTTAATAAAGAACGTGACAAAAATTATATATCTAAATATATTACGTTTAAAAGCGTTGCAGATCGGCGTAAGCATAAGCTTAAGTTTGGTTTTTGGTAAGTCTGAGTTCATACGGCTCATGTCTTATTGACAAGATTCTTCCTTTTTCTTCTTTGAACATGAGTTGTCGTTCAAATGATTCATGTCATGTTAACGACGTGCGTATGCATGTGTGCTTTTTGATATTGAAAACAAAAACAAAATTAAACAACGAATAAGAAAGCAAAACGTAAAGACAGTACATGCATCTGTGTACTCTTTTCCCCTTGTCCCTCTCGATTATAAACTAGCAATCATGTCAATAAGATATGAGCCGTATGAACACAGACTTAAGCTTTTATGTGCTTGACAATGTCTTTTCCTTCACACAGTTCGAGGAGTTCGTTGTTGCACTTTGGACATAGTCACCATTATAATTTTTGGACGATATTTGTCATTTGTTGTCATAGATAACGTATCGTGCATATGTAGCATATGTATTTATTTTTGTAAATATTTAGTTTGAATCAGTAGAAGATAAGTTTCTATGCAAAGATTTTTAAGCTTTTAGGATATTTAACACAGGAATTATATTCATTTATTTCGAAAGTTAAATGAATATTTTGTTTATTTGAATACCCTCCGTCACAAATTGTAAATGAGGCTTTACTAAGTTTGTCCTACCATGTGCCCACAGAGAAAAAACATGTTAAAATATGGTCACCTCCAACAAAACCATTTTTAAGAAAAATTTTAAACATATTTTGTTTTATTTTACCATAGCCCAAGTCTTAAAAGGAAACCCTAATGCGAAAAATCCCCCGAGTACTTCCAACGCAAAGCAATCTCCATACGCTAATGTTCCTAGGGAAGGTCTACAAATGCCTTTTGGAAATATGAATAGTTCAATTGAAAATTTAATTCAAACTATGAATAACTTCATGGCCAATATGCAGAACATGTTTCAGGAAATCATGCGAAACCAGAACATAGTCCTGCAAGTTCTATTCAACAACAAATGAACCAGTTAAAAATATGTTTCTGGAATGCAAACGGGTTATCCCAACATAAACACGAAGTTGCAAACTTTCTTCATAGGCATGAAATCGACGTACTTCTTGTCTCTGAAACACACTAGTATGCTGCTTAAGGGTACGTATGACACAAAACATCCCAGCGGACGGGCTTGTGGTGGCACAGCCATAATTGTGCACAAACACATCAGACACTTACCATTGCCAGAGTTCGAAGAAGATTGTATCCAGGCCACATCTATAAATCTTACTGATTTTAAACTTACGTTGTCATCCGTTTATTGTCCCCCGAGGCACAAAATTGTACACGATAAATTTCTCAACTTCTTCTCAACATTGGGCCAGAAATTCATTGCTGCTGGCGATTACAACGCTAAACATACTTATATTATTAGTCCTAGAGATAATCAGCTATACAATACCGTAACTGCAAATAATTTTGATGTCGTATCGAGTGGTGAGCCTACCTATTGGCCAACCGACTTCAACAAGCTACCAGACCTTATTGACTTTGCTGTAATTAAAAACATCAAGCGCGATCAGGTACTAGTAGTTCCTCCTATGATCTATCGTCTGATCATTCACCTTCAATCCTCATTTTAAAAGGCAACTCTGACGCGGCAGCTGCAAAATTTATTTCCTATCCAAACAGAAAAACAAATTGGATAAAGTATAAAATGTATGTGAACTCTCACCTATTACAGTGCATTCCCCTAAAAAATTCATTTGACATCCAAATAGCAGTCGACCGATTTACAGAAGTCTTGGATTCTGCAGCAAGAAATGCAACCCCAACTAAGCGGACAATTAAACGTGCTCCTTACAATACATCCACGGATATAGAGACCCTTATCGGAGAAAAAAGGAAGTTAAGAAGACAATGGCAAAACAGTCGTTCCCCAACCACTAAGGCCCAACTTCAATTATGCCTGACATCCCTCCGCAACAAATTGAGACAGAACCACGAGTCTGCAATAGAAGGCTATCTAAACAGCCTAGATGCCACAAAAAACTCCAATTATAGCTTATGGAAGGCTGTACGGCATATGAAATGCCCTATAACCCAAGAATCTCCATTAAGACTGGAAAACCGCACTTGGGCCAAAAACACAAATGAAAAATTAAAAGCTTTCGCGGGCCACCTTGAGAAAGTTTTCACGCCACATGATGCACATAATTGTTCCTGTCTTCTAATCATTCCTGATAAGGTTAACCATCCAATAAAATTTAACATAACTAAAGTAAAATCTGCAATAGTAAAGTGAATATTAGAAAATCCCCCGGACTTGACCGCATCAGAGGGTCAATGATAAGAAATTTACCATCGCCTGCTTCTAGAATCTTGCTGCTCACTTTTAACGCGATATTAAGAGTCGGATACTTCCCATCCTCATGAAAGAGGTCTATAATTGTTATGATTCCCAAGCCAGGAAAAGATGCTAGCCGGGTTGCGTCGTACAGACCGATAAGCTTATTATCAATCCTATCGAAGCTTTTCGAAAAAACATTCGTTTTAAATATAACTCCTCATCTAAATGAACACGACATCATCCCGGATCACCAGGAATACTCATCTCAGATACCATAAAGAATAGATATTCTGGGATCGCTCTAGTACAATTGGTTTAGTATTTAGGAGAATAGTTACGAGCCCAAATCTGCAACAATAAGCAATTTTTCTTGTTCTCAAAACTTTCTCCTGCACCCTCGTAAGGTTAAAGAATAAATGAAAGTGCTCGATTTTTTTTTTTAAATTATATATATCATGCAATAAAAATTTATGTCTGGCTGTTTGTTTGAATGTAAAACCTGACTGTTGAATTTCCCACACACTTATTCACGTGACTGACATTTTTTTTTTCTTGTGGTCTTTTCGAAAGATAAAAACGTGTTTCTTCTTCGTTGTCGTCATTTGTTTCTCTAAATTTCGCTGTGATCTGTTGATCCTAAAAAAAAAAAAACACAATAAACGAAAGTTTTTGCAAAAAAGAGGAAAAAATAATAATACAACGAGCAAAACAGAAAATAAATTTGTTATGATTTTTTATTTTCTATATTATTTGCCAAAAGTTAAAATTTCACATAAAAAGGTCAGCCAGAAAGCCAACTGAAAAGCCAGCCAGCCAGCAATTGTTGCTGTTCGATGTTGTAACAATTTTGCAAAGAAATTAAAAAAAAACCAAATTAAACCCATCGAAATAAACAACAAAAATAAAAGAAAAATTGGAAGAAATTTCAATTGATACAACTTCCTAATATTTACATAATAAAGCTTATAAATCTAGTTTTCTTAAATACATGCATCCAATGTTAAAATATTTTAAATTTTTTGTTTGTTTTTGTAGTCTTTAACTATTTGCTTTCAAATGATTTTAATTATATTCTCATTAAAATAAAAATGGCCTACAGCTAATCGATTTATTACCCAAATTTAATTTGTTTAAGTTTAAAAACGGCCTGTACTGTATTTGTGAAATCAATGTGTGTAATTATCAAAATTAATTGATTCAACTACAATTTTTATTGTATCCATAAATTATTTGCTATGCATACAATAGGAGTAATTTGTTTTTAAATTTTATGTGAGTTCCCACAGTTCAATGTTATTCGAACAATGACTCAGTAGTTAATTAAAATTTAAATAATTTAAGGTCCCATTAATGGACATGTCTATTAATTTTCGTTAGATGAGAAACTTTAACAAACACGTTTTATATTAATAACAACAATATGGCTTCCACCTCTTAAACATATTTAAATAAATTTTAACAAAATTATACTTGTTTTAAATTAGTAAGATTTATTTCAGTTTAGATCAGTTCTAGTTCAATTTAGATCAGTTCTAGTTCAGCTTAGAACATTTCTAGTTCAGCTCTAGTTCATATTTAGCTATGGTTAGTAAGGTTAGTTATAGTTCAGTTCTACACAAAAATAAATTGTTCAATTAAATAATTAATTGGTGTACATTAATCTTTCAATTAATTTTTTGTTTGCTGCAATAATCAAAAAGATAAATTTTTATGTTAGGATTTATGTTGTGAATTTTTTAGTTTAAGCAATTAATTATTTAATTAACAAAATTTGTGTGGCATGACTCGAAAATGCGAATCCGTTAATTGATATGATTAATTCTCTTCTTGGGGCAAAATAAGTAAAAAATTTAATTGTATGAACGAATTGTTCAATTAAAGTTGATTTTCTATATGTAGTTTATTTCTTGTTCAGTTCTAGTTTTTTAATGAATAAGGCCGCTTGTATTTAAACGACATTTTTGGTTTTTTTAACGATTTCAAAACTTATACTCTGGAGTATACCATGGAGAAGTTTCAAAACTGATCCACTGGGAGTATGTATGAACATGGAGTAGTTTTATGACTAAAGTCTTCTTCTTGAAGTCCAAAGTACATTTTTTGTTTTTTCATGTTTGTCTTTTCTTTTTCTTTGTTGACCTTTTTCAGCACAACTTGAAGGACAAATGTACACATAGAGCTCGTGCCTTAGCTTTAACAATAATTAGAATTGTGGTAATTTTGTTGAACAATTTATGGTTTATAATCTAAATTTTCAATATTTTTAATCAGGCTTAAGTTCATCAAATTTAATTTTCATGAAAAACAAAAAATGTACTTTGGACTTCAAGAAGAATTCTTGACAAAAAGTACGAAAAAACAGAGGTAAAGGAAAAACATGTAGAATCAATTAAAAATGGATAATCATTCAAAAAAGCAAATTTCGATCTACCAAATGTTAGAATACAATTTGGTTTAAGGATTGATGTTTGACTATTGACGTCAGCAGTCGTCGATGGCTGCGAGTGTAAGACGGCAAAACCCTCTGAGGAGATCGAGTGGTAGCGATCGAAACATGTCAGGGTAACAAGCCGCCTGGGTTCGAATCTCAGGCCAGCCGCCTGGGTTCGAATCTCAGGTCAGTCAAGAATGAATGATTATCAATAACAATTTTAATTAATTTTCATGTTGTAAAATTCCTTTCTTCATAAAAATAATTTAATGAAAATTAAATTTGATGAACTTAAGCCTGGTTAAAAATATTGAAAATTTAGATTAAAAACCATAAATAGTTCAACAAAATTACCACAATTCTAATTAAAAAATCACCTCAAAATTTGTAATGAATTTTAACCCCAAAAAAGAACACAAAAAAGTTACAATAAACATTTTCGGTGGAGTTCATATACCCGAAACTAAAATCCTAAATTTAGAATCCCGATTTCATAATCCGAATAATTATACAGTTTTGGTTTTAAAAATCGTACGATTGATAGCATGGTTGGGCTTTCGGCCATGCGCAAGTTTTTTTCTTCTCTATGGTATAGCGAACACTGGCTTTGCCAGTTAAGTTCTAGTTCAGTTCTTGCTCAGTTTTAGTTCAGTTCCAGTGTTTTTTGTCGCTATATTGATATCCCCAAAATCGTTAATGGACAGTTTATCGGTCTAATTAATTTATGTTGACATTAAGTAACAGACAGTTGGTCGATACATACATATGTCAATACATTGAAAAAACTGCCATTATTGTAAAAATCGAGTGTCCATGAAGGTCGAGAATCCGAAAATGACTAAACTGATCACGTTGTAAAAAAAATTAAATTTCATTATTAATCTTGTTTTAATAAAATAAGTTGTAAATTAAAAGTGGTAATTTGTGTTTCATATAAATCTTTTATTAGAAAAATTCTGCATGTAGGGTAAATTTCCAAGCTCTCACATGTTTCGCAATGAAAAGAAAATCAAAGAAATAAAACTGATACAGTTGTTGACCAAAGAATTTTAACGTTAAAAGGGTTCTTATCTTAAAACATATGGCACAGTGTAAAAAATATCTGTCTAATTTTTAACGAGCTTATAGCGTATATCACTCTTTTTAATTCATCCATAAATTGTTTGTGGATCAGACAACACTTTACAACAGTTTTGATTTTTTTTTTCAAAAATAACGGGATGGATTCTGGTAGAGGAGAATATTTAATTTAAGGGTGGTTAAATTTTCCTTCTTTTGCCCAGTTCGTGCGGAATATCGGTATATGAAACTATGTGTTCTTTACATCTGAGGTATAAGGTATGTTTAGCAACTTTGTAGAAAATGATATGGCAAATATTTTTGTGGAACATCTTAATCCTCTTCCTCCTGTTTATAATCGTAATTTTCGGCTCTATTCTTATAAATCGTAAAAAAATACCCTTAAGAAGGGGGAAGGCGGGGATGAAGTATGCTACAAAAATGTTGGCCCTAAAATTTTACATGATATGTTAACACAACAAAGCACCAACGTTAACACAAATATCAAAAAAAAACAACCAAACTCAAGAGTCAGTAAAAATTCACAAATCGACTTGGTTGTACTGTATGCCATTTTCATTCATTAAGCCTTCAATGCACAGTGAGCTTAGGACATTGTATATACACGCCGAAAAATGGTTGGGTATGGTAACGGCAACTACACTATGTTTGTTGTAACAATATATTGTTGTCGTACACATTTGTTAAATAAAAGCAATATTATAGTTACTGTAAACATATCAATGCTTATCGCAATTATGAATTTGAGAATTGTTGACTGAAAAGTATTTATATTTCTAACAACTAAATAATGATAACTATGAAAACATATTATATTACTCACATTCATTTCAAAATATTTAATAGCCATAACATGATAACTTTCCGTACGTGTACTCATAATATGTTTAAAATACAATCAAAATATAATTACTCTAATAATATCTTGTTATCGCCATTTGTAAAATAATTTTGCATCAGTTGTGTCGTTTGCTTTACATATGGGGGATTTCATGACAAGAGACCTAATTTTTAAATCGATGTCTTCCGATTTGGATGAAATTTGCATTTTCAACAAGATCGGTCAAAAAGTTTTTGAGTAAGAGGGGATCAAAATTTTACATTTTGGCCATACAGGTGTTCTTTCTCATCCATGTAACTTATTACCTTTTGGTGTTAGCAAAATTTGGCACAAGTAGCTTTGATAGCTATTTGATCAATCTTTTGAAATCTTTTCTTTTGTTTTTTTAAAAAATTTTTTATATATTTTTTTTTAATTTAAAACTTATATCCAGCAGGACTAACCATTTTTTTTTTTTTAAATTTATTTTTATTATTAAATCTTTCTTTTCGAAATTTACGATATGTATTCAAGTCTTAATTCTACTTGTTGTTTATTAGTTGTTACCAGTGTAACCACTAACTGCTGTATTCAAATTTTAAAAATGTCTTCTAGTTAGGCTCAAAGTATCGGTTCTTTTTAGCCTCTGGTGACCTTCGAACTGAAGCAGACCTCGAGCGAGGTAGTTAAGGTGGGCCATTAGTTTATCAATGTAACTTATTGAATATTTTTTAATTTTCTCCTGGATAGTGGGGACGTTGAGATCTCTGTGGACAATATCATTACGTATATACCATGGGGCGCAGACAATTTGTCGTAATATTCTAGACTGTTTTCTTTGAAGCTTTTGGATGTTAGATGCGCATGCAGTACCCTATAATTGGATGCCATATGTCCATATTGGTTTTATGATGGACTTGTATAGAAGAATTTTGTTGTCTAAAGACAAGTTTGAGTTTCGACCGAGAAGCCAATGTAGTTGAGCTGCTTTAAGTTTCATAGCCGTTATTTTCTCTTCAATATGACGAGACCAGGCCAAGCGTCTATCTATATGAATTCCCAAGTACTTAACATGGTTTTCTACCGGAACAGTGATGTTATTTATTTTTACAGCTGGGCACGTTTGTCTTCTGAGCGTGAAAGTTAAGTGAGCACATTTAGCCGGGTTAACCTTTATTCTCCATTTTTCTAGCCAGACCTCTAGTTCATTGATGTGGGACTGCAGATTTTGCGATGCGACTTTTGGGTCATGGTTAACGCTAATAAATGCTGTGTCGTCTGCAAATGTAGAGGTATGCGTGCTCAGGTTTGTTGGCATATCCGATGGTATATTGTATATAGAAGCGGTCCTAATATGCTGCCTTGGGGGACACCAGCAGTAATTTTCTTGAGGGGGGAGTATTTATCTTGCGACCTTACTATGAATGTTCTGCCTGTTAGATAGCTCTCCAGAAGCTTGTGAGTGTTTTGAGGAAGCATTCGTGTTATTTTAATGAGTAGCCCATCATGCCAAACTTTGTCAAATGCTTGGGAAATGTCTATAAGCAGGGCTGAGCAGTATTGCTTTTTCTCAAACGCCGATCTAATAAGGGTGACAATTCTATGCACTTGTTCTATTGTACCATGTTTCGCTGTGAATCCGAACTGGTGATCCGGGATGATGTCGTGTTCATTTAGATGAGGAGTTATACTTTAAACGAATATTTTTTCGAAAAGATTCGATAGGATTGACAATAAGCGCAACACACAAAGAAAAAACATGCTTATGGAAAACATATTCTAAGAGCAACATATTATGATAAGATTCATGATTGTAGTCACCATATTAAGGTTATTATTGAATTATATTATGGCTAAATATATTCGATATATTTCATCATAATATTTTTCCCTGAATCATATTGTTATTCTGTGAATCATAATATGTTAAGAAGGAATCATATTGCTATCATGTTAATCATAATAAGCTAAGAAAGTAATTATATTATTATCACGTTAATCATAATAAGGTAAGAAGTAATGATATTATCATCATGTTAATCATAATAAATTTAGAAGCAATCATATTATGATACAGGTCCTTTAATAACTATCATAGCAATACAAAATAAATTAAATTTTTTATGTATCGATTTTGTATTTTGTGAATTTTTACAATTTTTCTTGACATAAATAAAATAGCGGAGTTCAATATTTGGCTTGCAAAAGAGTAAATGCAAAATATCGTAAAAGTTTGATAAAATAAAACGAAATCTCTCCCTGTTTTTTTGGTGGAATTTACTCCGATATTTTAAAAACAAAACGAAATCTCTGTGTTTTGGTGTTGGATTTTACTACGATATTTTGCACTATTACATCACTAATACTGAACTCCGCTTATATTTTAATTATTTTAATTTCTTTAAATTTATTATTTTTTATGGTAATTTATCTTGTTTAACCGCTTACATATAAAACAAACGACACAACGGATTCAAAATTATTTTACAAATGGCGCTAGCATAATATTATTAGAGTAAAAATAGTTTGATTGCATCTTTAACATAATAGGATCAATGTATAGCAAGTTATCATGTCAGGGCTATTAAATATCATGATATGGTTGTGAGGGTTATTATGTTTTGAAACTTATCATAATTTAGTTGTTAGAAAAATAATTATTTTTCGGTCAACAATACTCTAATTTATAATTGCGATGTTTACAGTAACTTTAAAATTGTTGATATTAAATAAAAATAACCATGCCCAACAATATTTTTTCTCTGCTTGCATTGGCTTTGGAGGTTCCAAGTTATACCATATTTTTTTTCCTTATTTCGGTCAAAAATATATAATTGCGATAAACATTGAAATGTTAACAGTAACTATAATAATATTGCTTATATTTAATAAAAATAAAATTTTGTTTGTGTACGACAACCAGTGTTACCAAAAGTAGGGGAAAATCCCTACATGTAGGTATTTTTGATACTTTAATAGAAGCGTAGGAAAAATCGGACATATTTTTCAAAAGACAATTTGCAAAAAAGAGCGAACAGTTTATTTCAATAATATAAATTTTTATTTATGTAATAAAAACTTTATTAACTAATCATCAAAGTTTTCCTTGGGATTCAAAAATTAATTAACAAAAATCAGTATTGTGGTTATTTTGTTGAACTATTTATGGTTTTTAATCCAAATTTCTTAATATTTTTAATTTAATGAACTTTAGCCTAATTAAAAATATTAAGAACAGTGTTGCAAAATTGAAATTTTGAAATAGTACTGAACTTCAACTTAAAGAGTATTTTTCCCACCAAATGGTACTTTTTGTTAAAAAAAAAAACAATAATTTATGAAAATAAGAGGAACAAAAAATATTTTATTAAAATTCATTTATCTAAGTAAATAATAATTCTGTTATACATAAGCGTCAAGCGCCCCATCCATTTCCAATATTATTGTATATGTTATTCGCCATATTATTTCTGTTTGGCCCCATATTATTCAATAAGTGGCACAATGGTTTCCATTAAAATATGGCGCAACCTATTATTAAAAAAAAACACAAACTATAAAGCAAAACAACATAGTACATTGTTGCAAACTCATTTCACATATATTACACTTCTTTTCTGATTTCGATTCTTGCCAATATATTGTGCCACCTTCGAATATAGCCCATTGGCGATAAAATAAAACAGTTAGGTAATGCCTGTTTGTAGAACGCGAGCGCAAAAGTGACTCGTTCAAAAATTCAAAATTTGTTTTTGTTTTAAATGTAAGTTAAGCGAGTCACTTTTGTGCTCGCGTTCTACAAACAGGCAGTTATTTTGCAAGTGTATGAGCCGCTTAAGGTACGTTTTTTCAGTATTTTCTAAAAAAATATTTGAAATAGTTCATATATTTATGAATAAGTAAATAAGTTAAAGAATTTATTTCTGCCAACATATTGTAACTACAACAGCAACTACCAGTTGATTTTAATAGATATTTAGTTTTAATCAAACTTGAAACAGTTACTACATGTAATCGATTTCATTCTTTGCTTTTTACATCATTTTGCATTTGAAAATGTGCGTTCAATTGATGCTCAGAAATGTGGTATCGATAAAATACCAAAAGAAATGTATGAAATGTCAGCAAACATTAGCTTCGTTCTTAATATTGGATATATTTTTCCAAGAAATTTAAATATATTCAGTTCTGAAATGCTTTATTTTTGAAAGATCCGCTAGAACACGGAATTGAGAATTGATATTATTATAGTTTTCGTTTGTAAATAACATTTTTTCGGAAACAATAATATTTTTGGATTGAAGCTGATTATCACTTTTAAGGTTTTATGTTCAAAACAAAATTTAGTTTCGCACATTGTCGAATAAAACGATTTCCCAGTTTCTTTTACTAAATAAACCATTTCCTGTATATTGCATGTTTCTATAAATATGGTTTCCATTTAAATTTTCCACTAACATATTATCCAATGCATCCGTTTTTATAAATTTTCTTGCCACTTGTAAGAACAAATATCGTATTCTGGAAAGCAAAATATGAATCCTGGCGTCCACGCTTTGCATTTCAATATAAACGTCGTTAATCATTTTTAAAATACAACATTATAAATTTTGCAACAAACATATAATAACCCAAGCCTGCTATCGAAATGATCACATCAAAGTTAAAAAGCTCTTGGGATAAAAAGTACTAAAAACTACGCGGGGGTACTGCGGTATTTTTAATATGAAAAAGTACTGAAAAAAGTACCAAAGTACTGAATTTTTCAACACTGATTAAGAAATTAATTAACAAGGTTACGTTCTAATGTGCTAAATTCCCATTTCATACTATTGACAAACTGAAGTTTATTGTTAATGGGATAAGCTATTCTCATGCGCATTTCACTGGTTGCTTACGCCAGATATTGTTACAAGTATAACTGTTGATTATAATTCTTATACGTTTAACAGTTTTATTTAGTTTAATATCTTTAGTTTTTCTAAAATCTTTGGATGAAGTTTCCTGACGATCTGGCCTAAGCAAACAGTGAAATGCGCATAGGAATAGCTTATCCCATCAACAATAAACTTCAGTTTGTCAATAGTATGAAATGGGAATTTAGCACATTATAACGTAACCTTGTTTATTAAATTATATTATTTAATGAAATTTTGCAAAAAAAATAGATTTTCAATGCTTAATTCAGTTGTTTAATTTTATTAATACCGAGAAGTAATTTAGATGTTTTAAAAAATCCATAACTTTTCGATAATTTCGATTGGCGCTTCATGTAAATTTACTTATAAAGGGTGTCCCAAAATTAACGCATGATTTGAACTAGTCGCCATTTGTGTAGTGTTTTAACTGCGTCAGCTGCGAAGAGAATTATTGAACAATTTAGGGAGCTGGATCTGCTTCGTTATTGTCATTTGAACGGCAGGTTTTTGGACGACCAGTGCGTTTGGGGTCCAACGGATCCAGTGTCCCTAAATTTTTCCAAATCATTAGTAGTTTTTTATCAATTAAAAAAATTATTTAACAAGTATTTAAATTTAATAAATGTGATAATTGAATCAATTTTTTTTTTTTTTTGTTGAAAGAAAATTGAAAATACAATTTTGATTTTTCAATATTTTAGTTGTATTGAAATAAATTATCAATTAAAATATTAATTAAATAACAAACAATATAATTTAAATAATATCAATAATTAGTATTGTGGTTATTTTGTTGAACTATTTATGGTTTTTAATCCAAATTTTAATATTTCTAATTAGGCTTAAGTTCATGAAATTTAATTTTTCATTAAATTATTTTTATGAAGAAAGGAATTTTACAACATGAAAATTAATTAAAATTGTTATTGATAATCTTTCATTCTTGACGTGGCTGGGGCTCGAACGCATCTTTAGCTTTTCTAAAATCTTTGGACTAGCAACAATGAAATAAAGTAATTTGTTCTTATGTTTGTTTTTTTCTTACTGGTTTCCCCTTACAACTACAATTAGGGTGGGTTTAACATAGAGATTAGAGATTTAGTCATCTTAAAACTGTGTTTTTAGTTTTTAAGATGAGTATTAATGACTTTTATTGGAACTTTAAACTTAATGAACAAATGTCAACACATACACATGTATTACAAAAGCAGCTGTTAATAAACATAGAAAGAATATACCTACATGAAAGAAATTTTTTTTTAGAAAACAGAAAAATGGATTATTTTAGTAAAGATGAAGATGAAATGATTCTGAAACATATTTAAACCTAAATAAAAAAAAAAAAATTTATAATTTTCTCCTTATAAGAATTAAAACGGCGAAATTTCTTCTTCATCTATATAAAATGCAAAGAGCATTTTATTAGAGACAATTCTTAATTTTTTCTGTGTAGTCAACGAAGTTAAAACACTATTCCGACCAGATTTTGAAATTTTTGAAATGCAGCCGCCAAGCTTTCCTTTTTTTTTAATATTGTTCAATAAAGAAGACGTTGTTCTATCGTATAACGCTCCCAGCGTTGCCATTTGTCAAGATTTCCTATTTTTCATATAAATTATCAGAAGATGATTAAACAGACTTAATTGGCTAACTTTGCAACGGATCGTTAAAAAGGTTCGATTTTGATAACGACTTCCTTAAACAAGTTGAAGTTTTTAATGTAATAAAAGGTTAACAAAAAAGTATTGCTCAATTACGTGCTATTTTCCAAAACGTTGTAGATGTTAGTGATATTCACTTTGATTTTTCGGAACATAATATACAAAAAGAACAAAATATTGAGTTTTTGGGAGGATGTATTTAAAGTAAGACGTTGTGATAAGTCCGAAGGTTTTCCATTTAAAAAAAAAATAGTTGATTCAATTTTGTCGTTACCAATATCTACAGCAAATGTAGTGTTAGTCCCAATTCACACGCTGCAAGTCTTATTGATCAGCTTGCTACTTTATAACGAGAGTGAAGAGAGGAAAATAAACGTTTCTCTCTCACTCTCTCGCCTATAAGGTAGCAAGCTGATCAATAAAACTTGCAACGTGTGAATTGGCACTTAGAAACAAATTAGAAATACCAACTTTATGTGGTATTTTACGAACAAAATACCTTTTGAAACAAATAACAGTGAAAGAAATGGCTAATTTATATTTAATTTATTTATATCTGTAAATAAAATGAGTTCCTTATACATTTTGGTATTTTCTTTTAAAAGTTTGGCACTTTTGAAAAAAAAGTTTTTTCTTGAGAAAACAATTTTTTTTTTCTGAGATAACAAGATTTTTCTTAAAAAATATATGGTAACGCTGAATTTTAATTAACCCTAAACTGCCAGCTGTTGAATTTTTTAGGGTTGCCAACACTTTCCTGCAAAATTGGCGACAAATTCGATTCTTGCGTTAATTTTGGGACACCCTTTATATGTGTAAATTCTATTTTAATTTTTTCAAATGAATTTTTGTATATACATTTTTTTCCAAGCGTTGCAACCCACGCTTATAACACCTATAAATATGTAAATATGTATGTGTATATTAATAAATCCATCTTGATCTTGCAAATATTTCTTTTAAAAGTTGTGGCAAATAAAATCAAACAAAAGTATGTTTGAATTCTCAATGAAACTCTGACAACGTGACAAGACGCCCAAATAGTAAATAATAGAAAAAAATGCCAAAAAAAAAAAAAACAGAATATATTAGATGTTTTGATTTGAGTTTGAAATGTATTTAATGTCTGTTTAATACAAAACAGCTGCAAACAACAAAACACATTTGTTGGTTGTTCAGTTATTCAAACGTTTGGTATTTTGTTTAATTCAATGTTGCTATTTGAACATACAAGTAATCGAATTTGAGATTGTGTTTGTTTTTTGTTTTTCAAACATTGAATAGCTGTGTGTGATATTTAATTAATTTGAAATTCTTGTTAAAAAAAAAGCTTTAAGCTTACGAATAAAATGTTACAGCAAAAAAAAAAAAAACAAATGTTTAAAAACAAGTACTTGTAAGCAATTTCCATTTCTGCCTGCCGGATTTTAATTCCCCAGGTCATCATAATTTCCAGCCACATTTTTGTAAACGGCTGACGGTTGAAGAGATCCCAACAATAGTTTATTTTTATTTTCTAAAACAGCTGTGCGGGTTTTCGCCTTGTTTGTCATTTACGCCATGTCCAAGACTTGTTGGTATTGTATTGAATCGTGTGGCTGGATGCCCCCTGGCAATGGGCAGTCAGTTATTTTGCTGCTGTAGTTTGAACTTTTTTCTGAGATTTTATTTAAATTTATTCAGAATTGTTTTGCAATGTTTGGACTGTCAGCTTAAGGTTTTGTCTGTTAAAAAAACAGTTTGCTTAGTTATATTTTTTTCTTTCTTCAGATATTCTATTGAATTCTATCTCAAAGCATCTTAACCGTTGTTTTGACATCGCCATTTTTCAACCTTGGCCTAAACTTCTAAGCCAACGAACTAAAAAACAAACCAAAGAAAATTTTGTTGGTTTTTCTCCTTAGTCTTCATTGTCTTTCTTGGTCTTGTTAATCCAATAATGGGATAATTAAAAGCCGTTAGATTTATTTTTTAAATTTTAAATAAATTTACTTAAATGATAAATTAGTTGTTGTTGTTTTTTCTTTTCTTGTTAAAGTCATAAAACAACACAATTAGTTAGTTTAAGTAATTAATTTTAAGTAAAACTATAAATTATTATCTTTAAATTAAATCTTGTGTTTAAAATCTAGTGAAAAAAATAAAATTTAAAACTAATTAAGATATTGAAAAAAAAGCTTAAGTAAGTAACAGAGTGCTAAAAAAGGTTTATGCAGGGTTTCCCATACAACAATTCTGTGTTATTGGAGTTCAAAGATAAAGAAAATACACAAGATCTTATACACCTAGAGGCAGCGACAACAAATGCAGGAATCAAAATAAACCTGGGCAAGACTAAATAAAGGCTCCACCATAATATCTATAGCCTTGCTTAGCCTACTGTCAAAAATTAACAAAAAGTCGCTCAAATGTGCTTAAAAAACAAAAACAAAATAGAAAAACATTTCATACCGTACGGAATGTGCGACTAGATTCGCACCTTGCAAATGACAGCTTCATTAAACTTAGCAAAAAGTTCCTTAAGTTCAATATGGTTTGCCTAATATAACTTAGGTGTATTCGCACGTTTGCTTAAGCCAACTCAAGCGCATTATGGTTGGGCCTTAAGTCCATGCGTGTACACAGCGATACCAGGCAGCCCCTTTAGATGAACGGTACTATTCTTGAGGATATAAGCAGCTTCTGCTATCTCGGCAGCATCATCATAACGACAATGAAGAATCTAGTTAACATATCGAAGGCTTTCCATTTTACCAGAAAAATTTTAATTAGATACACTGGCAGCAATTAAAAGACTTTTTATTCTTATTGCACAACGAATAGAAGTGTAATATATTCTGAAATGTGTTGGCAACATTGTACAATGTTGTTTTGCTTATAGGTTATGTTTCCTTGAATAAAAGATGCGCTATACATATTTAAATTGAAACCATTGTGGCACTTATTGCATAATAAAGTGCAAAATGGAAAAAATGGCGAATAATAAAAACACAATAATATTGCATAATGGATGGTTAGGAAGGTTTTAAAAATATTTTAGCCAGCTGTGATTTCCAATTAAAACGACCTCTGGAAAGCCATAAATTCAGTTCTACTGCGCAGCGAAATATTTAACGTTAGAGGAAGTTTCTAGGTTACACACTACGTAAACCAGCAGATAACCTAACACGAGCAGCCATTAAGTGGAATCCGTAGGATACAAGAAGAGGAGAAAGAATCGCCCACACGGGGAAAAGACAGTTGGATTCTAACGTAGCAAGCAAAAAGGTGGGTCAATAAGTTAAATGAAACACAGGTTTCGAGCTCTATTCGCTTGGTCCAACGCTTCTCCGATTTGCTTAAAGGCTCAGTTAGCTGGGAGTAACAGTAACGTTGCAAATCAGCTGTTTCATTTTGTTGTATGTAAAGCAATTAAAACGATTATAGTTAGCAGTAAGATGTAACATCTCAATCGGTTAGAAATAGATCGGTCTTACTTTTTTACGGTAAGGTTAAGTTACTGTTACTCCCGGCTAACTGAGCCTTAAGCCTTCCAAAAATAATCAAAAAAAGTAGGTCTTAATTGGACGAATTCATTGTTATATTCAATTCTCTTGCGGCTGAGCGATTTTTTAAGGTTTGAAAAACAGAAAAGGCACTGGGGCTAAATCCGCAGAATAGCGCAGATGAGGGCGTAATTCAAACCCTAGGTTATGGATTTTTTTCATGTGCTTAATGAGCACATGAAATTTACTTGTTTTGATTTTCTCTTCAAATCAAGGGCTAATCTGCTATAAATGTATGTCAAACACAAGCTAAGGATGTGTTCCAAAACATCAAAATATAGTGCAGCGTTGCTGTTTTGCCATTGTTTCCATACAAAGTAATGTGCAGTTTTGCTTACTTTGTAAAAAAAAGATGTCAACAAAGCATCAACAAAATTATTAATGCAAAGTTTACCTTTTGTTTGCCCATCGATAATTGTTATTATAACTACATTTACTACCCGTCTCCACCATCCATCAACTTGGTAAGAACAGCATGTCGCACATGAATTCTACTCGTGTAGACTGTTCATGTTCATGTTTCGTTCATGTGCTGCTATCGTTGCCTAAACATTCGTTTTAGCATCCATGTGCGCCATGATGTTGGCCATACAATGTATTTTCTGTATACAACCAAACGCACAACAACAAAAATTGTGGTCAATCAGAACATGAACATCAACACGTATTCGCCACATATAAGAACATGAACAAATTTATAACGTTGCTCTGCCGGCGTTATGGTCATGTCATGTTCTAATCGAAAGCGCATGGAGACGTGGGGTTAGGGACGTATTACATTGTTAATGCTTAAATGGTTGGGTCAAGGAATGCATCTCTGTGTTCGGCTGCATTGCAAATGACGTTTGTGAATTCGCCCTAAATGACGGTTTGGTATTCGCCCCAAATGGCGCAGCATATTGACAGAAGTCAATTTAAAGATGCCTATTGAGAGGAACAGTGCTACCCTTTCAGTTAAGAGGCACGAAATTCAAAAAGTAACAAAACTAATTACCCAATTACTATTGCTATTTATGCCATATTTATCGAGCAATAAGTTGTTAACATATAAATGACTAGCACTTAAACCGCTTCTCGGTTTTAACATAAAAGTACCAACAATTTTCTCTTACAGACCTGTACCTAGAATTTTATGTTTCTATGTTCAAGATTTATAAAAATTCAAAAAGTACCAAATGTCGATTGGAAAAGTAAAAGAAAGAAATTTTATTTTACGTATTTCCCCTTTTTGATACTTTTTTTGGCTCCACGAAAAGCCCCCCAATGAAATAACGCCCAAACGAGAAATGAAATATTCCCCAATTTTTTTTTCATACATTTTTGGGTGTTATTTCATATGAAAAAACTCCCAATTTTTTTGGGCCGTTTTTCATTTTTTTTGGGAATTATTTCATTCTTCATTTGAGGTTTTCAAATTATGAAATAATCTCCAATGAAATAACACCCAACAAATTTTTAAAATTCGGGGCTTGTTTCATAGCGTGTTTAATTTGGGTGTTATTTCATTTTTAATTCGGAGGTTATTTCATTTTTAACACCAAAGTTAAGTATTGAAATCTGGCTTCGCATACTAAAGTTTTTCTGCGTGACGGCCTGCGGCCGTGCTTAGGGGTTTTTTCCTCCAGTAGGACGCGGCAGGTGGCTTCGCTGAATGAAGTTTTCCTGCGTGCGTCACAAGAATAAAAAAATGTTTTTCAATGATAACTAAGGATTTTCCCTTTTACAGAATGTTGACACCATGCGTAACACTATTCTGGAAAAGTAAGGCTTTGTCTCTCATTTGTGAAAAAAATTAGGGGTGTTACCCGTTAACTGCCCAAAAGGGCTGAATTTCAAAAAAAGTACCAGACATAAGTATTACATTTTGTTTCTACCCATTTTAGATTGGGGGATATGAGGATACCAAATTTATTGGTTTTTACCCATGTTCACCCCCTAAACATTCTAAGTTCCAAAAATCTCGTCTTAAGCTGCCCATACACTACGTCTTGTTACTTGTTAATGGGGCTTTGCGCGCACAAGTAATTTAAAATTTTTAATTTGTTGTTGTTTTTTACAATTTTTTGTTGTGTACAATAATAAATTATTAAAAAGGCAAGAGCTTCAAAATTAATGTGTTCATTTTGAAGTTTAAGGTTATTGTGATTTGCTCGTCGTGTTTGGAGAAATTGTGCGCTAACCAATCACAGTAATAAATCAGACAGTCACTCAGTAGAAATAACGCGGGCAACGATAATATGGTTATGATAGCTATGCAGAAAACTGTTTTCGTCACAATGTGGTTGTGATAACAATAAGAAGTTTGTAGTAATCATATAATGTACCCTGCAAATAATAGGACCAGTCCAAACACGCGTGTAAAGAGTAGCCTACAAGGGACTAGGACTAGTACAAAAAACATGGTCTATTTAACATTACGATGTCCTAGGGGAGAACCATATAGCCCAGCTTTGGACTACAAAGGAGTAATTTTAAAACTACTCCATGGTATACTCAAGAGGATTAGTTTTGAAGTCGTTTTAAAACGAAAGCACGTCGTTAAAAAACGAAGGCATGTCGTCTCACTACAAACACTTTTTAACAATGACATGGTCCATGCTTGCATTACATCGGACCAGTCCATGGATTCTTCCATTTTTTAAAAATGGATCAGGTGTTCCAATATTATTTGCAGGGTTTGCAAATTTTCCATTGCAAATATTTTCCATAATTAATGCATAATTAATGCTTAAACACATTTTTTTTGTCACGTGCGTTTGTTAACACTTTTCAGTCTTTTAGGGTAAATAAATGTTTCCGATTGACAATTTGGTTGTCTCTTATTTACTTGTGTAAAGTCTATTTGTCATTTTTTTAACCCTTTTTGGGAGTCAAGTGCCTACTCTCTTATCAATCTAATAAACGAATAAATTATTCATTTTATTTCATAATTTTACAGTTAGTAGACGTGTGTAAATGCTTTTGGCAGCACTTTTAGGCTCATAACATATTTGCGCTGTAAACCACTAATTTTGTTAAGCACTTCAAACTTTAAAGCAGCTCTTGCATAAATTTCATTTGCATAAAAACCTTCTAAAAATTTGTTTAAGTATTTTGGCGTTGTTTTTAGTTATGAATATTTGGTAAATTTTGATTGTCTTGCAATGCGGAATTTTAATTTTAATTGTCGGGTAAGAAACAAAAAATTATGTTATGAAATAAACACTAATTATTACGAAATTTAGAATTAACTTAGTATAAAAATAAAATTTACTTAAATTTTAAGTTAAGTTTTAGCAGGAATTTAAATCTAATGCTAAATAAAGCATCGTTTTCAACAAGACTGTTATAACTACAACAAAAATTAGTTTTTTTTAAGTAACTTGTAACTTTTTTCTTAGCAAAAAGTTTATTTTACATCTTTGGAGTTATGACTGTTTGGTTGCAACTGTGCTTAGAAACAATCACCTGTGAAAAGTTGTTTATCCTAATTTTTCAATAAAATTTCATAATCGCATTTGAAAAGCTTGTCTTAATTTGAACACAAGTGCATAACTGTAGCCAAATATTTTAAAGAATTTAATGTTTGTTTAGTAATAAAAACATTCTACAATTTTTTTTGTTTTTTTTTTTTTAAATTACCATAAATGTAGGTTGTATAAAATAAAATTCCAAAAAAAATAAAACAAAATTCACTTTTTGAAGCCTTTTGTGTTTGAAGTTTTGTTGAACGTAACAGTGTCATGATTTTTAACTAAATTTTTTGTTAAAAAAAAATAATGTTGCTGCTGAATAGGAATCAGAGACCAGCATTAGCAAATTGAATTTTTATTAAATAAATTTAAAAAAATAAAAATTCTTTTATACTTGTATCTCTACTTAATTTATGTTTGTTTAAAGAATTAGCCATAAATGAGGACTTCCATAGCGAAACGATTCAACGATAAATGGAAATTTTAAAATAAATTAAAGACAAGGAATTTGTTCACCTTATCAATGATATCTGCTACTATACTGTTATCGAAAACTCCCTTTCTTTGCCATTCATTTCTTAAATATTTGGATATTAAAATGATTTTAAGCCTAACCTTCCAATACCCGCGCATTTATCTGCGAGACAAACGAATCACTTTTTCAAATATATTTATTTTAAAGGCTGTTTTGCAAAAGGATAAAAGTCAATTAAACATTTGAAATGAAATTTTTTCCATTGTATCTCTAAAGCTATGGTCATGCTTGTTAAATATTTGACTAAATATTTGTAGCCGCTACTTTTGCTTGGAACTTATCGCTTACATTGTTTTTCCGATAAACACTGCCCGATCAGGACACCCCATTGGAAGAAACAACTTTACCATTTGCACGTGTTGTTTAACGATATATCCGTTCATGATGGTTTTGGGAAAAAAACCTGAATAAAGACAGCCAATGTGACAGAAGTAGCTCAGATATTTCGGCAAAGATTTCAAAATTTCCTCAGACAAAGAGGTGCGCATACTTCTCAACCATTCATATGGTTTTCGGCAGATTTCCTAACCGACCTCGGATCGAAATCGACAAAAAAATGTTTACTGGGTGGGGACATATTACCCAGTAAAAACTTCGCCTACAAAATAACGTGTCGAGTAATCAGAAAAACATAAGAGCACTACTTACAATTCTACTGAAAGAACCAATGAATTTTACAAGGGAAGTCCCAAAATGAACGCATTAAAAACTAAGTAATTATTTTTTTTACCTGCATACATCCAGAAAAAAGTAGTTATGGAAGTTGTTATAGATGTATTTATAGAAGAAAGCTACAAAATAATGAGTTAAAGAAGCTAATCATTTTGAAAAAGTAGGCCAAGTTTTTACGGGGTAAGGCCCCTATTACGGTTCACAATTTTGGTATAATGGCTTACAACTTTGCTATAATGAGGTGAACAAAAACATCAAATAATTACAACTCAACACAACCATTTGTTTTATTTACAACTCAACTCAGTTGAACCGTAAAAGGGGCCTAAATCATTTAATAATGAAAAAAATTAAAACATCAATTTATCGTTTCTATTATCTTTTTAACATTTACTCAACCTTTTGAGTTCAGATCTACAATAAAAAACAAGTAAGAAAGTAAAGTCGGTCAACCCCGACTATATGATACCCTACATCACATTAGAACTGTTTGTACCAAATTTTATCAAATACTCTCCAAAATTGCGGCCTGTACTTGTTTCATCATCATAGTTTATAGCGATTATCAACATTTGTAAAAGTTGTGATTTAAATTAAAGGCGTTTTAGTTGTTAAAAATGTTTATTTCACTTTATAAATTTTTATGGCTTAACAACTTGAAAACTGCCTAATAAATGGCTAATGGCTAAACTAATTTTTGAGTGGCTAAACAGGGTGAAAAATGGCTAAATCTAGCCACTTAATGGCTAAATTGGCAACACTGTCCATAATGGACCATAGTTTCCACATAATCCTCTTCTAGTAAATCACGTTAGTGCAGAGATAAATTTGGACATAAATGTTTTTTAGTTATACTAAAATCAGTGTTCGACATAAACACTACATATCGCTGCTTAGTGTTCGGTAAATTTGTGGAAAACATAAACGGTAATAGTGCTTGTATAAGATATCATCAAAAAAAAAAAAGAATGTTTCGAACACAAAATAATACTGTTTTTATCTCATCTGTTCTAAGATGAGAACAATTAATTCCGTTCGGTATTTTTTTAAACCACAAACTTTATTGTATTCGATTCAGCACCCTAATGTTCGTTCGTTTCGGTTTTACCTTTTGGCTGGTAAAAAAGAACGAAACATTTTTGACAAAAAAAAAAAAAAAAACAAATACAAAAAAAAAAAAAAAAAACAAAAGGCCAGCACAAGGCCTATCCAATAGGCCTGCTTACTTCTACAACAATACAAAAAACAACAAGCATTTTGTTTGTGTAAAATTCCCCGCCGTTGTCAAAATCTTTCTACTACATAGGCAAAACAAAAGGATCCTTTTGGCCAAACTGCCGTCGACGACTTTGTCGTCAACAATTTATGCACGACATGTCTTCTATCACTTAGGATTTCTGGAAGACAATTTTGTGGAAAATGTCGTGGACGACAAAATACTCGACATTGTCTAGTGCACTGTCTTTTGAAGAAGTTAATAAACGACGACATGACCGACATTGTCTTTCAAGTTGTCTTTTGTTAAAACTTATCCACGACAAAATGACAGACATTTTCTTGTAAGGTATCCTCTATCATCAACTATACACGACAGTATGAGCGACAGTGTCTTGTAAGCTGTCCTGTATTAAAGTGTATGCACGACAACATGACCGACAGTGTCTTGTAAGGTGTCTTTTATCAACTTCTAAGCACGACAATATGAGCGAGATTGTCTTGTAAGCTGTCTTCTTAACAAACAAAAATAAGTTGTTCCCAATAAAAAATAAAAATAACTGTAAAATAACGATAATAAAAAAACAACCAAAGCAAAGTGAAGAAAATCAGTCAGTAAAGTCTGAGAACTCAAAGACTAAGGTATGATTTTAAAAACATATATGTGCTATTGTTTATTTTTATTTATTCATTTAGGTTTATAGGCGACATTGTCGTGTAAGCTATATCTCCTGCAACTTCATCGATATTGTCCTTTACGCAGACGTTGACGTCAAAGTAGAATCCATTGTCGTCTATATAGTCATCAAAGACAATACAAACGACAATGCCTTTCATGTGGTCATTAACGACTATATGGACGACAATGTCGTGCATGTGGTCATCAACGACAGGCTGAGCGACATTGTCTCTCTTTGTGTCGTGCACGATTTACGCGACACTTGTTTGAAAATGTCATCGATGATTTGCATTAGTTGTCCCTTACGTGTCGTGCAGGAATTAACATTGTCGTGAACGATTCATCAATGATTCTTGTTTTGTGTGCATGTATGTGTGGCAAAAACCAAAAAAGTAAACAAAAATATACACGTATAAGGAAACTGTAAACAACTTTTGATATCGTTGAGGAAAAAACCAAATAAACATCTGGCTTCTTAAGCAGACCTATTGGATAGACCTTGGGCCAGCACAATAATTTTACACAAATAAAACATATACACAATACACACACAAGCTGGTGCGGTCGTTGCTAAATTTTTTTTTGCTCATTTCTTTATCAATGTAAAAAAGAAACATTATAAAACATTTAAATATAATGTTTGTCTACAATATCACTACAATTGTTCTGTTTTGTCCATTATTGCAACCTACTGATAAAGTATCTGATAGGTAACGTAAACAATAGCTATCGTGGACGATAAAGTTACCTTTAAAATGTAATTTATGTACTGTGACAACATTACAGTAGATACCGAGTACTTTTGGTTGTTTAAAAAACGAAGTGGCAACGACTGGCTTTTGCTTTGTTTTCTTTAATTAAAATGAGTTGTCAATTTTTTTGTTCTAATTTTGTTTTAAATGGTAAATTTTTGGGATTTTGTGTAAACTAGTGTTTTTTGAACAAGTTTGATTGATTTAATTTGACATTAAACTGTAATTGAAGTAACCATATCTTCAGCAATCTGTTAGCTTCAAATTCTTACAGTTCTCTTGTAAAGTTACAATGATAATTAACCTGCTGTTAACTTTAAATAACCAAAATCCATTAATCTGTCAGATAGCATCTTAAACATAACTATTTGCAAGTTGTAATAAAGGCCCTCAGTGGCAGTAAGACCATTGATTCCATCTGATTTGTTTGTGTTCTCAATTTAAAATCTATTTATAATTGTTTAGGTTATAGAATATTTTACTAGGGCATTGTATATAGATATGGAAATATTTTATTCTGATCTGAATCTTTATTTCTGGTGTCGGATTTCAGAAAAAATTATTGACTGTTGGTATGTTTTAATAAAGTTTACATAGATTTAATTTATTTAAAAAAAAAAAAAAATTTAAAACCAAAATTAGAACGTTTCATTATGGAGCTCCTCAGCTATAAAAAAATTGCAATATGTTTAAAATAAAATACAATATTTTTTTTTTGCAACTTTAAAGAAAGACAGCGTTTGAAAATGTTGATTAATTGATGTGCTACTACAGTAACTACCTGTATGCACTCTATATTGGGTTTTGGGTTGCATGCTTGAATTATACGGGTGGAAACATAATGGCACCTTTCTTTTGAAAGCGTTAAGTTTTTTTTAGCCGAAAAAAAAATATTTGAAAATCAGACGGAAAGTCTTATCGAGATAACCAAAACAAAAACTGAGAGATAAATTAAGGGCTTTTAAGATCTTGGATAACTAAACTGTTTTTCAAGAAGATTTTAAACCGTTCTATGGTAACATCAACTAATTATTGTTATCTAAACTATATTATGTTAGCCTACGTTTTTTTTTTTTTTTTGGTGCTGAACCCATTTTTATGGTAATCACTAATTATTGTATCGTTGGGCTTATTACCATGCCTTATTGTTTTCGAAATATGGTAGACAGATACAAATTTTAGTGTTTAATGGCTGTAGATAACAGTAGTATCATGAGGCGAGACATGTAACAGACTGTAAAAGTTCTCTTTCAGAATTTTCTTTAGAGGTGGGGACAAAAGATGCTACACCTACACTCAAAAGAAAAATCAATCCATCCGTATTTAAATCAAGCCAAAAGGGAGCAAAAGTATGGATTTTCTTAAATCTAGAATAAATGCTGGATTGAAGTACGGATTATTCAAGTGCTCCGTGCTTAAAATAATCCGAAACTGGAATGGCTTAAGTCAAAGTGAGATGAAATTAATTTCAAACGGCGCTTGATTCAAAAATTTAAAAGATATTTAATCCCAAATTCGTTCTTGAAATAAGGTTTTTTTTATACTTTTTGATTTATAAGCCAAAGCCAAAGCAGAGGAGCGAGCTGAGAAAGCTTTCGACATCATATGTACATATTTAGAATAATTCTAAACACTACCCCAGGAACCAGAGAGCGAAAGAAATATTATTGTTGTTTATTTTCCTGTTACACATGTTTCACGCTTTTGTTGTAGTTCCACCTTTTGTTTACAGACGAACTCTCAATTATAAGACACGAGCAGAATTTCCCGACATGGTTTTCGTCATCATTCTATTTACTTTGAAAATTTGATGTATTTAACTAACAAAATTTAACAAGCAGAATACGGGAATTTTTCATTCTTTGTATTCACATGAAAATAAAACAAATTATAATTTGCTTCTTTTTTATCTACTTTTGTACACAGAAATAAATAAAAATAACAATTAAAAATGTGTGATAATTATTAAAAAATCTACAAAATTGTTAGCATTTGTTATTGTTTTATATGTAATTGTGCGAAAGAAAGAATTCCTTCGCACATCGGAAATAGGCAGTTAACATTCTCCAGTAAACAAATTAATAGTGCCAATTAAATATTTCTTGATATTAACAACATTTTCTGCAGTAATGTTGTTGATATAAGTAAACGTTTAATTCACTTGATATAATTTTTATTTAAAACATATTTTGATTAATGAAACAATGGTTTTTTTGAGCGATAAATTCAATGGCCGTGTTTTCTCACGTGGTGGCGATGTCAATTGGCCGCCAAGATCATGTGATTTGATACCGTTGGACTTCTTTCTTTAGGGTTATTTGAAAGAAATGGCCAGCAACAATTCAAGAGCTAAAGGATGAGATAATTCGGCACATTAACGGCATAGAACCTCACTTATGCCTCAGAGTCATCGAAAATTTGGACCATCAGATGGAGCAGTGCCGCCGAGGTCGCGGCGGTCTTTGGCCGATATTTTGTCCCATACATAATTGAAAAATGCCAATATTATCATAATAAAAGGAAATTACAAACACCCTTATCGTGTTTGGCGTATTTAAAATACGCCTACGATATTAAAGAGAACGTGAACTTATTTCCTTTAATCCATTTCCAGACAGTCGTAGACGTATTTTAAATACGCCAAACACGATAAGGGTGAATAATTTCCTAAACAATTTGTGTTGTATTCAAAATCAACATCGGCCCTTAAAAACCTTTATTATAAAACAGCTTGTAAATTGCCTTGCATTTTTTCTATGACAATTTCGTTTGTAAATAGAACGTGTATAGATGGGTGGTCTTGGGTTTATTGCAATGGCAAAAGTCTTACGTCTAGAAGTGCTAATACGAATACTAAAACCAGAACTTTAATAAGCGGCAGCATCTTATTTATAGGAATATTATATTTTGGCAGAACCCGCAGAAGGCAGTCTGATATAGTTAGCCGTAGTTTTTCTTGAGAGCATTTTTATACAATATTCTTTGCGAAAAGAATGTGAATCTTTGAGCGATTAAGAGGTCGTTTAATGGAATGTGATCTTACGTCCAGTAGTGTCTATGCGGTTACAAAAACCTGCAAGCTGTAAAGCGGTATTTGTGCTAGATTGTAAGGAATTTTCGCTACAAGAATGGCTTTACCATGATCTGCTGCATCCATGATCATGCTTAACCCGTTCTGAGAAACTTGGCCGTAGTTCGTTTTGAGAAATTGTTCGTACAAGTTCGTATACCAATAAGTATCGGCTCGTAGTGGTCATTTAAATGATTTGGAGTCATTGAAATCATTGTACCCATCCGTCCGGTGTTTTCAATACGATTACGAATATACAAACTTTGTTAAGCACTATATTTCGCTTCAATTTTAATAATTTAATTTTAAATAGTGTACTTGCGAGTTGCTCCTAGGTTAATAAAGTAACTCTTTTAATCTTATTTAGTTTGTTTTTAAAATTTTTTGCTAATGTATGTTTTCGTTTTTAAACAAAAAATGTTTAAATGACGTTGAAAAATAACAATGCGCCATATTTTGAAACAAACAATACATGCATATAAAGTCATATACATATGTATGTATGTATGCATATTCATTTATATATGTTTTCAATCTATGTAGGAATTATTTGACGAACGAATGGATGTATAATCATTACTCATTCATTACTTAGTTCATGCATTAATGCATGACGAATTGTTTTGAATAAAGTTTTAAGTTATTTTTATACATTTTTCTTTCTGTTTGATCCCCATACAGAAACAAATAAACATACCAGACACAAAAATATTTAATAAATCGTGTAAAGAATTTAAACTTAAAAAAAAAAACACTAAATAAAGTTAAAAATATTATTTGGTTTTTATATTTTTGTTAATTAATTTAAAATTATATTAATTAAGTTTTTCTTTTCTTCTTTTTAGATGGCTACGAGCACTTTAACTCTGTTTCTTCTACCACCTATCGCCCTATCGTAAGATCCTCCAGTGCACCCTTGCTAACTTCAGCCCAAGAACGAGAGCGACGTCTTATGAACGTTCTGGCAGCAAGACGTAATGCTTTACAACGTCCTGGTTTTCGTAATCGTATTGGTACCACTGGACGTACGGCCACAGCCGTTGAGACGACCTCAAAATCACCCACCGATCCACGATCTATTTGCATACGAAATTGTACGAAAAATTTCACAAGGCGAACAACGGCCAGCTGTATGCGACAGTGTGCCAATTTTTCCAGAGTAGCTTCGGCGGGTTCTGCTACTGTGGTTGTGAAAAGTTCTTCAAAAACCGGCACGGGCACCGCTCAAGCGGGTGAAAGAGATACCAATGAAATCCTATTTACAGATGAGTCATCGCATGGCCTTTTGGTTATTGCGAAAGAGCAAAATGATACTTTAAATCATATACCAGATGAAAATAAAGGTGGTACTGTGTCCAAATTGAGGGGAAGGCGTAAACCACAAAATCAAGTGGGAACGGTAACATTGGCCACTACATCCATAGAGGATGTTGAAATACAACCTTATTTGTATTTTGGACAGAAATTGCCACCATTAAAACCTAATGCTTTGACCATAACTTCGGTAAGTGATGAGCATCCCAAAATATTGGAGGTCTCTGTAGGAGAGGTTGAACCTTCCTCCACTACCCCAGTAAGTTTGACCTCAGCTTCTACTTTGTCGGCAGTGGAACGAAGTCGTGCTCGTTTTAAATACAACATGAGGAATGGCGTAAGCTTCAATCGCAGATATAGTACCATAAATAGATCTACCACCCCCGAAGCACCTACTGAATTGAGAACTACTACTTTAAGAATAATAGCCGAAGTTGTTAAGGAACCTAGAGTTAAGGCAGCTCCATTTAGGGCAGATTATTTGGAAAATTTTCGAGAAGCTTTAAGACCAAAACCTGTTACAGAAGCTTTGAAAGATGAACCGCCACTTGCATCATCATCTACTCCATTGATAATAACAGTTTTAAGTGATGAAGACTTGTTTACAACCACAGCTGCCACGGAGGTTACTTATAAAACCAAACAGGAGCAAAGGAAAATAGCTACGACTTTACCAACAACGACAAACACACAACCTACAACCACTACTGAGAGGACAACAAGTACAACTTCGACCACAACAACAAAAAAACCAACTACAACTACAGCCACTACCACAACTACAGCGGCCACTACAACAACAGTAGCTACTACTTCTACCTCAACTACTGCAAAACCTACTACTACAACAACTACGACCACACACACTCCTCAAACTTTCCAGCAGCCTCAAACTACAGCTTTACCAAAAACTTTAACTACTTCTCCGCCCACTACTACAACCACAACAACAACAACACCCATACCTCCTCCACCACCTACCACCACACAGAAACCCATTATAAGCGATGAAGATACCGAACTATTAAGAAAATTAGGTCCCAGTCTAACACAACCCATTAACACTGACGACAAAACGAATCTCATAATATTTGTTAATCGAACCACGGACATTTACCGTCCCGGTAATCGTTTAACTAGTACCACAATGAAACCCCAACAACCGTTCATACCACAGGCGGCCACAACAGATTCCTCAACTACTATACTTCATACCACCATCTTAACATCCATAAGATCCACGGTTAATTCTCCTACTAAAGACAAACATATTTACACCACAACCCCTGTACCAACGGGCGGTTCGCAAAGTGGTCCTTGGCTTAAAAATGAAATGACTCCCACTTCCACCACTTTACAGCCAGTTATAACTGGGGAAATAAGCTCCACTGTGGTAACCGATGATCAGGAAATATCTTTGGAAATGCAGCGCATGAATGTTGTAACTATGGTCCTGGCCGGTATAGGTATAGTGCCCCTAATAGCCATTATTATATATTTACTACGCAACTATCTGCTAAAGAGACCGATTAAAGATGATGAAGATTTTGATGTTTGTATAACGGATCAACAGCCGATAAGTCCAGTAAAAAAAATTGATTCCAAATATCAGCCGGAAGATGATCAAGATGAGGTGGATAATCATAAGAAACCACCACAAAGGCAGCATAGCTTGCACAGCAAATTAGTAACAGCTCCTTTGGCCCGCGATAACAATCATAATCTGACTTTAACGCAACAGCGTTATGACGATAAAAGTTCAGTATCCAGTGATCAAGAATTCGATCGGTCCAATATACGTCTGAAAAGTCTTCTGGGTGAAGGCAATTTTGGACAGGTTTGGAAAGCTGAGGCTGATGATTTAAGTGGTCATTTTGGAGCCACGCGCATTGTAGCGGTTAAGACTATTAAGGCTTGTAGTACCCAATTAAGTCTTAAAGATGAGGTAAATATTATGCGTAAATTGGGTTCTCATCAAAATGTTGTTACACTTTTGGGTGCTTGTGTGGATTCGGGTAAGTTGGAGTATATTTGATTGTAAACATTTTTATAAAGCAACTTTTATTTTTCTAGAACCTCATATGCTGATTATGGAATATGCTATGCGGGGACGTTTGCTTTCTTTGCTGAGGGCTGCCCGTAATGCTACTAATATCTTGCCGGCCTCTGTGCCGGGAGGCAGAAGCTTAACTCCGTTATCTCCTCGTACTTTGGCAGGCTTTTGCTTGGACATTGCTAGAGGCATGGAATACATTGCTGACAAGAGGGTGAGTAGTGTCGGAAGTGAGGGAAGTTTTGGCGATTCTCTTCCGGAAGAAATCAATTTTTATGTTATTTAATTAAAAATCTTTTGATTTTGATGTGTAACATCTTTTTTTTAAGATTGTGCATCGTGATCTGGCAGCCCGTAATGTTTTACTCGATCATAATGGGGTGTGTAAAATTTGTGATTTTGGCATGTCTATAGATCTAGATGCTGAACGCAAACGCAAGGAATTGGAAAAGAATTGTGCAAACGAAATAATGCGCAGCAATTTCAATAAATTTAAATTTGATTTTGGTGGAAAATTCATAATAAATCACTGGACACAAAGTCCCTCCAAAGATTGTAATGAAAAGAAAGCACATGGGCATGATACCATTGGGAAAAGGCCGGCACTACCAATTAGGTGGATGGCCCCAGAGGCCCTGCAATATAATATATTTAGCACCGAAACAGATACATGGGCTTTTGGTATAGTGCTTTGGGAAATAGCAACATTGGGTAACAGTTTTATTTTTTTTAAGATTTAAATTAAATTTCTTAATGTTTCGGTTGTTTTTTTTTAATTCTTGTGAACCAGGATCCACGCCTTATTCTCAAATAACGGGACGTGAAGTTATAAGAAGAGTGCCGCAGGGCTTAAGGCCGGATTTACCTAAAGAGGGACGTCATGAATTTTATAATTTAATGTCTCGCTGCTGGCACAAGGATCCCCAAATGCGTCCCAGCTTTAGCCAGTGCAGACTGGAAATATCCCGTTCATTACACAAATGGGTGGATGACGACTCGGCAGCCTCGGATTATATGGATGTAAGTGGTTTTAGCGAGGATCTCGAGCAGGGCATGGTATATTTCAATCATCGTATATCAGAGTTTGAGTGTGAAATATGACATTAGGAGAACGGATCCCTTCTAAGCCCTACAAAATTTTACTTAAACTTTTCATTCAAATTCACCCAGTTTTCTTTTCCATGTTCATCAAGTGCTCTTAGCAGTATTATTTCTAAAATTTTTTCTATAAATGTGGTTTTCTTAGCTTTCAAAGTGCTTAAGTTTTTTTTTTGTTTTTGTAAAGAAACAAAAATACTTTACAAAAAGGTGCTTTAAAGATAAAACTTTGACTTAATTTGATTTAAAAGCAGGAATTTTATGGTAAAAAAAATCAAAATAAGTTTAAAGTTTTAAATTAACTGTAAATAATAGTTTTTCGTTTTAAAAAAATTAATTAAATTTAAGTTTATTGTAACGTTAAGCTTAAAAATATGCAAACGAAATTTGTAAAAAAAAGAATTGTAAATGGTCCTTCGAAACAAAAATAAAAAGTTATCAGAATTTATCGTATATAAACAATATATATTTTTTTGAATTTTATAAGTTTCAAATTAGAATCTGTGTTATTAAATCCAAACTTATTTTAGGCACTACAAACTTTCGGTTAATTTTATATCTTTTTCTTACTTGTAGGAATAAATTTTGTATTCGTATTTAATTTCGGTTTTTATAAATTCTTTTTAGTTTTCTAGTCTTTATATTTTTTTCGGTTAGTTTCCAATTTTAATGCTTAATTTTGTAAATTATACGTTTTAATTTGGCTTTTATTTTATAAAATTTAATTAAAAGTTTTATTGTTTTATAATTATCTTATTATAAGTTTTGACACTGTTTGAAGTTGACTACTTTAAATTTTTTTTTAGAATGTAAATAATTTAGCTTTTAATTATTTAGTTCTATAAATATGTGTATATGTATGTATTACAAATATCAAGTATTTAATTAACAAATTGTTTAATAATCATCACCGTGTTTATATTAATTTCCATTTAGTAGTTTTAATGCAACTTTAAATTTATTTATAAAATTAAAAATAACTTTTAAAAAATTTATATAATTTTTTTGCAATTAAATTAAATAAATTGTATACGTACTGAATTAATTTAAACAAAAATTAAAGTTCTTTTTTATAAGATGCCAAAAGAAAGAGAAAGTGACCCTCCTACGCAGGTTGGGATGAAAATAACATCTGGAGCACAATTTGTGTCAAAGACATGTTAACAGGGCTGTCAGATGTGGCGAATTTTGACCAAACGTTGGGAATTTTTTAAAATTACTTATTTAACAATAACATTTTTGGTTTGGCGACTTGACAATGTTTCAAACAGCTTGCGATTATTTTGGCGATATTTTTGAAAACGGAATGAGGTCTTTTCTTTGATTAAAAAAAAAAAACATTTTAAAGTCGGAATGCGAAAGCTGCTCCTTGAGATGATATTAACAGACAATTATTTACATGCATAAAAAACATTTTTTTCTGTATGGTCACCTCTGAAAAAATATAGTTAAATTAAGGCTCCATAAGAAAACCACAACTTTATCATGGTGGCCTCTGACCACACTTATATTTTAATACCCCCGACCCCACTAGTGCCGAATTTAAGTTTAAATATTTAGCTTGTCATTCCGTGAAAAACTTTTTTATTATTATTTATCTCAGACCACATAAAGTATATGTATATATCAGGCGCGGATCCAGCTTGAGCCATAGGGGGGTGGGGGGTGGGGGTAATTTTGTATGATACAAAAAAGTAAGAAATTTGTTTTTAAAAGCTTATTAAAAACAATATGTGTATTAGGGTAAGTACTTTTTGCAATTTTTGCGAATATCAAATTCTTCATCGCATAGACGTATAGACCGTGAAAAAATATTAAGAAATGATGTATTACTTTTTCGCGATCATGAAGAAAGTTTCCGCACGAAACGCGATAAAGTTTTGAATTTTAATTTTTCTCCTCACTATACAAAATTAACATTGGGTGCGTTCGTAAATGCATCACTGCGCTGCATCAGAAAAGCAATCTTTTTATTAAGCCGACAAAAAATAATTATAATTTTTTTTTATTGTATTTCTATTATTTTTGTGGAGTATTTCACAATTTTTTGGTCCACATTTACTTTACTGATAAATATATAACGATTTGAAATCACTGATGCAGCGCAGTGATGCATTTACGAACGCACCCATTTAATTACAAAATTTTAAGTATTTTCTAATAATTTCATGAATATAACAAGATCGTACCATTAGTACGGATGAAGGGCGCAAAAAAAATTGCGACTATTTCGCGGTTTTTTAATAAACTAAATTTTAATGGCAAAAGATAGATGTTGTGATAGATGAGTTGTTTGGCGGATATATGAAACAGTGATAATTTTCAGCAGCGTAGTAATATATGCGCGCAACGAGGTATTAAAGTTGCACAAGATATTTTTCCATTATGTAAATCAACTCGCACTTTAAACTTAAAATTTATTTCTTTAAACCCAAAAAAATAGCTTTACATTTTTGTTATACAGTTGCTTATTTTATGTATTTATGCCTGTATTCATAAAAATATTTTAAATTTAATAAAGGCTAGAAACCCAAATTTTCTATGAATATTTTCCTTAATAAACCTTTATTAAATTTTATAATCATTTATGAATATGGGGGCTAAAATATACAGCATATATAAACAATAAATGTACCATATATAATGTGTATGGAAATTAAAAAAACAAAAAAAATTTGAGGAGCTTTAGAAATTGCATTTGGTGCGGAAACTTTTTTTGGCCAAAATGGCATAAAAAAATTATTTTCATTATCAATACTAAATTGCCCATTGCGTGGTGGGATGAAGAAATTTTGCCAAAAAAAAGTAATTTCCCTAATTAAAAAAAATTCAACAAAAAGGTTAAATAAAACATAAGATTAGTTCAATGTACCATAATCTTTTTAAATAAGTAATTTATGATTTCCTTGTGAGGCAAATTTAGACAGTACAGTGTATCTTCTGTCATTGTTGATCCGAGCCATGTTTTTATTCGACGAAGGGTAGAAAATGACCTCTCGCTCGTAGCTTTACTGACGAGCATTGAAACGAACATTTTAAATATTTTTCTTAGATTTGGGTACATATCTTCATCACAGTTTATTAAAGCATCTACAACGTTATCTGATAGATCAGGCTCAAGCTTAGATCTTAGTAGGTGTTTATCCCTTTTATCAAATATAATCAGCTCATCAGCTAGTTGTGGTTTTAACAGTTTTGTATCTGTACACTTTGAGGTAGAAGTTTAGGTATGTTCAATACATTTGGAATATCTATTAGAAAAGTTGTTATGAGATCTTCTAAAATAAATTCAATAAGAGGAATGTTACCACAACTCGGTAGAAATCTTCAACATTTTGGATGTGATTATTTCGTTCAAATCTTGTCTTTTCGATAGGAACCTCGATTTGAACGCAAATAACTTTAACTTTTTCAAAAATCGCTTTAAATTGTTCTTTGGCTTTTTTTCTTTTTTCTTCAAGGTACATGATTAAAATTTTGATAAGGCTTGATCCTTTTTGAAGATCTATATCTTGCTTTTGTAAAATGATACTAAGTGGCTGTGTTACAATAGGTATCGCACTTAATATGTATATTCCGCAAATAAATTTAAAAGTACTCAGTGAGTTCCGTAATATAAAGGTAGAGATACTACCTTTCCACTCCGATATTTTTTCCAAAGCTTCTACTATATGATGTACACTTGTTGCAAAGATGCATAATGAAGAGAATTCGGCTCCCAAATACTTTGCTAAAACTGTTTTTCGCTTGGGATGATTATATTTAAAAAATTTTGTCGTTTCTTTAACAAATGATACAACTTTTTGTATTATATATTTAGTCCTTAAAAATTCCCAGTTGGAACATAGGGCCAAGTGGCACTTTATTGCTTTTAGATATTGAGTTGTTCGGTTTATGGGAATAGCAAGGCGTTTGTTTCGCATTTGTCGCTTTTCCAGAAATTTTGAACAGCTCCATTTTCTACCGACATCAGAGGACACCCATCTGTTCCATTTCCTACACAATTTTTTAGGTCAGGACCAAAATTTGTCAAAGCTTTAAGAACTATTGATGATAGTGCCTTCGCATCAATTGACACATCAACGTCATCAATATCTTTTGAAGCCTCTTCAGCCCTAAAAACTTTTTGTTGTATGTTGAAATATCTTAAAGATAAGGAAAACTGGCTTTTCCCCGACAAATCCGAGCTTTCGTCAAAAATAATCGAATAGAATTTTGATTCATATACATAAATATATATTGCAAACACTAAGGCTTTTTAATAATTCAACCGCACGCATTATTAAGTCAAACGTTTAGTCTTTGGATAAAGATGGCACCTGCTGTGATTGAATGTAGAATAAGTATTTGAATAAGGTAAACTAGATGTTTCATTGGAATAATCTAATAAATAACTATGTATTAGGAATAAGATATGGATACTTATTGAAAATCGTTAAAGATTCAATAAAAAATACTTATTGAAACTTTCGTTAGAGATTCTATCCAAAAAAAAAAAAAAAGAAAACAAAGAAAAACCTTGCTGGGATTTCCAAAAATGTTGTACATTAAAAAAAATATTATTATTGGGAATTCTTGTATTATCGAAATTTACAAAACATATTTTTAAAATTAAGGGGGGGAAATTTCCTTATTCCCACAACCCCCCCCTTAATCCGTGCCTGGTATATATGTTGGCTCCTAATTCTCGGCTTAGCCATTTCCGTCAGACCGTCCGTCTGTGGAAAACTCGCTCGCTTTCGAAAAAATCAAAACAAAGAAACAATGTTGGTGTCAAATTGATTCTACACTCAAAAGAAAAATCAATCCATCCGTTCTGAAATCAATCCGAAGCAGTATTAATAGTACGATGAGTACATATTTTCTTGAATCAAGTACAGAAAGATTTATTCAATTACACATTTTTAATCGCAAAATACTTAAATTATCCATATTCCATTTCGATTTCGTACTTGAAATAATCCGAAAATAAGATTGATTTAAGTAAAATTAAGATTGAATCAGTCTCAAAATGTGCTTGATTCAAGTAATATAAAGTTGATTTTATCCTGAATTCGTGCTTGAAAAAACCAAATAAGATATTAGAAAGATACAATTACAGAATGATAAAACACCAACATCGTGTCCGATATGCTTTTTGCTTTAGAAAACTTATGAACATATTTAAAAGAGTTGCCAACCGATTAAGAATAATTCGATTAATCGATCAAACAAAACCAAACTCTTGTTCGAATAATTTTAAAACAACGATTTTGGAATAACGAATAAATCGAATAATTAATGTCGATTAATCGAACAATTTTTTTTTTTATTAAAAAATAAATAAAATATTTGCTTTGAATTTGATTTATTCTCATACGTTTTTAGTGATTTTATTCAAAATATAGGAAAATTAAAAAATATTGTTGCCATAGCCCTGGTTGTAATTAATCTCAATGTTTAGTAAGCAAAACCGTGTTGAGTAATCATAGTATTTCAAAAATGTATTTTATGTTCTTATTAAACAAATGAAAACAAACAATTAAGTAGGTCTGTTGCAAAACTCGTTCGCTACAAAATTAAAAACTCCAGATGAGAATTGATTGTAACAGTTCTTTTGGCGCTTTATGAGAAGAAATAAACTAATTGTATAAATGAATGTCCTCTTCCAAGTTTTTAGCACAGACATTCAATCTGAATGTTTGGTCTAATAAAGCGCAAAAAGAACTGTAAGAATCATTAAACAATTTTCAAAAAAGGGGATTTCTCAATTTCGGGTGTAAAATTTAAGGTAGAAGTACATAACACGCGTTGGTGCGCGCGCGCTCTGTAGACTTGTGTCAAAAAAAATTAAGCTAGTGTATTTTCATATTTTGACGCGTTTTCGCCAGAAAGTTGGTTAATTTTGAACTTTTAAACGATTTGTGTATTTTTGACAAGTAATCAGCTGACAATTAAAAGAATAATATAACAAATTTGTGAATCTTGAAAGAAAAACTTATTGAAGAGCTTAAAAAACCATGCAATATTTATATACAAAGAATAAATTCAATAAAATAATAGAATCTTGATATACTTTCGAATCCTTTTTCAATGCAAAAATAAGTAAACAAATAAAAAACAGCTGACAGGAATGGCTTTTGTAAGTGCTGGTTTACATACGTCAAGTTTGACTCGTCAAGTCTTGAGCTTTAACGAGAGAAGGGAAAAGAGAATGCCATTTCTTTTCCCCTCTTTCCTAAAAACTCAAGACTTGACGAGTCAAACTTGACGTGTGTGAACCGGCACTAACGCGCGTTGTGTAACTTGCAATTTTTCATCCGCTAAAGTTTTTAAACGCACAACAAACGTCGACGAATTAACGCCTGTTATGTACTTCTACCTTTAGAAGTAAACAATAAGCTTAAAAATAAAGAATTGATTTATATGAATCATATCTTGAAAGTAGAAAATGTTGTTATTGTATTACAATACATTTTTTTTAAATTATATATGTGTGTATATCTTAACCATTTGCGTAAGTGTCATAATATTACCATTGAAAACGATGTAGTGGAAGATAATCCAACGACATCAAGAAATGCCGAACCTGGTCCAATGGAAAATATATTAAGAGAGACAGCGGCTGTTCTGTAGAAGAAATTTTATACAGAAGTTTGGATGAATATCGGATTATTACGGAATCAAGGGTTTTATGATGCCTTTAAGTAATACAATGATATGGAGTTAAGATAAAAAATTGTATGCATGAAAAAAAAGAAGAAGTCGTAGCGGATGGAATGGAAGATTTTCCATAGTAATTTTTATGTAAAATTATTTTTTTTATTCGTTATTCTCATCGGTTAATCAAATAATTTTTTAGATTAAATTGTTTGTTCGAACGAACAAAAACAATTATTTGAATTTTTCGCACAGAGTTGAAAGGCGAATAATTGACAACCTAATATTTAACCAAAAATATAAACTTAATGAGATGCAAGAGTTCAAATTTACTTTTTAAATTTTAAGGCCCAACCATAATGTGCTTAAGTTGCCTTAAGCAAATGAGCGAACACATGTAAATTGAGGCAAACTAAATTGAACTTAAGAAAACTTTTTGCTAAGTTTAATGAAACTGTTATTTGCTTAAGCAAAGTGCCAATCTGATCGCTTAATCCGTACGAAATCAAATGTTTTTTTTTTTATTTGTTTTTGTTTTCTTAAGTACATTTCAGACACTTTTTGTTAATTTTCGACAGTAGGTTAAGCAAGGCTATGCATATTATGGTTGATCCTTTAGTGGTACACATGAGTCTGGCCAGTCACATGCGTAAGCCGGAGGATTAAACACAACGAAAAGGTTAATGTTTTTTTTTAATTGATTTAAGAATTGTATATCTATTTCAAGAAATTCTGGGATGGATTTTCGAAAGTTATTATACCCTCCACCACAATTAGTTGTGAAGAGGGTATATTAAGTTTGTCAATCCGTGTGAAACTTTTTTATTATTCATCTCAGACCCCATAAAGTATATATATTCTGGGTCCTTGAGTTATTCTAAGTCGATTTTGCCATGTCCGTCTGTCTGTCCGTCTGTTGAAAACACGCTTACTTTCGAACAACTCAAAAGAAATGAACAAACTTAGTGCCAAATTGCTTGTAGTTATCCTAAGCAGTTTGGGATTGAAATCCAGCAAAATCGTTGAGTAGGACCAGAGCTATGAATCAAAATGTGGAACCACTGCCTAAAAAAATTGACAATTTTGTTACTAAAAATAACATAAATGTGGAACAAGGCACGGAATGAGATAAGATTTTGCAAAAATTTGTTTTATTTGACTGGAAATCACGCTGTTAAATTTCGTGATGATCCGTTCATAATTTACCCTAAGCCCCATATAAACAATACTCCCGAAAACCCGTTTAGTACGCCTAAAACCGTAAAAAATAACGCTATATAACAAATAACAAAATTTGGTACATCACAGTTTTTTAGGACTAGAAATAACACTGTAAATTTCGTGAAGATCAGTCCATATATTACCTTAGGCCCCATAGAAACCCTACTCCCGGAAAACAGTTTAGTACACCTAAAACCATAATTAATAATGCTATCATAACAGAAATTGGAACATCACAGTTTTTTAGGACAAGAAATAACACTGTAAATTTCGTGAAGATCGGTTCATAATTTACCCTAGGCCCCATATAAACCCTACTACCGGAAAACAGTTTAGTCGCCTAAAACCATAATTAATAACAAATCGTCACAGTTTAAGATAATAATAACATCATACAGATATTACTCCTTAAACATTCGAACTGTCGGTGGAGGGTATCAAAGATTCGGCACAGCCCATTAAAGCACTCTAACTGGTTCCATTTAGGATTGTTTTGAGTACGTTTTAGTGTTATTCGTTTTTGAATTTTTGAGTACGACTCGTACTTAAAGTAATCATAAAAAACTTGATTTACCCCGAGTGTTTTTCTTTCTGCGTTGTTATCCTAAGTAGTTTGGGGTTGAAATCCAGCAAAATCGGCTCAGTACCTAAAAATTTTATTTAATTTTGTTACAAAATCTAGCAGAAATGGTGGTATTATGCACGGATTTTGCTCAAATTCGTTATTTATAAAGATCGGTCCATAATTCACCAAAGACCCTATATTAAACCAGCTCTCGAAAAACAGTTTAGTACGCCTACAGCCGCAACAAATAATATTTTATAGCAGAATTCGGTCTTTCGTTATTTCATAAGAGATCAAATCACAGAAGAAAATGTTGTAAAAATTGGATTATAATTTATTATATTCCCCATGTAATACCCACCCACTCTGGGAAATTACACTGTGCAACAAAATTCGGGTCATCGCTAATTCGGGTCAGCCCTAATGAAATTTGATGCAAAAAATATTTGTGGAACATTTTAACCCTTAAAAGTGCCGTTTTAGTATACTTTTGTGTAAGAGTTGGGAAAATGGACAAAAATTACACCTTAAAATTAGAGTTAGAGGGTTAATAAATTCTAAGAAAAGAATCGCCATACGATTCTACTGCAGACATCTGAAATTATTTTTTAGCTCAGAAGTACATTTAGTCGAATATAACATTTTTACTTATATTATATTAATTCCGAAAAACAAAAAATATATCACTCCATGATAGTGACATCTAATTGCGATCACTTATACCTTAACCTCTCAAAATGGGCAATTTGTGATGTTTCAACACAAGCAATAAGCCGGCCGAATAACTGCGTCGAAATGCCAATGTTTAAGCTTATATTTCGAGGTGGCAAAGCCGTACATATCTCAGAACATAAATTCATAAATTGATATGCTAAAGAGAGGTTGTGTGTTATTTTCATTGCAAAGAAAAATATGTGCGCTTAACGGCCATTTTCACCAAGTTCGATTATAATTAACTATCGGTTATAGCTGTCAAAACATATTGGTAACCGGAACTTTAATTGAAAGTTAGTTTTAACCGAACTTGGTGAAAATGGCCGTAACATAAAAATATTAAACAACAACTTGCTTTAGCAAGTATTAATTCGGTTTAATTTACTTGTAGTGTTTTAAAAATACATAATTAACTGCCTGGCCCACGATGTCGACAAGAGAATTTCTTTCGCATATTTATATTGAAAACAAAAACAAATCTTAGTTTTTTATTATTGTTGTCAAGTTTTCATAATTTATGTTGTTTCTTTTTTGAACAGAGTTCGAAAATTAACATTATATACTGTACATGTACTGTGTTCTGTATGAAAGAAACATGGAAAACACAAACGCTTCTAATGTTTGTGTGGGAAATACCTTAAAAACGTTTCTCTGTTTGTGATATTAGTACAATGAGCATACTGTACTTAACCAACTCAACATAAATAAGTTAAATTTAATGTCTTTTATCGAAAAACAGAACACTTTTTATCGAAAAACAGAACACTACATAATATTTGTAACTTTCGTGAAAATTTATATGAACGGTATTAAGGTTTGTGTACTAATACACAAACACTAAAAATAATAGATATCGTTTCTGGTTGTGTTTATCGTACGCTAAATAATGTTCCGCTTATTTTCGAACACTGATTCTAAAACAAATTTTTGCAATAGAATTTGGCAGTAACTGTTGTCACGACAACAATTGAAGCACAGCCGCGAATAACGTTGTAATGCCACTTTTTGCAAAAACTGTTTTTTTTTTGCAGATAACCGTCAACACAGTTTGAACATCAAATCAACCAAAATTAGGCAACTTAACGCCTTCAAAATGGCATACAAAGTGTCAGCCAGTGGAAGAACGTTGTAAGTTACAACCAAAATGATGAACCGAAATGTACCTTCGCTATCACTTTTTCCATACAAAGTTCGGTGCATGCAGGCAGTGTTACCCAACCTTTTTTCATGTGGGCATAAAAGTTTTGATTATCATTATTTTTAATAATAAAAATAAAAAAAAATTTTTTAAGAATGTTAAAAACGTTTTTTTTTTGGCTCTCCTGAAAAATTATTATTTTGTAACTTAAACGTTATTCGCCGCTGTGCTTCAATTGTCAAACTTATTCCCCGTGTGGTCTGGAGGTAAAAATCTTTATCAAAATGTTTTAAACATATTTCATGGTCCTAACAGTTTAACTGCCTGTTTAACGATACCGAACGTCATCGTTCGCATAGAAAATTACATTTAAAACAAAAACAAAATTCGATCATTGTTCGAAGTTTGTTTTTGTTTTTAATGTAATTTTCTATGCGAACGATGATGTTCGAAATCCATGAACAGGCTGTAAATGTAATACGTAGGGCAACAAACAACAAAAAAGCAGCATGTACTGAAAATAATTTAATAATGGCTCCTTACTACTCCGATGGAGAGTACATAGCCAAAACTTTAGTAACGGGGTTTGTACCGCCTGAGGCCTTTTCATACATTGATAGCAAATGTGCTATTCAGAACGAAGATCTTCTATCATAATTTTATTAAATTAAATTTTATTTATCAAAGCAGTTAACTGCAATCATATTAACAACAATACCAGATTCGACATGAGTATTTCAGAAAAAGATTTAATGATTCGAAATCATACGTTGAACACTAACCCCATTTTTCATCACATTAACCATGGAAGGTTACTCTTCATTTTAGTACATTTAGGTTACTGTTGGTTGAATCGACGTACTTTTTAAAAAATAAATTCTAGCGGAACGATTTGTAAAGTTAAAAATAAACAAAAATCAGTTTTAGTTAAGTGTTTTATTAAAACATGAAAAAAATATAATATAAAAAAATAAACATTCGTTTTCGCTATAAAATTCGATATGAGTTTGAAGTCTTTTTTTTTGTTTTTGAAATATATTAACTTTTTAAAACAACAAAACCTAAAAAGGTAAAAAAAAACTTTTTTCTTACTCAGCCTTTAAAGATAATCAGTCAATGAATACAAAAGAAAAACAATTTTAGTTATTAACCTTATTTTAAGCATGAGACACAATGTTCCACTTTGTGTTCATAACATATGCTTTTCTTGCATAGATTACGTGTACTTTTCGTCGTTCTGCGTTTTCTTTAGGGACAGAGGTAACAAATTTTGCGCTCTATTGGCTCTTTGACAACATTTTCGACGGATTCTTGTCGATTAGGTATTTTATTTTGAATTTTTTTTCCATAATTAAGGTCTCGAATCTGCCTCTTAAATAGGGAACCACGAGAGGTTAATGAAGATTTTTCAAGTACTGTCGCCGGTTTTTGGGTTTTCGATCTTTATGTAAAATATTGTGAGTATATATGACGTAGTTGTTGACAAAGGCAATATTTAAAAGTCCAAAATAAAGACACAAAGAATTACACTAAAGTTACTCTTCGTCGTTGTGACGAGTACAAACCTCTGAATTTCCACTTTAAAAAAAAAAATGAGGATCCAGCGCGCTGCAGCGTACGTTTGCTCGCTACAAGCTTTAGACGTCAGCAACCGTTGTTAACATAAAGGGCGTTATTTGAACAATTATAAAAAAGTTGTATGATAAAAAGAAAATGAGCTTCGTCGCTTCGATGAAGAGGTTAAATCTATATATATAAAATAGTTGCGTGACTGACTGACTGACTCGTTCGTCATCGCCCAGCCCAAACCGCTGACCCTAGAAACTTGAAATTTAGACCATAGATTGGTCACTCCCCAAATCGATCCATTTAGACGGATATATCTTCAAAACTATAAAAATTTATTACTTATTGTTGTTCTTTAGAAAAATAAGCGGACAGGTGTCTGGTACTTTTTTGAAATTCGGCGCTTTTAGGGAGTAAACTGGTAAAACCTGAATTTTGGAACTTTTTTGACACCCCATTTATCTTTTGGACCAATAAACATAGAAACACAGTTTATACCACATTCGATACTTATCAAAAAAATACGAACACAAATTTGGTATTTTTTCGAAATTCGAACTTTTAAGGGGTGAAAATCGTAACTATTTTTGGTACTTTTATTACAAAACATTTTCCTCCACTCATTGACATATTCGTACTAAATTATGGGCTGCCACTAAAATACTGAAATTTTTGATACTTTAATGAGGGAAAAATATAGTACCCAAAAAAGGAAATACGGCAAATTTGATATTTTTCTTTAGCATTTTGGCAATACTAAAGTAGCGGGTTAAATGCTAGAATTTAAACATGTTTAAACCCAGTAAAAAAAATTTGGGTTTTTTGAAGCACTTCAGAGAAAAAGCGCATAATCGAGCGCTTCAATAAAAGAGCTTTTATAAAGCAGTAAATGATATAGAATAAAATATACAAAAAAGCTGCTATTTTAGTGCTGACAACAAAGAAGGTTGCAAACCGAAAAAAAATAAAAATATGCAAAAATGATTGGAAAAAGGCATTTAAACAAAAGTAAAAGCGAAACATTAATGAATATGTTAATATAGTAAGCCCCTAAAAAGCACTTTAGGAGTGCTTTGTTTGCATGTTAAAAAAAGCGCTTATTGTCAGCAGAAAATAGTCCTCCAAACCGGGAACACCCCATACAAAAATCAGGCATCCCATCAGCAGGTTTGAAGCGATTTGTGGTATGAATTCATACAAAAAACCTGCACCTTTTGGAGCACATTTTTTACTGGGAAGCTAGAAAAATAAACTTTGGCATACAAATATGTCCACGCAGAAAAAGGAGACGCTAACGAAGTAGCGGGTATATGCAAGTACAAAATAAAATAAACAAACTATCTATTGGAAAGTTAAAGAAATTATTACATTATTGCTAAAACCAAATAATAAAACCAAATTACTAAAAGAAAATACTTGAAAGCTCGCTTATAGGCTTTTTACACTGATCAACATCTACCATCAAAGATATAGAAAATGTGAAACACTCGTTTACATTGCTCAAATCTTACATCTGCCATCAAACAAAAATGTCACCATTTTTGAAAAAAAAAGTTTTTTAAATTAAAAATGCTTTTTTTCTCACAAAAGTGCCAACATTTAAAAAGAAAACTTAAAAATGTATTTGAAGTTCAATTTGTTTAAAAATATAAAAAATACTTAACAAAAAAACATTGCAATAAATGATAAAACTTGACAAATGGTAACGCTGCTTTCAAAGCAACTTCCATTTTGTCAGTGATGCCACAATAATAATATAACTTATTGCCACTTTTCTAGTGATGACACTAAAATAATCGAAAGATGTAGAATGGAATAAAATGAGATAGGAACATCTTTTAAAGATGTTGTTAAGGGACTTTGTATTATAAGATAAAATTGTATAGCAGTAACTATTGTTTATGTATTCTAAATAAAGAAAAAAATAAAAAAAAACACAAAAAAAACAGTTTTAAGCTCTTAAAAAAAAGCGTTTAAATACATGCAAATAAGCTGTTAAAAATTCAACTTAAATTTATTGTTTATTTTCGTTTAATACGTTGTTACAGTAAATTATAAATTGATGCGATAAATTTTCGAAGAGAAAACACTGTCTATTTGGAGTCAGCGCGTTCTTGTACATAGAAAAAAATTCTTTTTGCACGGAAGTATATTTTATACGATTGCACGCAGAGCAAAAATATTGTTGGGCATGGTTACGACAACAACACTATGTTTAATGTAACAATATATTGTTGTCGTACACAAATAATTGTTATTTTTATTTAATATCAACAATATTATAGTTACTGTAAACATATCAATGTTTATCGCAATTATGAATTTAAGTATTGTTGACCGAAAAATAATTATTTTTCTAACAACTTAATTATGATAACTTTCTAAACATATTATATTTCTCACAACCATATCATGATATTTAATAGCCATAACATGATAACTTTCTATACATTTATCATATTATGTTAAAGATGCAATCAAACTATTTTTACTCTAATCATATTATGTTAGCGCCATTTGTAAAATAATTTTGAAGAAATTGTGTCGTTTTTTTTATTTGTGAGCGGTTAAACAATTTAAAGATAAAATTCCATAAAAAAATAAGTTTAAAAAAATTAAAATATTAGCGGAGTTCATTCAAGTATTAGTGATTTAATAGTGCAAATGCAAAATATCATAGTTTTTTTGTAAAATCCAACAACAAAACACACAGAGATTTCGTTATATTTTATAAAAGTGCTACGATATTTCATCAACATCTTAAAATCGAAAAAATGGACACACGCGGTTGCCCATGAAAACCACAGTTTTTTCATTTGCTCTTTTGCAAGCCTTATATTGAACTCCGCTATTTGATTAACATTAAGAAAAATTGTAAAAAGCCACAAAACAAAAAATCGATTCAAAAATATTTAAATTTATTTTGTATTTTTATGACAGCTATGAAAGGTACTGTATCATAATATGATTGCTTCTAAATTTATTATGATTAACATGATGATAATATGATTACTTCTTAGCTTATTATGATTAACATGACAATAATTTGATTACTTCTTAACTTAGTATGATAAACAGAATAATAATATGATTAAGGGAAAAATATTATGATGTAATAGTACGAGTATATTTAATCATAATATTATTCAAAAATAATCTTAATATGGTGACTACAATCATAAATCTTATCATAATATGTTGCTCTTAGAATATGTTTACCACAACCATGTTTTTTCTTTGCGTGTGGATTCACAATTTCGTTTGCCTCCCAAAATATCCCTAATATCCTGTAGTACCGAAAATTTTTAATTTTTTAATAAAACTGATTTAAATTTTTTATTAACTTTATCTTCTTTATACCCTCGAATACCGGACATTTTTCTTAGGGTGTCCATAATTTTATTTACATGGGAAATCAGTGAAAGATTTTTTGTTTCCAATTTTGTTAAAAGTTCGTGTAAGAACCCAAAATTTGCAGAAGTGAACAATATTTGATTCCTCTACTCACTTTCATTCCATTATATACAGAGAAATTCTTCATAGCTAAAACCATAGTAAAAAAGCAAGAAAAACGTTACTATACCAAAAACAGAGAGAAGGGGAACTAACACACGTTACTTTATGCAAAAACTTACTTACAGAAAGAGTATTGTATGAAGGGACTGTGTGACTGAGAAATTTTATCGTTAGAATGCAGCTGTGAAATTTTCCAGAGAAAAGAACTTAAACAAGCAAATAATAAAATACAGTGATAAAAAAGCTTAAACACATAAAAAATATAAACAACAATTTAAAAAGTACGTTTCAGTACCGCTTAGACAAAGTAGAATAAAAATGTAGTAAGAAAGTATAGTCGGTCAACCCCGACCACGTGATACCCAACAACACAGTACTTAAAAACAAATATGATAGAAATCTATCTATCAGAGGTGTACTGAAAATCGGAAACGCAAAACGCAAGAATTTTAAAGGAAGTTTTTTAAAAAGATTTCTGTAATAAAACAATTTTATGACAAATATTTATCTATTATACAGAATCTTACAAAAAATATTAAAAAAATTTGACTAAAATTGTATTAAAAACAACTTCCAAATTCTTGCGTTTTACGTTTTTGATTTCCAGCACACCCCTGTATGTTTTAAATTTTATTAAAAGCGGCTAAATAGTTTCTGATAGGCAGAAATTGCCCCGTATCTCCCCTCGTGGTCCTATTTTTTAAAAAATGCATACCTTATGCGTCCATATAAATATGGATCTATTGACATGTTTTAAAATTTATTAAAATTGGTTGATAGTGGGCACCAGGCGCGGATCCAGGTTGAGCCTTAGGGGGGGGGGGGGGGGATTTTTTATGATTAAAAAAAAAAATTGTTTCTAAAAGTTTATTAAAAGCAATATGTGTATATTATATTAAAAAAAAACTCAACAATAAGGTTAAATCAAATATTCAATATAAAAAAGTAATTTAAATTTTTGGGAATACAAAATTTTAATTACAAAAGATTTTGCTATTCGTTAACAGTTTTATTTGCTTTAATATCTTTAGTTTTTCTAAAATCTTTATGGATGAAGTTTCCTGATGATCTGGCCTAAGCAACCAGTGAAATGCGCATAGGAATAGCTTATCCCATCAACAATAAATTCAAGTGTTTTTATCAATAATAAAAACTGGGAATTAAGCACGAATAGCAAAATCTTTTGAAAATATTCAATATAAATTAAAATAAACTAATCTTTTTAAATAAGCAATTTATGATGTCCTTGTGAGGCAAATTTAGATAGTACAGTCTATATTCAGTTTGTCATTGTTGATCTGAGCCATGTTTTTATTTGACGAAGGGTAGAAAATGACCTCTCGCTCGTAGCGTTACTAGCGAGCATTGAAACGAAAATTTGAAATATTTTTCTTAGATTTGGGTAGATATCTTAATCACAGTTTATTAAAGCATCTACAACGTTATCTGATAGATTTTCAGATATTTTCCATGTTTGTTGCCATTGCAACAGTTTAGGCTCAAGTTTAGATGTTAGGAGGTGTTTATTTCGAGTTGTGGTTTTAAAAGTTTTGTATCTGTCTATGACTTGATTAAACTTTGAGAAGAAGTTTTGGTATGTTCAATACATTAAGGATATCTATTGGAAAGATGTTTTGAGATCTTCTAAAATAAACTCAATAAGAGGAATGTAACCTTCAACTCAGTAGAAATATTCAAATTAAACATTTTGGATGTGATTATTTCGTTCAAATCTTGTATTTTCGATAGGAACCTCGATTTGAACGCAAATAACTTTAACTTTTTCAAAAATCACTTTAAATTGTTCTTCGGCTTTATTTCTTTTTTCTTCAAGGCACATGATTAAAGTTTTGATAAGGCTTGAACCTTTTTGAAGATCTATATCGTGCTTTTGTAAAATGATACTAAGCGGCTGTGTTACAATAAGTATCATACTTAATATGTTTATTCCTCAAATAAATTCAAAAGTTCTAAGTGAATTCCTTAATATAAGGCTTTTGATGAAGTAAATCTACCTTTCCACCCTGATATTTTTTTCAAAGCTTCTACTATATGATGTACACTTGTTGCAAAGTGTAAAGCTGAGTCGTAACGGTCCACCCATCTTGTCTCGCATAATGTAGAGAGTTTGGCTCCCAAATACGTGACTAAAAGTGTGTTTTGCCTGGGATGACTATATTTAAAAAATTTTGTAGTTTCTTTTACAAATGATACACCTTTTTGTATAAATGGCACTTTATTGCTTTTAGAAATTGAGTGGTTTGATTTATGGGAATAGCAAGGCGTTTGTTTCGCATTTGTCGCGGTTTCCAGAATTTTTTAACAGCTCCATTTTCTGCTGACATCAAAGGACACCCATCAGTTCCAACTCCTACACAATTTTTTAGGTCAAGACCAAAATTTGTCAAAGTTTTAAGAACTATTGATGATAGTGCCTTCGCATCAATTGACACATCAGCGTCATTATCAATATCTAGTGAAGGCTCTTCAAATGCGTTTACAACAAAGCCAAAAAATTCTTACCTAACAACTTTTTGTTGTATGTTGAAAAATTTTAAAGATAAGGAATTCTGGCTTTCCCGGGCAAATCCGTGCACTCGTCGAAAATTATCGAATGGAATTTTGATTCATATAACACATATATACATAAATATTGCATATACTAATGCTTATTAATAATTCAACCGCACGCATTTTCAAGTCAAACGTTTACTCTTTGGTTATACATAGATGGCATCTGTTGGGATTGAATGTAGAATAATAAGTATTTGAATAGAGTAAACTAGATGTTTCATTAAAAATATCTAATAGGATTAAGATTTGGATACTTATTGAAAATTTGGTTAGAGATTCAATAAAAAAAACCTTGCTGGGATTTCCAAAAATTTTGTAAATTAAAAAAAAATAATATTAATAGGTATTCTTGTATTATCGAAATAAACAAAACATATTTTTAAAATTTACGGGGGGGAAATTTCCTTATTCCCCCCCCCCTGAATCCGCGCCTGGCGGGCACAAATACCCTGTTCGGGAAAGCAGATTGTTTGGGGGCTATATGAAATTATGGCCCTTGTGCCAATTAAAAAATATGTACCAAATTTAAATAAATTTTCTTCAAAAATGCGACATGTACTTAGCGCACAAGGTAACATGGACAGCATTGATGGACATCGTTAGATCGACTCAGAAATTGATTCTGAACGATTTTTTTTAGCCAGAGTTGTTGCAGCACAAAAAGGGTTGATTTTGTTTAGTATTTATAAAAAATTAGTTGCCACATCAAAAAAAGAAAAATAATAATTTATGGAAAAATTAAAAATCATCTAAAAATGGCCAAATAAGTTAAAGAAGCCGATCTTGCAATAATGTCTTAAATAAGCAAACAAAAAAAGAGCCATAACAAATATAGCTCATTTCTTTTGTTTTTTAATGATCGGTATTTGTTTTCAATCCAAAACATACTATCTTGTAAACCAAAAATAAACATTTGTTTTTTTATTTTGTTTGCCTATTATTTTGTTCGAAGAAGAATTATACTAGCAAATAGATGCTACCTTGGGCTGAGCGGGCAAATCTAAAGCCCTCTCCCGAAACACAAAAATAACACTCTACAAGACACTTATACTACCAGTGCTTTTGTATAGTGCAAAGGCATGGGTACTTGCGCAGGCAGATGAAGCTGTACTTGGTGTTTTCGAGAGAAAAATTCTTCGTAAAATATATGGACCGGCTTGTGTTAGCGGAGATTATCGGCATCGTATGAACCATGAGCTGTATGCCGACATTGATATAGTGAAGCGCATAAAGATACAAAGACTGCGCTGGCTAGGACATGTTGTGCGAATGGAAGCAGATGCTCCGGCTAAGAAGATTTTTGAATACGATCCCGAAGGTATGCGCAAGAGGGGACGGCCGAAGCTCCGCTGGAAAGATCAGGTTCAACAACAACTTTCTGATCTGAATATCCGAAATTGGAGAAAAAGCGCAGAAGATCGAAGCGCATGGCGATCAATTCTTAACTCGGCTAAAGACCTACCCAGGTTGTGAATAGCCCCTTATGTATGTATTATTTTGTTTAAAAACGGGATAGTAAGCTTAATCACTGTTGAGATCTTGAAATTCTTAAATTGTACCGTCTCAATGGCAAAATTGTACCAAATTTACATAAATTGTACCAAAATTTCGCTATAACATTCACAATACATTTTTATTTAATAATAACAAAAACAAAACAAGTGAGAAAGTGAAGACGGTCAAGCCCGAGCATTCAATACCCTACACCACGGTATATAAAGACAAATTTTTGATAGTGTACCCTATTTGAACCCGCCAGAACAAAATCATGTTAGAAGGTTAAGATTCATGTGAAAGTTCTTGGTGCCAAATATTATTTAGATATCTTCATCAATATGAATATAATATCAATAAATCAATCAATAAAATATTTTGGCACAACGTAATTAGAAAGTGTATAGGCACAAACACGGTTCCGGAAAGAAGTTTGTATGGGGGCCATTTGAAATTATGGACCGATTCTCACTATTTTAAGTAGGCTTTGTGCTTATAAATTGAAACCAATGTACAAAATTTAACCGATTTACCTCAAAGATTGCGACCTGTACTTGGCGCACAAGGTTACGTGGACAGACAACCAGCTGGATGGAGGGACATAGTTAAATGGACTCAGAAAATGAGTCAATCGTTATACTATTAATATGTTTTAGTGTTCACACATCAGCACAAACGCATAATACCCTCTCCACTATTGTGGTGTGGGTATCGAAAAAGTAACTATTCTGTTTTTTTAAGAAAGGCAGACAAAAAATGTAGATGCTTGGTTGATAGGGTCACCAAAACAATCGAAATGGCGATTTGGTCTTTCTACAGGGATACGAGCACACATACTTATGTATGTATTAGAGGTCGTCTTTGAATAATTCACTTGTTTGCCTTTATTCAAAGTGCACAACATTTACTCAAATATTAAACATTCAAAAATGTAAGAAAAGAGTAAACCATATACAAAAATAAGAGAGAATGAATCGAATAAAATACTTGTTTACTGTAAATGAATTTGAGAGTCATTCATAAATAACAAAACAGTGGAATGACCCGTTAGAGAGAGCAAGTTTACAAAAAATATTCGAATAATTTTTGAATTATTGAATGTCCATACATTTATTTGAATACATTGACATAATATGTGTGTAAGCTTGTGGCTTCTTTTATTTGTACCCAACAAACACGGAGGTTTGATTTCAAATTGAAAATGATTTGAAATCAAACGTTTTCTCAAACGACAAACGTTTGATAATGATTTGAAAATCATTTGAAAATCATAGCGTTCTCAACAAAAAGGTGAAATTATTTTCAAATTGAAAAATGCCTTTATTTTCAACTTGCTTTCAAACGTAATTCTCAAATGTTTTTCAAATGTGGATTATAATACAATGTGGAATATAAATAAAAATATTTAATTTTTTTTTAATATAAATTTATTATTTATTTAAATAAACTGGGAGATAAACATTCGGCTCCATAGCTTAAAGATTAAATAATGTCCTCTAATTATTGGAAAGACAAACTACTTGGCTCCCTTTTATTTTGAGGATTGTAGCACAAACTTTCTTCAGTTTCCCGTTTTATTTTCCTTTTTTTCGTATTTTTAATCATTGAAATTACTCACAAATAATTTTTATTTTTCCCAAGAAATAAGCTGTTCCCTTTATATTAAAATTTATTTTTAATCGTAAAACACATGTAACCGCAAAGTAAAAAATGTAACTTTAATCGCCATTTTTAATGATTACATTTATTTTTCGCTTTAGTATTGCCAAGTTTATTTTTGATTTGATTTAACATTTGACAAACATTTGACATCAAATTGATAAAACATTTGATATCAAATGTTTATTTTCAAATCATTATCAATTTGAATTTAAATGTTAAATCAAACAATTGAAAAACGTTTGAGAATTGTGTTTGATGTCAAATGACAAAGTCATTTCATATCAAAGGTTTGACTTCGTGTTTGTTGGGTAAGAGTTAAGCTTACACATACATACGTAATGTGTAGGTACAGAAATTTTACATTCAAATTATATTTGAATATTTCACTCATTTGACTTGCGTTGACTGAATTGAATGAGTTTTTATTCGTTTTGTCTTTGGTTATTCTTTCATTTGTTTCTTTATTATTGGGTGCTCGACACATTGCAGTTAAAAAGCAAATGAGTGTGTAGAAATTGGTTTTTATTTATTCTTGCAGACCTCTAGTATGTATGTATATGTATACTTAATATGTTAGCATAACATCATGAACATAAATTAACAATAATTAAATTTCTAGTAGTTCTGGTAAGGGCTGGAGATATGTTATTAGAAATTGTATTATTGAAACGAAAAGTAAGTTGATCCACCTCAAAGAAATGATAAAACTTCGTGGCTCTTTTTTCTAAATTGTACCAAAAAAGGATGAATTGTACAAGTGTACCAATAATGTTTCGATTGTACCAAATTTGGTACAATTGTACCAGAAATTCAATCAGTGCACTGAAGTGCAGTGAGCTGAATTTGTGATCAATGTTTACATACAGATATGTATAACAACTATAAAAAATTAATCAAAGCCTTAAGATATGCAATGCTTTTGTTCCTAATCAAACAATAAGTGATCATGCTATGCTGCCAGATCATGACAAAAGGAAATCAGTGTGACAAAAGTTCCATCATTATTAAGAAAAAAAAAAACACAAATTGGATAAAATATTTTTATAATACAGCTTGCGTTATTTGTCATTAAAATTTTCACACATTTAAATTAGTTATGAAGAAAAAAAACAAAGTTTTTTTTTATTAAAAAAAACAATTTACACCAAAACAAAGAATCTATTTTACTAAAGGCAGCCAGCAACAAACCAAAAAACACATTTTTCTAAAGATTATTTAGACAATTGATTGATGGTCGCCGTAGTGGAAACTTTGAGTTACAAAAAGCAATTAGTGTAAATATCTTTCAAATGTTAGCGTACAACAAAGCAATTGTCTGACAATAAGTGACTTTGAAATGCACATTTTGTTTTCAATGTTTTCTTTTCCTCCATTTCTTATATTTTTTTTAAAGTTAAATAAATATTGATGCACATAATACTCCTTAATAACATAATTCTGTTGTAATTTCATAATAATTGAAAAGTCGCGCAAGTAAAAGAAAGTTCAAGAGTTTGATGGCAAAGAAAAATGCGTTAGAAATAAACTTGAAAGTTTGTTGCTTAAGTCTTTTGTTTTGAACAAAATGTCAGGGCTTATGATACTTTTAGCCGTATTTTCAGTTCATCTTTTAACATCGATTTATAGTAGAATAAGAAATTTTGGTTTTTTTTTTATTTCTAGCAAAAACTTTAACGCTCAGAGATGGAATTTTTTCCTCAATTTTTTGAAGTTTCGGACGAATAAATGTTTGATATGAATAAACCAAAATAAGTGAAATCAAATTTAGATTATTCTCGTTATTAAACGCATAACTTCACAGTTTTTAATTTTAGTTGTTAGATGGAAATTTGATTTATCACAAATATTTATGAAGTTATACACAATATTTTTTTTTGCAGAAAGTTTAACCCTTCGTCTTACTCATGAGTCTGGCCAGACCTTTTTCGATTTTAAATATAATTTTAGTATATTTTAAACTCAGGTAGAGACTTGAAATTTCAGGTACCCTTCTAGAATTTAGTTTTCTATAAAAAGCTGGAAAAATATATCCTGGAAAGGATATATAAGGAAACTTATTCGAATATTTTACTGCATACATCACATTCGTAACACATGTGGTCTGGCCAGACCCATATATATTTTGTACAGAAGATGCCGTATTTTTAACTTTCTTTCTTGCTGTTTTTAATTATTTTTTGTTAAATTATCTTTTATTTATTTAATTTTATTAAACACACAAACTATTGCTCCATCTAGTTCTTAATTTGGAAAAAGACAATAACCACATCAACTAGTAACTCACGTTCAGAAGTTGAGTTTTACATGTGAAGAGTACAGGCTAATAACTTAGAGCATAATAAAGCTGCTGAGGAAAGTTATGAAATTCAACCTTCACAACTGAACGCAATGATGGTGGGGATTGCGTTCCAAATAAGAACGATTCATCCGGTACTGAAAATAAATTGGTCATTAAACCAAATGAATCGTTTGTTTCTAAGGACAATGAAGAAGAGCCACATGTACAAACTTGTCAACAATACTCTGCCCATGATTATTTCTATGGTAAAGATTGAAGGCGAAGCGATTAAACCTGAAGTAATCCGGTTTAACGACGTAAATAAATGCAGAGTCAATTATATTTTACAACAAAACTATCCACCAAAAGATGAACTTCGGCCTTTTTTGCAGTATTTTGGCACTGGCTGTCTATTGTATTTGCTTGAAAAGGAACGATGTTTGAAAATTTGCAAAATCTATAAAGCTATTATATTTATTTTATTTCTCTTTTTTTTACAAATACAATCGTATTGCATATTATAAACATGTTATATACCTTTGATAACATAAAACGATCTTATTTTTCATTTTTTAGAAATACTCAAAACATATTATTTCATATGATGAATTTCATATTTTATTTAAATTAAAAATGTGTATAGTATAACATTTAGTTAAAAAAATTGGTTTTATTTATTCAAAAGTTGGTTGGGTCTGGCTAGACTCATGCGTTACGAATGTGAAAATAAAAACATGTGTAAGACCGAGGGTTAAAAATGTTGATTTGTAATTAAAAACGGAAACTTTTTTTCGATTCAAATCATATTTTCTAAAGCAATTAATCATTAGATTTTTTTTATAGATATTTGTAAAATAAATTAATAGTTTGTCAGAAATATGAGAAATTATAGATTAGGTTTCGTTGTATACAGTATTTCCAAACAAGAAATTTGGCTTATTTAAACAAAATCACAGAAAGGTTTTAGATGAAAATCATTTACATTTCTATTTTATTAGAAAAAGTAGGAATCGTCAATTCAATAGGAAAAATTATAAAGGAGAGCCGTTTACATCGACAACGCTAACGGGTGTCGATATTTTACCCACACTCTTCAAGCACATTTTGACAAAATGTGGGGTATTTTTCAGAATCATGTTACGGATGCGCCATTAATTAATTCTTTTAGCTTTGCATCGACTCTTTCTTTATTATAGCATTTACACAAATTTTTACTGATATTAAATCGCATGATTAGGTCAATTAACAGTTGCATTTTGTGTATTACTTCGTTGGCTGTGTGGCATATACAGTGAACTCGCGATAACGTGAACTAATTTTTACCATGGCGATTCACGTTTTCGAGATTGTTCACGTTATCGAATGCCAAAATTTAAAAAAAATATCGCCCTTTTTTTTAAATAAATAGATTAACAAGTATTTTAAAAAACGAATTTTATTCATTTTTAATAACAAAAAATATATGTATGTGCAATAATTCAGTTGACTTTGCATATAATACATATAAAAATTAATTTCTTATGAATATCATAAAAAATACACACAAAAGTAACAAAACGAATAGAAACATTTTTTTGTTTAAGGAATGTTTTTAAGGGATACAAATTTCACAGGAAAAAATCGGTCATCTTTTTTTAAAAGTTTTTTTTTGATCATCTTTATCAAAGCTTTATCTTTAAGCACTTTTCTCCAATGATGAAAAGTATGTTTTATCTGGTATGTGCTTCCAATACAAGCTGATTTACACATAATGAGATTTCCTCCATTTTTTATCTAAACTTAAGCTGTAGCTTAATTGTTGGTGAATTTCTAAAGCATTTGCTTTTAGCATCAGTCCGCTTACCGGTAATTTTTTATTTCGCATGCTAATGGTGTTTTCTTTTCAACAAAAAAAAGTGACATTTTATTTAAAAAATTGCAATTTGGTGTCTGTTTCTTAAAAATTGTTTTATTCTAAAAAGCTCACCTTTTTCGGGAGCAAAATTTTTAAGAAACAGACACAAAATAAAATGTCACATTTTTTTGTAGAAAAGAAAACACCATAAGATACCATTTGTAAAGAGTTTTTTTCCATCTTCGGAAGCTCAGAAGAACGTAATGTTTTTCTTTACACGAATTGTTATTTCCTATTTTCTTCTTAATGGAGCAAACTGTTGACTTAGCAACACCATATTTTCTAGCCAAGCCACTTTTTGCAATAATTCAAGAATATTTACTTTATCTTTCAAAGATAACATTTTCGGTTTTTTTAATGACATTTTTCACTTTCATAAATAACATGAATAACGTATCGATGTTAAAAACAGCTAACATGTCAGCGTATACATAAATGGATACAATTAGGAAAAAAAATGTTTTAACATAAATCAATAAGTGAACTCAATTCGGGGATTTCCCAATTAAAAAAATTAACTTTTTAAAAAGTAGACAAAAATAAAAAAATGTGTTCACGTTTAAGAGCTTCCAGATTTTGTTCACGTTTTAGAATAGTCTGTGTGAAAATAAATTTGTTCACGTTTCTGAGACGTTCACCTTTTCGAGTGTTCACGTTTTCGCGAGTTCACTGTAATACAAAAAATTTTGGCCCAAATTTAGTTGTTAAAATTTTGCAGGTGACCGATATATCGACGATACTTCAGGTTTTACGGTATTTCGGTATCGAAGATAGTTGCTGTCGGTACGACGATAGTGATTTTTTGCATAGAAAAATGAATCTTCATATTGATGATGCCTAAACATCAGAATTGTGACATCAATGCTATTACAAATGGTATCAATGAGGTCAAAAATTTACATCAATCCAATGACAAAAGTCATCATAATATTTTTGGTATTTTATGCGTCATCTATTTTATGACTATAGTGACATCAATTTGATGCCACATTTTGTGTATTACGAACATTATTTTCATGCTTAAAAAGTAAAATAATAAGCAAAAATTCCCATATTCATTTTGCTTAAACTATTTTTTTAAATACATACAATTTTCAAAGTAGAGTGATTGCGAAAACAATATCGGGCGTGCTTGTCTTATAATTGACAGTTCTTCTGTAGACAAAGGGCGGAATACAAAAAAAGAAAAACAAAGATGTGCTACGGGTAAGTAAATAATAATATTTCCTTGCTTTGACTTAAGTCTAATCCAATGACTCAATTTAATTACAAACTGGTTGTCTAATGAGTCCTTCCTCGGATGTTACTTATTAGGGTATTTAATAAATCGATGGTTTTTATTAATCGATTTAATCGCACGAATAATTATTTAAGGTACAATTTTAATCGAGTAACAATCGAATAATTTAATATTATTCAGTTAATCGAATAATTTTAATTAATCGATTAATCGACATTAATTTTTCGAATTATTTGTTAATCGAAAATAAAAAATTTTAAATTATTCGAACAGTTAATCGCCCAAAATAAATCGATTAATCGAATAACGGTTAATCGTTTGAATACCCTATTACTTAGTCATCGCACTGATGACAACTTTATTAAACTGACTCCGTTTCGTCATTTCTATGATGCCGATGTGTCATGCAATTGATGATGTCCGACCTTGATGACAATTTGGCCAAGTGTTGTTAATGCTGACATCACAATGATGAAAAGTGTCATGGCGTCAAAAATCAAGACACTTGTCATAGTACTGATGTCAAAATACATCAGGGTTATGATGCCTTTTCTATCAGTGTGCGTTTATCTGTTTGTATTTTTTACTTTTACTTTAAACACTTGTGTAATTTTTTTTTTAAATACTATTTGAGAAAGTATTTAATTTCAAATTCTTTTCAAAATCAAGTTTTTTTTTATTGAATGTCAATAAATTTACAAATTTGAATCTGGCAACGTCTGCAAGGTTTTTACTTAAAAATGCCCGATCGAACGTGCTTTTGTTTTGGCGCATTAAGAAGCGAGCCAGCCAACTCAAATTTATGAACTTTATTATTAAAAGAGATCTCAGATAGACGATTATGTTGACTTGAAATATCATGTATTTTACGAAATGTGTCTTTTACAGATCCACGTTTTATGAAGAAAATTTTTAATATTTTAGTGCGAATTCCGAGCAAATTAGAATTAATTGTTAGATCTTCAAACTGTCATGTAATTTTAAAAATTTGCCGGTTGGCAAACAAAAGCGAAAAAATTCTCGCAATTTTTTTTAATTAAACTATTAATTAAAAATAAAATCAGTTTTAATTAAAAATTTAATCAATTGAATTAAACATTTTTTTTATATCGACAAATTAACAAATTAACTGCAGGAAATGTTGTTGATATCAAAAAATATTTAATTGATATTTGTTTACTTGTGCAAACTTAATTAAGTTTTTGATTGCAATCGAAACATGTCAGGGTAACCTGTCCGTAAAAAACGCCTGGGTTCGAACCCAGCTTCAGTCAAGAATGAAAAATTATCAGTAAATTTTAATTAATTTTCATGTTGTAAAATTCCTTTCTTCATAAAAATAATTTAATGAAAATTAAATTTGATGAACTTAAGCCTAATTAAAAATATTAAAAAAAAATTTTGATTAAAAATTATAAATAGTTCAACAAAATAACCACAATACTAATTATTGTTTTTAATTAATATCACAAATATTTTAATTCAAATCAACTTTTTCTGTGAATGTTCTAATAATGAACTGTGTTAAATTATTTCAGATCTTAAAGGTGATTTACAAGTGTTAAAAGGTTTAAATGCATACTCTTCCATTTTACTTAAAATTTCAAATTATAAATATTAAAGGATTTTTTTTTTTTTTTTTTGTTAAAAAGACTTATTAAAGAAAGTTTTTTTTAGTGTTGAAGTATTTCGTTTTACTTTTATTTCAAACTATAGGAAATTTATTAAAATTTTTAAATAACTTCAGGGTATTGTGTTTTTAAACCAAACAATGTTTTCGATTTATGTTGAATTGATTACAGCTGATAAAATGAAGGTATGAAATAAAAAAAAAACACTTATTTTCTTTTTTATTAAAGTAAATTATTTTTTTTTATTAATAAATTCATCAAAAAGTTACTCAAGTGTTGCTAATGTTTTTTTATTAACTATTTCTCTTGTTTTATTTTTTAATATTTTTTTTAGTTCTGCATATTGAAAAAAAAGAAAAAAAAAATACAAAAATTTACAATGTCGTGTCTGCTTTGAGGAAATAAGGAAGTAATACTTAATCTATTATTTTAATTATGGCTTATTATCAATAATATGTTGTATTTTAACACATAATTATTGAAAACAATTTAAAAGGAAAATAAAAAAGCAGCGTAAAAAAAGATAAACATACATGTATGTTTCTGCTATTGATCTTTTAACTGAAGTTAAAGGGATAACGAATTAATGGAAAAAGTGAATTTAGAAATATAGAGAGTTATTTTAGTATACAATAAAAAAAATGTCTAAAGGGTTTAATCTGTTTTTCGACTTTAAAGTAAACACATTCGGATTTAAATATCATTCACATCCTGATAACACCCAGTGAAAACTTCGCCTACTTTTTCAAAATGAATAACTTCTATAACTACTTTTTTCTGGATGCATTTAAGTAAACAAATAATGACTTACTTTTGAATGCGTTCATTTTGGGACATCCCTTGTAAAATTCATCGGTTCTTTCAGTAAAATTGTAAGTAGTGCTCTTATGTTTTTCTGATTACTCAACACATTATTTTGTAGGCGAAGTTTTTACTGGGCAGTGAACACAGTTTTATAATAAAAAGAAAGGAATTGTGATAGGTGAAAACAGAACAAGAGTAACTAATATAGAAGAAAAGCAATTGACAAACAACTAACCACGTAACTCGATTTTGTGCGGGTAGTGGCTTATCATATCATATTAACATGGTTCACTCGGGACAATATCTAGGACACATCGCATTGTTAAATTGACAAGTCCCCTTCATATAAAGTGTTAGAGCCAGAGCGGTCCTACTGCTTTAGAACTGTCATGTGACAAGTTTAGTGTTCGTTCCCTTTCACCTGGGAATGCGAAATGAATACAATATAAATTAAAGAAAAATAAAAGAGCCATTGGTTTTCTATCTTTTTTGCCTAAAGATTTGCTTATATTTTGGATGCAAAACGAATCCAGGCAATTTCAAACTGGTAAGAAGGTATAATTCGTAAAGCCCGACAATTCGATATGCTACACCAAAATAGTTGCATACTAATTTTTAAGAATGTACTCTATTTGGGACACATGGACAATCGTTGATCCGGCAAAACAGAAATGTGTTATGAGGCTAAAGGCTAATTGATAAGAGAGTGACTTAACGCTGGTTTAGTTGAACTAAACTTATACTTATGTGTAGTTTTAACTCAATAGCTGCTAATCAGTGTCCCATGTATTATAAGGGGTGATCTTTTAAGAGCTATAGGAAAGTTAAAAAAAAAACACATAAAATTCAGAAAAATTCATGAAATCTTTATTTGAATCGATAGTACGGTCCATATAATTTAATCTTTGAAGATTATTTCATGCAAATGTTGACCGTGACTGCACCTCAAATGGTCCATCCGCTTAGTCCAATTTTGGCATACTCTTTCCAACATTTCGGCCGGCATCTCATGAATAAATGCTTCAATGTTGTCTTCCAATGCGTCAATTGAAGCGGGCATGTGTGTATAGACATGCGCCTGTATTTATAAACAAATTTTAAATTTAATAAAGGTTTACAAAACAAATTGTGTATGAAAATTCTCCTTAATAAACGTTTGTTAAATTTAATAATCGTTTATAAATACAGGGGATGAGCTGTAACATAGCGCCACAAAAATAGTCTAAATACGTTAAATTGCACGATCTAGGCGGCCAATTGACCGGTCCCGAACGTGAAATAAAATGTTCACCGAACTCGCCTCTCAATAAGTCCATTGTGAAGCGTGCTGTGTGGCATATGGCACCGTCTTGTTGAAACCACATATCATGCAAGTCAAGCTCTTGCCATTTGGCCCCAAAAAAGTTGCACAGAAAAAATTATCAGTAGTTTTTTTATCAATTAAAAAAATTATTTAAAAAGTACTTAAACTTAATTAACGTTATAATTGAATCAATTGTTTTTTTTTGTTGAACGAAAATTAAAAATATAGGGCCATGTCACAGAGTACAATTCCGTTCGGAATGATTCCGTTCGGAATTGAAGAAAACATATTTGTTTGTTGATGGAAAGTGTATTTTGAGAGTTTTCTGGCCTTTCAGATACAGACAACTCCCATACCGTTCATGAAAACAAAAATGGTTTCATTCCGAAACATTTTTTCGTCATTTTCTGAAGCACCAAAATACGGAATGAATTCCGTTTCCGAACGGAATTGTACTCTGTGACATGGCTGATAATTTTGATTTAATTAACATTTTAGTTGTTTTGAAATAAATTTTGAATTAAAATAATAATCAAATAACAAAAAATTATTTTGTTTAAAATAAAATAATTTAAACTTGTGAAATTGTTGTTAGAAATTGTCAAAATCAATCAACACATTGTTTGAAACGGCCAAGTTTTTTGATAATTTTTTTAATTAAAATTGAAAATATCATTTATTGAAAAAAAAAAAATATTCAATATATAAAATTTTTACAATTTTTAGTAATCAATATAATCATTTTGGTAATAGGTGCAAAATCAACAAATGGGTTGCTTGATTCTATGATTTTGGTATAAAATTGGTGATTAGAGAAAATTTTTAATTTTTTCTGTGTGCATTCCATCTCACGGTAGCGCCCACCATTCACATTCACGGCAACTAATCGATAATTGATGGTCATCATTAACACTGGCCGATACAGCTGCGAAATTTTCTTCACTTCGCACTCTACGTAAGCGTGTTGGTGGTTTAATGTCCAACAATGTAAATTTGGTGCGAAAGCCCGAATAGCCGCTTCAGTGGTTCGATTAAACTGACCATAAAATGGAAGAAGCGCGCGATGAACTTTCTTAACAGAGCACGCATTTTGATAATAAAATTCAATAGTTTGCAAGCGTTGTACGTTTGTAAGACGATTCATGGTTAAATTATAGACCAAACTGAAGATGTTTGACAGTGAAACAAAACACGAAACGTGCGTCAGCTGTTTAAACCAGTGCTGCCGAAAAGATAATAGCTAAAAAATCACCCGATATGTACCTGTAGCTTAAAAATAATGTGTGGCAGTACTATGATAAAATTTTTATGGGCTGTATTGGTAGTTGAAACCCCCAATTTTATGCGCTTAGAGATGGTTTTTATGATAACTAGCTTATAGATATGTTGGTTAAAGCACATTTTAAACTAAAGATATAGTTTAACTTACTCTGATTTATAAGCCCTAAGAGTCACATACGAGTTTTTTTGCAATAAAATGTTTTTGGTGCAAATTGAATCTAAATTCCAACATAAGAAGAAGGTTTTTGGATACAAAAAGAAGTTTGTGTTTGGCTACGTGGAACAATTCTTATTATTTCTATACACTTCATCCTTATGGCAATTAAAACGTATGTAACGAATTTTATTAAATTCTTTTTTGTTCTTTGCGCGCATGGTTTACAGTTCAGGCAACCATCCAGCCGGATAGATGGACATCGATAGATGGAGGCCGATCGGTACAGGACGAATAAATGAATACTGGAATTCGGGAATAATAGTTGGCCGGATTCTTGAGATCTTCATCTCTTGAGATCTGGGCTGACTAGAGATCATTTCTGGTACCAAGGGATTATGTAGCCCCTGCTACTTTGGCAGCAGACTGTCGGTTGGTTGAGCTCCAAGGAGTATGCTCTCTTAAGAGGAGAAATACATTTCATGTGACATTCAATATGGGTAATGATGATGAGTTGGAAGATTTGTTGGTAAAAGAGTGGAGGGTCAATTTAAGACCAGGATTTTATGAATGAGCGAAAATTTCGGTGTATAGAAAGAGTGGAATTGCTTTGGTTGGAAGTGGTGAAAACCAATTAGTAAGCGAGTGGACGAAGGGTCGAAGGCTTAGACCGGTGAATATTTGGATCTTTTGAATGGAGGACGAATATAAATTACGGTGGTTAAGAGTTGTAAGGAAGCTTTTTCGGGGACTTTTCAGAGTGCGTTGGTGGATGTGCTAAGACTAGGATTTGGAGTGGATGAAGCGTCAAGAACCGATGATATAGAAGCAGAATGTCTTCTTAAATTTGTGTTCCCCCAAACGATGCTGATGGGAGAATGGTTTGGGGATTACGTGGTGGCTGAGGCTTTATCCCAAAACCTGGGAAGGGAGTTCCTGAAGTACATGAGAGCTTTCACTTGTGATAGTTGGCATTTTTCGCTTATCAGCTACAAAAAAAGATAACTTTTGGAATGCCATATTTTGTCAAAATTTGCACGATTGCGTTTGGGAAAACAAGACACTGCTGCACTGCAAGCTAACATGCGTTTAGGAAGGCACACTTTTGTTGCAAGAAAAGAGCTTCTCTGGCTGTCGATTAGTTATATTTTTCTAGTAAATGAGGTTTTTGCTGTTTCCCAAAATATTTCATTCATCAATAACACATTTTCTTCTTCTTATATTTCTAACAGTTTTTTATATAATTTTGTTTATAAATTTTTCTACCATTTTCCAATTTAACCATGTGCTAGTTTTTGTTTAAAATAAAAACTTTAAAATGAAAAGAAAATAAACACATGAAAAACGTTTTTCATGAACTTGTTCGTAAAATTGTAAAAAATCACATCGAAACTAATCAAGTGGAAATTTGCAAATAAAACAAAACAACTGCAAAATAAAATCACTAAAAACTGCAATCAGACTGTTTGAGTTTTCTTTAATTTTTACTATTTAACCTGTTGCGGATTTTTTTGCAGGGGTTAAGAATTTTCGTTACAAATCCGACTAAAACGTGTCTAGAAATAGACCTGAGTATGCAACTGGTCAATAATAAGTGGCATGTTTTCTTTTCATTTCTACTCAAACACGGGTGTGAGTGAAGGTTAAGCTGACTCCAAATTAAAGATGAGATAAGTTTTTACAGAGCACTGAGAGTTTCAGACTTGAGTGATTTTGAATTTTTGTTTTCTTAAGAGAGTTTTATACTAAGAGCTAAACTTAATTAAATAGAACTACACAGAAACTTAAAATAATTCGAAAATCGGTTTGACTTAAGTAAAATTAAGATAAAAATTTACCAAAAACTGTGCTTGATTCAAGAAATTCTAAGTTGATTAAATATAGATTTCTTACTTGAAAAAATACGAAAGTAAGATTGACTCTAACCAAAACACTTAACCCCAGAGAATTCAGAGAGAAATAATATTATTATTTACTTACCCGTTTACACAAATGTTTTTTCACCTTTGTTGTTGTATTCCCCCCTTTGGTTACAGAAGAACTCACAATTTTAAGATACCAGCATTATGCCCAATATGGTTGTTGTAATTTATCTACTTTGAAAATTTGATGTTTTTAACTAAATAATTTTAACAAATAAAATTCGGGAATTTTTTTATTTTACTTTTAAAAATAAATAAATTGTTGTTTCTAGACAAAACAACAAATTTTTTTTCACCTAATTTTGAAGTGTTGTTGTTGTTTCTACAACTTACATTCACAAACATACGCGTATGCACGCATATAGAATGCAATGGTATTCGAAAGTAATACCATTTTAAGTACTATTGTGTTAAGTACTTTTTGGTGTTATTCGTTCTTAAATTTTTAAATTCGACTCGTGGAAAGAAGAGAAATCTTAAATATAGTACGATTTTTTTCTTTCGTTGTATAAAAATTTGCTATAACCCAACAAACACGGAGGTTTGATTTCAAATTGAAATGATTTGAAATCAAACGTTTTCTCAAACGACAAACGTTTGATAATGATTTGAAAATCATAGCGTTCTCAACAAAAAGGGAAAATTATTTTCAAATTGAAAAATGCCTTTATTTTCAACTTGCTTTCAAACGTAATTCTCAAATGTTTTTCAAATGTGGATTATAATACAATATGAAATATAAATAAAAATATTCTATTTTTTTTAATTTAAATTTATTATTTATTTAAATAAACTGTGAGATAAACATTCGGCACCATAGCTAAAATATAAAAAAATGTTCTTTCGTCCTCTATTTCTTGGAAAGACAAATTACTTGGCTGCCTTTTATTTTGAGGATTGTAGCACCGCGTTCAACAAACTTTCTTCACTTTACCGATTTATTTTTCTTTTTTTCGTACTTTAAATCATTGTAATTTCTTAAAAATATTCTTTTTTTCAAAAGAAATAAGCTGTTAATTTTTTATTAAAATTTATTTTTAATAGTAAAACACATGTAACCACAAAGTAGAAAATGTAACTTTATTTTTCGCTTTAGTATTGCCAAGTTTATTTTTGATTTGAATTTATCATTTGACAACCATTTGACATCAAATTGATAAAACATTTGATTTCAAATGTTTATTTTCAAATCATTATCAATTTGAATTTAAATTTTATATCAAACAATTGAAAAACGTTAGAGAATTGTGTTTGATGTCAAATGATAAAGTCATTTCATATGAAAGGTTTGACTTCGTGTTTGTTGGGAATTGAATATAGTTTGGCAATATTAACGTCAAAACAGCAATTGGAACTTTAGCAAACATTTTCAGTTTTTAGGAATTTTTAAATAACAAGATTTTGTTTGTCGTGGTTAATTCCAATTTTTATTATTGATAAAAACACTATGCGCATTTCACTGGTTGCTTAGGCCAGATCATCAAGAAACTTCATATAAAGATTTTTAGAAAAACTAAAGATATTAAACAAATAAAACTGTTAAAGGCTAGTTTACACGGTAATACAATGTATTACGACTTTGATTAAAAGAAAAACATAAAAATCTTTTGTAAGTATAATTCATGTTTTCACGGATGGTATCAAGGTCAAATCGCCTTGGATGGTATAAGTAAAATAAAAAAAATAATAACAAAAAAACAGATGGTTGCAGTTTTAAATTTTTACAAAAACAACGTGAAAATTCGATTCGATTTGAGTTGTTTTTATAATTGTATAAAAATGCTACCACCTTTAATATACTCTGTTAAAATACACCTCTGGTGTGATGAGAATGCATTAGTTTCTAAAATAGTTTAGAAAAAAAGCATTTACCGACCGCTTGTCAGATTTTGTATTCGTATTCTCTCTAACTCAATACATTTTGCTTTTACATGATACGATTTTTCTCATTCCACATCATTTTTTGCAATGTTGTAATACATTGTATTACCGTGTAAACTGGCCTTAAGCGAATAAATTTTAAAAGCTACAGTTTTACTTGTAACAAGCTTTAAAGCTTTAACAGAAACAACAACACTAAACAGTGAGCTTATCTTTTCTTACATTCCCCACAATTGGTTGGAATTCAGGGACCGAAAATAACAGTTATATTGGAATTTTAAAACAAAAAAAGCATATAGAATTAAATGTCGAAAAACTGATTCAAGTATACCATATTGTTCCTCATGCACTTGTCAATAATAAAATATATTAGCTCAATTCACAATCTTGTGCAAATGGTCTTTCATCGTAGCATTTGCAAAATGGTATAGTAAATACTGTAGCATACTTTTGGGAGCATTTGCAAAATGGTATAGTATATTTTTACTCTACACCAACAAAATATACAGCAATGCACTTGCTACTCTTTTGCAAATATGCAACGCCTAAAACCAATAGTTTATATTTACTCGACTTTTGCAACACTTGATTGTAAATCGACAGCTAACACTCTGTGAACCAAGCCAATCAAAAGTATACTACAGTATTTACTATACCATTTTGCAAATGCTACGATGCAAGACCATTTGCACAAGATTGTGAATTGGGCTATTGATTTTTATAATTTTGATTTTTATATTTTAGATCAAACTTAACAGTTATTTTTTGATTTTTATTTTTTTGAACAAAAATAACAGTTATTTTTTGATTTTTATTTTTTCGAGCAAAAATAAAAGTTATTCTCTAAATAAATGTACGTGATTTAATAATTTAGTTGACTTTAAATTTTTATTTTAGTGTGTAATTATCATTGGAATTCCTTATGCACATTAAAATAATTATTAAAGTCATCTAAATTATTAAAACACGTAAATTTATTTCGAGAATAACTTTTATTTTTGCTCGAAAAAATAAAAATCAAATAATAACTGTTATTTTTGTTCAAAAAAATAAAAATCAAAAAATAATTGTTATTTTTGATCGAAAAAATAAAAATCAAAAAATAACAGTTATTTTTGTTCAAAAAAATAAAAATCAAAAAATAACTGTTATTTTTGCTCAAAAAAATAAAAATCAAAAAATAACAGTTATCATCTGACTTTTATGAAAAAAGGCATAACTGTTACGGTCCCTGTTGGAATTCTTCCAACATTAATTGTAGTTGTAATTAGGTTAAGAAAAAAGAAATTAAAAACAAAAACAACAATAAATTCAGTGTTTTTATCAAGAATAAAAATTGGAAATTAAGCACGACAAACAAAATCTTGTTAATTAAAATTTTTGTATTCCCAAAATTCAACATATTTTTAAATTATCCAAAAAATTTTCAATTTTAAAAGGACTTAACAAAATTGTAATAATAGAAAATATTGAGAAAAATTTACTTTCATCTTACTTTGCCGCCTTCTCATTCTAGCTAGCTTTGAACGTGTGCTCAAAAGCCATCGGCTGGGGAATGTCTGGTGTAAACGGGAGCTGGTAAGGTGCATTGACTGGGCTACAAAAGAGTCAGTCTTGGTCACTCCCAAGTAAGTGAAAATCAATACTTTCAATCTTTTCTTACCGAAATCCATTCCCCAACTACATTTAATTTATTATTTAATTCTCTTATAAACATAGTTCCCTCAATAAACAAGCGAAATTTGGTTTGTCTAATGCCAAAGCTTTTCTTTCACGCCATGCATACCCTGCTGCTTGTCCCATAGATTCAATCCGTCTCCTCCATGTACCAGCAGGTCTTCATTTTCTTCGGCTACCCTGTTGATTTCAGTCAATGCAGTTCGAGTGATGTGGGCTTCCTCAACGTATGCCCGATTCAATCCTATTGGTTTATTGTTGCCAACAATGTGACGTTTGATGTTAGGTTAGGCCAGAAAACGCGTAAGATTTGCCGATTACACCGGCTTATAAATATTTAAAGAGCATTTGTTTCCTTAGTGGCAGCATTCCATGTTTCGCACCCATACAAAACAACGTATTTTGCACAAGAAGTAAATGCTGATCGCCAGACTGTATTCAACATTCCAAACGATGTTTTGTGATGCGGGCTCTAATATCATCACCTGCTCCACTATTATTGGAAATGATACTTTCCATGTAGCAGAAAGGGTCGACAACTTCGATCAGTTTCCCGTCTTGAGAAAGAGGTTGAGTGTAGTCGGTATTAATGCCTATTAGCTTGATTTTTGCAATAAGAATCCTAAGGCCTGATTTAGCTGCACACTCGCTCGGAATCTGTAGCTATGTGGCAATATGAAAGTGTTTTCGTGCCAGAATTTATATGAATCATAAATACATTTTACTCGAATTGGTCCAAATATGACCATAGCTCTCATACAAATACTACTCCTGAAAACAGCTTTAATGCCATTACTTTCTTTTGAATGTTGGTGTTGATATAAAAATTGTCGAAGGCTACTATGTCAAGACGAAGACAAAAACAGCACACTGTGCATCATGGAAATATTACAATTTAATAAAATTTTTATGCAGCTTCGAAACTTTTATTTTAAAAAACATTTTGAAATGCAATTTAAAAAGATTCATGCTATTTTTTTTTTTTTTTTTTTAGCTTGAACCCATTGTGCAATATCAAAACATGTCATTGTGCTTTCAGCTAAGGAACGAAGGTCTTGTGATAACTCTTCTCTTAATTATTGAAAATTTCTCAATATCTTCAATAGACTTGTAAAGAAAAATCAGACATTTAAAAAAAGCAATTAAAACATTTATACGCACTTTTAAAAGTTACAGCAAACGAATTAATAATCTGGGGTTAATGAACAATAAAAATAAAACATACACAGTATTTATTCAATTGAAAACATTTAAAATCTATTACGAGATCTTTAAATATTTATGAATGATAATAAAAAAAAAAAAAAATATTACCAACTCTTAAGCACTTTTATTTAATATTAATTTTACCTCAAGACGCTCAAGAGAACTGTTTGATTTAAAACAAGTTCCTTAGCTTGTTTAAAAAAACACTCAATTTTGAAAACTTTAACAGACTTAGAAGACCAATTTAATGACTGTTTACCAATTAGTTGGCGTTAAGAGTTTGTCTGGGTATGACGTCTTTTATTTCATTCAACGCTTTAAAACAAATCGGCGAAGAATTTTATTAAAAATAAAATAAAAAGAAATTTCTTTGCATTAGTCTCAAGAAAGAAAAAAAAAAATCAAAAGAAAGAAGAAAATATTTTAAACGTCATAATATTAAAGAAAAATAAACATACAAATTAAACCATAGTAACAACTTAAAATTAATTATAGGGTTTTAAACAAGAAAGAAATACAAAAAAAGTTCAAAGAAAAAGTGAAGTTTTACAAAAAAAAAAAAAGTATTTAAATGAAAGGAAATTTAGAAATTCAAATTGATTAAAAAAAGGGATTTTGTTAATTAAAAAGTGAAACCCAATAAAAATTTAAAAAAAGTTTTTATAAAGAGAAGAAAGAATAATTTTATACCCAAAACTCTCTATTGACATTCAAAGTTGTTTGGATTAAGAACCCTACAGGCCGCACCAGAGAACAGTTATTTAATCTATAAAAATCAGGTAACTTTCTAAATTAAAACAAAAAAAGTCTGAAGATAAAAGGTGTTGAGGTTTTGTTAGCTTATTCGAAGTGTTTCCTATGGAATTGTTAAATTTTTATTTAAACAATCAGGTCACATGTTTGTGTATGCATAACTCAAGTCTTTTTTGGGTTTTATTGTTCTTAAAATTAAGAAAGGGAAATATCTTTTTTTATTTGTGTGTGTATTATTTGAGTCTTAATAATGTATGTCAAAATATAAACTATTAATAGTTAATTAAATTTTCTGCAACGCAGTTTCTTTGTAAATAAGTGGGTGTTTAGAACTCTTCTATTCGAATAAGTCCTGTGTTACCTTTTCTTCTTGGGCGGGTGTGGCCCCCATTGCTTAAAATATTTCGAGCTAAAGGATTTAGAATAAATTTAAGCCCTTTTGAAATTTTCTCGAATATTAATGGCGATTTCTTTTCTGAGAAATATGTTGCATAAATGTTACATGCTCTATCTCTTTTGTGTAGAGCATGTAACATTTATGCAACATATTTCTCAGAAAAGAAATCGCCATAAGTGATTATAATTTTTATTCGAGCTTTTAACATACATTTTCAGGGGAGCGGTTTTGATTGTTTGAAGAAGTTTATTTTGGCGCCTTTAAATGTGTTCAGTATTGAAGGCTGAGGTCAGTGCTCCATAACTAAATACCTCAGTGTTGGGTTGGTTTTAAGAAAGAGTGGAAACAAAGTTTTCAATCCACACTAACAGTGTAATTTCTTTCAATAAGTAAATACACTTTTGGCAAATACCCGGTGAAATTGGTACAAAATGCAAAAATCCCAGGGTATTTATCTAAAAAGCTAGTGTCAGATATATACCTGTAGGCTTGTCACTTGGATTTTATTTTAATTTAAGTTGAATGTAGAGTTTTTCTCTTCACGGACGTTTTTATATTACGGAAAAGTGGGATTGATTTTTTAATTTCCCGAGAAATCGCTGGAGTTCCCGCCCAATACAAACCGATGCAAAATATTTATTTACTTCAGCTGCACACAGAAAAAACATCAATGTTAAATTAAAATTGCGCAATGTTGATTAAAAATCATAGTATCTTTCTGCAAAAGTATGGACTTTATTTCAAATTATCATTCAGCCTTATTCTATTTGGCGTCGCCAACAGTAAACAACGCCGTTTTTTATGTTTTGTTTCAATTTCGTATTCCCGTTGGCAATATTGCCATATTTCGATGACTGTTAACACAGAAAAAAATAAAAATTGATTTCAATTAAAAAATTTGTGATATTAATTAAAAAATTAATTAAATTTGCACCAGTAAACAAATTAAAAGTATCAATTAAACCAGTTAATAGTATTAATTAAACGGTTAAGTTACTTGATTAAACGTTTAATTCACTTAATTAAATTTTTAATTAAAACTGATTTCATTTTTGATTAATGCTTTAATTGGTGAAAAATTTTTTCTGTGAACATATGTTTGGTATTTTCTAAGAAAAATTGGCGTTGCTGTTGCCTTTAATTGCCTTTGATTTTGTCGTCGACATTTTTAGTGTTGTCTCGGCTGCTTTGTGTTGTGTTTTAAAAATTTAACATTTTCTACATTTGTGTTGTGTTTTGATATATTTTTTGTGGAAATAATTGAAAAATTAAAATAACAACTAAGTGCCAGTTCGAGAAGCAAGTGGAATAGCTTGTAAAAAATCCATCACTAGCCAGAGGATTTTGCAGGGTATCTTTTACTAATAAATTAAATATCCCTTGCGATTAAAGTAGAGATGGTGGTCTGGATTTTTGTTTTTTGTTTTTGGAGCTAAAATTTTGTGTGTGGACGCAGCCAATCACACCTGGAAATGCAACTTTAATTTATCCATTGTGGACCAAGTTCTCTCTCCATGACTTCCAGAGTCTCAGACAAAATGTTTCAACTAGTGGCTGGGACAGTCCAAAGCTGAAATAATTTCCAACGCTGAGCTGGTACGATCCCTGGCCCAAAAAATGCAATGTTGCTGCAAATATATTGTGTTTGGAACAAACGTTCCCTTTTTTAAATGAGGCTCTATTATTTCCAACACATGTTTAAAAAAAGGTTTATTCAGCCGAAAATAACTTTCAAATCTTAAAAAGGTTAAACAAATCCATTAAGCACTTGGGAAAATTTAATATTATAAAAAACATTTTTATTTAAACATCATTTTTTTACAAACAAATTTTTATTTAACTTAAAATTTTGCACAAACAGCACAGATTTTTTTTTCTTATAAAAAAACAGTAACCAAAATGAATCATCTGATTTTAATATAAGAGATGTGTGCTGTTTTTCATTAACATTATCGATAAATAGTCAACGGCGTCCTAACACTCTTACAAAATACCAATTTAACATAGAATTGATGTTGTCTTTGATAAGAATTGCTGATGCCTTAAAATTGCCGTTGTTATTGCTGACGCCAAACAGAATAAGGGTGATTGTTTCATATTAATTTGTAACAAAAAAAATTTTAAATAGTTTAAATAGTTCAATATTGCAACCATAAAAACCTGTTTTGCTTGTTTTTTATAGAAAAAACAACAACACTATAAGCAGAAATACATAATTTACATGTTTAAATAATCTAAGAAGAGAAGAAAAATTCCCGTATTCTTTTTGTTAAAGTTATTTAGTTAAATAGTTCATCAAATTATCAAAGTAGAATGATGACGAAAACCATATCGAGCCATTATGCACCTTAACGCCTTCAAAATGGCGTACAAAGTGTCAGCCAGTGGAAGAACATTGCAAGTTATTAACAAAATTATGAAACCGAAATGGTTTTGCAGTGCGGAATAATGTTGAAAAAGCCTTTTGCTTTAAAGTTTTTATTATCATTATTTTTAATAATAGAAAAAAAAATTTTTAAAACAAATAATGCTGCCTGTCAAAAAACCTTTTTTTTGCTCTCCTGAAAAATTATTATTTTGTAGCTTAAAACGTTATTCCCGCTGAAACAAATACGGCAAACGGACCGTTTCGGAGTGAAATGCCTTATTTAGGTTGTTAATAATTTTTAATATGTATGACAAAAACATCATATAAACCCTTATTTCTTCATTTGCCAATAAATTTTAAATTTCAATTGGCTTACTACCGTTTACCTCTAGTGCACATGATAGAAAATACAGCTGTAGGGGCTTCCACTGCTCAATTATTCTTGAAACGAGGGCTTCTAACGCTTACCATCTAGTTACGGAAAGTCCCAGCATTTATAGCTTGAACACAAATGCAATGCATGGCATGTACATTTTATATAGAAGAAATCTGTGTCGCGTTTAAGTTTCGTTTTTAAGCCATTTAATTCTCCAGCCATTCTGCTCGCTCCGTCCGTGGCCAAACCAATTAGGTTTTCTATGGGAATATTATTCTTATCAAAATATGCTTTGATTGTTTCGTATATGGATTTGGCGTTAGCTTGAACCAATTCCAGTAAAGATAAAAGTCTGTGCTTGATTGATTTAGAAATTCCGTCGAAGTACCTCACGACCAATACCAAGCATTTACGATCTGATACGTCAGTTGTTTCAGCAACAATAAGGGAAAACTTTGAGGACTGCATTGTTGATGTTATGTTTTCACGGGCTTTTCCTCCTAATGTGTCAGCCAATTGAGTAGCTTTAGTGAGACCACATTTAATCAATTTCGCAATGCGAGAATCTGGACAACATTCCCGTAGTAGAAAAGGCAAAAAATCCATTAAAAGGAAGGGTAGATTGTGGCAAATGCAAAACATGACTAATGTCAATTCCGCCTGCATGACTTGTTTATCCAGAGATCTCTGCTCCTCAGTAAAAAACTGGTCAAGTTGAACTTGATTTGTCTTCTGTTCTAAGCGTCGGACATGTGCATTTTTTGTTGCGTGATTCTTTAAATGTGACAAATGATTAACTAATGTCCTTTCGCAGACCGAACAGTAACATTGGCCTCCTTTTTCCAAAAGCCAAGCAAACTGTTGCTTCCACTCCGAACGAAACTTCCTGGTTCGCTTTGTAATTTCCTCTTCATTTCTGTAAGAAATATACAACTTGTCAAATATTTGGTTTTATGCATTGTGCATTCAATATTTATTTTATCGATTTTCTTTGGAAGTTCCATGTTCAACACGCCCTCCGCCACCTTTCGCTTTTTTATGATAAATCTAAACGAAAAAAAACGAAAAAATATTTCAATATATTTGTCATAAAACAGTAATGTTTATACTTACTTATCCATACAGAACACAAGATGAAGAATATTTTTAATTTGTCCAAAATTTTTACAACTTACTCAAACTTAATATAAATAAACAAACATCAAAGCCGATGAGAACAAAAGCATCAAACTATGACATTTGCATATTACGCCGTTGAACAATTTGTAGTTTTTTATGATTTTTTTTTCTCAGTTTTGAGTAATGCGGACAAATGATAAAAGAAAAGCAATAATTTGATAGTTGGTCAAGCCTTAAAAAAGTTACCAAAACAAAAACAAAGTTACCAAGTTACCAACCCTAAAAAAATATTACCAATTTTGGTAGAATGTTACCAACTATGGCAGCTGTGATTCCCGGCTGTGTTTCAATTATATTCTCTCTCTCTCTCTCTCTCTCTGGTTCCGCGGGTAAGTGCTTAGAATGTTTCTTGGATTAACGCATATGTTGTCTCTGAAGCTTCTTCTCACTGTTATTTCAAACCCAAACCAATTCGATTCTACATGAAATTTACGTTGTTTCAACTTGAAATTATGTAATATTTACGACTATCACTTTTCCACAACTTCCTTCGAAAATTTGTAATTCCTTTTTTAAAGGAAAAAATTTTCTTTTAGTAGATTCGGGGGGTTTTGTTTAACTAATTGCCGCATTCAAAATTTCCTTAAATATTAATTTTTTAACTTTGTCTAGCATTTAAAGTATTTACCACATTTTCAGAATTAAATCCAAATAGCCTTTTATGCAGCTGCCATTATTAAAAAAAACCGGGAACTCCACACTTACATTTAAAACAAAAATAAAATTAAAAAATTTGATTTTGTTATAAATGTATGTTAAACGAACGATGTTTGCGCTCGGGTTCTTAAAATAGGCAGTCAAGTTCATTTGATTCTTTTAAACCATTCACTTTCACTGATTTTCATACCCACACCACAATAGTGGAGAGGGTATTATGCATTTGTGCTGATGTATGTAACGCCTTAAAATATTGTTCCTAGACTCACCTTAAAGTATACCGATTGACTCGGAATCAGTTTCTGAGTCGAACTAACGATATCCGTCCCGCTGACTGGCAGGCTGGCTGGCTGGTTGTCCATGTAAACTTGTGCGCAAAGTACAGGTCGCAATTTTAGAGATAATTCGATAAAATTTGGGTCATAGGTTTTTATTGACACAAGGACCAAGGCTATTGAAAATGCGCCGAATCGTAGGACCACGAGGGAAGATAGGGGGAAATTTCTTCCTCTCAGAAACTATCAAACCGCTTTTAATGAAATTTAAAACATAGATTATACCATATCTATATGGACACAAAAGGTATGCATTTTTTAAAATAAAGGACCACGAGGGGAGTTAGAGTAAATTTTTACCTCTCAAACCGATTTTCATGAAATTTAAACCATAGATAGATCCATATTTATATGGACACACAAGCTATGCAGTTTTTTAAAAATAGGACCACAAGGGGAGGTTGGGGGCAATTTCTGCTTCTCACAAACTTTCAAACAAATTTTAATGAAGTTTTTAAACACAGATAAATCCATCTTTATATGGACACATAAGCATGATGTGTTTTTAAATACTGTGGTTAAGGGTATCATATGGTCGGACTAAGTATAGTTGTAAATTGTAAAAGAGGCTTGTTTCGTTAGTCTTTTGTTTTTCAAAAGAAAAATAAAATTTTTGATATTGTTTTTTTTTATAGAAATAGCTACAGCGAGTCTTTAAAAAATTTCTGCGATTAAACTACTAATTTGCTAGATTTAGTAGAAGTCGTAAAGTTATAATAAGTTTGTGTCTTAGGTCTTTTGTTTTTCAAGAAATGTAAGAAAATACCAAAAAAAAAAAAATCATAAAAATTAAATCTATTAAACACATCTTAGGGTGCCCCAGTTGGTAGTGAGCTAGTCTACTATTGAGGGGTTGCAGCTTTGATTCCCGCCAAAATCTCTGATATGTTTTACTACAAATAAAGTTTGAACATAATTTGTAATTCTATCGGATGCTTTTTTTTAGTATCGAAGAACCTTAAATTGGCAGAACAGTCCTCTGTGCTAGCAGATTTGATAGTCTCTCACTGCGGAGTAGCGCTTGCAATTGTTTGTATTTATTTTGAAAATCATGGTCAAATTTGATTAAAAATATTGTGCAGTAATAAAACAAAGTTATAGCAATTAATAGAATAACTGCATTTGCAGCGATCATACCTCTCAAGTAATTGTCGAAATGCCAATATATTCCTAAAAACTTAATATTTGGATGGAAGCACTCGTCTTTATGCCTTTATAGATAACCAGTAAGAAAGTTATAACTAGTGCTGAGAGCTTCCGAAACATGTTAACAAGCTTTGTTATACATTATTAAGTTGACATTAACCTTTCTTATATTTTATTAATCTACTTCGAAAAACTTTTTATGAACGAATAATTCTGCGTAATGGTCCGGTGTGATTTACAATAATTGGATTATTTCCTTTGTGGTTATGCAAAGTAACCCGTCAACGCCGATAAACCAGAAACAATTAAAAACCTGGTAGTCAACATTCGACGAGTTTTTTGTTTTTCGTCTTAATTTCAACAGCAGTCGTTGTTGTAGTAATAAAATGTTTCTAAAAATTTCGATAAAAATAAGGTTATGGGAATTTATGAAAGTATTTTTTTAGTCAATAGAATATAACAAATTTTTAGAGCTTGAGCTGTACCAACGTTTCTTGAAACAAAATAAACGGTGCTGTTAACACTTAACTTAAATCAACTACATCTTTATTGGTGAGACAGTGCAATAATGAGCTTTCGAGGCTGGAAAGTCTGCATGGCATTACTCTAGTTTTGTTCACTGCACATAGAGTTTGCTACGGCAAGAAATAGCCAGACAAGTAAGACATAATGGGATCTTGTTTAAACTCAACCAAAACGAGTGATGTTGATTGTAAATAAAACAAACATTTTCAGAGAATTATCTTAATATTTTTTATTATTATAAAAGGAACTATGAAAATTATGTTTGAAGGAAAATATCGGTCAAGTGCTCTTCACAGCTTCAAGATGGAGGGCCACACTCGCGTTACACGCATTTTCGCTGTCTACGCAACTGCTAAAAACTATAATCTGTTTAGTTCTATGTAACAAGTTACATGCACAAAAGCGTAGGATGCACTGAGGCGTTGAATGCGAAAAGTAGGTTTACTTTCTACTTTTGTAAGCGGCACAAGTAGCGTTCGAACAAATCAGCTGGTTTGAAAAATGAATTTAATTTTTACTTGTGGCGTGGTTAAAAACATTCCCATAGAAACGATTCATGTTGATGCCTCCCTAGAATTATCTTCCGACCACACACCTACAATTGTTACTATAATGAACCCCAATAGATTTGTACCTCCGACTGGTTACATAGCGACGACAGCTACGCAAATTAATTGGTTAAAATATAAAAAATATCTCAGTACCCATTGCACAGAAAATATTCCGCTCAGTACACCGGATTATGTAGATCGCTCTATTGACAATTTTGACAGTTTTCTCAAACTAGCTGTTCAACATTCCAGCGATACCCCCAAAAAAATGAAAAATACTAAAATATATTCTTCAGATATCGAGCGGCTCTTGACTGAAAAAAGGAGAGTTCGAAGAGAGTGGCAACTTTACAGATCCCCGCAACTTAATATTTTATTAAAAGAGTGCACAAAAAAGCTAAGAAAGTTACTGCAGAATCAGAAAACGGCTTCTCTAGTAAAATATCTTAAGGAATGTAAGATGAGATAAACCCACTTTTTTATTGTTGATGTGTTTTGTTAAAGCTTTGATATTGTTACAAGTAAAACTGTTGCTATAAGTCTTATACGTTTAACAGTTTTATTTGGTTTAATATCTTTAGTTTTTCTAAAATCTTTATGGATGAAGTTTCCTGATGATCTGGCCTAAGCAACCAGTGAAATGCATAGGAATAGCTTATCCCATCAACAATAAATTTCAAGTGTTTTTATCAAGAATAAAAACTGGGAATTAAGCACGAATAACAAAATATTTTGAAAATATATCTTAAGGAACTTGATGCAACTCCACAATCTGACTACTCATTATGGCGTGCAGCTAGAAATCTAAAAAGGCCAGTTATATCTAAGCCACCATTAAGAAACTTGAATGGTAATTGGGCAAGAAACGATATTGAAAAAGGAAATCTGTTTGTAAGTCACTTGAAAAACGTATTTAAACCAAATATATTTCACAATATTGCGGTCGAGTTACCACCTGTTGCTGCTAGAGCAGCTATTCCCCTCAGATTTGAGATAAGAGAAATCGAAAAGGCTATTTGTGACTTAAACACTAAGAAGGCACCTGGTATTGATAAAATCAGTAATAAAATGCTTTTGGAGCTACCTCGCATAGCAAAGAAAATTATTCTTTTTATTTTTAATGCTATTTTACGCTTTGAATACTATCCTCAAAAATGGAAGGTTTCCTTAGTTACCATGATACCAAAGCCAGGTAAAGATCATACAAAAGTTGAGTCTTATAGACCTATTAGCTTATTATCAAATATGTCAAAGCTGTTTGAGAAATTATTAGTTTCAAAATTAACACCGATTTTAAGTGTAAATAGATGTATTCCAAACCATCAGTTCGGATTTAGAAGAAAACACAGCACAATCGAACAGACTCATCGAATAGTAAATGTCATAAGAAAAGCATTTGAAGAAAAAAAATATTGCTCAGCACTCTTCATCGATGTTTCGCAAGCTTTTGATAAAGTCTGACATGAAGGCTTATTACATAAATTGAAGCAAAATTTACCAGCAAACACACACAAGCTGCTAGAAAGCTACTTAGTCGGTCGTTAATTTATTATTAAAGAAGGAAATTTCTTAAGTTCACCTCAGCCCATTGCCTCTGGAGTCCCACAAGGCAGCATCCTGGGCCCCCTATTATACTTAATTTATACTTCGGACATGCCAACAAGCAACTATACACAAACTTCAACATTTGCAGACGATTCTAAGCGTCCACGAAAATCGTTATGAAGCATCGCGTTACTTACAGCATCATATATTTCAACTAGAAATATGGTTACGACAATGGAGGATAATGGTCAATGAGCAAAAATGCGTACATATAACATTCACTTTGCGCCGGGAATCTTGCCCCCCTATTACAATCAATAATCAAATAATTCCTCAACATTCGCATGTAAAATATCTCGGTATACATCTGGATCGGCGATTAACGTGGAAATGCCATATAGAGGCAAAATTAACTCAAATGAAACTAAAAGCCATTCAAATTCATTGGCTTATTGGAAGAAATTCTGTCCTTAGTCTCGATTGCAAGCTTCTACTTTACAATTCTATCTTAAAGCCTATCTGGTGCTACGGTATTCATCTATGGGGCACTGCCTCGGCCTCTAATATCGACAAAATTCAAAGGCGCCAAAATAAACTTCTTCGAATAATCACAGCAGCTCCCTGGTATGTTAAAAACTCAAACATTCATAAGGATCTCAATGTGCCATTAGTTAAAACTATGATTACAAAATATGCAATAAAATATTTAAAAAGGCTTGAACAACACCCAAATCCACTAGCTCGAAATATTTTAAATCATGGCGGCCACACTCGCTTAAGAAGAAGAGACACTGCAGCACTTACCCAATTAGATGAGCGATAAACACCTACATAGGTGAACAGAACCCGTGATGAAGAAAATTTTGTCTGGCACTGGCAGGACATTAAATAACGTATTAGGTTAAGATTTGATTAATTATTGTTAGTTCGTATTTAATATATGAAGATTCAATAAAAAAATAATGACAAAAAAAAAAAAAACTTGTGGTAATGCCGCATAAAAAGCGTTGCATGTAACTTGAAACATAGATCGCAGGAAGGTATAAAAATTATACAAAGCGTGGAGGCGAAAACGCGTGGTGTGGACCTCTGGCTTCAGTGGCATAGCTCTATCTGATGGTTCATATTTTCAATGGCTCTAGCTCCAACTTGTATCAGGCTTTAGCTCTTGAATTGCTTTTGGCTTATTGACGTACACTTTTTCTTCTAAATATCCCCAAAGAAAGACGTCCAATGGTGTCAATTCACATGATCGTGGCGGCCAATTAACATCTTTACGACGTGAGATAACACGGCCATTAAATTTCTCGCGCAATAGATCCATAGTTTAATTGGCTGTTTGCCAAGTAATACCATCCTGTTGGAACCACATATTGTCCATGTCCATAACCTCAATTACTGGCCAGAAGAAGTTCGTTATCATCTCGTGATAGGGAACACCATTTACAGTAACTTATTGGCCGACTTTATTTTCACACTATCGCGAACAACGGTCATTTTCGTAAAAGACTTTAACGCACTGCTCAATTCTGTACTTCTTAATGGTTGAATTTGTCAAACACTGAAACAAAGAAATGTCAAATTAAGTTGGGCCAAAAACTTGACTCACAATTAACATCGTGGACCGCACTTTACAATGCAACACTAATTGCAATTCCGCTGGGTTCTATTTATAGAAGTATCTTCAGGCTCCCGTCCCCGTTTAGATACGTGCATAGTTTCCAAGTTAATGTGGGCCGCATTGCACCGAAATCGGACTACGGAACTCATGACTTGCAACATATGGGATATATAAAGGTTGCTGGGAGGTTGTTAACGGGACATTAGATCATAGAAAGCTTGAATTTGACTTAGACTTTCCTTCAATGACCACTATCGCAGTGGCAATGAGTGGGAAAAGAAGAAACGGTTATCTACCTTCTCTGCGAAAGGCCAGCCAAAGCTGTCAAAAGAAATCTTGGTAGAATATCTGGGTTAAGGCCAAAAGTTCTTCTCACGTAACTCACGCTTCTGATTCCATAGCAGCAAACAATGCGATATAACTGATAAGTCGTCTGACGAGTGGTGTGGTCTCGTCTAAATATCACAACTCTACTTGACTGTTTGCACGAAGCAAATTATCATCAGAACCAATCAACCAAGCTGGCAACTACATTCGTAAAAAGCAAAGTTAGTTCATGTTTTTCTAATAAATTTTAAGATCTATGTCAAGTAATGAAATTTTCTATCATTATTTTAAACTCGACAGTTAAAATTTGTAAAGTTTTGCTGCAGGGAAATACACAAATTTCCTACAGCAAATTCTTGTGTGGTGCAACTACAACTTCTATATTTTTTTGCCGCTGGCAGTTCTTTCTTCTTAACCCACTAATCTCTGCACTTAACTTTAGAGGAATTTAAGATTAACTGCAATTAGAAAACTTCTTTATAACACATCCACATTTTGTTTTTTTTTTAATTTAAGTGAAAACAAAATCTTTCTTAACCAGTTCTATTGATTTTTCTTTAATTTCACTGTTTTAATTATTAAAAAAAAAGAAAAAGTAAACTTTTTCAAAAACAAGTTCTTATTCTATCACTGTCAAGTTCAATTTAACTACACATTTACGTATAGATTCAATTAAAATCGTGAAAAATGTATTGAATGGCTGTCACTAGACTACTTTAATTTCACTGAAAATAAGTCTGGTCTCTAAAAATTTCAACGACAACATGTTGTTAGCTAAATAATAAAAAAAGACAAGAAAAAACCAGAAATTTTGTTGTGTATCTTTAAATTGAGGACACTCTTTAGTGATTGTAGCAGAAATCGTTAAAGACAAAAGCGGAGATAAATTACAAACTAGGAGTAAAATAAAAGATCGTTCTTTAAGCCAACTGCAATTTGATAAGCATCTTCTGTACAAGTTTGCTTCAAGTTTTAAAAATAGTTAACCAGTTATTCTTTTAAAACATTGAAAAAATATGTTTACTTTTTAATTTTTGCTTATTTTTGGATGTTTTTTTTTAAGGCGGAAGTAAATTTTTTCCTTATAATTATGTGTTTAAAAATGTATGTAAGAAAAAATAAAAGAATAGAAGAAAAATACAGAGAACAATAGTTTAATAGAACGCACAAAACAAAAGACTTAAGCAACAAACTTGACATAAGCACAAAAATAATACAAAAAAAAAAAAAAAAAAAAATTCCTGCTTATAAAAATAAATAAAAGAACGATTTTAGTCGTTTAACGAAAACTGGTTAAAATTTAATATTACAAACTTAATTTTAATTATGATTTAATCATATTTAATGCTCAATTAAAGGGCCTTTCATTAGACACCTCCTATCAAGGCGAATTAATTTTTTAGGTGGTGTTGAAAGAACAGCTGAGCTAAGTTTTTTTTCTTAACTAGATAGAGAAATTTCAGAAGTTGCTTGTGTTTTTGACATACCGCAACGAATAAAATAGAATGTTGAGTTTTTGGTGTTTTATTTGTTGTACTTTTTCCACCATTGTTTAGATGAATTCGCCTTGATTCCGATCTTAAAATATTATGAGATATCATCCAAGTTTCTTATTTTTTGAGAGGCCTATCGATGCCATAATGTTTCGAATATAACATAGAGGAAATGCCCTACAGATAATATTGGACTACGTAGTCCATTGTGCCTTAAATGGACTACTTGTATCATGGTCCAATGTACTGAAGTATGGACCATGTTATAAGAAATTAACATGCAGTGCTGCCAACAACTGCATGATGTATACTTTTCTATAGTTTACAGTATTAGACATTAGTAGCCCTGATGGTTTCCATTGTTAATTGTTTATTTAAAAGTGAAAGTTTGTGGAAAAAAGGTAAAAAAATTAAAAATACCAAGTAAATATATATAATATTAGCAATAATAGACTACAGTACACACCATAAAAGGCGATTAGTAACAAATGAAAAAGAAAAATGTTTAAACTACCCCTTAAGTGTACTCCATACTGTAGTAACAAGGAGTTCTTTTAAAACTAACCCACTTTAGTACTCCATGGATTAGTTTAGGGACTACTTCGGTGGGTTATATGGTCCCCTCCTAGGACATCGTAATGTTAAATGGACCACCTTTTACCCATATATTTGGAGTAGTTTTGGAGTACTCCTACTCCTTTATGGACTACTCTTTACATGCATGTATGGACTAGTCTCGTTATCTGCAGGGTGCCTACTGCAGCTTTGCCAGATGGCGCGCATACGAAATAAGGAATTTCCATGGATCTGGTGCGTAATTTAGGCTGAATTTGACCAATAGCATTTTTCGAGACCCTGTGGTTGTGCTTTATTTGCATGAATCTGCAGCATAAAAAACCCCTTTAGAAACGATCTAACGGGGTCAAATCTTACGTTCTCAGTGGCCAAATTACCTTACCACCATCTGAGATGACCACGCCCTTAAATCGCTCGTCCAGAGTGTTCAATGAGGTGGATGACGTTTTGTTTACACCCTATTGTTTACACCCTATCGAGCCAATAGCTCAAGAGACATCATTTTCAATTTTCGTTTTTTTAAAACAAAATAATTAATTGGCGAAACTTGCATCATCTCTTAAAATGTTATGGTCATACAAGTTACCTATACCATTTTATAACAAAAACAATCACTTACAACTACAATTCGAGTCGGAAAGAACCCAACCAATTGTAGGGGAATGTAAGAAAAGATAAACTCACTGTTTATTGTTGGTATTTTGTTTAAGCTTTGATATTGTTACAACTAAGACTTTGAGTGTTTAAAATTCTTATTCGCTTTAGGGTTTTATTATACCCTCCACCACAATTAGTTGTGAAGAGGGTATATTAAGTTTGTCATTCCGTGTGAAACTTTTTTATTATTCATCTCAGACCCCATAAAGTATATATATTCTGGGTCCTTGAGTAATTCTAAGTCGATAAAGCCATGTCCGTCTGTCTATCCGTCCGTTGAAAACACGCTCACTTTCGAAAAACTCAAAAGAACTAAACAAACTGGGTGCCAAATTGCTTGTAGTTATCCTAAGCAGTTTGGGATTGAAATTCAGCAAAATCCGTTTAGTAGGATCAGAGCTATGAATCAAAATGTGGAACCACCACCTAAAAAATTTGATAATTTTGTTAAAAAAACTTACATAAATCGTGGAATAATGCACAGAATGACATAAGATTTTGCAAAAGTTTGTTTTATACGACTGCAAATTACGCTATTGAATTTCGTGAAGATCACTCCTTTTACCCTAGGCCCATATAAACCCTACTTCCGAAAAACAGTTAAGTACGCCTAAAATCGTAAAATATAACGCTATCGTAACAAAATTTGGTACGTCAGAGTTTTATAGGACAAGAAATAAAACCATGTAATTTCGTGAAGATCGGTCCATAATTTACCCTAGGCCCCATATAAACCCTACTTCCGGAAAACAGTTTAGTACGCCTAAATCCGTAAAAAATCATGCTATCATAACAAAATTTGGAACATAAAAGTTTTATAGAACTAGAAATAAGACCGTAAAATTTCGTGAAGATCAGTTCATAATTTACCCTAGGCCCCATATAAACTTTACTCCCGGAAAACAGCTTAGTACGCCTAAATACGCGGTAAACTTTCTTTCGGTTTTTTTCATATGGCCAGAAAAAATGTTATGCAATTTTGTGATATACGGTCCATAATTTTTCTTAGATTCCATTTTAGCAGCCTTCTGAAATTCACTGCAAACGCTTTAACCAATTGGACCGCTGTATTGAAATTTATGTGTTTTAATACCAGAAATCGTTCTGCATAATTTAGGATGATTGGTTCATAGCTTACCATGGCTTTTATATAATTTGTTCTCCTGAAAATCATTTAAGTTCAGCTTAAGCTGATATTCAACTCAAGCTTTTTAAAATTGATTCTGATTTTCGGTCAATAATTTTATATAGGTCTAAACCGCAACAAATTTAAATGCAGATGTCTGTTTTTACAGAGATTATAATAATAAATAGACATCAAACAGATATTACTCCTAAAACATTCGAAGTGTCGGTGGAGGGTATCAAAGATTCGGCACAGCCGAATATAGCACTCTAACTGGTTTTTATAATATTTTTAGCTTTTCTAAAATCTTTGGAAAAAGATTCCTGATGCTCTGGCCCAAGCAACCAGTGAAATTCGTATAGAAGCAAGCTTTGCCTGAACAATAAATTTCAGTGTATTTATCAAAGATGAAAATTTGGGAATTTAGCAAGTCATACAAAAGTCTTAATAAAAACAATTTTAGCTGAAGTCCTTTTTTATAATAAAAAAACCGTCTACTTTAAAATTTTGTTTTTGTCGCTTAAGCTTTTTCTGCGGTTATGGCTCAATATGACGATGGTATCTATTTTATTCAATTGAGGCCAAAAGAAGATGGAGTTCAGTACCATATGGTGCTGTTGACCGTGATGCCCAGGTGCCAAAGTCGATCTCAAAGAAATATAGACGGCTTTAGCCGCCAGCCACAAATCCACACCAATCAGTAACTTTTTCTGGAAGCATTGGACGAACTTGTTTCTCATGTGCATTGCTATAGCCCTAAAATCCACAATCTTGTTTCTAGAAGTACCCGTGAATCCATAATTGACAAAAATTAAAGTCAGTTTAGAATTTTAAAAACTAGTGGTTGAATAATTGTCAAAATATTTTTTTTTTTGTAAATATGAAGAAAACAATACGCGTCTAAGTATATATGAATTAACATGTTTCGAGTATTTATTCTTTTCGTCTTATTAGATCGATTTGGCGAGGAACCAACCTCCGGTTCATTTATTATGTTCCCCGTTAGTTAATTTAATTTTGTAAGTTGAATATAAAAAATATCAACTGCAAAACAAAAAAGTATCAAATCTTATAGATTCTTATCCACTCAGGATATTGAATGTTCAATTTTATTTTGTTATGTCTAATACGAAAACGAAGAATAAAGCCCCCCCCCCCCCCTCCCTACAGATTCTTATTCACTCAGGAACATGCATGTTTAATTGAATTTTTATAGATCAAATCCCTGTACAAAATGTGCTCCAAAAGCAGCATGTTTTATGTATGAATTCATACCTCAAATTGCCTCAAAACTGCTGATGGGATGATTGATTTTTGTATGGGGTGTTTTCGGCTTAGAGAACTATTTTTTGCTGACAATAAGCGCTTGTTTAAACATGCAAAGAAAGGCTTTTTACACTTCGTCGTGCCGAAGTTATCTTGCCGTATATCACAAAAATCTTTTTTTGGGAAATCGAATCTTAAGGTTAAAATTTTTATACACATAAATTTACTTGAAAAAAGTCGTCCAATATTTTTGTCAGATATTGTGTTTGAAGTTCTTTATCGATTTATGTAAAAATATCTAAAATCATGGAAAACAATTTTTAAGTTATAGCCATTATCACGTTTGAAAAAATTTTTAAATTTTGTCGTATACGCCACTTTTTGCGATATATTTTTTAGTTTGTGGGATATAAGTCAAAATAAGGTATTAAAAACCTACACTGAAAATTAATTTATAATAATTTTCGAAACGAAAATTTATGCAAGTGACAAATATATTTACGTATAGTTATAGTGTTTATATTATGGAATTTCCTTATGTATGAATAATTTTAATGTTTATTACTACTTAAGGGTGGTCTAACCATATTGCACGATGAAAACTGTGTGTCACACCGTAACGTCAAATTGTTGTCCAATTTAATTTGACATTTCTTGGTATCAGTGCCAAATTCAACCATGGAGAGGTGCACCATTGAGCAGCGCGTTAAGATTGCTGAAGCCTTTTACGAAAATGGGCGTTCAGATCAAAAATACATTTTGTGCACATCTTGATTTTTTTGGTCAACATAATCGATCAAATGAGTCCACAATCGGGATAATTGTGGGCAAATTTTAGCAAACCGGCACTGTAGAAAATGTGAAAACGCCTGTGCACGCATGCTTGGTTCGGTTAATGGCCAGGCGGCATCATCGGGCCTTACTTCTTCGAAAATGAGTTATGCCAAGCATTTACTGTGAATGGTGTTCGCTATCGCGAGCTGATAACGGATTTCTTTTTGCCAGAAATTGAGGATATGGACCTGGGCGATAAGTACCTAGTTCCAAAAGAATGTCTCACACGGCCAACGAAACAATGGCTCCTCTGCACGAAAAATTCAATGGCCATGTTAACTCGCCGTCACGATGATATTTAAAATAAAAAGTGTACGTCAATAAGACAAGAACAATTCAAGAGCTAAAGGATTAGATAATTTGACACATTAAGGACATTGAACCTCAATTAGGTCTCAGAGGCATTGCAAATATGGACCATAAAACAAAGGTATGCTACCGAAGCCGCGACGAGCATTTGGCCGATATTTTGTCTCACACCTTGTTATCATAGATTCTTCTATAATAATAAAAAATTCAGATAATTCTCTAAAAACTTTTTGTTTTATTCACAATTACCATTGTGCACTATGGTTGGACCATCCTGAATATTTAACCTTTAACTGCTTAACAATAAAGTGAATTTAGGCAATATTTCATCAATATAAATAGCCGTTGTGTACTTCGTCCGTAAAATATCTTTACATATAAAAACAAAAATGTTAAAATAACAGTAATATTAACAAGATAGTCTCTTTTTTGTAACATGCCTAATATACTTTGTTCACATACAACAAGATAACGCAAGATTTTTTTAATTGAAAATTATCATACGTTTTTTGTCGTATATCCACAATTATGCTACAAACGATAATATAACGCATTAAATTTTTCGCAAAAGTGGATATACAACAAAATGGCTTCGTAATATCTCATTAACCATAAGAGATAGAGACGTGAGGATTTCGCAGATCGATAGATCTGTTAAATTTACCAAAGGAAACGGTCTTATCTCATTTTTTTCGAATTTGTGATATACGACAAGATAACTCGGAACGACGACTTGTTAACATCTTTCATCTTATTGCAAAGATGATAACATCTTCCCATAAGAATTCTATAGGGTAAAAATCAACATCTTTCTTCATCTTTAAAAGATGTTTCATCTCATGTTGTTTCATTTAACATCTTTCGATTATTTTAGTGTCATCACTAGAAAAAACCAATATTTTGTACAAAAGAGCAGGACAGCCATATCATGTATTTAGTTTTTTTTTTCGTTCTTACACGTGAAAATACCCATTTGTATAATGAAAGATGCAAGATGTTACAAATTTTAACAAGTTTTTTTCATTTTCAACCACTTCCACGCATTCCTCAAAGATGTGCTCAAGTGTAAATAGGCTATAAAGTGCTTTTTTAAGGGCTAACTATATAAACATATTCATGTATATTTTGCTTTTACTGGTTTAAATGCCTTTTTTAAATCATTTATTTTTTCGCTTTAAACCCTTTATCGTTGTCAGCACTTAAATAGCAGCATTTTTGCATATTTTATTCATTATAATTTACTGCTGTATAAGAGGTCTCTTATTGAAGCGCTCGATTGTGCGCTTTTTCTCTTAAGTACTTTAAAAACCCAAATTTTTTCTAACTTCATAAAGTACCATATGAAAAACGAAAATGTACCAACATTTTTCATCTTATAGGCTCTTATTCACTCAGTACCCTGCACCTATAATATTATGTTTCTAAGTTAAATATTTTAGAAAATTCAAACATTATCAGATGCAAACGCTTATAACTTTAAAACTATTGAACAGTTTTTAATAAAATGTATAAAATACAGAGGAGGAAAGTCATCTTAGCTGTTTTGCCTTGGCCGATTTGTATATAGATAAGATTTTATCAATTGCATTTGTTGTTTAATGTAGGGATTTGCTGGTTTTAACCGAAATCGAAACCGCGGTTTTAATGCCTCAAAACCAAAACCGAAAACCATCCAAAAAAACCTCAGTATTTATGCTAAAAGAAATTGGAAATTACGCATAGCACTTGTACTTCTTGAAAAAAAAACTTTATACATAACAGCCTGAAACAAATAATTTAAAGTTAGTACTTTAATTTAAAATAAGTAGTAAAAAGAACAAATGTTTCTTTATTTACAATAAAATATGTATGTATGTAGTTTTACTGGGATGTTTTCAAAACCGAACACCGAACCGAAACCTACACAGAAAAAAAATTAAACGTTTAATTGATACTATTAGTTTGTTTACTGGTGCAAAATTAATTAATTTTTTAATTAATATCACAAATTTTTTAATTGAAATCGATTTTTATTTTTTTCTGTGTACCGGTTTTAATCAATTTAAAACCGAAAACGCGGTTTACTTTTTTACGGTTTTAGCAAACTTTAGCTTAATGGCATTTCTAGTCAGACGGAATCAATGGCCTCCAGGTTGATATATTAAGCTTTAACAATAAAGCCGCTCTTAAGTGTCAGAGCTTTGATGTTTCTATTGAAAGACCTTTTAGAAAAAGTAACTTTTCTTAAAAGTTTGTTATCGAAAGTTGTATTTCTAAAAGTGTATAAAGCTTTTAAGCTTCGTTCACAATAGGCAGCAACATTTTCACTGGTATTCATAATAAGGCAACAATTTTTTTCGCAACCACACATCTTTTAAAATAGTAAATACTATATCTGTGGCATTTTGATAAAACATCTTAAGTGGAGGTAAAATAGCAAAAAAGTTTTTTAGAAAAAATCGGTGAAAAAATTATTTTTATTAAAAAATAAAATAACCAAAATTAAAGAATTTGGGCAAACGTTTTTTAATGAAAATTCGTATAATTAACAACATTTTTTTTAACTTTTTAAATTTGACTTAAGATGTTTTTCAAAATGCCAAAATCTTTTAAAAAATTGCATAAATCGGGTGATTTTTTAGCTATTATCTTTTTGGCAACACTGGTTTAAACAGCTGACGCACGTTTCGTGTTTTGTTTCACTGTCAAACATCTTCAGTTTGGTCTATAATTTAACCATGAATCGTCTTACAAACGAACAACGCTTGCAAATTATTGAATTTTATTATCAAAATGCGTGCTCTGTTAAGAAAGTTCATCGCGCGCTTCTTCCATTTTATGGTCAGTTTAATCGACCCACTGAATGGGTACGTCAATAAGCAGAATTGTCGATTTTGGAGTGAAGATCAGCCAGAAGCATTGCAAGAGCTACCAATGCATCCAGAAAAAGTCACAGTTTGGTGCGGTTTATGGGCTGGTGGCATCATTGGTCCGTACTTCTTCAAAGATGAATCGAATCGTAACGTAACTGTGAATGGTGAGCGCTACCGTGAGATGATATCCAACTTTTTTTTGCCCAAAATGCAAAAGCTTGACTTGGGTTTCAACAAGACGGTGCCACATGCCACACAGCACGCGTAACAATGGACTTATTGAAAGGCGAGTTCGGTGAACATTTTTTTTCACGTTCGGGAGCGGTCAATTGGCTGCCTAGATCGTGCGATTTAACGCCTTTAGACTATTTTTTGTGGGGCTATGTTAAAGCTCCTGTCTATACACACATGCCCGCTTCAATTGACGCATTGGAAGACAACATTGAAGCATTTATTCATGAGATACCGGCCGAAATGTTGGAAAGAGTATGCCAAAATTGGACTAAGCGGATGGACCATTTGAGGCGCAGTCACGGTCAACATTTGCATTAAATAATCTTCAAACATTAAATTATATGGACCGTACTATCGATTCAAATAAAGATTTCATGCCTTTTTCTGAATTTTATGTGTTTTTTTTAAACTTTCCTATAGCTCTTAAAAAATCACCCATTACTTAAGGTACCATTTTGCTACTTAAACCTTTAAAATTCAAAAATAGTCTTCGAAGGGGGTTACTATTATAACATCAATAGGATCCTACAATTTTAAGAAAAAAACACTGATTTAAGAAGTCAAATGTTTTAAGAGATATTCAGTTTTTCGTGTCTTCTTAACACTTTGTAGTTTTGAACCTGAGCCCTTTTCGAAATGTATGATTCAATAATAAACAGAAGTCTTAAGAAATACGTTAAATATCAAAACTTATATTGTCATAATGTAAGCAATAAAATTAATTATGTATATTATAATTATTTTTAGTATCTAAGACATATTTCTTAAACATCACTTTTTAATAACGGTCTTAACTTCAACGAAAGTTTTTAATTTACATAAATTTTTTTTCTTAAATCTTTTTCTTAACAAAGAATTTTAATTCAGTGAAAAATTGTGCCAATCAAGAAAATCCATTAAAATAAACATAAAAGACTGAGACAACAAACTTGAAAACATTTGAAGTGATGACCCATCCCAATATTCAAAACATAAACAACAACAAATTCAAATGAAATTTAAATTCCTCTCAGTCATTGACCTACAAAATATGTGTGTTAAACAGAAAATTCTGAATTAATGAAAGTGAAATGTTAACAGAATTCCCAAATTAATACATAAAGCGGTTTTATATAGTGGTATATAGAAAAACAAGATCTTGAACACATAAAATAATAAATAACTGCTTTTTATAAAAAGCTGCAGAAAGATAACAAAATATGTTTATACAAATGCACAACTCAACAGCGCAAGTTAACGGTCAAAATTGTAAGGCAAATTTACGAAATTTTTGTAAAACAGCGTACTCATGTTAAAATGGCTTTAGTAGATCTTTTCCATAAAAATACCTCTTACAGATTATCATTCGCTCAGGACCTTGCATGTTTAATTTAATGGTTTGAGGTTCAATATTGACGGAAATTCAATAAGTACCAGTTAAAAAACAAAAATGTACCAAAAAGCACCATTTACAGACCCTCACTCACTCAGGGCATGACATGTTTCTAGGTCCGATACTTATAAAAATCAAAAAGTACCAGTTAAAGAAGAAATAACTACCAAAAAACCATGTTACAGATTCTCATCCACTCAGGACCTTCATAGGTCCAATATTAACGAAAATAAAAAAGTAGGAGTTATAGTACGAAAAAGTACCAAATAGATCTCTTAGACAATCACTCAGGACCTTGCATGTTTAATTTAATGTTTTAAAGGTCCACTATTACCGGTAATTAAAAAAAGTACCAGTTGTTGAACCAAAACGCTTAAGAAAGAAATTTAATACATATTCCGTATATCCCATTTTTGGTACTATTTTCTCCCCATTAATGTATCCAAAATTTCAATTTTGTAGTGGGAGCCCATTTTATACGTATAACCTAAAGAAAGAAGAAAAATACTTTGGTAAAAAAAGTACCATTAATAGTTTCGAACTTTACCCCTTAAACGTTCGAATTTCTTAAAAGTACCGAATTTGTATTTGTATAAGTTTCGAAAGTGATATAATGTTTATTTTTACGTTTATTGGTTCAAAAGATAGACGGGGTGACAAAAAGGTACCAAAATTCAGGTTTTACCCGTTTACTTTCTTAAAGAGCAGAATTTCAAAAAAGTACCAACAAACAACGATAAGTATTACAGTTTTCTATCTCATTTAGTTTTGGAGATATGAGACAAGTTAGAATAGGAGGTTAAGCGCCCATGGACACTATATTAAGCACTTTAGTGGTGCCTTATATGTCCGTTAGGAGGTTCCATTCTAAATTTTGTTGAAGAAAGTTTTAAAAACATACACACTTTTTAGCATTAATTTTCCGTTAAGACTCCGTCACAACATAATAAAAAGAGTATACAAATAATTTTATAGAGAAATGTGTCCAGTTTAAGACTAAATATTAATAAAATAATTTTTTTCCAATTGCACTGACCCCTAAAAACTCACTTACCCAACAAACACGGAGGTTTGATTTCAAATTGAAAATGATTTGAAATCAAACGTTTTCTCAAACGACAAGCGTTTAATAATGATTTGAAAATCATTTGAAAATCATAGCGTTCTCAACAAAAAGGGGAAATTATTTTCAAATTGAAAAATGCCTTTATTTTCAACTTGCTTTCAAACGTAATTGGCAAAAGTTTTTTTTCAAAGATGAAATAATGTTCTTTCCGTCCGCTAATTCTTGGAAAGGCAAACTACTTGGCTCCCTTTTATTTTGAGGATTGTAGCACCGCGATCGTTCAACAAACTTTCTTCAATTTCCCGTTTTATTTTCCTTTTTTTCGTATTTTTAATCATTGTAATTACTTAAAAATAATTTTTATTTTTCACAAGAAATAAGCTGTTCACTTTATATTAAAATTTATTTTTAATAGTAAAACTCATGTAACCACAAAGTAAAAAATTTAACTTTAATCGCCATTTTTAATGATTATATTTATTTTTCGCTTTAGTATTGCCAAGTTTGTTTTTGATTTGAATTTAACATTTGACATCAAATTGATAAAGCATTTGTTACTTTCAAAACATTATCAATTTGAATTTAAATGTTAATTCAAACAATTGAAAAACGTTTGAGAAGTTTGTTTGTCAAATGATAAAGTCATTTCATATCAAAGGTTTGACTTCGTGTTTGTTGCGTAGGAACAAACAAACGGATCATTGAACACATATCCTTATATTTGATATACATATATTTATAACAAGGACCCTAAAAAATAATTATGCTCATTTTTCAGGTACCAAAAAAATTGACCACTTTTAAGAAATATTCTTAAAAATTGCTCATAATTATTATGTATAATGAAAATAAATATTTGTTAAACATAACTATTATATATTATATATATATATATATATTGACTCATAACTATTAAGATCGATAAATATTTATTTCTCTTACAGATAACTATTACTAAAGATTTTTATTGTTTTTATTTACGATAATAATTATTTTGAATGTTTTCCTTATATTAATTGTTTTATTTTTGGAGATTATGCATGTGCACATGTACATTAGGGTGTCCCAAAAAATTTTTTCTTTCTGGTTTTCATAGGTGCTCAATTAAAATTAAAAAGCTTATAGTGTAAAGTATTTTTGATTTTTTTTAAGAATTTAAGAAGTTAAACTGGCTTTTGAAATGAATTGTTGAATTTCTTTATTTCTAAAGTTTTCTTAAAGTTACATTGGCTACTTCATAATCGCTGCATGAAGTATCTGCAAGTTTTTTTGTCATTAAGCGCAAAGTTTTGGTGTCGATACGTTCATCAATTCGAAGTTAAGTACCACTGATGACCTATAAAAGTTTTAAGCGAGGCTTTTGCAACTGCTTTATTAATAATTTTATAACTATCCAATTCCTTTAATAGGCTCAGATCATTGAGAGGATCGTATCGAGGGCACTGGCAGAGGTACCAATATTTGATATATATTATATTCTTAAAACAAATGAACTAAATTCAAGCAAGGCATCAACTGTTGATTTGTCTTTAAAAGATTGCAACTGGTTTCGGAAAATGCATATTTTCAAAGAATAGATAATTTGCATCATCCAGCGAGCCCAATTGATAGCTCCTGGAGCACACATAAAATAGAAAGTGAAAATGACAGCGTGTAACAATTTAGATCAATAAATGTCAGAAGTTAATGACAGTTAAAACCTAACTATAAAAATTGATGGAAATATACAATAATTATAACGAAAAAAGTATCACCATTTTTAAGGTACAAACTATAAAAATAGTGTAACTCGGAAACTGTAGGACAAAATTCCATTTTTGTTTTTCTTAATTGTTAAGAACTTATCGGTATTCAAAATCGCGTCATGAGTTTTAATACCTTTCATATACATTTGAAAAGTAATAAACCGTTTTTTACAGAATTTGTTAAAAAATTACAAAAATACTAAATATGTGGAATCTTAATGCACAAAAATATTGCCGGAACTTAAAGTTTTTGCATATGGAAATAAAGTTTGGGAAATTTTCTTTAGAAATATTCGGTCAATTAAATGAACGTGGTTATTGACAAAGTTATGAGTCAAGTATGAAAAAAGGCCGAAAACCCCGATTTTTAACAAAGACTTGATTTGCGCGACTTCTAAACCTCTTTCTAAAAATCTAAAAAAGAATTCAAAAATACTGGACCCTATAAGCTTTCAAATTATGCTTGAGCCTCTGACAAAAAAAAAATTTTGGGACACCCTAATGTACATACGACGCCCTATGTTCTTCGTGAACTTTTTATTTAAGTATCATGTAGAATTTTCTTTTTTTTTAATTTTACTGCGTATATATAATGTACATACACATTAAAATTATATTTAAATATTTTAAATATTATATTCAACATTTTTCATTTTTCGAATTTATTCTATCAAGTAATTCCCAGTTTCTATTTTAAATATTATTATATAAATATTTGGAATATTTTCTTGATATTAATTGTTTTATTTTTGCAGATTATACATGTGCATATATACATTAGGGTGGCAGCTAAATTTCAACTTTAGATTTTCAACATCTCCCGGGCGGAATATTTTCAGCCAAATCGGATAACTTTTACCCCTGCCCCTTTGAGTTCAAAGTTCAAATGATAAAAAAAAATTCGAAAAAAAATTTTTTGCTTGTATGGAATTTTTTTTTTTTATCATTTGAACTTTGACCTCAAAGGGGCAGGGGTAAAAGTTATCCGATTTGGCTGAAATTTTTTCCACATCAGTTTTAGACCATGTGGCACAATATTCCGCCCGGGAGACATCAATATTAATACAAAAAAATTGCTCCATACATTTAGCTGCCACCCTAATATACATACACATTAAAATTAGTTATAACTGTTATGTTATTTCTTATTCATAACTATTAAAAATAATTAGTAATATATCTATCGAATAGTAATAGTTATGTTTGAGAAATTCTTTTATTTGATACCCATAATAGTTATCATCAATTTTTAAAAATAAAAATTGGAAATAATAATTATTCTTAATAAATAAAATATAAATTTATTCGTAATTATTATTCGCAATTTTTATCGAATAAAAGTTATAACTATTAAGTCCTTGATTTATAAGAACCAAGGCCCGGATTTGTATGCAAATGCATATTTGCTGTCGTCAGTATGATATTTTACTATGTTCTAAATATCTTTTTTGCAGTAAAATAGCATCGATTTGTAAGTGCATATTTTGCTTTGAATGCTTATTTTTGCATGTTTTGCTCATGCTGGATATTTATGTTGCATATTTTAAATAACAAAACATGTTTTAATTGCTTGTTTGCCATGCACCATGTTGCAAAAGAGATAAGAGACAACTTCGATTATATTTATTTATTGATTTCTTATGGGAAACAATATTTTGTACTCCACCTTCGTGTATTCGAAGTATTCCAATTTTCCAATTTATGTCTTCCTCCACAGCCTTTAACAACTAGGTGGGGAACGCGGTTCAAAGCAATAATGTTTCATGTTTCATGCTGAAATCTTTTATCAATTCAAGTATCAATAAAAACATTTTAAATTTACAAATGTTCATGTTAATTCGAATGTGTTTTCTAAGTCAAATTACAATTTTAAAAGCTTTATACTTTAATAGTCATATTCCTTAAATATTTTCCAGGAATATTTTCTATGCACTATCAAAATTTCGTTTGTATATTTCTGTTACGAGGCTTACTTTAGCTATCCTTTGGTTAGCAATGTAGTAAATTGTACAGAATAAGACTATTTAAGTATAAAAGCTTTTAAAATTGTAATTTGACTTAGAAAACACATTCGAATTAATATGAAAATTTATAAAATAAATGTTACTCACGATGATAAATAAATTCCTACTTTAAGGCCCGTTTTCACAACTTACCGATAGCTAAAAGTAGACTTTAAACGGCCTTATAAAAAGTGTTCCACTATTAAAACTTTACTTTACCTAATGTGAGCGATAAAGTAAATTAAGGTTCATCCAACCTGGTAGGTAAAAATAAAGTTGTAACAATGGAACACTTTTTATACGGCCGATAAAATCCTACCTTTAGCTATGGGTAAGTTGTGAAAACGGGCCTAAATTTACCAAATATAAAGGCTCAAATAATATTTTCGTCTTCAAATTATGGGTACTATTGTGAATTCAGAAATCCAATGCATTCAGAAAGAAAAGTAATTTAATTGAGATTGCCATAAAAAAGAATTATGCTGTAGAGGGTAACTTTAGTAAAGAAATTCGTATTAAGCTTCTGAGTAGGCTCCCATAATATCCTTAAATTGGTCCATTTGAGCATTAAGCATAGGAACTTTATAGGACATTCGGCAGCCCAAAACTTTAAAGTTTTCAAGCATATTTTCAATTAAATCTGTATAATTATCTGCTCTGTTGATTCCGCGTAAAACATGAACTTCTTCTTTAAAACTGTTTCAGGCTTGTGTTTCTATGTTATTAAGTAATATTGAGAATTCACCATTGTTCATTATTTTTTTTTATTTGTGGTCCTACGAAGATTCCTGATTTTATCTTCGCCTCGGATAAGTGGGAAAATAATCCCTTTAAATATTCGAGAGCTTCAGAAGTTCGATCTTATGCTTTTACAAATTGTTTCATTAGGCCTTATTTGATATGCAATGGCGGCTTTTTGCATCTACACAAAAAAAAAATTATTGCAGAATTATTTCAAACAAACGCTTGTTTGAAAATTTTTTTGATTTCTAAAAATTTTTTTACTGATGCAATTAATATTTTTGTTTGATTTTTATTTAACCAACAAAAATGCTGACAACTATTCAAATTATTGTTTATAGGTTTCAAGTTTTCATAATTTTGTATGAAATATTTAACGCTCCTTAATGTTATCGTTTTTATGAATTTTTTTATTTGATCGTAAGCAACACTTCTTTATGAGAAATATAAGAACTACAACAAAAAACACATGCATTCTATTTTTGGACGCTTTAAAAAAGTATAGCAATAAGAAAAATGATAAAATAGCGGGACGAGCACTGTTGCCAACCTTTTTTGAGCATTTCCCGCCAAATCGGACGTCAAAACCGCTAGAAACCGCTAAATATTTAATTTAGCGGGAATTTTTTTAAAAATACCGCTGAAACCTAAAGATTTTTTAAAGTTTTATGTAAATCAAGATATAGGCTGCTTTTTTAAAGGTATATGACTCTCAATTACGTTACATACTATGGTTTCCAACTTCCCTAGTCATTTTATTCTTAAAAGAAAATAAGTTAGAGTTATATATTCATCTATGCGAATCTTTGATACCCTCCACCTACAGTTAGAATATTTCCGAAGTGGGTTTATATGGGACATATGGTAAATTATGGGCTGATCTTCACAAAATTTGAACAAGTAATTTATAGTCTTATAAAACTTTGACTGACCAAATGTTATTATAATAGAACATAGATTGAAAGCTTTACGGTTCTACGCGTTCTATAGCTTTTTTCGAGAGTATGCTTTATATGGGGCCTATGGTAAGTTAAGGATTGATCTGCACGATAGTTGACAGTGTAAGTTCCAGTCATATAAAACTGTGACAAACCAAAATTTAAAAAATAGCATTATTTTTTAGGGCTTTAGACGTTCTGTTTTCCAAGAGAAGGCTTTATATAGGGCCTATGGTAAAATATGGACTGATAATCACGAAAATTGACAGCGTGATTTCTAGCCATATTAAACTGTGGCGGACCAAATTTATTACAATAGCATTATTTGTTACGTTTTTAGGCACACTAGAGCTTTTTTCCTATCGATAATTATGGACCGATTTAACAGTATGATTTTTAGTCATATGGAACGAATTTGTGCATAATCTTATATCAACATGTGCATTCCGCCACTAGTTATGTTAGTTTTTAGGGTGGTTGTTCCACATTTTAATTTATAGCACTTTTCCTACAGAACCGATTGTGCTGGACTGCAATCCCAAACTGCTTAGGTGAATTCTGAACAATTTGATGCCAATATTTATATTCCCTTTTGAGTCGTTTGAAAGTGACAACAGACGCATAGACAGACGGAGATGCCTTAATGTGTGCTTAAAGTTGTGAATTGTTACATACAGGATTAACAAAATACTAACTAAAAATCGAAAAAAAAAATGTCATATACAATCTTCAGTTCACTAAAACTATCAGGGGTGTTCTGAAAATCGAAAACTCAAAATGCAAGAATTTGGTAGTTATTTTTAATACACTTTTAATCAAATTTTTATAATTTTGGTTATGAAATTCTGTTTAATAGAGAAATATTTGTCATAAAATTCATTTATCACAGAAATCTTATTAAAAAACGACGTTTTAAATTCATGCGTTTTCGATTTCAAGAACACCCTGTATAAAAGTAATTAAAACCGTGAACATAAACCAGAAGTTTTAAGCCAGAAAAACAAAAAGAAAAAGTAAAAAATCTGTAAATTTTTAATTTGAGAAAGGTTTTTGTAGCGAAAATGAGCCGCTGAGAGTTCTTTGAAAATCGCTAGATTTCCCGCTTACCGCTAAAACGTATTTTTTCCTGCGATTGACATTTCAAAAGCGCTAGATTTAGCGGGAAAATCTCTAAATTGGCAACAGTGGGGACGAGGTTTGTAGTAAAAAAAAAACAATAGCAGGTAAAAAAACAACAACAACAACATTATAAGAAACAAAATAAATTTTTGCTTGTTCTCAAAGTTGGTAAAAAAACGAAATCCCGTATTAAATTTTTCAAACTGTTTACTTAAATACATCAAATACAAAAATAGAATGATGACGAAAAACATATCGAGTCGGTCTGCCGCCGTTTTTGGTTACATTTCTTCTTCATGAGCAAAGGAAAGGATGCAGCAACAGTGAGTGATGAAGAAAAAAAACATTGTGTGTATAAATAAGACTTCGTTCAAAATTATTCCAACAAAAAAATGTGTCTCAAAGCCAGTCGGCCGCTCTGCTTTGCTTCATCTTCTCCAACAGTCCTTGCTTGTGTGCGCGTCATTGCTTGTGCGAAAACTTTTTTGTTTGATTCAGCAAAATAATTTGTTTGAAATTTATATGAATTTCAGCAAGCTTTTTGTTTGATTCAGTTAAATTATTTGTTTAAAAAAATCGGTGTTTTTTTCAATAAACAAAATGCAAATAAATTGTTTGAATATACGAATTTGTTTATAGGACCGATTTTAGACAAAAATTGTTTGATTCTACAAATTTTTTGTTTGAATTGGAAAAATAATTTTTTCTGTGTACAACTGTTTCATATTTGACGTTATGTTTTCCTATATAAACTCGACCCGATCAGACCATGCACGCTGCTGATAGGGTACTAAATTTTTGCAGTTAAGGCAGACAAAATGAAATACCCAGTTTTTATCTTGAGTTCAAATCTGTAGTTTGAAATATGCTTCATAAGCTTTAAATTTGATGAAGAAAATTATTTGCTTCTTTTTTTATAAATTCACCACAAACAAATACAAAAAATTCATCAACGTCATTTTAACACCGTCTTGTCGCCATTTTTTAATTCAGTAATACACAATAAAGCTTGTAACAGCTGCAATAAATTAATAAACCCCCACTGCTACGCTACATATATAACTGAAAATATAAACGAAATGAGAAGCAAGAGCTCTCAACTCTACTTTTTAAACATAAATATTTATAATATTTTTAATTAGGCTTAAGTTCATGAAATTTAATTTTTATTAAATTATTTTTATGAAGAAAGGAATTTTACACCATGAAAATCAATTAAAATTGTTATTGATAATCTTTCATTCTTGACGTGGCTCGGGCTCGAACCCTGGCCGGCAGGTTACCATGACATGTTTCGATCGCAACCACTCGATCTCCTCAGATGGATTTGCATGTTGTAAAATTCCTTTCTTCATAAAAATAATTTAATAAAAATTAAATTTCATGAACTTAAGCCTAATTAAAAATATTACAAATTTGGATTAAATACCATAAATAGTTCAACAAAATAACCACAATACTAATTATAAATATTTATGTTTTTTCGTCTTGTTCTGTTGTTTTTGTTGTTTCTACACGCAGAAAGCAAGGCGAATTGACTAGAAGGTGAGGTCAACTCTACAACTACAATGCTTCTGTGGTCGGGTTGTCAAAAATATTGCTAGTAAAAAAACAGGTTTGCTTACATAAAAAACTAGTTTGTATACAAACTTTGACAAGTCGACCACCGAAAAAAAAACACCACATGTTGACTTGACCCCACCTTCTAGTCAATTCGCCTTGGCAGGAAGCAAATCGTTTTTAACTACTTGTGTGGTGTTGTTGTAGTGCCTGCAAACAACTTTGATAAGTTAAATGAGTTTATAAGGCTCACTTTATAATTTTACTCTCAGAGTGGCACTACCAACGAAAAGTTTAATCTTTTTTTTTACTTGGTTTAAGAATTTTGTACTTGTTTTAAGAAATTACGGGAATGATTTTCGAAAGTAATCCCATTTTGGAATGTTTTAAGTACGTTTTAGTACTTAAAGTAATTAGAAAAAACTTAATTTATCCCGAGTGTTTTTTCTGTGTAGATACTAAGTTATAAGTATTTTTATATGCTAAAAAATTGCATCAATTTGCCTGTGCCTATTTTTGCATACATTTTTTTTGTAATACATTTTTGACATCTTTTGTGAAAACATGCAATTAATTTAAAATTGTTTGGTAACTTTTGTCAAAAAAAAAAAAAATATATTTCTTGGTTTAATTAAAATTATTTTTGAGTATGGCACTTAAAGACTTTTCGCTTTAAAAAAACTGATTTTCCAGTGGCATTTGCGTTGTGCAGAGTTGGAGTTTGATGTCATTCTGCTTTTATTTCTATAGCAAAAATTATGCATTTAATTTCACCCTTAAAATTATATACAAAATAATTTGTTTGCAATAAAGAAATAAAGTCAAAATATACTCTTTAACCAAGAGATTAATAAATATGCATTTTTAAGCATAAATTTAATCGAAAACAATATTTAAAAGATTGGCCAAATCGATAAAATTTTTACTAAAAATTCTAATTCCATTTATCTTAAGTTTCTGATTTAAAAGTTAAGCATAAAATAAACACTATACATTTGCATATAAGTAAACCCTGCAATTAGTTAAAACAAATAAATATGGGACAACTGCTTTGGAAATATCTATTTCAAAATACTGTGTGAACAAGATTGTAATAAATTTACAATAAAGTTATAAAAACTTTTGATTTAACTCTCGTTTTTAGTAAAATTTCGTGATCTTTTTGGCCAACACCATCTTTAAAGTTTAATTAACACTTCTCAAAAAGTCAATAACTTTTATTACAATTTACCTAAAGTAGCTAAACAACTTAATATTTTAGTTATTCAACAACAACTTTCTTCAAAAAATATCTAACAATTAAAATTATATAAAAAAAAAATCAAGGAATTCTTTAAACTAAAAAAAATAATTTTTTTTTGCTTTAAAAATATCCCACAAGAGATGCCAGCAGACAGACAGACACTTAGTAGCTGTCAATGTCATGCGAGGTGCAACAAAAAAAAAAAAAAAAAAAACTAAACACTTTAGAAAAAAAAAAAAAACAACAAAGGCAATTTACAATTATAGGATGTGCCTTTTTTTGAAGGCTTCGATACTGTAGATTGTCGTAGATGTCAACTTCAATACGTAATCTAACTTACAGGTGTGCATCATAAATTAACGCCAACTTTCAAATGAAGCAAAAACAAGAAACGAAAATTCACCAAAAAACTCCAAACAAAATAAGCCTGGCTTTTGGCGAAGGAGATGCCAACCAGCAGCATCTTCTTCTTTAGCAGATGACTGCAATTTCGCTTAAAAAAAATAATAGACGAAATTCAATTTGATCAAAAACAATTGGCAAGTTTATTGTATTCCACCAACCTTAAACTCCAAATGCCACGGTTTTGTCTTTATCAAGATGCGATGAAGTTGAACATCAAAAAAATTGTTTGAACAAAAAATTTGTTAGCAAAAAAAAAAAAAAAACGAAAAACTTGCTTTTTGCATTTTTGGCGAGGATGTGGATGGCATCTTTCACAGTTCAAGCAAAAGGCTAAATGATCAACATCAGTTTTGGTGTGTTTCTTGCTTTAAGCAAAAAGGAAAAAAATCTTATACATTGAAGAGTCTGAGGAGTCAGTCCTCCATTGAAGAAAACTTAACTTTGGTTTGTGTAGGATTTATTCATACAACTATTGTTCAAGAGCCTCATAACATTGTATTTTGTTTAATAAAAATAATTTATTTTAACATTTTTTTTGTAGGATACATAATTTCACTTTTGTTTTCATAGGTCACGTTTTGAAATATCATTTTCGTTAAATGACTTTAGAAGCTGCAGTAGTAATATGAGTAGTTGACTGCCTTTAGGCAGCAGCAGCATCACCAAACTAAACAGCCTGCTCACAAAGCCAGGAATTCACTTTCCTTAGCAGCTTCCACACATTCAACAAAAGCCGTTGACATTGAAAACATCTGCTTTTTTCGAAAATATAAACAAAGTGTTATGCTAATGCTTGATCCGCTCTTCTTTATTGTAAAACCAATTTTAAAATAGAAATTCCTTGATGTGACAAAGTCTTTGCTAATGTGAATTAAACGCCTCCCATGGTGATTGAATTTTATTTTCGAAAATTGCGTGTTGATTTCAATAAATATTAAAAAGGCTTTCAATATTTTTGATTAAGCTTTGCATTGAATTTAAAATTTAAATTATTTTCTTTTTAGGATTATGAAGTGAATGTTGGGAAGAAAGTATGAAAGTTTGGTGACAATTCACTTGTTGAGAAAACTTAAAAAGATAATCGTAATCGTAATTTGAAAACTTAAAAATCGGTTTCAATAGAAAGCTTTTTTTAAGATGATTTTGTCAGAAAAATTTAAATTTCTATTCTAATTTTCCGATGAAATGAAATACTATCAGACCAGATTGTTTTTTTAATCGTCAATCTTGATGATTTGGTTTTGCTATTTCAGTGCCCGCTTGTTTTGTAAATATTCCAGATTTTGTGGCCTAGATGCCACAAAAAACTCCAATTACAGCTTATGGAAGGCTGTAAGACATATGCAATGCCCTATAACCCACGAATCTCCACTAAGACTGGAAAACCGTACCTGGGCCAAAAACACAAATGAAAAAATAAATGCCTTTGCAAGCCACTTGGAGAAAGTTTTCACGCCCCATGATGCTGATACTTGTTCCTGTCGTCCAATTATTCCTGATACAGTTAACGATCCAATAAAATTTTAATTAACCCAAGTAAAATCAGCGATAAAAGATGTCAACATTAAAAAATCTCCCGGTCCTGACCGCATCACAGGCTCAGTGATATGAAACTTACCTACGTCTGCTTCCAGAATCTTGCTGCTCATCTTTAATGCGATATTACGAGTTGGCTACTTCCCATCCTTTTGGAAGACCTCTACTATTGTTATGATTCCTAAGCCAGGAAGAGACGCTAGTCAAATTACGTCGTACAGACCAATCAGCCTACTATCAAAATTATCAAAGCTATTCGAAAAAATATTCCTTTTAAGTATAACTCCCTATCTTACTGAACACACAATCATTCCGGATCATCAGTTCAGATTTCAAGCAAGGCATGGTACAATCGAACAAGTGCATATTGTTACCCAAATTAGATCAGCGTTTGAGAGAAAGGAATATTGCTCAGTACTGTTTATAGATATTTCCCAAGCATTCGACAAAGTTTGGCATGATGGGCTGATAATTAAAATAACACGAATGCTTCCACAAAACACTCACAAACTCCTTGAGAGCTATTTAACTGGCAAAACGTTCATGGTTAGATCAAAAAACCAATGCTCCCCCACCAAGAAAATATCTGCTGGTATCTCTCAAGGCAGCATATTAGGGCCGTTACTGTATATAATATATACAGCTGATATGCCAACAAGCCCGAGCACACATACTTCTACGTTTGAAGACGACACAGCATTTATTAGTGTTAATCAGGAGCCAAAGTTGCATCGCAGCATTTACAGTCCCACATTAAGAACTAGAAGCCTGGCTAGAAAAATGGAAAATAAAGGTTAACCCGGCTAAATGTGCTCACTTAACTTTCACGCTCAGAAGACAAACGTGTCCTGCTGTAAAAATAAATAACATCACTGTTCCGCTAGAAAGCCATATTAAATACTTGGGAATTCGTATAGATAGACGCTTGACCTGGTCTCGTCATATTGAAGCGAAAATAACGGCTATGAAACTTAAAGCAGCTCAACTACATTGGCTAATCGGTCGAAACTCAAACTTATCCTTAGACAACAAAGTTCTCTTCTACAAGTCTATCATAAAACCAATATGGACATATGGCATCCAATTATGGCATACTGCATGTGCATCAAATATCCAGAAGCTACAAAGAAGACAGTCTAGGATATTACGGCAAATTGTCTGCGCCCCATGGTATATACGTAATGACATTATCCACATAGATCTTAACATCGCTACCATCCAGGAAGAAATTAAAAAGTATTCAGTGAAATACATAGATAAACTAATGGTCCATCCCAACTGCCTCGCTCGGGATCTAATAAAGTTCAAAGGTCACCGGAGGCTGAAAAGATCCGACACTTTGAGTCTAACAGGCTTTTTTGACACTTGAATGCAATTAATTAGCGGTTACATTGGTAACGGCTAACAAATAAGAATTAGGACTAAGCTTTGAATACATATTGTAATTTTCGGCAAGAAAGATTCAATAAAAAAAAAAATTTCGAGTTGCTAATAAGGCTTCTTAATTCGATCCTGGATAACAAACTTCCCCCTTATTAAAGAAGTCGGGATTTGAGAGGATATTCCGCTCAACTAGTAAGAAGTTCTTATCGTTACTATTACAAAGAAGAGTGACCTGAGCGAGTTCCGAATCTAGAGGGGAATCACTCTGCAAAATACAAGCCAAAAAATAGTGACGTTTATCATTTTGGAACGTATTTTGCCGTCATCAGTGCCCAGTAAAGAGCAGGCTGGATATCGGTCTTGTGTAGACCACAAGAATATGCTAAGAACAGAAACAACTTGGCACAAAAACCGTTCTGAGCCAAAATTCTTATTCGGACCATAAGGACCATATTAAAGCGTACCCATAGGTGGCTGATTTCTAGGACCGACCCTAACTATTTTTATGTATTTAACATTTCTTTTAAAGGATTCAAAGCTATATCTCCGCTGCTAATAGCAAGCTCGCATACAAACCGCAAAACGTTTGGAAAAAACGTAAAATGTGAATTGAATTATTTTTAAAATTTTTACGGTGTGATACAAAAATGTTTCTACGCCCTTCAGATAGTCGCAAAGACATGTTTTGCTTTAAAACCTGTATTTAAAACCCTATTTAGTTTTTCGTTTTCTGAAAAATTAGTTGTTGGCGCTTTTGTGGTTTAACCCTGTATGGTTAATTTGAAACCACAAAAAAGGTTCAAATTTATATCGAATTTTGAGAGAGAACAATAACTTTTGCTATTAATAAGATTTCTGTATGACGTGCTAAGTTCCCAATTTTTTCATATTTGATAAATACACTGAGATTTATTGTTGAAGGAAAGCTAGTTTTCTATGCATTTCTCTGGTTGCTTAAGCCAGTTCATCAGGAAACCTTTTTAAAGATTTTAGAAAATCCAAAAATATTATACAAATAAAACCCTAAAAGCGAATAAGTCTTACTTGTACCAATATCAAAGCTTTAACAAAACACCAGCAATAAACAGTGAGCTTATCTTTTCTTACATTCCCCCACAATTGGTTGGCTTTTTTCCGACTCGAATTGTAGTTGTAAGTGGGTTTGCAATCTAGCAGAAATTTTTTAATAAGCTTAGCGAATATGTGGCAGAGTGTATTCGAAATGCTAAATTAATGTTGCAAAAATCGGACGTAATAAGTGAATAAGTATACATAAAAGAGCACTTTCAATGCATCTGCTCAAACAAAATGGCTTTCTATAAATAAAAGGTTTGACTTAATGGGCATTGCTTAATTAAGATTTTGTTGAAAAGTTAAGTTTTAGATCGTAATACCGGATTAAAAGATTAATTAAAATAAGAAATAGTATATGTGAGTAGTCCACCTGCAAACACCTTTAAGTAAAAAAATTCTGTAAAAGTCGCCATTTTATTTGTTTTTTTAAAATGACGTCCTAAGCCATTATCAACCTCGTACAAAACTCCGTAAGTTACGCGCAATTTCTGGTTAATTATCCAATACTCCTGCAAAACTCGCTATATGGCTTGGCATTTCAATTTTAAAAAACTGTTTTAATCGATTTCTCAGAATTTTGTTTTTTAACTTAGCTGTGTTTGCAAGTGGACTGACTACTGATATTTTAATGAATATGAGACGCATGAGTTTCTTAACAACCTCTCTCCATCTGAACTAGTAGCGTTCAAATATGTTCCAGCTACATCATGCAATGTTGAAAGAGTGTTTTCTATTTTTTAACCCTACGGTCAATAACCAACAAAATATACGTTAGTCAATAACCGGGTACCCCGGTACCCCTTTGTACATTTTTGCACTTTTATATTAGAAAATATTGTTTTTAGTCCAATCACATATAGGTTAGGTTAGGTTCCATTGGCAGCCGTGATCAAGCACAGCTCACGTGGGTCCATTAATTAGTTCCCGTTGTGTTACCATGTCACACCGTCTCCCATGGGTCCTATGTTGTCTGGCTGCTAGGAGTAGATCCTGTTTACATCAACATCAGAGAGACAAGTTTTGTCCCCAAGGGCTCTTCGACCAAACATTTTGAGTCTTAGATCTCCGAATGCCGGGCAATTACAGAGAAGATGTTCCGTTGACTCTTCCTCCTCCTCCTCGCCGCAACTTCTACATAAGTCATTGTAAGGGAGCCCCAGCCTCTGGGCGTGCCTCCCAATGGGCCAATGGCCGGTTATAACCGAAATCAGGTTTCTAAGATGATGTCTGGACAGCTGTAATGCCCGCCGTGTCCTTTTTTCATCTATGATGGGCCAGATTTTCCTGGTTTCCCCACAGGTAGTTTCAACGAGCCACCTCTGACTGGCGATGATGTGAAACTTGTGCGCAGTGAGTTGCTTACTCCTTGGGAGTGAAACACCTACATTATATGTCGAGCCGTCTCGATTCAAGGTGGTACCTGCATACGCCAACGAATCCGCCATGCAGTTCCCCGGTATGTCCCTGTGTCCGGGGACCCAATTAAGGGTGACCAGTGAATGTCTCGCTATCTCCTCCAGAGACATCCGGCATTCTCGGACAATTCTCGATGTGATGAACACATTCTCCAGGGATCTTATGGCCGCCTTGCTATCGGTAATAATGTGAATATCCCTTCCAGATATATCACCGTAACGGATGCGTCTCGCGGCTGTGTAGATGGCCATTATCTCGGCCTGGATGACACTGCAGTGGTCCGGCAGCCTAATAGGAATGCTCCAGTTTAGCTGCTCGGAGTATATGCCAGAACCGACACCACACAGTGTTTTAGACCCGTCCGTGAAAATTTGAATCGCGTTCGCGGGAATTTGTAGGTCATCATAGTGAACCACATTATCCAAAATGCTTACCGTGAAGCCAGGATCAAAGATCGGCTCGGGTGTGACATAATCAACATCCGTGTTCCAATTAATTTCGTTCAGAATATTAGCATGTCCGATATTGTAATCCCTCCATGCTCCGGTGGCCCTTAGTCTTACCGCCGCGTTCGCAGCCAAACTTTTCGCCAAAATGTCTGGTGGTAACCAGTTTAAAATCGTAAACAGTGCCTTAGAGGGGTTTGTTCTAATGGCACCTGTTACCGTTATCGCCACCATTCTCATTGTACGTTCAAACCTAATTTGATGACTCTTCACCTCGAGTGCCGGCCACCAAACAGCTGCCCCGTAGAATAGAATGGGTTTAATGACACATTCGTATAGCCAATATACATTTCTCGGGTTAATTCCCCAGTTTAGGCCAATGGCCCCTTTGCAGCAATATAATGCAGTTGCCGCCTTATTAGTCCTGGAAATGGTGTTCATCCTCCAGTTCAGTTTGCTGTCCAATATTAGCCCAAGATACTTGGCGCTGTCAGACAGTTCCAGCGAGATCCCCTTTATCCTCGGGGTATCAAATTTGGGAATTTTGTATCTCCTTGTGAAAAGTACCAGTTCCGTTTTGGAAGGATTTACATCCAGTCCACATCCCTGGCACCATTTTGTTAGGACGCTAAAATATACACAGAGCAATTTTTGTTCTTCTATGATTACGGTGCTTTTTTAAAATGTTTGTAGATTTTAAATACTTTAAGCATTGGCTTGTTGCTCTTACAAATGCATGTAGGTCGGTTTATGGAAGTATCTCTACTACCCTTGTAGGTAAAAAAATTGAGAGAGTTTCAGCAGAACATTTTATAGCGCTTGTAGAACTTTAATTTTAAATTAGGTAAGAATGTCGCGTAAAGTGAAGTTTCTATCATAAAGCCAATACAAACATTTATCAAATGAAAAAAGCTAAATATAACTGATCTATTGTTGACGATATCGTGTATGATAAACAGTTGTTTGAAACATCCCTAGAGGGAAGCGAACTGACACCAAAGTAGTCCCGTGATAGGTCTTTGGTGGTAGAGACCGGTTCTAGTTCTCACACTTTCTATGAATAAGACCTATCACTTTTACATTGGGTTGTCATTGGAGGGGGTCAATTGACACCATTCGACCAGTCACACATCTATTCTAAATGGACGTGTTTAGTGACAGTTACTATAATGTAGTATTATTTCAATACAATGCAGTATCTTTTCAGTAAATTTAAGAACCAAATTTTAGAAAGTCCCAAAAAATGAGTCATTCCACCGGTGAAGACTGTACTGTAATTCCCCTGCGGGAAATTTGAGTCAATTGGTCTAACAGACTGGTCCTGGGAGTTGTGAAAATAGAACAGGTACAGGTACGTGACCAGTGAAAGGAGAACCAATCATGTAACTGGTTTATGAAGAACAAAAAGCTAGAAAAAGTAATGAATTACAGCACAGTCTTCACCGGTGGAATGACTCATTTTTTGGGAGTTTCTAAAATTTGGTTCTTAAATTTACTGAAAAGATACTGCATTGTATTGAAATAATACTACATTATAGTAACTGTCACTAAACACGTCCATTTAGAATAGATGTGTGACTGGTCGAATGGTGTCAATTGACCCCCTCCAATGACAACCCAATGTAAAAATGATAGGTCTTATTCATAGAAAGTGTGAGAACTAGAACCGGTCTCTACCACCAAAGACATATCACGAGACTACTTTGGTGTCAGTTTGCTTCCCTCTAGCTTTTTGTTCTTCATAAGCCAGTTACATGATTGGTTATCCTTTCACTGGTCACGTACCTGTCTGTACCTGTTCTATTTTCACAACTCCCAGGACCAGTCTGTTAGACCAATTGACACAAATTTCCCTCAGGGATCATATACTGGAAATGTCTGTCTAACACTGATGTTTACGATGAGTCTTCAGATGAAAGTGATGCTGAAGTAAATATTTTGCCGTGTGGCGAAAGCACAATTTGTTATCCCATCAAACTAGAAGTCTTAATATTCTGCGGCAACGTTGTGGGCCTGCACGATCAACGGAACTGCTTTCAAAAGCTCAAAAAGCAGATGCCACATATGCAGTCTATATTGGAACTAACCCAACAAAACCACGACTTAATTGGAAATATTCAACTGTAAATGAAATGCATGCCTTTACTGACATTTTAATTGTAATGATTATACAAAAAACTTATGTGCCATTACATCTTATCCTCTGTGTCGAGTAACAATGGCCATTAACAGATTTTGGTCACTGCGACGTTTTATACGATTGGAAGATGTTAACATCCAGTTAATGCGAATACGAATCCATCCAAATTGGGAATTAGAGTTTTTGGATTTCTGATACAAAAAACTCCTATCCGCTCAATGACAAACTATATACCGGGAAATCACCACTGGGTCCTGAGATACGACAATGAATAAGAGTGGTTAAAGATCTAACAGATCCTTTCCATGGTTGTTGGCGCACCATCACAATAGATAATTTTTTTACCACCCTTGATTTAGGGGAACATTCCAATCACTCGCCACTTTTCTTCACGATCTGCTACTAAATGCTGTCAACGCAAGCCGATAACCCCAAATAAAACATTTGAACAATAAAAAAGTTGTTGAAAAAACAAATAAATAACAAAGAATAAATTTCAGTTTATCAATAGTATGAAATGGGAATTTATCACATTTAGACGAAACCTTGTAAACAAATTTATATGTTTTTTCAATCAAATTCAAAATTTGTAATTTGTAAAGAAAAACAAATTAAACTTGACTGTCGAATATTAAACGGTTTTAAACAAAGATCTGTTTTTAAGTCCTAAATAGCGACGATTTGGAGTTTCATCGCCACATCTTTGTTGTGAAAGAATTGCGAGCATTTTTAAGTTGAAAAAGCTACGCGGGTACCCGGTTATTGACCGTAGGGTTAAACTGTTTTATGCGGTAGCAGTAGATTATTTATTTTTGAGCATTTTAAGAAACATGCTATTGGGGCATTCCACCGTCACGTACAGACAAATTCAACTATTTTTTAGCACTTATTTTACATACAACTTCTAATTGGTAAATCGGATTTCTTTTTTTTTTTCTTCAATAATTAAACTGCACGCTAGTCTTCAATCCTACATAGAATTTGATTTCAATAATTCATAAAATATTAAAGAACAAAGTGAACCAACTTCGTCATGTGTGCGACAGCTTGAGTCAACCAACATTTAAAATTGTAAAGGTTAAATCCAAATTTTAGCGAATCGATTACACATAGAAAAAGATATTTATAAGAAACGTGCAGACAAATGGCGTCACGTAATCGACACAGCTGAAATTATTTATTAAAATATACAAAAATCAAGTAGTTTTGTTTTAAGCCTTTCACTTTGTACATAAAATTTTCATGGGTGATACATTTGCGCTGATCTGAAGAATGGTCTTTTATAAGCAGCACATATTTAAGTCTCAGACTACAAAATTTTAAAAATCCTATCTCTATATGAGGATTAAATTCCTTAAAAATGCGTAAGGCTTCCCGTAAATACATGGTTAAGTAATGCTTATGACGCCATTCCTCACAACAACAAAATCATTTGCACCTGGACAGGTGTATACTATATCTGGATGGTAATAAAAGGTTTTCACATCCTCGTAATACAATTTGACATTAGATATGTCCAAGCTTGAACTTTCGGCTAGATCAATATTCATTTTAAGCGCTAATTCGGCTACTACCGCTCTTTTTTTGCTTGGCGATTGAGGACGGGCTTTAAGAGCCTTTTGAACCGCTTTCGATAAAGTTTGTTTGGACTTGTAAGGTGATTTTATACTTACAGAAGGTTCGTCAATACTTTGACCTTGATTCCTTATTTTGGCCCTTTGCAATCTTTTTGTATCCCTTTCCTTAACTCACAAAGTTTTTAACTCCATTTCTGAAAGACTGTGTCTTTTTCGCTTACGAAGCTCACATATTCTCTTTGATTCATTGGGGCAAAGATTACAAGATTTGAGATATGTTAATTCTTGGCGTCACGTACAGACACTTTTTATCTCAAAAGAAATGCTATTTGTGAAGTGTTTAATGGTGTAAAATTAAATGATGAAACAGAACTGAGTCTTCAACTTCAGGCAAAAATTGTTAAGCCCATAATTATAACGTCGGCAGTAACTTCAAATTCGCTCTCATTTCTTTCGTTTTCTTTTGTTCATATTTTTCTTTGTTTACAAAATGTATGAAATTGAATGAAAGTATGGTAGCATTGTTAAGAGAATAATTGTATTTATGTGAGAGCATTAGAAAAAACGTCCTCAAAATAAAATTGATTTTATTTCTCGACCGCATTCTCTGGCATAATTTTATGTCAAACTGTATGAAAAACATCGTTCAGCCCCAGTTCTGTTTCATCAATAAATAAAAAAGCGATGTTCTTGATACTCTCAAGAAAATAACGTCATTTAAGAAAAAAGTGATCCACTTGTCATAATGTATGTAAATTATTTGAGACGAGAACTTAATCTCTCTATGTAGATGCAAAAATATGAAAAAAGTTTATGTTTGTAAAATTATTCAGATTTCCCTCACAACTTAATAAAATAACTGTTTCTGAATAACAACATGTTTATTTTTGCCCCTTTTTCTATTTTGTTCCATTTTTCGTGCCATTTATTATACTTTTTCATGCCATATTTTTAAATTTTTTACTTTTAAAATCGTTCCCCTAGAATTTTATTAAAATAGTTCGTCGATTCGATGAAAAGTACCCTTAATGTACTAAAATGAAAAGTCACCTCCAGGGTTACTAAAATAACAAAAAAAATCCAACCCATTCGCAAGCGCCGTAATCACTAGACCGGTCCTTATATATTTTTTTTTTTTTGAATTTGTATCACGGCAAGCACTAAAAACATTTTATTTGGTCTCAAAAAACCACACAAAAAATTTGAGCACGATAGGGCAATTTTTAGTTCTGCCTCCAAGCACTCTTTATTTTCACTTGGATTGATTTGCAATTATTGAGTCCCGTAATTCTTATGGTCTTTCAGTTAGTCGTTAATGAAACAGCGACGATCCCACATGTTTCGTGGATGCCTAAATTATTTTTTCCAACTGTACACTAATACAACTGCAATACAATTTTATCCATCTTGAAAGTATTCAAAGGTGTCAGTCAGGGTTTACCGTTGGAAATTTTCGAAAAGGGTCACAAAAGGGGTATTTTCCAGAAAAAGGGGTCAAAAAAGGGTATTTCAATAAAAAAAGGGTCAAGTTTTTTATTAGCAGTATTTCCCATTTTACTGAACATAATAAGATCAATTTTTTTTATAAGCAAACAAACAAATACTATTTCAGGTAGGAAGAGCTCAAAAAACTGAATTTTTTTATGGAATGCTCTGTCCTATTTTAAACACCTGACAAAATGTGTATTCTTTATCATTATACATAGCTAATTTTTTAATATTTTTTATGTAATTTTCCGATTTAGTGATGTCAAAAAATTTTAGTGTTTGTTTTAAATTTTGCAATCGTTCGCAAATTATAACCATTTGCTCGATTAAAGCGATTTTTTCCTGTAAGTGTCAGATTTTTTAAAGCTTTTACGATTTTTAATAAATATAAGACTTTGCTATCATACCGCTGTTACCAAATATATGGGAATTTCCGCTAATTTAGCAATTTTTACCACTTGTTTTCATTCCTGTTAGGGCACTCTCAACACTGTCGATTCAAGAGAAGGCGAAAAGTTTAATACCTTTTGCCATTATTAAGGGCGAATTTTTTTGAATAAAACATGCTACTCTTTAAGAGAGCAAAACACCAAATTGCTTTTTTTTTTAAAAAAAGTAAAATTTTTGTTTTGAAAGAAACCACCGTAAAAAATAACAAATATTTATATGAGTTATGTTTGCTTTTAGGGAAATTGTACTTTACTATCAAAAATCAAGGAGAAGAAAGCATGGAATTGCAAGTTTATACTTTGAGTCTGTTCCATATCAAGCAATGCTTATTTCGAAAACATTGGTTTAGCACTTCTGTTCCGCAGTGTTGACAGTGTCTGTCTTTTCATAGTTCATATTTATGTAAAAGTCTGGTTTGGAGGCACCAAAGCAATTGAAGCACCAAATCAAGAACTAAATTTAATAAAAAATATAATTGCTTATCCTGAACAAGATATAGCTTTTGCTTTGTTACAAAATGTAAGCAATCACTTATGGTATTTGTCCGAAGGAGCAGTTGGTCTTTCATTCTTCGATCGTAATGTTTGTGTTGATATTAAGAGAAAAATGGTTAAAGCAATTAATGTTCAAGAAAATAAAGAAAAATGCAAGCGGATTATAGCTAATCTAATAAATATCCTTCAAACATATTCACAAAAAGATTTAAGCGATTTTGTAAATTAAAAAACACACACGCGTTCTTTGATCGCTTAGAAAATTCAAAAGAATATTTGCAAGTCGATCCATCGGATTGGAATGAAAGATTTTACTACGCTCAAGCATCTCAAATTTGTCAAAACTAATCTGTAGTAAACGTTGCTGCTGAAAGAGGTGCGAAATTCATTACAGATTATAACAGTGTTGCCAATTTAGCCATTTAGTGGCTAGATTTAGCCATTTTTCACCGTGTTTAGCCATTAAAAAATGAATTTAGCCATTAGCCATTTTTTTAGCCATTTTTCGAATTGTTTAGCCATAAAATTTTTTTGCCGTTTTTCTTTTAAAAGAATAATTTTTATTTTATTATAAAAATTATAAAAGTAAAATAAACATTTTGAACAATTAAAACTCCTTAAATTTAAAACACAACTTTTAAAAATGTTGAAAATCGCTATAAACTATGACGCTGAAACATCTTTCAAAATAAAGGAACAGTATTCCACTATTAAATTTATAAAATGGATTCACACAAACATCGCTTTTTCTTTCTGGTTGCAAGTATTTCAATAAAGGGATGAAGGCGGTAACAATTGTTTAAGAAATTTCAGAATTGACTGTAAGGTTTCTCTCACTTCCATGGTGTAATGCTGAAGTAGAGAGGGTGCTTAGCCAAGTAAACATCGATAAAAGTAATTTGAGAAATAGGTTACATTAAGCAACCGTTAATTCGATTTTATCAATTAGGTAAATATTTTTACCATAACAATATAATATTTATACCACCACCACAACAGTGGAGATCGTACTATGCGTTTGTGCTGATGTCTGTAACATCCTAAAATATTGGTCGTTAGCCCACCTTTACGTAAACCGATTGGCTTGGAATCTCTTTCTGAGTCGAATTAACGATGTTTGTCCGGCTGGCTGGCTGTCCATGTCAACCTTGTGCGCAAAGTACAGGTCGCAATTTAGAGATTATTTGATAAAATTTGGTACAAATTGTAGGGCATCATAAAGTCTGGATTAACCGACTATACTTTCTAACTTGTTTTTGATTGTAGATCTGGACTCAAAAGGTTGGGTAAATGTTGTCGTAATAATGATTTACCTTCAAATTATTTAAGACTTATGATTATTTGAAACTAATGAGTGATTCCTATGAGATGAACAATAACGACATCGAATTTTTCGATGATTTAATTCTTTAATATTAATTTATTTTAATATTAATTTACGTTTATTCTTATTAAACAAATTAATCTTAACTCACAATTTCATCATAAACAACTTTAAATAGTTTAATTATTTTTTGTTATTGAATTTTTATGTGATTTTATTAAAAAAAAAGCTTTTAGCCATTTTTTAGCCCATTTTTAGCCATTTTTTAGCCATTTTTTTCCGTAAATTTAGCCATTTTTGGTCACCAAGTTTTGGCAACACTGGATTATAATAATAAATTAACACACAATGCAGAAGAGAAACAGTTCCTTTTTCAAGTGGTCAAAGAATATAATATGAATTATCCCACTTTTAAAAAGACTTCACTATAACGCAAAATTTATATTAATATGTATGTAATTCAAAGAAATATTTTATTTTAATGTTAATTTTTCAAATAATTTTTAATAAAATATTAAAAAAAATTTTTTTGCTTTATTTCTAATAATAAATACATGAAATATGTTTAGCGCTTGCTTCGATATAAATTCGTGAAAATTAATTTCGTCATATACATATAAGTATAAGGACCGGTCTAGTAATCACATTACCAAAAATGAGGAAACAACGTGAAAAACTTGTGGCCTATGTTGTTTAAAAATGTAACATTTAATGATTTTACATTTATACATTCTGGTAACTGGTGTCACCGCAATTGTTTTATGACACAGTCGCTTTAGTGCAAGTAAATGATTGGTGTACTTATTTTAAAGCTCCATTTGGTTTTACGTATAAAACAAATTGTTTTTCAGCTTATAAGCTATTGGAGCTCTTGTGTTTCTAAGGAATTTAATTTTTTTTTACAAAGGTCAAAATTACTTGAAAATTTCCTGCTTAATAGAAAAAATTTTTCTACCATTTTGTAGGCCGAATCCATCGTTTATCTGCCAGATATTGTCATTGTGAGCCAAAACAATTTTTATGACCCAAGGTTAGATACTTTGTGCAAAATTTAAAATAATTCCAAAAGGTTTTCTAAAAAAATTTTTTCCCGTACAGCTTTACATCGTTTTATACTAAAGTATTTTGGCTTTCTTAACACAAATCTTAAGGCAAAATATGTTTACACAAATTGCATTAACGACCCTTAATTAATTTGTCCACCCCTCCCCACAAAAGTATTGATTATCACCCAACTCTGGAATCTTTGCTTGCTGATTTTTTTTGTTCCATGTTTTATTTTATAAAAAATGGGACGGCCAACTTGCCAGTGTGTCAATATTTTTGTTTGTATGTTTGAAGCGCAATCCCGCGAAAAACACTTATTGCCGTATTCATAAAAAATATAATAAGTTTGAAATGTGTTTTAAGGCAAAACTTTCATACAAATTTTTCTTAAAATGCATTTCAAATCCATTTTAAATTTTTATGAATACGTCAGTTAATATTTTATGTGTTTTTTAGAGATGTGAAAGTGTCGTGATTTCTTACGCGTGAGTCACACATGAGTCACGCATGACCGTAAAATTTTTTTAAAACAGATCAAAACAAATACAAAGCATCTTGTACTTAATTTAATTGCTTTTACAGTTACCGTTTTGCAGATATACAGACATTTCAAGTGTATACTTTTTGAAAGAGGTTGTGTATTATTATCTAAGCTATTTGTAAAAAATTGGAATAGTTTCACTTTTACAGTACTGCAAGACTGTAGAAATATTTTATGTCAATGAAGGTGCCACGCCCACCAAAAAATTAAAAAATATTAATAGCCTATGTGTCGGATAATCAGAAAATTACTGTGAAAAATGCAGTAGCTTAAAAGTCTTAAGCGAACAAACAACCATATTATTGCTTCCCCTGCACCTACTCCTTTACTTTTATTTTGAAAGGTGTAATTTACCATAGTGTGGATCCTACAAAGCTTGAAGACATTTGTTTTCAGATATTAGGTATTTAAAATTTTCGTTCTTTGAGGGATACTGCTCCTCCTCTGTCTACCCTGCCTATTTTAATATTGAAATTTATAGTTTACCATAATAGTAGCTTTAAACACGTTTGAAGACTCTCCCTTTAATAGTTCTTCAGTTGAGCATCCTATGGGTGGTATTTCCCCCCTGCGCCTACCCGCTTCAGTTTTATTTTCAAAAGTGAAGTATACCATAAGAGTGACTTCTACAAAGTTTGAACATTCTCACTATAACAGTTCTTAAGATATGCTATATTAAACATTGGCGTCCTATGGGGGTACCTTTTCCCCCGCTGCTATTTTATTTAAATTTTGGGGTTCAGAAGATCCAACTACCAAAAGTTCAACAAAATGCGTGCAGCGGCTCTTAAGATATGCGATATTTAATACAGTCGAACTTCCTTATAGTGAACTTCTATACAATGAAGTTCTCCTTATTATGAACTTAAATCAAGAACACAACCTTTTCGTTCTACTTTCAATGTATTTTGATCTCCGTATAATGAATTTCCATAAAGTGAATTTTTCTTTACAATGAACAAAATTTTGGAACCAAAAATACATTTTACGTGTGTTTTTGTCTCCATATAGTGAACTATTTTTTGCAGCTTTATTTTACACTTGTTAGCAACACTATTTATTAAGAAAATAAGAAATGTACCGTAAATGAAACCAAAAAAGTTAATGATTTGACTTTTAACATCAGTTGACGGAGTTCGTATAATGAATTTCCATACAGTGAATTTTTTTTTTTACAATGAACAAAATTTTGCCACCAAAAATACATTTTACGTGTGTTTTTGTCTCCATATAGTGAACTATTTTTGCAGCTTTATTTTACACTTGTTCACATATATTATTGCTAGCAAATATTGATCAAACGTCACCTACATTAGAACACGTTTCCTCTTCACTTGATGTACTACGAAAGTTTTTGGAGATGGAGAGCAACGTTTCGACAAATGTATTTAAATGTCTTAATGTAATTGAAGCTTTTATTGATAAAGAAAAATGGAAAAATGTAGTTGAAACAAAAATACCTGATTATTTTAAATAAATAAAAAAAAAAAAAAAAAATTCTTTATAATGAAGTTTCTATATAGTGAAATAATTGTCTGTCCCCGTGGAGATTCATTATAGGGAAGTTCGACTGTATTTGCATCCTATGAGGGGTACCGATTCCCCTGTCCCTATCGAAAAAATAAGTAGCCTATTTTATTTTTAGGGCTCACGTGATGCTACTGTACTACTTCAGGAAAATCGGTTCAGTAGTTAAGGAGTCTATAAGCCAACATACAAACGGACAAACATTTTTCATTTTTATATAATATATAATTGCAATATTATGAGATGTATAGATGTAAAGACTGCAAACTCCACATTTATAGTTTTCGTAATACATAAATAGTAAAACCTAAAGCTCAAAGTATATTCATATTTATGTATTGTATATCATGCTATTCAGTTAATATGAATATGATAAAGATATGACGCAAGTTTAAACCAAATCGATATAGCGGTTTGCTGGCAATTATAATAATAAAATTGGAGATTGCTGTGTTTGCTTTTATCAAATGGGCATTGCTGCTTTTTTAGCATGGGCAAGTACTTAAAAAAAATCAGTAGTTATAAAATTCTTAAGCAAAGGCTTAAGGCCTAACCATAATGTGCTTAAGTTGGATTAGGCAAATGTGCGAATACATGTAAATCATATGAATAAACCCATATTGAACTTACGGACACTTTTTGTTAAGTTTTATGAAACTCTCATTTGCTTAAGCAAAGTGCGAAACTGATCGCACCTTCAGTACGGAATCAAATGTTTTTTGATTTTGTTATTGTTTTTTTAATACATTTGAGAGACTTTTTGGTAATTTTTGACAGTAGGTTAAGCACAGCTATGCATAATATGGTTGAGCCTTCAGTTTTCATTACGACTAATGACAAAGTTATAAAATGAACAATAAAACGAACTGTTTCATGTAAAAAATAATTTGTTATATTTTTAATTTCTTTTTAGTTTTGTTTTGCAAAACAGAAACAAAATAAAAAAAAAATGTATTTTCGAAAATAGTTGAGAGAAAAAGATCTTAACAAACTGTGATCACTGCAAAAATGACAATATCAAATGGACATTGCCGTTTTTGCATTGAATCTTAATTTTTGAACATACTTTTTAAGGGATAAAAGTGTATCGGGTAATGTCATATTCACTAATCGGAAGCATTTATTAAGTTGTATTATTAGGTATGGTATTATTAGTTACGTTTGTGAAAAAAGTGGAGATTGCAGCCTTTGGAACTATACCCCTCATATAAAGAAGATTAAAATTTATATATTTTAAATGTTGTTTTGTATATTTCAATGCAATCCGAGTACATATATTTAAATTTTGCAGGAACAAGCCCGAGTGTTGTGTTTTTTACACGCCAATGCTTGTATCATATTTGGAAAAATTGCAATTGTAAAACAATAGAAGAAAAAAATTACCTATTTAAAAGAAAAACTAAAGAAACGCACTGGGTTTTCCGAGGGCAACTCTCAAGTTTTCAATAATACTTCTATATTAGGAAGTTTTTAAAACAGAACTGATGAAAAATAGTTTTTTACATAATACGTATGTGATTTATTGCAGAGAATTTAGCATGAGTGTGCGTGAACAAAAGATCAATTTATTATTTTATTAATAATTTTTTTGAATGGGGGGTACCCGTCTCCTCCCTCGTATACCTTCAAAGTTTTGTTGGAATATTAAGTTTGTTCTGAGAGTTACGCACATCAATTTTAGCCTGCCTCACTATTGTAGCTGAGGAGCTATGAATTAATCCTCGAAAAAGGGCTTTTGGCCCCAGTGTGCGTCGGTTGCTCAAAATTAACTTGTGTGTATGTGTTGGCAAAAAATTAAGCCCTACAATATTATTTATAGAATTATTTAAACATAAGATAAATATTAATGTAGAAAACTAAATAAAATTTCTGTAACTAAATAAATAAATAAATAAGATTGGAATTAAATAAATTTTCTTTAAATCTTGCTCTAATTTTCACGGTAAAGCTTGATTACAATAAAAATTGGTTAAAATAAAATTGACGGAAAATTGTACGGGTTTTTTGACAGTCTTCTCGTGAAGAAGCTCCACTTGGAGTAGCGTTCTTATAAATATTGTAGACACGTTAACTAAAATAAAAAAAAAATAAAAAAAAACTCGTGAAATGATCCACTGTGCGGCGGACATTTGACCGATATCGTTTTTTCTTCTCCAAACTAAAGTTTTTCGTTTTTTTTTTTAACAAATTTCACTCAAGAAACATGGGATGAAAACTTTTGTTCTCCTCAGCCAATTGAAGCTGGAGTCCCACATGGAAGCATCTCCAGTCCTCTATTCTGTGCCCATGTTCTATAACTCTCGCGTCGAGAAACTTTTCGATTGAAATGTGTGAAACGAAACAAAAATGCCATATATTAAAACAAACATCTGTTTTTCTCAATAAACTGTGTCTGTAACTTTTTTTTTGGCGAGTACTAGCTGTCACGTAAGGAAATTACTCGCCACTTTACAGAAAAAGTGTGTCTGTAACATTTTTGTGAGAAAAGTTCCCGCTTTGAGCTGTCAAATAAACTCCCGAATAAAAATGGGGCGAGAAAAAATGTTAACACTTAAAAACAATTAAAAATGCAAATTACAAAGAATAAATATAATAATATTTTGTTCTTGGCACATTTTTTATTGTTTAATTATTTTGCTATTAACATTTTTATAAGATATACGAATGTTTTCAAAGCTCGTTTGCAAAAAACAAACATTAAAGTCGCACTTTACATTATTTGGTATAGCCGACGTGGCGCGACGGTTGTATTTTCGCCGCCGTCGTTGAAAAATTTTAAATTTTTGTAAATTTTGGTCGCCGTTAACGATATGTGTGACTGGCATTCTCAATGTCTACAATGTCACATCGGCTTCGAGTGCAATGTTATGACATTTATAACCCAACGACGTAATCTCTTTCGATAGTTTTCGACATGATTTACAGACACACTTTTTTCTCACTTTTCGAGAAACGATGGAATATTTTGTTTCACATCTTTTTGATGTGAGAAGTTCCACTAAAGTTACAGAACATGGGTACTGTTATATACAAACTTTGGGCAGCCACAAAACAACAACATCCAAACTTCAACTTTTGCCTTTCTAAGCGCGCACGAAATTCGTCACGAAACATCACGGCACTAACAGGAAGATAATTTACAATTAAGAAGATGGTTAAAGCAATAGAAAATAAAGCTGAATGAGAACATTCACTTTACTTAGGGAATTACCTCAACATTCGCATGTAAAATATCTCGGTATAAACCTAGATTGCCGTTTAATTTGGAAAGGCCTTATAGAGGCAAAATTAAATCTAATGAAACGGAAATAAATTCAAATTAATTAATTGAATTTTTAGGAGAAATTCTATAGTTAGTCGGGATTGTAAACAAATCTATTTTAAAGCCAATCTGCTGTGGCGGCATTCTATTATGGGGCACTGACTCAGCCTCCAACATTAAAAAACTTTAAAGGCGTCAAAATAAACTTCTTATAATAATCACAGCGGCATCCTGGTATTTAAAAACTCAAATATTCACAAGGACCTTTTGATTTACCCCAAACATATTTCATTAACGATAAAAATTATTATTTTCGTGTTTCTTATTTTCTTCGAACCTGACACAGTATATATATATAGCTCTTTCTGTTCCACCCTGTTTATCTTTACACAAGTAAACTATGTGATAATTTTTATATTAAATAATTCCAAATACTTCTCCAACTTTTTGTTTAGAGTTACGACCTAAACTTGTCAAAATAATTATGAATTTTTTAATCATCAAAACAACAATTAAACAAATGAAACGTGTTTAAAGAAACATTTTGCCACAATTAGTAAGACAAGTCATAAATATGATGATCGTTTAAACGAAGTGTGTGTGTTTCTGCCTGTGTGTATTTAAAAACATGACAGTTAGCTGCCTCTAGTTGGTTTGGAAAAGCATAAAAACTATGAAAGATTATGTTCAATAAATGAGAAAAAAAGTAGACAATTTAAATGATTGTCACTTAGTAAAACATTTACCACTGTTTCAAATCACTTGTGAATGAATAACACACATGGAGAAAAATAGTCAGGTAGTGAATAAAAAGTTTATTTACCTTTCTAAATTTCATTTATTAAGTCATTCAATAACATTAATTCATAACAAAGCTTCTTCCTTTAAAGAGTGAGAGAGAGAGATAGAGGGGGGAGGAGTGGATTAACTTGGTTTTAACTGTTTAAGTTACAGTTTTATTTTGCTTAACAGAAATAGTTGCTGGAAACAAACTGAATATGGTTTAAATTTTCTACCCAGTTGCTTAAGTTGGTCGCCGCACAATGGGGCATTTAGGAAAGCAAATTTAAATAATTATACATTTTCTAAACAGTTAGTCCGATTGTAATAAAGTTGAGGTGGCAATTAAAGAGTTGTAGTCGAGCTTTCATTTTGGATTTAGGGTTAATAGACTTAACATGAGAGGCGCCCAAAGTTAGGCAGCTCGGGTATTACAAAAGTTAAAAACTAGAATTTATTACCTTAACTTAAAGTCAACTACAAGTATTTTATTGCCACCTCAAATTTTATTCCAATCGGACTGGCCGATTCGAAAATCCATAATTATTGTTTTCCAAAATCCCCACTGTGCGCCGATTATTTTATGTCTTTATTTAACACGTTTAAAAAACTGAAACTAAAAGGTTTGAAAATGTGTTGGTAATTTATTATTATTTTATTTATTTTAATATTGTTGTCAATTACATACTTAACAGTCATCATAATAATGACTTTTACTTTTTCAATAAAAAAAAAATACAAAATTTTGAGAATTTTGTTTTCTGTTATAAGAGTTTATGGTGATATGTTTTTTTGTTTAGTATTAAGTTCCAAAAAAAGGTGCTTTCTTTTGTGAGCTGATATGCAAAATAGAGGAAGTTTTGAATTTTAATTACTTCTCTAACATCCAAAAGCAAACAAAACAATGTTTTAGTTTTTATGTTAGAAAGTTTTTGTCATATTTAGTGCTTTTTATAAACAAATTTTTAATGGTAAAATCTTATTTTTAGGCCATTTTATGGCAGTAAATTTATGGCTTATTTTAAAATAATTTCCGCTTTTATTGATCTGCAAGATAAAACAAGTAAAGCTGGCCTATATATTTGGCTAGTTTATTTTACTAGTTTTAGATGAATAATAAATAGTGAAAATGGCTAATATTTCAATGGAATTTTAAATTTATTTTTTTAAAGGTCTAATTTAAAAAATTAATTGGTACAAGTGACTTGCATCACATTAGAGATTTTTTAATAAATACAAGAAGTAAATATTTCTCTTTCTCAATAACTTTTTTCGATAGTCAGACGGCAACTATTTCTTTTAAACAAATCTAATGCTGCGGTTCTAGAGAGTACTGTTTCACTTAGAAAAATCGATTATTGGTTTTCGTAAATAAAAAGCCATATTTTGTGCTAGAAAAAATCTAGTAAAGTTTCTTATTATTTTGCCACAAATACTGCTAACATTTTTTATTCAACTCAGTAGGTTATGCGTGTAAGATATTTTCAGGGGGGGGGGGGGGGGGGTTCTTTAATACCATGTGAGATAAGGCCATGATGGCTCCCCCCAATAGCTTTTCATGCCTTAACTTCCTTATAAATGCAATAATAACATAACTTCATTCTAAAAACACTTAAGGGGAAATAAATCTCATATAGATAAAGATATCTAAATAATATTCGGCACTAAGGACTTTTATATGAATCTTTACCTCATAATATAATTTTTGGCGGGTCCATGATTGCCCATGGAACCCAAATATCGAACACTCTCGAAAATTTGTCTTTATATACTGTAGCGTAGGGTGCTCGGGCTTGACCGGCTGTACTTTCTTATTTGTTTTGTTTTGATTGAGTAAAGAAGTGTTTTTAAATCTTGCTATGTATGCTATTTATTTTTAGCGAAATTTTGATACAATTTATGTTAATTTGGTACAATTTTGCCACGTAGACAGTACAATTTAAGAATTGTCAGATCTCAACAGTGATTCATATCAGTTTTGTTTCAACTAAAGAGAAATGTTTTAAGTTGTGGTAGTGTTTCTGTCACAACGGTATATTTTGATGATGTTCTATTTTTTGCTCTCTTTTTAGTTGTTGTAGGTAAGTTTATTGTGCTGTTATTTCGTTTTATTTCTTTATTTATGAAATGACACCACTATATAAATGAACAAAATTCACATAGAGGGGAACAACTCAAACAACTTGGTATTTTTCGGTAATCCGTGAAAAAATTACAAAAACAACTACCGTTGTATACTTCTCACTCATATTTTTTTACAATGCCATAATTGTGTCTACTGACAATTTGTACATTTTGAGTTGAGATAACCAGTCCGATAAGTAATTTAGTAGATATGAGCAAAATAAAAAGGCCTTATTAAATTCAGCGTTTGCAGTTTCCCTTGGAAAAAAATAAGGAAGCTCCTCCTACCATCGTCTTATTACTGTTACCAAATTAGGGATGAGGTTGTAGTCATTGTATTTACCCAAAATAATCCATAAAATTTCATCAATCGCTAAACAAACTTATAAAAAAATCACGAGAATTGCTGTTTATTGCATATATTAAGGCTTAACTTACCATAAAATACAAATACATGGAAAGGACACAACAGAACTATATATTGGCATGCTCTCCGAGGCAGCAGAAGAAGCACGTAATAAATTTTACAGAATAAATAATTTTTTTTCAGAAAGTTCAATAGAAATTCAACAAATACTGAGGCTTTGCATCGTTTGCTTGCCTCATCTGATCATTATATAAGTAGTATAGGGCATCAACCTTATAAACATCTTTTAGATCTTACGGGCGGTGGGCGTAGCTGATGTTAATAAAACTTGAAATGCATCGTTTGTTATTATTTAAAGTGTATACGGGCATTTCCCCAGAATGGTCTACCAGGATGAAAAAATAAAATGTTGATTATCATCGTCTTTTATTGTTTATAATTATAAAAAAGTCTTTTGTAGTTATAAAAGAATGGTTTCCCAGCATATCTGAGCTGTTTTACTTGAGGAAATCGGACTGGAAACTGGAAAATTTTATATTTTTCAGTATTTTCTACTTCTAAAGATATTTTTATACAATACTTATTTTACATGCAAGAAATATGTTATGTTTACACTCTTCCTTCATAATCTCTCCATTACAATCAATTGCAAAAGCAGTATTAATTTTTTTTGTTAAGGAAATTTGACGACATTTATAGGAAAATGCGTGGTTATAATATTAAAAAAAACATATGGAAAAATCGTACATTCGCAATCCGTACGTTCGCGATCCGTACGTTCGCGACCGGTAAATAAGCCAATTAAACAAAAACCAAGAGAGAAATCAAGTAATCACTTTTGAATATTCCGTTCCATTGCGCAGATTTTTACATTTCACTACTGTTAGCCAAAGTTGACTTCTATTTTGCGTACGTTCGTGACCACACGTTTATACCTCTTATTATGAAAACTTAAACTCGATGAAATCCATCTTTTCTTTTGCACTAAACATAGAGCTACCCAAATGCTATCGAATAGAAAAAAAATGCTAGGAAAAGTTTTGTTTTCTATATTATTTGTACATCAGAAGCGTACGAACGTACGTTCGTGACACCAGAAAATGTTCGTATACTAAGAAAGTCTTATGCAAAAAATCCAATTAGGACTTCATGGGTGGTGTCCATAGCCGAGTTTGAAGAAATTCCTCTTTTTCTTAATTTAGTCAATATAACGTTCGGTGCCAACTTTTAATGATCTCGTGTTACTTCTTATATTTTGAGCACGGAATTTAAGTCCCGATATGCTTGACTCTTTAAATTGAAGATTATTCGAATTAAAAGGCTCCGTGCAATAACTCCCAGGTGCAATAACTCCCAATGAATTAAATCCCAAAATAAATGAAATAAGTCCCAAACTAGAAAAAAGAAATAAATCCCAAAAAAATGAAATAATTTCCAAGTCTTAAATGAAACAAACCCCAACTTTTGGGAGATATTTCATAATGAAATAACTCCTAAAGACATTAATGAAATAACTTCCAAAAACAGTCCATCGAAAAGAAGTAAAGTAAGACCCAAAAAATTAAACAACTTCCAAAGAAATTTATTATATATGTATTCGTTTTACTTGCAAACACCGGCTTCGCTAACTAAATCTTCTCTGCATAGCCGGCCTTCAGCCGGGCGCAAGGATTTTATACTCTATGGTATAACAAACACCGGCTTCGCTAACTAAAGCTTCTCTGCATAGCCGGCCTTCGGCCGGGCGCAAGGATTTTCTCCTCTATGGTATAACAAACACCGGCTTCGCTAACTAAAGTAACCATAAGACACTGCAATTGCAATTAGCAAAATTTTCTTCTTTGATAAACTTAAGTCATTGTATTCAAACAGCCTGAAATATCCCGTTTTAAATACCGTTTAGAATTTTAAACAATTTTAAGAAATTCCAAATAATTAAAAATGAAAAAACTCCCACAAAAAATGAAATAACTCCCACAGCAAATGAAATAACACCGAAAACCAAAATAAAATGAAATAACTTCCACGTTAATTTTTTCGGGGACTTATTTCATTTGGATTTTATTTCATTATGAAATAACTCCCAGGCAAAAAATGAAATAACTTCCAAAAAAATGAAATAAAACCGAGAGGGCTGGGAGCTATTTCATAATGAAATTACTCCCACATTTGTATGAAAAATTTTTGGGTCTAATTTCATTTTTTTCTTGGGACTTATTGCACCTGGGAGTTATTGCACGGAGCCGAATTAAAACAAGAAGTCGGTACAACAACTGCCGCTAGTTCTTTTCAGATGAGGCAGTATTATCTGCGAATATGATTTTTTAAATTTGTAATTTCTTCATGAAACTATCTGGTTGGAATCGTACTTAGTACTTAGTAGGTACATTAAGTATTACTGATGGATTTGGCGGGGTTAGCCGCAAGAATTCATTGTATAGAAGAGGCCTGCACAATTCCATTTAACTGCAACTCAAATCATTGAACATTTTCCAAACTGTATACTGTAATGTTGCTGTCACAAACATATACTGTGTCAACGTGTAGAAGCAAAAAACATATTTGATGTCATATGAGAAGCAGGTATAAATGAAAGTGAGAATAAAAAATAAACACATTTTTTATGTTTTAATACTTGGTATCCGTACGCCACATATGACACACAAGTAAACATCATAAATTCTGACAGATGGCACGAGGTAATTTTAAAATACTGGGGGTATAGGCAAACAAATGTACTGTATTGAAAGGTTTTGAAAGAAATAAGTACTGTCAGCAATGTGTTTCTCTAAATTTGTGTACCCACACAACACTTTTTAAATTATGGGACGAACAGTAATGAATATTATTTGTCATTGTGATTGCATACAAACGTTTTATACACACATTTGATTTTTGTTGTGTGTTTGTTTTTCAAATACATTCATAAAGTCCCTTATTGTATTTGCAAAGCGTTTTCTAAAGTTTTTGTTTGTTATAGTTAGACATTACCCATATAGTCTAGCCTAGAGCACAAGTTTTGGTCTCGTACTAGACTAAAATTGAATGATCCCAGAATTTAAGTCTGGTGACCGAAGATTATTCTTAAGCAATTTTCAAATCTATTTATACAAATATTATGAATTTTCATATGGTTTTTAATTTTAAAAGGTTTTATTTATTTTTTCTTCCAGTCACCATGAAAATTGGTCCATCCCAGAAATGTCTATTTTGGGTAACACTTTATTGTGTACTCTATCTAGTAATTGCGTCAGATGAAGACCTAATGGATTTTGATTTCACGGACCTAAAAGAGATAGATTGGAACTACGACACAGATAATAGTAAAGAGTTATTGCCTAAACCAACCACAGAGGAAAATATTATAACATTTGATGATGACAACGATTTGTTAGAGGAAAATCAAGTGCATCCTTTCGATTGGCGAGAAAAAGTTCTAAGGACAGCTTTATCCAAAGCTTTATCGAATAAAGCGGTAAGGCAAAAGTTTGTCGAAGTCATGCCTATTTTGAGAGTGTTATCGAAGCAACAGCGTTTGGCATTGTCGGCTTTAATAACAGCTCAAATAAATGCCAAAAAGGGCAATGAACTAAAATTAGATCAGGTGTGTATTTGGTCGGTTATAAGAAAATAAGAAATAACACTAATAAAATATTTAATTTTAGGTGCGCATGATGTTTAGCGATGACAAATCCCTGATCTTGCCAATTGTCTACGATATTGCCAATTTAGTTCGCAATTCTGCTAAGAAATATATTGAGTTTGATTATAATTTGGCTGATTTCGGGGATTTTTCAAAAACTAAAACATCTTATGAAAGAAGAAATTTAGAATTGTCACCCGAAGAATTGGCTGCCGAAGAAAATAATGAAGGTATTGGCACTTTACCGGCCACAGCTCAAATGACTAAAGGCATTAGTCTGGATGGTTTGGAAGACTTTATGTCGGAGGAAGTATTAGATCCCAAGGAAATTAATGAGGAATTGGAAATTTTAAAAGCAGAGGGAAATAATAACACAGATATGGAGCTAGAAGTGTCCGTGGAGGATGATGATATGACAGATCCCTTGAATATTAATATAGAGTTGCAAAGGGGGGTACCCACTTTGACTTTACTGAGACTGAATAAAAGTGGTACTACCGAAGAACCCTTAGAAAAAACATCTTCCCCTAGCATTTCACCAATAATGCCTCTAAGACGTATACGAAGATCAGCTAGAAATTCTAAAGTACTTGTTCATAAACTGATAAGATCTGTGCCTTTATCAGTAAACGAAGACGATCTACAAAGAGGCAATGCGGGACGCACTTTGAAATTGAATACTACTGCCTTCGCTTCACCCAAAGAGACCACAGTTCGTGTGGCTTCACCATCATCAACCTTTTTTTCTTTCACTTCCACAACCACTAAAGCTCCCATTATTGTGACACCCGAATCCATACCAGAAGAAACCTATGAATCCTACCAATTGGTGGAAGATTTAGCTTTTGCCAGCTTAAATGGTTCCGAAGTATTTTTAGACGAAAGTGATAATAAAGAAAACGATTTCATAAGCGAAGCTAAAAGTGAACCTGATGAGGAAATTTTACCCACTCCAGAAGAATTAATAGCTGGACCACGATATCGTTTAACTGGTAATAAATTGATGCCGAGTCGTTCGCAAATGGTTCCTGCCAAACGTAAGCGTGTGCAAATAAGAGCCAGACCAAAGCAAGGTTCTGTAAATAATGGTGTTCCATCTCCTAAGAAATGTGAACGTTTTACTGCTTCAATGTGTTTAAAAACCGATGATTATCCCATGTAAGATTTTTTTTTTTGGAAAAGTGAATAAGGGGTCGGCTTATGGATGGTTTTTTTTTTTATTTATTTTATCATTTTTTAGTTGACCTTTTTTTATTTTTATATATTTTTGGTTGTTAAGTTGTAGTTTTAAATTTTTTTTTAACCTTCTGAGATTATTTTTTTTATTTTTTCTGTTAACAAGCTTTAAATTATGCTTTAGTTTTCATAGTAACTTTTGGCCTTAAAGTATGCTTTGGTTTTAAACTAGTAAAAAACGAAATACATCTTCACCTTTTCTCAATTAAATGCTTGCTATGATACATTCAATTTGTGTAAGAGTGAATACAATTTTTCCATATAAAAAATTTTACTAAAAAACTTTTTTTAACTTGCAAAAAAACTTAAAGAAAAAATTTAATCAGATTTTATAATTTTCGAGTAAATTGATTTTAAACAGAATTCACTTCACTCTCTTTTAGGTTTGCCGATATACAAATTTGTTTCAAATTTATTTTTTAATTATTTATTTTTGTTAATAAATGAAGACATTTTTAAATTAATTTTCATTCCTTTTAAAATCACCAGGAGCAGTTTTCCGGGAAAACGGAAGTGAATAAAAACCCGAGCCGCATTCTCTAGTTATGACTTGGTAATTAAAATGAGTTGAACTACTTTTTAGTAAAATTTCATTTTCCCAGAGCGATTTAGAGCCGATATATTCTTTACCCACTTACAACTACGAGGGGGTGCTGTAATACCATGTGAGATAAGGCCATGATGGCTTTATCTCTCATTCAATGGGGAGATAAAGCCTTTTTTTCATTTGAATGGGAGATAAAGCCATCATGGCCTTAGCTCACATTAGCAATATTAGAAAATGGCTTTATCTCTCATTTTAGTTCCGGAGACACTAAAGTTTGGGGGGGGGGGGGCGGGTGCTTTAAAACCATGTGAGATAAGGCCATGATGGCTTTATTACTCAATTGAATGGGAGATAAAGCCATAATGGCCTTATTGCCCAATCATTGAGAGGTAAGGTCATATTTAACATTTTGCGAAATGATAGAGCGAGCCATATTTTTTTTCGCAAATGAGAGATAAAGCCATATTTTTCAGAATATTGTTATGCATGGTGTAAACTTTCTGTAAAAGGGAAAATCCTTAGTTATCATTGAAAAACATGTTTTTATTCTTGTGACACACGCAGGAAATCTTTATTCAGCGAAGCCACCTGCCGCGTCCCATTGGAGGAAAAACCCCTTAGCACGGCCGCAGGCCGCCACGCAGAAAAACTTTAGTATGCGAGCCAGATTTCAATACTTAACTATAGTATCTCCGGAAATGAGAGATAAAGCCATTTTCTAATATTGCTAATGTGAGCTAAGGCCATAATGGCTTTATCTCCCATTCAAAAAAAAAAAAAAAAAACAAAAAGGCTTTATCTCCCTACTGAATGAGAGATAAAGCCATCATGGCCTTATCTCACATGGTATTAAAGCACCCCCTCTAAAGTTAAGTATTGAATTCTGGCCTGCGGCCGTGCTTAGGGGTTTTTCCTCCAGTAGGACGCGGCAGGTTGCTTCGCTGAATAAAGTTTTCCTGCGTGCGTCACAAGAATAAAAAAATGTTTTTCAATGATAACTAAGGATTTTCCTTTTTACTAAATGTTTACACCATGCATAACAATATTCTGGAAAAATATGGCCTTATCTCTCATTTGCAAAAAAAAATATGGCCATATCTCTCATTTCGCAAAATTTTAAATATGACCATACCTCTCAATGAATGGGAAATAAGATCATTATGGTTTTATCTCCCATTCAATTGAGCAATAAGGCTATCATGGCCCTATTTCACATGGCTTTAAAGCACTCCCCCACAACTACATTTAGAGTTGTCAAAAAAAATATGGCCATATCTCTCATTTCGCAAAATTTTAAATATGACAATACCTCTCAATTAATGGGCAATAAGACCATTATGGTTTCATCTCCCATTCAATTGAGGGCCATCATGGCCCTATCTCACATGGTTTTAAAGCACCCCCCCACAACTACATTTAGAGTTGCCAACAAATCAAACAATTGTACTCGGGACTATAAGAAAAGTTAACTCACTGTTTGTTGTTGTTGTTGTGCTTAACAATATTATTTGCATATTATCTTTAGTTTCTAAAATCTTTGGATGATCAAAAAGTAATTTCAATTTTTGGGAATACAAAATTTTAATTACAAAAGATTTTGTTATTCGTGCTTAGTTCCCAGTTTTTATTCTTGCCTAAGCAACCAGTGAAATCCGCAGAGGAATAGCTTATCCCATCAACAAAAAATTTTAGCTTGTAATAGTATTACTTTGTAAATTAGCACATTTAAACGAAACCTTGCTATTTTGTATATTTTTTGGCTCGGTTTTTTATCGTACGTTTTCAATATTGATTTTTTTTAAAGAAAATATTTTTTTTTAATTTATTTTGAAAAATGACGAACATTTGAAAAGGTAAAAATAAAAGTTCGGAAATAATTCTGAGTGCAAATCTAGCATAGACGATGCTGCTTAAAATGGGAAAGGTTTGGTCAAGAATCATTTTTAAAAATCAGATTTCGCTCGGAAGACGATTTGTGTCCTAGGCAGTGTTGCCAAAACTTATTGAAATTTTTTATAATCTGCTTCATATTGTCCTTGTGGTTCAACGACGAGCTGTCAAATTGCCTTTCATAAAGGTTTGTCAGATACTCGGCAGGTTCAATCGAACTATTCCCAGCACATATGTAAACTTAATGTCGCCTCTGCTGAACATTGTAGCAACTTTTTTAGAAAGAAATTGTTTTAAGTTATGCCCGTAACACTTTTGTGCTTTCTTATTTCTGCGTGTTGCTCCAGACCACGAATTTTTGAAAATATAGTATTTGCAGTAATTGCAGTTTTTCTAAGTCATTTGTTTCTTTCACCCATTCTTTTTTCTTTAGGTGCTTGCCCCAATCTTTGCGAAACCCTTGTGAATAGGTTTTTACTAATTTTTCAAAATGTTCTCCTTTTTAGATTATTATTTCAGTAAAATATTATTGAGCATTTACATTTATGCATGTTTTAGTTCTAATTGAATGTTAGAATCTTCCCTTTTTTTCCTTTATATTTGTATTAAACATAATAAAAATGGAAAATATTAAAATTATCACAAGAATTAAAAAATGCTAGGAATATTTAAATAATGCTAGAAAAAATGCTAAATGCTAAATCAGTTATTGTCATGCCAAATGACTTAAAAAAGTGCTTGATCTAGCATGAAAAATGCTAAATTGGCAGCAGTGGTCCTAGGGGAATAGCCATGCCTTGAAAAAACAGTTTAACATAAGGTAGCATATAGTAGCTAGTAAATCAGGGTAAGTTAAATGCTCTTTTTTGTTGTAAATGTGCTTAAACCAACAAATTCATAAACCAGTAAACATATAAACCATCACTTAACGCATAAAATTGGGCGTTTAAGCTACCAATACAGACCAAATGAATTTGACAACATTTATCTTAGTGCTGCCACATGTTATTATTTGAATTACGTATAATATATGGGACACTGATTTACTGCTGTTGAATTTAATACAAATTAAAGTTCAACTAAACCAGCTTTTAAGCATTCACTGATTTATTAGCCATTAGCAAGCTTTTGGATTTGTTTAAAGGTAAGACTAAAGCTAAGATCATCTGTACTCATTTCTACAAATTGCAGAACTAATTTTTGAGCGGTCACATTATCGTCGCAAGTTGTGACGATAATATTTCCTATAACTAGTAAATTTTAGAAAATTTCTTATAAAAATTAAATATTAACAAAATTTTGCATTAAAAGTAAATTTTAACAAAATATCCTATAAAAAGTAAATTTTAACAAAATATCCTATAAAAAGTAAATTTTTTACAAAATTTCCTATAAAAAGTAAATTTTAGTAAAATATTATATAAAAAGTAAATTTTAGTAAAATTTCCTATAAAAGGTAAATTTTACCAAAATTTCCTATAAAAGTAAATTTTAGCAAAACTTCCTATAAAAAGAAAATTTTAACAAATTTTCCTATAAAAACTTAATTTAAACAAAATTTCGCATTAAAAGTAAATTTTAACAAATCTTCCTATAAAAAGTAAATTTGAACAAAATTCCTATAAAAGTAAATTTTAACAAATTTTCCTATAAAAAGTAAATTTTAGCAAAATTTCCTATAAAAAGTAAATTTTAGCAAAATTTCCTATAAAAAGTAAATTTTAGCAAAATTTCCTATAAAAAGTAAATTTTAGAAAAATATAAAAATTAATTTTTAGCAAAATTTCCTATAAAAAGTAATTTTTAGCAAAATTTCCTATAAAAAGTAAAATTTTAGAAAAATTTTCATTTCAATAGTAAATCTTATCAATATTTCCTATAAATTTTTAATTTAAATAAAAAGTAAATTTTCTCAAAATGTCCTACAAAAAGTTTTCATGTTGATGTTTTTATTTGTTTAGCAAATAGATGTTCGTTTATATCGGCGCTGATTGTCCACTTATTGTTACATTTTAATTGCTTACAACCGTACCTAAACAAGAGCGGAAAGAGTTTTCTAGCTGTCAAAAATTCTCATGCGAATACAATTTGTATGAAAGTCCCTAAATAGCGCGGCATTAACGCTTTGCAATTGGAAAATCCGTTTTTGACAGCGCGTTCAATAGTGAAGTTGGCCGCTATTGTTAATTAAAAACGGCAATTTAGCTAATTTAAGTCAATATAGCGATTTTTCTCTTCTTTTTATTTCGTTTATGTGGGTTTTAATAAACAAAAAAGTTAACACTACTGTTTGTGATACAACATTGACGATCTTGCTTTTAATTGTTTAAAGTTTACACAATTTCAGCGCAGATTGTCGTATTTAAAAATATTACGTGCGTTCACATTATCGACACATAAGATGCAATTCGTACATTGCGCCGAATGTGCGATTTAGGTCTAAGCCATTTTTTATAACAACTTGTCATTGATTCCACTATTAATATGCACAAAACATTTAGTTTACTTTTGATTTCTGACATAAGGAATATTTAGGAATACAAATTTAACAAAAACTATAAACGCAAGGAAGGGATGATTATCACATTTAAAGCTTAAATGGCTGTCAAATACAAATTCCTACTGGCTAAATTCAAAATTACATGGCCAAGCAAATATTAAAAAAGACTATCTACCCACTTTATTGCTAAATTGTCAACAGTGCCTCTCACTATATTTTTTTTGAGTTGAATTATATACCACAAAATCCAAAGTATACTTTCAGGCTACAAACAAATTAGGCAATCCAAGCATACTTTGTTAAAAAAGTATCACGATCCTCTCTATTTCCTTAGCCTTTAATATTTAAAATTAATATTTAGATGTAAGCACTGTAAATTAATATTACAAAATTATTTATTATTATTATTATTATTATTATAAAATTATTTATTACTAAATAAACAAAATAATTATATTGTAAATTTTTCCTTGTAAATTTTTATTAATAATACACGAAACAAATGGGAAAAAATCTTACCTTATACAATTAAAAGCTTTTTACTTGGTAAGTGGTTGTAATTATGGCAGAGTAGTGAGTCCTGGTAAATGGTTTTCATCACCCTAGTGTACTTAAATTTTAACTAACATATAGAAATTTGATGTAAATTTTGCAATGAACAAATAGTGAACAGATTATGGGCAGCATAAGAAGACACCGAAACGCCATGACTGCCTTATTGGCCGAATACAATGACAAGCCTTTAAATGCCCTGGATAACACAGAGGATTTCGATGATTATTTGTATGCTAAAAAGAGGTAGGAGTGGCTTTATTCAAAATCATCAATCAAATTTGATTTTCAAATGATTTTTTTAATTTCAGGCGTGAGGATAATGATATACAAGGTGGACTATGCCAAAGTATTGTACGCTACGCTAGACCCCAGAAGGCTCGTTCAGCTGCAGGAGAATGGAAATATATTGTGAACACTGGTCAACATACACAAACATTAAGACTTGAAAAATGCATGTAAGTCTGGAAATATTTTGATAAAAACTTTTTATATAATTTATATTTTTATTGAAGAAATCCTCAGGAAAGCTGCAGTTATTTGTCGGCCTCGTACCGTTCACATTGTGCCCAGGTCTATAACTATCATCGTCTTTTGAGTTGGGATAAAACTCGTGGTCTGCATGTGGACATATTCAAAGTACCCACTTGTTGTTCTTGTCAAATAGACGGCTATAAACAACAATATCCTGCCTTAGCGCCTGCAACAAATAAAGATTTTACTCCTGTCTTGTATAGGCAACATCAACAATTGGACTATAATGATGAAGAGGAGGAAGATGTGGACGATTTTGGGTTTTCCCAACAGCACCAACAACATAAACATGACACTAGTTTTGATGCGAATGAATTAAGCAGTAGTAGGGTTAGAAACAGATCTCCGAGTCCTACAGTGGGGTCCTATTTAAGTCCTCCTGAAAATGACGACTATGAACAACATTATGTGTATAAAAGTCCTAGAGATACAGCATCAGTTGTTGTGCAACAACATGATTATTCTTCTTCCGTGTTCCAACCCTCCTTCGGTAAGAACTATTTAAAAGATACGCAACGAAGAAGACCCCAGAAAAGTTATGAAGACACAAGATCGGATCAGGAGTATTCGCCTAGTGAGCAGCATGCAGAAAGAGAGGTAAACGATTTTGGCAAAGATGAGAGTTCTCATCAAAAACGTAAAAATGTTTATTCTGTAACCCATACAGCTAACACCAACAGTAGCGGCATTAGCGACAGCAGCACTGCGGCCATCCCAACCAGCACCGGAACCATTCGTGCCTTCACAACTCCATCAGCAATACAGCATGGACGACCCACCTTCCTTGATACCAATGCCCACCAAAAGCCATCAATTACAGCCTCAGCAATCATACCAACAGCAACAGATGCAGCATCATCTATACCACCAGCAGCAGCTACAACAAGACCTTCAACAACAACATTATCAACACAACATTCAAATGGGGCAGCATCTCTACCGACCCACTATTACACCCGTTCACGACATGTCCTCAAAAACCAATCAAGGCTACGTATACCACACACGATCACGTCAACCAACAAGAGAAGTGGTGGGGCCCAAAAATCCCATACAACGTCTGCGATCGAGCTCGAGTCCGAAGAATCGACCACAGTCGCAACATCGCCATCATCGCAGCAGCCGGATATTTTTGCTGTAAATCCTGAAATTTTCAAAAATCATTACAAAACAATATTTAATTCAACCCACACTACAAGTCCCACCTACGCAATATCCTCCTCTTCCTTCCCTTCACCACCCAAACGTATCAACTACAGTTATCATCCAATAATAGACTTTTTCGAATACAACAGACGTATAGCAGCCTCCACTACAACTACGACACCTAAGCCCTCGGTAACAGTTACAAAAGATATTGTTAACTCCACTATATATATGTCCTCCACCTATTTGTATCCCCATAAAATTCACAGATCCTCTCCTGATCCCAGCCCCAAACCCACGAGGCAACATTTTTATCAACAACACCTGCAACACAAAGAACAACTAAAACATCGGCCACAACAAACAGAGCGTAGAATTGGTTACGGTGCTGCTGTTGCGGCTGCTACTGATGGTGATGGTAGTAAAATTAGTGGTCTTACCTTAAACTCTCCACAAGAAAATACTCACTCTAAAAAAAACTCTGGCCATAATCTCTACTCAGTGCTGACATCCACTCTAGTTACTCCCACTAACAGTATAAGAGATTATGAGTCGTCAATGGAAACTGATATCTGGCATCCGGTAATTTTGGAAGATTATTAAAAAATCTTTTGTTTTAACTGCCAACACACAAACACACTCACTTATACTTTACTAACAAACTACTTAATTTATTTTATTTATTGTCTTTTATTTGCTTAATTATTTATTTGTATCTCTAGTTTGTGCAAAATCATTTATTTATGATTTCTTTATAATTTTAAGGTTTTTTGTTTTATTTTTATTATTTCTTAATAGTTTTTATTTATTTTTGACTTTAAACAAATAATTCCATTAGGTCCTTTATAAGAAATTTAAAAGAACCTGTGTGTCTTTAAGAAGATTATGTTAAGTTATAAAAATATTTTTGTATTTAAATAAAAAACAAAAACAATTTTAATAATAAAATTTTAAATTAAAACAAGGTTTTACGTTCATATGCAAATTACGCTAATACATCATTTGCCATGCTGACAAAAAGTTATTCGGCCCTATAATGAAAGTCGAGGTCGACACAAGTCGGCAGCAGCGGATCTATAATTGTATTTTCTTAGTCGTTATTAACAACAATCGATTATTATTGATTTTTTATTCGTAGCTTTGAAGTCAACGGCGAGTAGAATATTAGACGACAGAAAATTTTGAGATGACTCAAATGAAAGTTAAAGCAATTTTAGTTAGAAAGCAAATATACATATTTATTTATTACGTTTGAAGTATATAAATGCAAATTTAATAGATCTTATAGACATAAGTTCATATGTGAATTTAATGTTTGAATTAGTAAATTAGTAAGAAAATACTTTTGTTTTAAATACATAAAAATAACATAAGCAAATAAAATTAAACTTTTTTTCGTGTTGATTGGAAGTTTGATGCAATCTTTTACTAATTTGAATTCGGTGATTTCAAATCTAATCTCCGTTTTTCTCCATCAGCTCGCATTTTTAAGTTGCAGGTACAAATCCTATTTTGACTTTTTTTCCAAAAGTTAAAATGTAACTGTTAGCTTTGAAAAACAATAACATTTTTGGAAATTTTTTTTTATAAAAAAATTACATATTTTGTATTTTACATAATAAAAATTTTATGCTTTCATTTCCCTAATATCAGTTTTTCCATATTATCTTTATTAACCAAAAAGCTGCAATTCCGCAAATTGCGGAACACCACAAACATCCACATAAAGGGACTATACGTCACCAATAGACGATACAACAAAAACAATAAACAGCCGCTCTCACGAGCGACACTTTGGCCACCTTGCGTGACACCAGCAATGGACACCATTCACAAACAATAACAACAAAAACACAACAATAAACGCAGCTGGCTACCATAGGGACAGATCTGTCCGGTTTTACGTGATCATCGTCCGAAGACCTTTCCTCACGGTGCTCTTAACACAGGGTCAAAAAATGCGTGACCAGCGCCCCCTTCCTCCTTCGCCACAAAGCTGTGGCACCAGAGCAAGAGTACCGACTTCGAATCCATGCATTTGGGAACTTCATCCCCCTCGGTGAAGGGCGGAGCCTATCTAACGCTCCTACTATTTTATGGTCAAATGGCAACCGGTTGCAATGCAACTCCACACCGAGCAATAAATTACTCTACCCGCGATATGGGTATTAAACCACAACCACCACGTTACTCCCCCGAAGGGTCCTCACCATAACCAGGTTGGGACCGAGGTCCCAAGGGCACCCTGGTTCCCGTGGCATCGAATGAAGACTTCAGTCAGCTTCGTAGCCTAAACTACTACCAGTTGGACCCCAAACGGTACCGGGACTGGTGACCCACAGCAAACAGCAGCAAACGACGCCAGCAACCAGCAACACAGCAACACTGCAAACAGCAACTGGAACAGCAATTCCGCAATTTGCGGGACACCACAAACATCTACATAAAGGGACTATACATCACCAATAGACGATACAACAAAACAATAAACAGCCGCTCTCATGAGCGACACTTTGGCCACCTTGCGTGACACCAGCAATGGACATCACGCACAAACAATGACAACAAAAAACACAACAATAAACGCAGCTGTCCTCACGGACAGGCTCACGGTCACAATCGACCGACCGCAACCAACGACGCACTAGGAGAACACGAACTTAGCAGGGGGCCGTTCCGGAAATCAGCCGACAGCATGCCGCTACTCCACCAAGACACTCCCATCTTCAGCCCCAAGGGACTAGAGACACAAGTGTCCCAGCACAAGCAACAGCAGCATGGGCAAATCACCAGGCACCAACACGACGAGATTTTACCAAAAACAGCAAACCGACCTCCGAGCACGAAGCAATGCGCAGAGCGGACTGTTCGACGATATACGCGAGCGTCGGTTCGCAAATGACTGCGAACGAGCTCAGCTTCACTATCTCCGTCTTCTCCTAATAAATACTTCCTGGGCAAATTGCCCCAACCTCCACATCGTCCGATCGTCCTCTAAGGCCCTACTGTAATCCCAACCCGCCCCAGTATGAGTGATGCCCATACTATCTATGTCCCTAACGTCATCATAGAAATGACAATCAGCAATAACGTGCCATACGTCCTCGGTTCCCCTCCCACACCCACAGTCCAAAGTGTCCGACGAGGCCCTCTTATGCAAAAATGCATTGAGTGAGCCATGCCCCGTCAGTAAGAACCCTAAGGACAAAGGACAAAGCCAAAATCTGGGCGCTCGCGTACGAAGGGCGCATCCGGTATAAAAGCATGCGTGACAAGACCCTTGTCAGAGTCCGTCCAGCGCGTCCTCCACCTAGAATCAAGGTGATCGGCTAACATCACCTTGATTTCCCAACTCTCCTTATTCACCACGTCAACAGCAGAAAGCAAATTATGCACAAGAAGTGGCAGCCCCCTCCTGATCTTATAGGCGATAGCACGGCGTACCATCTCTAAGTCAAGTGCAGCTGCACCCAGCAAGACCTGAAGAGCATCCGTATAAACAGTCCGACAGACCGGCATGCAAGCAAGCATAGCAACCCTCTGACAAGTAAGCACCTTTTTGCGACCAACAACAGTCATAACTGTCTCGTACCATACAGGCGCACCATACGCTGCGCATGCAACGAACAGCCCGCCATAAATGGTTCGATTAGCACGCCTGCTGAGGCCCCAGTCAGTCCTCAGTATACGTTTGACCTTACCAACGACAGCAGTCAGCTTATCCCTTGCATGAGCAAGATGAACCAAAAAGTTCATCCGCTCACCCATCATTATTCCCAGATACTTGACCTGAGTCACATATCTGAGACTAACGATACCAGACTTAATGACAGGAGGACGTGCACTAGACAATCTGCCCTTGAGCAGCATTATCACAGTCTTGTCAAGATTAATCTCAACACCGACTTGTGCACCCGATTCATTAATTATGCGCATGACCTGCTCACCCTTCGCCTCCAGAACAGCACGAGACTGTCCCTCGAGCAAAACGAGCAAATCATCTGCATATGCGCACAGATTGCAGAGACGGCTCAGACGTGCCAACAATGGTTCCATCATGAGGTTTCATATAATAGGACCACAGACAGAACCCTGCGGGCACCCCCGAGTTACATCCCTCCAAGGTGATGTGACCAAGCTGATAAGAAAAAGAAGAAGAAGAGAGATCACGTGAGAAGAATGCCCGTTAACAATCCTGCAAAAATAAAACTTGAAGAAAGAGTCAATGAACATCGACCGCAAACCCGCCCCCAAAAAGATGGCATGAATTCTAGACGTAGGCCGCAGTTTCACGATTTAACTAAATATATCTCTGTCATTTTGACAAAACATCTTAAGTCAAATTTAAAAAGTTGAAAAAAATTTTGCTAATAATACGAATTTTCATTCAAAAAACATTTTTGTTCACGTTTTTCAAATTTTGTATTATAAAAGAAATTTGTCTGTATTTTAGGTTTATTTTATTATTTGATAAAAATGATTTTTTCACCGAGTTCTTATAAAAAACTTTTTTGCTATCTTATCTCGACTTAAGATGTTTTGTCAAAATGCCACAGATATTATGAAAAAACAAAAAAAAAAAAAAAAAAAGAGAAAGAAAATGTTTGTATGTTTGTTTGTTTGTTTGTTGGCTTATAGACTCCTAAGCTACTGAACCGATTGAAATTTTTACAGTAACATCATGTGAGCCCTAGAAATAAAATAGGCTTCTTATTTTATCGATAAGGGAAGGGGAATTGGTACCCCATAGGATGCCAATGTATCGCATATCTTAAGAGCCGCTGCACTCATTTTGTTGAACTTTTGGTAGTAGGATCTTCTGAGTCCCAAAATTTAAATAAAATAGCAGCAGGGGAAGTGGTACCCCCCATAGGACGCCAATGTTTAATATCGCATTTCTTAAGAACTGTAATAGTGAGAATGTTCAAACCTTGTAGAAGTCACTCTTGTGGTATACTACACTTTTGGAATTAAAAATAAAGCGGGTAGGCGCAGGGTGGGAATACCTCCCACAGGATGCATAAATTGAATATCGTTCAACTGAAGAACTATTAAAGGGAGAGTCTTCAAACGTGGTAAAAGCTTCTATTATGGTTAACTATAAATTTCCATATAAAAATAGGCTGGATTGACAGATTTTGGTAGTAGGATCTTTTGAGCCCTAAAATTGAAATAAAATAGCAGCGGGTGAAGTAGTACCCACCATAGGACGCCAATGTTTAATCTCGCATTTCTTAAGAACTGTTATACTGAGAATGTTCGAACTTTGTAGAAGTCACTCTTATATGGCAACTACCTCCCGTAGGATGCATGTATTAAATATCTCTCAACTAAATAAGTGTTTAAAGCAGTGTAGCGAAGCGCACCGGTTTAAGCTAGTCCTTAATAAAAATAGAAAAAAAATGTTGTAAAATAAAAACTGGATGTTGTTGCGAAAGCACTCCTTAATTCAGACAAGAACCAAGGCAGTTTTTAACCAGTACCAATTTACTTCTTTTTGAACCAAATTATACCAAAATTACATATAATATACATTTTATATATTGTTTCGTGATGTTAAATGTTGGTTGTGCAAGTGATACCCAGCGGGAAATTTGTGTCAATTGGTCCAACAGACTGGTCCTGGAAGTTGTGAAAAAGAACAGGTACAAAGAGAAAAAACTCATGACCAGTGAAAGGAGAGCCAATCATGTAACTGGTTTATGAAGAACAAAAAGGTAGAAAAATAATTGAATTACAGTACAGTCTTCACCTGTGGTGTGATACATTTTTTTGGAACTTTCTAAAATTTTTCTCTTGAATTTATTTCTAGGACTTGTTTTATTGAAATAATACTACATCGTATTGAAATAATACTACATTTTAGTAATTGTCACTAAACACGTCCATTGAGAATAGATTTGTGACTTGTCAAATGGTGTCAATTGACCCCCTCCAATGACAACCCCATGCAAAAGTGATAGAGCTTATTCATAGAAAGTGTTAAAACTAGAACCGGTCTCTACCACCAAAGACCTATCACGGGACTACTTTGGTGTCAGTACGCTTCCCTCTAGGGTAATTACTGCCTGTTTTCGTAATAAAAAGTTTCGTAAGGGAATTAATATTGAAAATAAAAACAAATTGGAAAATTCTTATTTTTGAATTGTTTGATTTATGAACTCGTGTAGAATTTACATGCAAAGAATTCTGATGATGGGAATGTAGTTATTCTCGAAACATATAAGTTCCACCCCCGTTCAATCAAGAATAAAAATGACCAAAAAAACATTTTAATGCACTTTATGTTGTAAATTTCTTTCCTTCACTAAAATAGGTATGTAAATGAAAACTAAATTTGATGAACTTAAGCGAAATTTAAGAATATCAAAAATTTCAATTTAAAACCAACAGTTCAATAAAAAATCCCAATTGTTATAAAAAATAGCTTTACCACAAGCTCTATATGTTTACATATCGCTCATTTGCTGCAAGACCGGCATAACTCAAAAAATGAATTTTTGGAGTTAGAGATACAGAATTGTTCGCTTTGGTTTTCTTTATATTGTGTATTAAATTCATCTTTATATCTTTTATACTTTCCCAGTTTGAAGAGAAGGTGTCTTCTTTTTTTCTAAGTAGTTAGAGAAAATCAAAAACTTTAAATGCGTTTATCTCGAAATGGATTTTTTTGAGTTATGCCGGTCTTGCAGCAAATGAGCGATATGTTCTTTAAGAAAGGTTACCTTACACAGTGGCTTCCCTTATATGGAAAAGCGGTCAAAAATCCATATCTCCAAAACTAAAAAAGCTAGGGTCTTCAAAAATTTTCAGCTCATTTCATGTCCGAAGAATTTAAAGTTTGCAAATTTAAATAAAAATAGGTAATTGGCTTATATGTAGATCTGGTTTAAAAATATTTGAAATAAAGTATTTTAATATGAAAATTTCGTTGTTTTAAACGAGCTTTGTAAATTTTTATTTCATTTTAATTCATTCGAAATATACACTGAAAAAAATTAAATTGAAAAGTTAAACAAAGTTATATAATGCAATATATGGTATTATTAAGTAATATAAGGTAATAAAGTAAAATAGTAGTAATATATATCAAATATTAAGCAAATTTACAGCTCCTTGACTTAAACTACTTCTTTTCTTTGTTGGTAGGTTTCGGGTTTTTCCAAATTATAGTTTTGTTTTCCGTGTCAAGTTCAAGAGGAACATAGGATGTCACAAAGACATCTGTCACTGACAGAATAAACCTTCTATTTTAATTTCCATATTGATATTTTTGAAACTTTTATCACTATCGCGAAAACAATTAATTATAAGAATTAAAATTTGACCTTTGTTTTGACACTTTTCAAATGCAATAAGTAAGCTTCACTTAAACTGAAAGTCAAATACCTTAAAATTGCAATATAAAGTTTAAAACAACAATTTCTTAAAAAAAATATTTCTCTTTATTCATAACTGTAAATCAAATACCATAAAATTGCAACATAAAGTTAAAAATAACAACAATTAAAAAAAATTAATTTCTCTTTACTCATATTCTTAAAAAGAAATAGAACAAAACAAAATGCGATTCACTATTTTTCGTCGGATGACTATTTAAATCACACCCATGTGCGAAAATATGCAAAAACCCGCGGCAACAATATTTTTTAATTTAAAGAGGGATAAAAAACCTACAATTGAGTTAGAATTTAATGTTTGAAGGGGTTTTGGAAACTTCTGCCACAATATTGCGAATAACTTTTTGGATAAACTTAAGTTTTCTTTTATGACTATGCAACCACAATATATGCAATATAAACATACCTCCACTTTCAACGGACACAAACAATAAATCTCGCCAAAAAAAAACAACAAAATTTGTTAGATTCATAAAATTTAGAGTGTTATCAATAAATTTTGTGCAATAAAGCTTTAAAAAACAATAAATTTTTTGATTTTTGACCTATGGGGGAAACCACTGTGAAACGGTAGGATTACAAAGAATTCTGATGATGGGAATGTGGTTATTCTCGAAACATGTAAACTCGACCCGTGTTCAATTCCGCGTTCAGTCAAGCATAAAAATTAACAAAAGACTTTAATTAATTTCATGTTGTAAAATTTATTTCTTCACAAAAATAATTAAATCCAAATTAAATTTGATGAACTTATGGTTTAAACACAACTGGGACGAACGACGAACTTCGCATAGTACGACGGATTCGTTGCGTAAATTCGTCAAATGAGGCGCAATAAGTGCGTGAACCTAAAATTTTTTTAATTTATAAAAAACTATTAATCGGGTGTATTTAGAATCCGAATCCGCTCGAAATGGATAACTTCAGCATTTTTGGTGTTCTGCATTTCGATTTTGCGAGCTCAAATTAGTTTTTGGGTTTGTTTAAAATTTTGCAATTTTTAGCGAATTTCAGCCATGTTTGCGATTTGTTCCTGTAAGTTTTCTGATTATTTACAGCTTTAACGATTTTTAATAAATAGTAGACTTTGCTATCATGCCGCTGTTAGCAAATTTTGGCGAATTTCCGTTAATTTTGCAATTTTACCGAGTTTTTGCCATTCCTTATAGTTTTAGGGTCTTTTAATCAATTTTATGGCTTTTTTGATATAGTAAATATTTTGCCATTTTTGCAATTTTTGTTGTTGTTGTTATTTTCCGACATTTTGTTTTTTTTCACTCATTTAGCGATTTCTAATAAATTTTAGTGTTTGTTTAAAAGTTTGCAAATTTTTCGGGAATTTTAGCCAAGTTCGCAATATAAGCGATGTCACGATTTTTAAACAATATTGGACTTTGCTATCATGCAGGGACTTGAGGATTTATCCCCAAAGTTGGGGATTTCATGCAAGAAAAAATAACAAAGAAATTCGTTTGTGGATTGGGGATTTAATAAAAATAAACGGGGATTTTTTGGGGATTTTACACATTTTTAATATATTTTCCCTTGTTTTATTATTTACGCTTTTTTTTTTTTTGTTTCCTATATAAAAAATGAGATAAAAATATCAAAACTTTTATCTTACTCTTATCAACAACTTATACTCTGTAAAGGGTCCTAATTAAGGTTACCATTTTTATTGAGTGTGTAAAAGGTACTTAATAAACTTAAGTTATTATTCTTGAGTGAGTGTTTAAAAAAGAAATATTTAAAAAAAATCTAAAACCGTTTTAAAGTCAATTTTCAACCAAATATGTCTTCCCCAAAAACAAGTAAATATGAAAAAAAAAATATAATAAAGTTTGGGAAATATGAATTTTTATTGTTGATTTTAAGTATGGCTAAAACCGAATGGACAAGCTCCAAATTCTTATAAATTGACTCATTCGTCTTTTTGTAATTCCTCACTAGAATCGCATAAAAATAATTTAAAAAAACATGCCGAAACCAGTCGCTACAAACAAAATAAAATAATTTTTATTACTAAACATTTTTATGTGGGGATTTCTTATAAAAATTTTTCTTTCTATTTTTTTAAAAAAAATTTAAATTTGGTCAGAAAAGAATCAATAAAAAAAACAACAACAAAAAACACACACAGTCTATTTTTGGACGCTTTAAAAAAGGGCAACTATAATAAAAACAATAGCAGAATCAACATTGCAAGAAACAAAATCCCGTATTCAATTTTTTAAAACTGTTTGGTTAAATACATCAAATACAAAAATAGAATGATAGCGAAAAACATATCAAGTCGGTCTGCTGCCGTTTTTGGTTACATTTCAAAGGAAAGGATACAGCAACAGAGAGTGATAAAGAAAAACATTGTGTTGTGTGTATAAATAAGACTTCGTCCAAAAATTATTCCAACAAAAAAAATGTGTCTCAAAGCCAGCCGGCGGCTCTGCTCTGCCGTTATCTTCTCATACAATGCTTACTTGTGCGCGCTTCATTGCTTGTGCAAAAACTTTTTTTTTTCTTATTTTGAAATTAAGTATATGAATTTCAGTAAACTTTTTTTTTGATTCAGTTAAATTATTTGTTTGAAAAAATCAGTGTATTTTTCAATAAACAAAATGCAAATAAATTGTTTGAATATGCAAATTTGTTTATAGGACCGATTTCAGAAAAAAAAATTTTTTGATTCTACAAATTTTTTGTTTGAACTGGAAAAAAAATTTTTTCTGTGTGTCAGTCAGCCCTGCTATCATGCTGCGCTGTCCCTTTCCCAATTTGTTCGCAGAGTTCGTCCACGCAATGATCGTATGTGCTTTCATAAACACCAATTTGTTCTATTTCTGGTGACGAATATTCGTTGCGAATAATTCGTCGTTCATCCCAGCTGTGTTTCTAGTATTAAACCTAATTTTGAAATATCAAAAATATCAATTAAAAACCTCTTCTGTTTTTTTTCTAGTGATGGCTTATACCAGTGCCATCATCAGCAATATTAAGAATTACACTTAAGCTGAAGGAAAATTACCCGATTTAAATAATAATAAACTTGGGGCAACATTACGGTATTCGATATCGATCGTAACTCCAATTTTAATTTTATTGTAATTTCGATCGTTTTATTTAATAAACAACAACTTTTACAAAAAAGAAAAACATAAAAAAATTGTATTACTTATTTTATTGATCCAAAAACTAAACAGTCTTCTGTTCTAATGTTCATAGTTTCTACAAACAGATATCTAGTCTTGTTCGTACCTAACAGTTATCTTTATCTATCCGGTACCCCTAGTTTGGTAATTCAACGTTAATTCAACATACGTGAATTAAGTCTCGAAAATCAATGGTGTAAAATATATTTCACTTTAACCCGAAGGTAAGAAATATCTTTTAAAATTCAATAAAATCAATAAAATCTATATAATAAAAATGAAATGTTGTCTGTTGTTGATCGCATAACTTGAGAACGGCTTGACCGATTTGGATGATTTTTTCTTTAAAATAATCACCATGGTCCAACTTAGGTTTTTACTTTTTCGCCCACTTTTTGCGATTAACCTAAAACCAGAAAACGGCTACATCGATTTGACTAATTTTATTTTAATTTTAATTAAAACGATCGCCATGGTCCAACTTAGGTTTTTACATAATGCAAATATTGCTCTGTCCACTTTTACGCCCACTTTTTTCTATTTACCTAAAATCAGAAAACGGCTCCATCGATCATTAGTAATCAGCTACCGAGCGAAGCCGGGGCGGCCAGCTAGTAAGTAATACAATTTTATATCAAACAGTTCTACATTGAAAAACTTTTATGATTTTTGGCATGCTTAAGCCGAATATGAGCTCACTTTTCTCCAGCCTCGTCTTATTTACAAGATAACGGTACAAATGTATGTGTTCTTTTGGTCGCCTTCTAGAGTCAAAGTCTGATTACATAAAGTCTGTCTGAAAGTTCAAAAAATCATGCTTAGAATAGTGACTATTGACCTTTAATCCATAATTATTAAAAACAATCCATAGGTTTTAATCAGAATTCAGATAAAAACAAAAAATTCTATAATAAAAAAGTTTTTTAATGGCTTCTTGTGTTATTTGTTTGAAAACTAAACAATTTAAAATTACACCTGGTCTACACCTAAAAGAAATTAGCTACGCTCTATCCATGACAGGTAAAATTACAACCAATTCGGGAAATTACCCACAGAGTGGCACCCACCGCTGGTGTATTATTTGAACAAATTATTTGTTTTTTCTGATTATGACACTAAAATAATCGAAAGACGTTGGATGTTACAATATGAGAGAGGAACAGCTTTTAAAAATTATGAAAGATGTTTATTTTTAGCCCTGTACTATTTTTTAATGCCGTTCATAACTATTTTCAAGAAAGAGCCGAACATTATATATTGTTCTGTTCTTCGTTAAAAAACAGAACAATTGTAGTGATACTGTAGACAGACATTATATTTTAATGTATATTTTTTTAACTTGATAAAGAAATAAGCAAACAAAAAATTTAAGCAACGACCGCACCACTTACAGTTTGTGTATAAGTTTTGTTTGTGTAAAATTATTTTGCTGGCTTTTTGTTTTTTTTTTGTATGTGTATTTTGTTTTTGTAAAAAATATTTGGTTTTGCGTTAACAGCCAAAAGCGACGAAGGGAACGGAATTAATTGTTCTCAACTTAGAACATATGAGATAAGAACAATATTATTTTTGCGTTCGAAAGATGACAAACAGGGAAACGTTGCTTTTTAATGATTTACTACACAAACACTATTAGCGTTTGTGTTTTCCACAAATCTACCGAACCGAAGACTAAGGAGCAATATTTTGTGATTAGTTTCGAACACTGCTTTGCAGTAAGATAAAATATGTGAGCAAGTATAAAAAGCCTATTACGACGATAATTTGTGCTTAAGATTTTAAAATGTTTAAAAAATGTTGTATCATAATACATACAATATTTTTTTACTCTCGATTATTTGAAAGTGGCTAATTTAAAGCTCTGACACTTTTTAAATAGTTTCCCGGTAGATCGTTTCTGTATTTCTCTCATCGTAAAGTTTCTCGCATGAATTTTACACTTAATAAAAAAAAATTCATCGTTTTTCGATTTGTGAGAAAAACTGTTTCTGTATTTGAACGCGAAAAAAGACAACATTGATTCTGTTCCTACTGGAATATTTCCAGTACTTTTGAATCAGATGCAAGCATAGCGTCAAAAAAAGAAATAATTCTTTAACCAAAACAATGAAAGGCTAAAAAATGTAAAGATCACAACATTACACTTTTTTTAACATTTAAAATATTCAATCGTCCTTTAAATACATACTTTCTATCTAGTATACAAACACATTTTTATCGCACCACTTTTAAATTTGATGTTTTTTGAGAGTTCTTGTGAGAAATTTTGCGCCAAATATTGTTACAGAACTTTTTCTTTTTCCTTATAACAGGGTTGATAAAGTTGGTGCAATTGTACTTTTTTTGATACAATTCAAAACTAAAAAGTATGCTGATACCCCCGTGACTCATTTGGTACTAATTCAAACCTACATATATATCATTGATAATGTTACGTAACTGCCTTTTCAATAACGTTTTCGGTTTATTTCCTTCATAATAAATCTCTTGAGTTCTTTATTGCACTTTAATAAAATGAAATAAACACGCCACTTTAATTTATAACACTTATTTATTGTTTACACAGCTTTTATTAAGAACTTAGTCACTTTAACAACCGTAATTTACAGCTTTTATTCACAACTCACTACAATGTCTGAACTAAGAACATTGGTGTCCAGCCCATAACACAATTGCGGAAATAAGTTCACACACATTCTTCACCAGGGCTGTCAGATATGGCGATTTCTCGCCAAACGTGGCGATTTTGAAACGTGTATGGCGATGGGATTTCCCATTTGGCGACTGGCGACTTTTATGGCGATTTCTGATATAACTGGCGATTAACTTGGCTATTTTTACCATTTATATTATTTCGGCGATTTTGTTTAACAACTTGCCATTTTTTGTTATCATTACTAATATAAAAAAACATATTAAGTAAATTTTATATTCAGTCACTATTTAATTATAATAGTATGTTTTATGTAATTCTAATAGTATGTAGGTCCAAACTCCAGTAATGAAATCGGTGAGGCTGAAGTGTACGATCTTATAGACTTGTGTACTTCATTTAAGTTTTTAACTGAATACATACATATATGATCTTCATTTTATGTTATTTAAAAAAAAATTACAGAAACAAAACAAAATGTACTTCGGCGACTTTTTTGTATTTTTTCTCAGTTTTTCGCGATTTTTGACTGAAAAATTATACTAGCGTTTTTTGTATGCAAAATTTAATTAAAAAAAAAAAAGAAAATTTTACAAAACCTGAACAAAATCGACGTTTGGCGATTTTTGACATCCGGTTTGGCAATGGAGCTCAAAAAAATCTGACAACCCTGTTCTTCACACGCATTGTTACGTTCTTTCATTTAGTCCAGTGATGTTAACCGTAAGGTAGTTACCATTTTTTAGGGTAATTTTGAACCGCAAAAGGTAGCAAGGTAATTTTATTTAAAAAAAAGTAATTTAAAGAAATTTGGATTTTGGTATATAATTTTAACTCTTAAGAGGTAATAAGGACAAAAATTAAGAACATTATGTTCCTGCAAATGTTTTCATAACACTGATAAGTGCAAAATAAGAAAAATGATATTACTCTTGTATTTTAAACTTTTTGTTTGTTCAAAAATCAACAATTCTTGACAATATAAAATAGCCGCAATGTTAGAAATTTAACTATAGTTTTCGGATTAAATGTGGCTAAAGTTAGTATTTGAATCAAGCATTTTGTTCTTGATTTAAGAAAATCCGTACTTACCGTACTATTGACACTGCTTTGCATTGGTTTAAGTACGGATGAATTGATTTTTCTTCTGACTGTAACAATTTAAAAATTATTATAGTACATACATGAATGAAATGTTTAATAAAAGTGTTAAAAAATAAAAATGAATATATAATATTGTGGGAAAAATTTGCAAACGTTTCCTTAATTAAAAATATGTGTGGTAGCGAAAAAAATTGTTGTTCCATTATGAACACCAGTGAAAAATGTTGCTGCCTATTGTAAACGAAGCTTTATTCATAAAAAATACAATAATTTTTGTTAAAACTGTATTTAAAGACAAAGAATGTTATTCAAATTTTTCTTAAAACACATTTAAATTTTAAATAAATAGTTAATGAATACTGATCTTATGTGCTGTGCTGCTGTTCATATAAATTTTACCATACAATCAATCAATCGCCTGTCATTTGGAAACAGCACATTATGTTTTGATTAAAAATCTTTACGTACGGTAATTTCTTCTCAAAAACGGTAATTTTTAGAGGGCCGTACGGTAATGAAAAAATAAAAGTTAACATCACTGATTTAGTCCACGAGAGTACACAATTCAGTCGTCGATTACCAAGCGACGAGTGCACATGCGGCGGATGCTTACATATTGTATGTATTTTTATTAAGAATATTTTTCCCTTTATTCACTAATACTAATAAAAAGCAATACAACCACAATTTAAATTTTGGACGTCACTGACTTAGAATGATCTTATGCCATCTCTTGCGATTCTATTTATACTCTAGCCCAGACGTGTAGTTGATACTAGTAACGTCTAGATGGCTCCAGAAAGTTCGCCTTATAACGGCTATTGCGTTAATTAAACTTATTCATCTATAATTACTATCTATATGGATGAACTAATTGAGTTATTAGGCATCATAGACTAAGGCATAATTTTAGGCGTTACCATAAATTGAGATAACTTAATAACGAAAATTCTAGTATTTACAGTGGGGTTGAAGTACAGTTATGCACAACAATCTTAACATTACATCTGAACATTGATTTTTTACACTAGGAGTGTACATAACTTATACAATAACAATTTAAACTATAAATTAACTAATAAATACTAAAACTTACTAATAAATTAATCTAATTCTTAACTAAAGTTACTTTCGTAACAATATAAATTGGCAACTCGTAGTTACTGTCCAATAAATATGAGCGGAGTTTAGTGTTTGGTGCAAATGGTCTTGTGAAAATGCAAAATTTCGTAGACTTTTTAATGAAATCTAACGTAAACTCTGTTGTTTTGTTCTTGGATTTAACAAAACAGCTATGACATTTTGCATTTGCACCAAACACTGAACTCCGCTTTTGTGAATAGATTTTTGCACTTGCTCATTGAACGATTGCTTATGCAGCATTCTAAATAAAGTATCAGCGGCAGCATATAAGCGTGCATTTTCTGATGATATTGTCAAGTTTTTAAACCACTTCTGCAAAAGTTATACATAGTAGAAGAGACGACTTGCTCCCAATTCAAAAGATTATTTTTGAACGAATATTTTCAAATATTCGTCAACAAGATGGTTGTCACGGCAATAAGTAATCAACAGAATTTTAGAACAGTGGGACCCCACTCCATTATTAGTTTACTCCGAACTAGTTTGAAGGAGATTTTACGAGCGCTTAATTAAATTTTATTATATTCGGACTTTGTACTCCTTTCCTGTTTCTGCAGTACATATTGAAAATTGTAAACACAATAAATTTGGAAATGTAGTCCGAAGATGCTCGTATGCACATACATATTTTTAGAATGCTTAAAAATTTCATTTTCGTTTAAAATTCAATATTGCATTTTGAGAAAAATTCGTAAACTTTCAACAACAAAAAAGAAGATAAATCCTAAAAAGTGTATGAAAAAGCTCTCTGGCGGCAATAAACAATTAAAATAAATGGATTTCTCGACTCGACAAAAAAAATTTTGGAAAACTTACTACATATTTTGAAAAGTCTGGGGCTCGAAACCCATTTTTGACCTATGGTTTCTATGGCAAAGTTTCTTGGAATGACTTATGGAACAAGAATTGTGATGTGCTTTTGACGCGAAAAAATTTTACCCACCCTATTATTATGTATAATTAAAGACCATGTAGTTTTTGCTATTTATACTTTACATGTACAAATTAATTTTAAGTATGTACATACCTTTTATTTTTGTAGTATCAACTTTTTATTTTAAAAAATCAAATAAGAACCAATTTATAAAAAATGATTTTGTACTATTGGTGCCGAAAAAGTACGATTTTAAAATTTCGTTGGTTAGATATTGCTTTCTCATTTATCATCCCTGCCTTTGAATAACTGCCGGAAAATAATTTCAATGTCAGATAATTCTCGCAAAGTTAAGATAGATAGATACCCAGCGGGAAAATGTAATCAACAGGAATCGAGAAAGTAATACATACCTTGTGTAATATTTGATTCCAGAATTCATTATTCTTAACACAGACCATGTCTTAGGATTGTAATAAATTATTCTAATGTATCCTGCGAATGAATTAAATAATTCATCCCTAATAATAAAAATTTGTAGACGACATAAAAACAGCAAGAAGTAACGGATTTTTATTAAGAAAATGTGTGTATAATAGAAAAACACGAATAATACCCACGAGCAAAAACAATTCATTCCTTGTTCTGCCAACGTGGGAATATACGTGGTAATCAATTCATAATTATTTTGTCTGATAAAATTACCTTCTCGATTCTAATGAATGCATTATTATTCTTTCGAAAATAATACATTATTTTTTTAACTATTTATGTAATGAAGTCCTCATTTTCCCGCTGGGTAACTGGTGTGAGAAAAATCATGTTTTGTTTGGTTCTACACTCTTTTCGTTGCAATTCACTCGTTTTATGCGAAAAATTTCACGACGCGGGGAATACTCGGTTATTTAAACATTTTTTCTCTTCATTAAATTTCACATTATCGAGTGTCGACTGTATTGTCACATTAAAATTTCTTGAATATATATAAAAATCTTCACATACCTTAAGGCATTGCGGAGTACATAATTTAAGTAAAACAATATAGTGTGTAATTAAAATACGGTTACGAAAAAAATCCCCACCTCTGTTACCATTAACATACACTGTAGTACAATAACAGAGCTAAACAAATAATGGAATGCATAAAAAACCACCGCAACAGCATGACACGAAGTTTAATCAAAAAGAAACTGACTCATTTTACATAAATTTATACCAATTATAATAAAACAAAAATTTGCATATCTTGTTCAAAATACAACAATAAAAAAACGACTTGAATTAAAAAATTTTAGCTGTAAATATAAAGTTCAAGTTGAAGGTTGCAAAGATACGTCGAAAAAAAATAAAATGAAAACAGAAATATGTAATTTTTTTTTTAGATAAAAACAAACGTGAATTTATTTGTTAACACACTAAATTAAAAAATAAAATAGTCATAAGATCTCCACCACTTGTGTGGAAGGTGGTAACAAAGTTCCATTTCTTAGATACTGTGTAACAATCGGTAAATCTGGAAACTGATGAAATATTGTAGTAGGAGCTATTGTGGTTTGATCCTTGTAAATTGGTTGCGGCAAACTGTAGATAGAACCTTGAGGATTGACAAAATAGTATTTAGAGGTTGAGCCTCTCTCAATTTCTTGTAGATTAAGAGATTTATGATTGAACTTAGGTAAATTAGCTACAATGGCTTGAATAGAATTTAGATAATCTTGTAGATTTTGGAAATCTACAAACTCCGGTGATTTATCTTGGGTAAAGGAAGAATCGTTTAGGGAATCCTCCCAGCTGGTGGTCTCCCTGGCAGCAGCGTCTTCTAGCGATTGTAAATTTTGTATTTCCAACATGTTACGAATGGTGGTCATGACGTCATTATAGATTAAAGAACTGTTTAACGGAGTGGGAGCAGTATCATCTATATAGTCTTCGGCTAGCTGGGCCACTAAAAAGGGTTTGTGTCTTAAGTCTTTTGTTTTGCGTGACTCTAAACGGTCACCATAAGTTTTTGG